>QUSF01000001.1:21532904-21637052 GCA_003676055.1 Chloebia gouldiae | reverse complement strand
GCGGGCGGGAGGGTGGCGCGCGTGCGCGCGGCGGGAGCGGCGGCGCGGCCCCGGCGGCGCGCGCCTATCCCGGAGCGTCCCGGCGGGATCCCGGCCGGGCCCTCGGGAGCAGCCGCTGAGCGAGCCGGGGTGCGAGCCGCGGCTCAGGGCTGGCACCCCGCCACAGCGCGGCGGGAAAGACGCGCTGCCCTCACGGTGTTTGCCACTTCATGTGCCCCCCACTGCGTCCTTCTTCTGAAAGTTACCGGCCCGCCCACAGGAGGAAGGAAAATATTTTTTTTCGTATACATATACACATCTTTATACATACACATATAAGTAACATATGCATTCTGCCGTGGTATCTATATCATCTATATCTATATCTATCTATATCTATATCTATATCATCTATATCTATATCTATCTATATCTATATCTCTGTATATCTACATCTATATCGATATCTAATCTATATATCTATATCTGTATATCTATATCTACATATATCTATATATTATCTATATCTATGTCATCTATATCTAAGATATCTATACCTCATCGTTTCAAACTGCGCCAGATGAGGTTTCACGTGGACATTAGAGGGATTTTTTTTCACAGGAAAAGTGGTTAGACATTGGAATGGGACACCCAGGGAGGCAGTAGAGTCACCATCCCTGGAGATGTTTAAGGGAAGACTGGACGGTGGCACTCAGTGCCATCCATGGTCTGGCTGACACTGTGATGTTTGGTCGTAGGTTGTAGGTGATGATCTCAGAGGTCTTTTCCAGCATAATTAATTCAGTGTTTCTGTTATATATATATTTATTTTTTTTAATAAAAGTGTAGAAATGCAAAATCAGAACATGTCCAGCAGGCTGTGTATGCATTTCAGGACAGCAGCTTAATTTGCCCATTGCCTTTATGATTCACACCACTGCTTGCTGAAGTTGGTTTAGTGATGTGTTACTATTTATCTGAGTCATGCTATTGCCCAGAGGTTCCAGATGATGTTGTGGTAAAACCATGGTAAAATTCTCACTTCATACAACTTGCACTATAAAAAAGAGAAAAGGAGAAGCAGCATAATTGGGAATACAATTTGGGTTTTGCAAATGTGAATTAAGTGTTTTATCACTACCCATCTTGCTTCTTTATTTTATTGTACTTCCATTTGTCTACCAACTACTACTTCTTCCACCAGTCTGTTGACAAAAGTTTTGTTAAAAGTTGGTCTTCGCCCCACTTGGTGTTAGAGCCATTTTAGGTTTTCACATAGGTTTCATGTGGTTGTCACATAATGTAAAATCAGGCTGGTCAGCAGAGTATTCAGGACAACTGACAAAAAGACATGCTAGTATGTAAAGTAATAGACAAAATTTATTCTGATAGTCCATGTATTTTTTAAAAGATGCCTGACAATCTTTTTTTACCAGTCCTACAAAGAGCTAAGATCTGTTTATTCATATGTACCTCCTGGGACAAGCTGCCTAAAAGATTATAGCCAGTCAGTTTGCTTATTTGTAGATAATATATTTAAATCCATTTGAGCATGGAACTAAAACAAATCTATCCCTGCATAACATGCAGGCTGGGTTTTTGCGGAAAGTGGTTCATGGAAGAAGGCACAAACACAGAATTACATGGATAGGGTGACTATATTATGGATATGTAAAAAAGAAGGTCAGATTTCATGCCTGCCCATTTTGATGATGTTATTGTCATGTTAGGAATTCTGAGTCAATCTTGGAACACTTTCCAGGACCCAGGATACATGGAAGCAACAAAGAGTAATGGAGCAATTTGCCACCCTTCAGTGCTACCATTTTTCAGCTGCAGCAGTTTTCTGAGAGGCCTCCTGTTTGAGTATGGCATTGCAATAATAATTACCTAGCCACATTAGCATAACATCTGTCGCAAGCACACAGTCTGCAGATCCTTTCCTTGCTTTGCTGAGTTCCTTATTTGGCATCTTAGTCTCATAGTTTGTGAGGGTAATGTCTTCAGCAATTGCTCTAACAGAGTATTTTAATTTTTGTTTCTGTGACCTTATCTTTGCTGGTCGTAACAAGAAGTTATTTTTTTAGTGGATGGGATTCTCCTTTTCAACACCAGGCAGCCCTGTTCACAGGGAGATAAGAGCTAGGGGCTAAATCTGTCATATGTCCTCAAATAGTGACATTAAGCTAAATCCTATTATAAAAATAAGCTAGAAAAATCTTTACTTGAAAAGGGGTAACAAATGGGTAGATCATACTTTTCTGTTTCATACATGGGATAGGTGCTCCTGAGTAAAGAGCATTTATTAGAAAAGACAGTGTCTTCCCTTTATGTAACATTTACCATTCCAAAATTATCACCTCTACACAATCAGGACTACTCAAGTAGACGCCCCTCAGTATTCTCCTTTTGTATTCTTTACTCTTTTGCACTTACACATGGAATATTACAATCAAGCTGTAAAATGGCTTGCATTTTCCACAGCTGTATCTATCAAGTAGGATTGGTTTGTGTTGTGTGTGGAGTGGTGTAGACAGGAGCTTTCTACATCGAGGCGCCATTTGTGGTCCTTGTTGAACCACAGCTCACTGTTGGTAAATCCAGGGCCTCCAGGGCACAGGTAGCCTGCTACCTCATTTGTGTTTATTTTGACTTTTCACCACAAATGTCACTATTATTTCCCCCATCCGGGAGAGGGGAGGGCACGATGAGAGCAGCTGCTGACTGGTGTGGTTATTTTGGTGGAGAGGAAGCCATTTGAAAGTACTTTACCCAGTGCCATATGTAAATCAGTGGCTCTCTGGCTCTTCAGCCGAGGATCAGGTCTGGCAGCAGCAGCTTGTGACAGAGGTAGCCTGCTTAGGGCTACCTGCACATAAGGCAGAAAAAGAGCTGGCATTAGTGATGAGTTATAGTTTTGTCGTTTTGCCTGTTTGTATGCATACAACATTCAGAAAGAAACTGCTTTCTGGAGCAGTCATTTATTCTATACCCACCATCACCCCCGCTCATACTACAGCAGATAGGATGATATCTTACCCTTTAAACCTATGAGAATCCTTATCTCTGCCTCTTAGTCATGGCCAACACGTTCCTCAGAAGCATTTTCCATAACATCTCTCAGATCAGAATGACATTATGACATGATGTTATGATTTAGTTAAATTTATTTTTATTTTTTATTTCCATTCAAGAGGCAAAAAGAAAAAAAAAAAAAGAGGGAAGTTAATAGCAAGGATTCAGGGCTGTAAGATACTGTATCCTGATGCACCAAAAATTTTAATCACATCACTTGTCCCAAAAGCTGACTGACTTGTGTGTATAGTTAACATATTTGGTTAAGACAGCACACTTAAATCAGCTCTCATATAAGCAGTATTTCTCCATTCTTTGTCAACCATTAGCAAGTGTTTTACAAACTATTTTCTGATAATAGATAATGATAGGGTTTCAGGCCTTCTGTTAAGAAGTTCCTTATCCTTGCCAAAATCACAGCCTAATTAAGCAGGAGGTTTTATTCTGGTCCTGTTAGCATTAGTGATGAAATGGTAAATGGAAATAACTGTGTCAAATCAGATGGTAGAAAATGCAAAATTGCGAAAGGAGGAAGAAAAGGTGTTTCATTTGAAAACTTGCAGAAGGAGATTACAGGAAAGAGCTTTCACGTAATGAAATGGGAAGTGAGGCAAGGGCAAAAGTCAGCAGAAGATTGGACCTAAGTCTGGGGCCTCCCTTCCTCTCCATCAGCCCCTTATTTTCTCTCTCATAATACCTTTATTTCTAGAAGCCCTTGTGAAACAGAGGTTTTTCTAACATTTTTCTCATTACAGCTTTTGTGGCTCTCTTCCCTGGATTGCATTTTGCTTCCATTCTTAAAATTTAAAGTCCTTTTTAGCCAGACCAAAACACACAAGCAAACAAAAAACTGTGGGGAAAGTCTTGTTGCAGGTGTCTGTCCCATATAAATGCAGATTAAATGGGATGTCACTTATGCATTTACCTTACAGTTGTTGTTCAAGGGCAAAGAGCAGAAGTGCAGTCTATGCTAGTTTAACGATGATCTCAGTTTACAGCTTGCTGCTTCAAAGATTATGGCTTAATGTATTACCAAATTGTGTCTGTCAGTCTCAGAGCACAGACAGATTCTTCTGCAATAGCTGGCTAACAAATCCAGAAGAATTCAAGGACAGCTGGAATCACAGTGCCTTTACTGCAGTGGAAGTCAAAGTCTATTTTTCTCATGCTTTTTCATCTTCAAAAATCATCCTTTGTGGTTTTAGAAGGTGTCTGGATAATATAGCTTATTGCAACACTTTTCCTTGTTGTTAAATAAAGTTATTATTACATGAGAACATACATTTCTAAAAGAGTTATAAATTAGAATATAACAAGTGATATGTGCTGAAAGGGAACATGTACGTGAGAAATAAGAAAATAAAGAGAAGTGCACTTCAGATAAACATGGTGTTAAGTTTAAATGTAGTTGATAGATCTTGTTGCTACAGAAATCATCATGTAGTGCACAGAGACTGAAACAATTTTTCTTACTTATAATGCAGAATAGAATATAAATAATACATTTAAAATGCAAGGAAGAATTTATTCAACCTCAGTAACATTAGTATATTCAACAATTTTGTTAATATTAATTTTGCATAATTTTTTATATATTTGTGAACCACTACAGCTTAAATACTTGAAATAAAAAAGGGAGGATAATCTTTGGTATGTTTATCTCATTGCTGTGCATAACTACACTATTCTTCTGGATAGATAATGTATTCCTGTGGAACAATACTGATGTGACTCCATTTCCAGCTTTATAAGAAACCATCCTAATTTAACAAAAAAATCCCTGATTGTATTTTAGTGTAAAATTTTAAAGCTATTTCCAGTAGGTTTTAATTGACATATCACGAAAACAGTGAATATTCTTGCAGCAAAAAGCTAAGACCTGATTCTGCTAAAATGACACAAAAGAGAAATCTGCTATCGGCTTCATGGTGAGAAAAATGGGCTTTGTAATCTGAGATTTGGGACATTTTTAGAACATTCTTCTGAGATCTAGCTTGATTTCTATTAAAGCTAATGCAGAGACCCCTGTGGCATTTTGCAGGAATTGGATCAGGCTCTCAGTGGTACAGTCTGTTCTATATATAACTTACTCACTGCTGTTGGTGTTCGTGGCAGACAGGCTCCCAACCCGAAGGAGCTCTGAGAGGTGATGGATCTTTACAGATGTAAGGCAGCTTGAAATAATTGCCATGGCAGGAGAGAGTTGTGTGAAACCTGCAGCATTGTACTGCTTTTGAGGGGCCACTCTCTGTAACTCTGACAGAGTGCTAGAATTGCACATCTCTATATATTTATCATTTTCTGTAATAATTGCATGAGAAATTACATGCATTGGGGTGTCCTGCCATGGAAATGCTGCTTACTGCGTTTCTCTGAAGGACCTACGTCCTTCACTGCTGGGCTATAATACATCAATTTAGAAAAAGATGTGACAGAGAACTAAGTCAAGGGCAATGTCAAACAGTACCTAAGTGTAGTTGGATTATTTTAGTTGTAGTTCAGGCTGCATTTAAGTTTCTCCCAACATAGTTTTGTGTAGATGTCAGTATTTTGATTTCTACAATTTTTTCTCTGTTGTGTCCTACGTCCTTCTGTGACTCACTATGGACCATCCATACCAACCCTTTACATTATTTACAGGAATATCATTACTTGCCTACATATAGATGTTCTATCCAGTGTTTCATCCAGCCAGAAAATTTCTGTTTGTTTTAAAAAGAGTTGAATAGAATCCTATTGGAATTCTACTAGAAATAAATTAATTTCTTCTCAACTGGGATATCAGTGTCTTGACTTCTGTGCATTTACATGCTATTGAGACTCTTTGTTTTCTTATGCTAACAGTTCTGTAAGGATGGATTAGAAACTGGTATTTCTTGTGTTTTCAGTATTTCTACATTAGTAATAGATCCAGCACCTAGAAATACCAGTGGAATTCAGTGACCTTCCATCAATAATCCGTCTGGAAAAAGATAATACAATATGATTGAGCTTAGAGTTGCAAGCAATATGAATATTTTCCTAGTAATTAAAATATTTTATTTTCATTTCTTATGTTTTATAACTTCTGGTCACTTTAAAGTTGAACTTAGCTTTCGTAGCAACAAAATAAATTCTGACCTTTATTTTTATTGGTTTGTTTTTCAGCTTGAACTCTGCTGCTTTCATGGTATCTAAGCATTTGCAAATGAGTCATATTTTCCTATATCCTCAGCATAAACATGTGAATGAACACAGTAATGAACTTGAATGAGCACAGCAATGATTTAATGCAGAGATTGCCTTGCATTTATTCCTTACTTACATGATCATGAAGCTACACTCTCTTATAAGATACCAGTGGATGTGATGATAGTGGATGAAGGGATGGTTTGGGCTGAGCCACTGAGGAAGAAGAGCAGTGGGTTTATCAGAAATCTGAGTGCTGTGGCAAAAATTGTAGAGGAAAATTAGCATTTGGGGGGCAGCTGATACTTCATGGGCTAATTCTTTATCCACAGTAACTCATGAAGTCTTTAAGGGAATTAATAGAGAGGACTGGAAAGCAGTCATGTGAGTCTTGGTGATAAGAAATGGCCAGACGTGGTCCTGATCTGCCTGATGAAAAAGGTTTGTATGAAAGAAACTTGGATCAAAAGAAAATGACTTATGCCCCCTCTGCATCCATCGGAGATGGTTCTGTTTCTGGAGATCTTCCACTGTGGCCAAACTGGAAGTAGAGCCCACATGGCATGAAGATGACTGTATATATCATTTCCTTGAAAAAGTAAGCAGCATCTGTCTCAAGCTGTGATGGCCTATAAATATTGATTAACACATCTGTGTACCAACTGATACCAACATTCCTTTACACTGCAGTAAATATGTCCGTTCTGGACAGGATTTGCTCTAATAACTCTGCTTATAATGGACATTTTTAGTAATTAAATTCACATTGACAATACATGTATCATTATTCAGCTATTTAGAAATTCCTGCAGTGCAGTTATCTGGTACTGAAACATAAGTGCCCGTTTACTATGCATTTAAATTTAAAGTTAGGAAATATTACAAATATTACACAAAAAACTCTATTAATAAACTTCTGTGTTAAAATATTATGGTTAAGATACCACTCATGAAATCTCAGGTTGAACTTATTATCCTGTTGGTAACAGGATCACATTCTTCATTGAGGTTCAGTGGGTTTACCCAAGGCTGCTTTTTCCAGTGGTTTCTTTCCCTGCCTATCCCAACTTTCTGTGGGTTGAAGAACTTTTTCTGCTACTCCTGCCTTTCCAGCAGTCTTCTTTGCTGCTTTCTGGTTGCTTTTTGTATCCTTTTCTGTTTCCACAGGGGGTATTTCATTTGGATCAGGTGTCTCTTCCGTAGCAGTAATTTCTTCTACGTGTGGCTTAATAAAATCTGATTTAGGAGAAGTAATAAAATTTCTGAGTGATCCTAAGTAACAATATTTACTGTGCTCAGCAACATATCTTTCACATTGGTTATGACCTTATTGTGTTCTTTTCTTCTTTCCCTGCCCATATAAAGAGATTCAGTATTACACATAGCATTACTACTTCTTATGAAACCAAAACCAAGCCCAAGTCTTTATATCTCTAATTAAAATTATTTAGAGGTAGATACTGGAACACATTTACAGGTACAGAAATAATTGTTTCCTGCTTATGTCACATAATGTACAGGATTGTTTAGAAAAGTCTACCATACCACTAAGACAAGAGAGGAAGGAAATGCTGTAAAATATTTGTTCTTGCCTTAGGAGCAAAAAGGTGGGGGAGAATAAAAGTATAAAATATTCTGTCAGAAATTATATAATATGTATACACCCTGTATACAAAGAAAAAATACTTAGGAAAAAATATGTAAAATAAATGTTCTGATATTGTCAGAATCTAAGACTGATTTGGAGTTAAAATGCTCTGTATGAGAGATGTAATGTGAAGAATAAATCATTGTCCAAATAGCAATTCTGTAGTTAGAATCTAAAAGAACAGTAAAATAATATACAAGTAATACATGAGAAGGCTGAATCACCAGAGAGCTTTTCATTTTCTACCCTTCCTCTAAATGAGACAAAAACTGGTCACTTATAACTCCAACTTTACCATTCAATATGGACATAAAACTAGGAGCGAATAATTGATTAATCTCAAGTAGTGGCTAAACAGTCAGGGTTTTCTAAAAGACATGCATTTAGGGTCCCTGAATCAGTAAGGCCATATTTTTTGTGAAATATCAAATATCTAGCTGCTGAAATGAATCTCACTTTGGAAAATAACACCATCTGTGTATGCATACATGCTTACAAAGTATTTCCTCTGCATTCAGAAATGCAGAAGTATTTATTATGACTTCCATCAGCCAGGTTAGTCAATGTGACAACTTGCAGTGGAAGTAGAAAAAGTGGTTTGAAAATATTGATTTAAGTCTCTTTCACTTAGGCCTAACTTGGTAATTCACACTTTGGATCTGTTGTTGATTAAGAGCATATGTACTGTATGCTTGATGGACTGGAACCTATGAAATATTGATTGGCACAAACAATTAACTCTGTAACAATTTAACAATTTTTTCATTAGGATAGAAGACTCTAACAGCGAAGGCACTCTTACCTTTCTTTCCCCCCTCCTTCTGTTTGCTTGGTGTCATTGCTTTTTTCTTTTTAGATACAGTTTTATTATTTTGATTGTGTCCTTGGACTGTGTCAGTCTGCCCTGACACAGGCATCACAATCACCTGAAGCAAAGCAAGAAGAAAACATGCACAAACGAGACATGTGAATGCATCACAAATTCAGCCTGAAATCGCCATAACTGAATCCCTGGAAGAAACACCTTTTGAAGGAACTTATTACTCTAACTTTCAGGGACACCTGCACCTGCCAAAGCAAAGCAAAATAGAATCCAGCCTGTTACCTAGGAGGTGACTCACTAGTATTCCCTGGCTGTTCTGCCAAAAGGAGAGAGGCAGGAGGACAGATTTTTGGAAATAAAATAATAGAAATAAACTGTTGTCAAAATGCACTCATTATTAAAAATAATACTGAGTAATAAATATCAGTTATTGCAAAGAGCTGGTCATGTTCTTGTTTGCACTCTGGAGAATTGAAGCACTGCGACTGTTATTTGTATGTTGTATGTCATGGGACAAAGATGGAGTGACCTGCATATCATCTTTGAATTGGCTTCATGTCCTACTAAGAAAAATTATAACATAATTTTGCATAAGTCCTTTAAACTCAGGAAGCTTGCTCTATCTCAAATTACAGATCTTGTCATAATTATATTTTGAAATTTAAAAATTAAGCCTTGTTACTTTGTTTTACTCAGAAGCTGTGACTAGATAATCTGGATTTTTTTTGGTAACAGATATTGATTCACTAAAGGATATAATTTCACACCATTAAAAATGCAATAATGTCATCAATTTTGATGCTTGAGTGTAAAATATTTTATGAGATAAGGCTATGTGAACAATACACTGTTTATATGAAACACCAAAAACACATTGTTTTTTGCATAATTTCATGTTAAAAATCCCTGTGATGTGAAATCTCTTCTGGAAGAAAAAGACATTTATACCAGATAAACTTAATATGTTCCTTGAAACTAATGATACTATAAGTGCATGTATGTGCACTAAAGTTAGGCATGTGCTAACATGTTTCGGTAGTTCATAAAACTGATGCAAATATGGATTATTTGTATAAGATTAGGATAATAACCGCTAGCCCTTTACAGAAACTGATTTTAAACAAAAGAAATTGCTAAAATCAGCATTTTTGCCATTGGTAACTGTGTTGAATCTATTTTTACCTGAACCATTAAGAATTCCTTTTTGCTTCCACTTCAACATTATCTGAGAGTATACCTCACATTGCAAGGGTATAAGTGAGTGTTAACTGTACAACACTTAGTAGTGGCATCCCCACAGAAATGCACCAAAGTGAGTGCCTGGGACTGCAGCACTATTTCTGCAGTCACAGTAGCTAGAAAAGACAAGAGAGAGTACATGAAAGGTGCACTCAGATCATGCTTAGACTGAAAATATGTATGTTAGTGCTTTAGATGTGGATGTGAAGAATTGTGCTGTTGTGATACTACTAATGAAAACATTTATTGGCATGCAATTGGGCTGGCTACTGCTTCTAATCCTATTCTATACATATAATATCACATGTATATATCATACATCTGTCCAGCAGGTTCTGTTGCTTTTCCTCAGCTGGCATTGTAAAATAGCAGACATGGAGTTCTTAATCTATGTTAAGTGCATTCAGAGATCTGGACAAATATTTTTTTTTCTCTGAAACATTTTTGTGTAACACTTTTTGTGTGTGTGTGTGTGTGTGTGTGTTACAGTGAAGATTCTTTTTGTACCTTTAAAAGATCTTTATAAATGATATTATTTCTGAACCGCCAGTGTTAAGTTTTCTATCTAACAAAATACTTACATACCACCCTTAAATCACAGTTCATACCCAGGTCAATTGAAAAGCATTGGACTACTCCTGTGACAAAATTTGCAAAAATACCTTGTTGATTTAAGGTGTGAAGCAGTGAAGGTCTGGACAGAGAGGTGTCAAGAGATGCCATTGTGGTTTGTTGCAAACAGCAAAGTGAAGATTAACAGGGATCTAAAGGGAAGCTGGAGATAATTACAGTGGTGAAAGCATTAAGACACTAAGATACTGTGCACAACTACATGAGCTGTGACTAATAAAACAAGACACAGTGAAACAAGCTTGTGATGGAAGGAAAGAAGTGAATTCAGTTTATTTGTGAACATAGAGCAGAGTTCATACACTTTTACAGACACACACACACATATTATTATCCTGGCCTCCTAAGCCTTATTTTCATTTATGTTACAGTACTGTTACCCTGTTTGGGCAGATTAAACAATATTTAGGGCTGTAAATGACACCCATATTAAGGCCTCACTAATTTAACACAGCAATACAAAGGGGCCTTAACACAGACAAAAACCAACACTCATTTCTCCGTGATCTAACACATTCCATTTATGCTGCTTTACTAAAGCTGGAACAAATCCCAGCTGCTGCTCAAACAGGCCCCGATCATTTTGATCTTTCCATCTACCTCATTAATTGCTTCCACTGAAACAATTCCTGACCCTTTCCTTCCAGATGCTCCAGGAAGAGGGTGAAATAGTGGGCATGTGTTTACAGACAGGATGCACTTGGCCTTGCTTAAAATGCTACAGTTAGTTTCTGTGAAGTTAGCATTAAGAAAACATTTAGGAAAGGCCATTTTCCCTGACATAAATAAGTGTATAAGAAGCAAATGTGAAGTAAATGGAAAAATCTAAGGCTGCCTGCTAAAGCAGAAAGCCATTTACACACATGGATTATATCAACCTAACATCCAAAATCTCTTCTGTACTTCTGTCTTCTAGACTTAAATTCATGCTTTGACTTTATCCTACTGCTTTTTCTCTTGCTCAGACTCTCTCTCCTCCTCAGGTATGTACACACTTACAGTGACGTCGCTGGTCTCTGTACCATACTTGTTCTTCACAACAATGCTGTATTTCCCAGAGTCTTGTGTGGACACAGTAGAAATGGAAAAGCTGACATTTTTTCCAGATTCAAACTTCAGGATGCAATTAGCATCTGATACAAATGATTTTTCATTCTTCAGCCATGAGACCTCTGGGGTGGGATCTCCCCAGACAGTGCAAGAAAGATTAAGTGCCTACAGAAACATACAAAGGAATTATGAGTCAATAAATATTTGCTGTATTTTTTGATGCCTGACTTTCCAAATATTCCAACTTCCCATTTAGCTTCCTGCTTTTAGTAAAGGGATGCATACCATTGTCAGTAATCAATAATTTATGTTGTTCTTCTCTATCATAAAGGAAAAGTAGGAACTCAAGAATGCCATTAAAACATTTCAATATTTTATGGACCTTCTTCTCTACTCTTATAATCATTAGTAGAGGTTTCTTCATGCATATTTTTTAATATAAAATTAGATATTATCTGCATTTGTGTGCTAGACCTGAAATGAGATTTTAATGAGCTGTCAGATGATTTTGTTCACATTAAGCTCAACACACACACACACATACACACACACACATATATATATTTATATCCCATAAGTAAAGAAAGTGTGGCTGCTTTTTTAGATAACTAAGAACAAAGTGGCCCTTGAATATTTTGTTTAATTTGGGATCCTTTTAAGCTGTGCCCTGACAGCTCTTCTAACAGACTTGAAGTATTTTATGCACTTCTGTAAAGATATTTTTAACTGAAATCAAGACAGGCTTTACTCATTCTTTGGTGTTCATGTAAGTATTTCCCTTTGACATTAGAACTGATCCTAAGGACTGAATTCAGTCCCATCAGCCTGTAGGAAGTATCTTCATTGTTAGAGAACCATCATATTGGAGAGGTTACTGGTAGCTTCTTGTACCTTCAGCAGGCTGGTGGGTCTCTTGGGCACACTTTGGACAGGTCTTCTTTTTTTCTTGTCAGCTAATTCATTTTTGGGAGATATTGATACATGTAAGTGATTCCCTCCTCCAGTCACAGTGCTGTGGCAGTCTTCTCAAAAATATTTGCAAAAATGAGTATCACATAGAGACTCAAATGTGAAAAAAGTTCACATGACAATTCAGTGATACATAGGCCTTTCTCTGGAGCTTTATTTAGGAAGGAATTTATTTATATATATGCCATTTAAAGGAGAATTAACTGGACTGGAAATTGAAGAACTTCTACTGCAAAGAAAAAGGTCTTTAGCGCTTCATTGGGAATGGACTAAGCGATAAATAAGGAGTAGACAATATTTCACTTGACTGGAATCAAGTATTTCTTCCAACCTTCCCTCCAACTCACTGCTTCCTATCCAGTAGAGTGATAGTGGAAGATGGGACAGAAGACACATGCCTGAAAGGTTGTTGAAATGAATGGACAGAAAAATTGACACCTCTATAAAAGTGAGAGGTGTTGATATCTCTGAGAACAAAACTAAAATCCCCATGTGCCTAACCTGATGACCAAAATGAGAGCAAAAGGGAAGAAGAAGTCTTTCTTCTATTAGCAACATGTAATTCTTGGTACCGAAGGAGGGCAGATTCCAAGTGAGAGGTGGTTACAGCATGGTGGAAACGGCCTCTATCTGATTTCCTGCACCACCTACAGCTGGTGACCACATGAGGCTGTTGGCTCCCTTCTCTCATAGCCCACTGGTGTGAATGTGGTTTGAATTGGCATATCAGTCCATCTTTTTGAAAAACAAGTGGGAAATGAGGTTTTATGTTTCCCCCTGGTCCTTATCACTCTGGATACAAACATGCCCTCAGCCTCAGGCAATGCATATAGAGCCCTTCAGGCACTCAACATTTCATTATTGTCTTGTGATTCTCAGGCAAGCAAGAACTCAGTAGCAAGTGGCTCCAGCTTCCCCTCCACCACAGTGCTAATGAGCTGATGTCCATGTCCACACAGCTCCATTAGAGGCATCATTCAAAGCTGGGGTGTTTGAAGTACTGTCATATTCCTTAACTCAAAGAGATTCAAGCAGCAGTGATGAATCTTTTCTTCTAAATAATTCCTTAGAATAGCTACGTTTTCCTTAACCTTGCATCACTAGCTCCTGTTTGATATGACTGATTCTCTTGATGTTCCCAACTCTTTCTATTTACTTTCCAGCTACTAATGTGCAGAGATGTGTCTTATAATTCACTATGTAAATGGTGAGAACCTGCTTTTCTGGAAGGGCATTCCATAGCCAAGGATAAATGATTGTTCACTGTGACTGCATCTATCTCTTTCAGATTTCTGTTCTTTGGGCAAGAGATTGTCTTTGCTCATTTATTACTCACCAAACCCATTGATTATAATACTGTTCAACCTGATATCATTATGGTAAAAAAAGTGTGCCTTGTACTCTTGGGCCCAGGGCATTGAGGCATGTCCACTTGAAGCAACCAGCAGCTGCAAGTCCAGACCCTTTGTGCCCCTCACTACCTCTTCTGCCTTTTGCTGCAGATTATCATGAGTAGGGTAGTAGAGGTGGCAGAGAGAAATGTGTCATTGTATTTCAAGTATTGCCATTCTTCTTTCATATTAGCAGAGTCCCAGTCGTGGATGGTTTGAGGAGTGGATTAAAGCAGCTCAGTTAAGGAAATCTGCTCCCTTCTTCCAGCCTATCTGTGAGGATCTACACCCTTGGCAGAAGGGTAGAATAGTAAGTTGGTGGAAAGAAGGAAGTTACATGTTGCTTCTGTGTCCAAAAGTGCCTGTCATAATCCTAAGCCTCTTCACTCATTTACAGGCCCTCATTAAAACAGCCACTTAGGTTAAATTGGCTGGCTGGACACAAACCTTATGCTAGCATTCTCTGTGAGGTCAGATTCCTCCCTAATGTGAACTGACACTTAGCCTTTTCCAATTATACCACACTGCTGAGGATCATTTATGTCTATCAGTGGAAGCCTCTTAGGCCACCTGGAACGCTATTTGATTAACACTTGGTAAACACTGGTTCAGTCCTTCTCAGCCATACCCTTCAGCTCACATGTAAAAGCTAATAAATGGCATCACAGTCACAATGTTAAGTTTAAATTTGAGATGTGCCTGTGCTTGGAAGTTCAGTCTTGGGATACCAATCTGTTCATATAAGTCTGTGGTAATAGTGGCACTAGAACTCACAATCAAAGCTTGCCAGACCTCTGCTACCTCATTTGCTGTTTTACAAAATCCTCAATGATTGTGCAATTTGCATGAGTTACACAACAGAGAATTGCATTCTTCTCTCTCCAGCATATATGCAAACAACAGACAGATGAGCCAACACCACCCAAACCAGCTCTGTTTTCCCTGATCCCTCTCTGTCCTACTCAAAACAATCTTCTACTGAATCAAGAAACATAAGGTTAAGGATATTTGTCTCGGGTTCTGAGTGTATTTCAGCCATGTATTCAAACGTTACGAATGTCCTTGCTGTCAAGGACAACATGTGTCTGGGTGAGATTTTGCAACTCATTTTTACAAACTTGTTTTATAAACACTGCACATTCTGTGTCAGTGAACTCATACACAATTTCATATCAACTTTCTTTTGTCTGAAAGCTTAAAACTGGTAAAAGTTTACACCCAAGTTTACACCCTGCCAAAGCATCATGAGAATCTCGCCTCCAAACACTGATTAGCTGAGAATCTGCTAATTCATTCTGTTCCTTTGTGTCTTCACTCTATAGTTACAATGTTCACATGAGTGCTTCTTTACAGCATTTCTCAAACTGCTAAAGCTCTTAAAGAATTTTATTTTGTAATGTCAACATACTTGATTTTTCCAGAACTGCTGCAGTCTATTATCTTGTTGGCTATATCTCACATTGTTAAGCATTTCAGAATAAGATTTTAGATTCTTAACACTTCTGCTGAGCTTATAATCAAATTCTTTTAACCCAGCTGACCTACTGACAGATAAAGCCAGAAATACCAGGGTGCTGCCTTACTGTAGCTGTCACATTACAGGTTTTCAGTGACATTCACATGCCCTATTTCACTGCTCGAACACACTGTGAGGAGGAACTGGCTTGTGGCAGAGCAGCAGGAAGTGAAGAGCAGGCACTTCTTGGTCTCAGTACTATTAAATAGCAAGTTGTAGAAGCAGTGTGCTGGCAAAAAGTTGTGAGACTGAGAACTCAGTTTCTGGGTCATCTGTTCTGTGCTCAAGCATCAATGTTCCTCTGGGAGTGCCTTACCATAATCTTTCATCTAAACTCTCCTAATATAATCCAGTATAACACCAGTAACTTATTTTGACTTCCATCTCCTTTACCCTGAGAAAATAGAGAATTTTTTCTCCTATTGGCTCGAGGCTGGATGAGAATTGAGTTATTGTGGTTTACTACTTTTACACCATATAAGAGCCAGCCTCTACAAGTGTGATTACCATGCCACATTGCAACGAAGTTAACTGCAGAAGGCATAGAATGACTGCCTCCCCTGTGAAAAAAGAGCTAACCTTTCCTGGTGCTCTGTTACAAGGAAAAAAAATCTAACAGTGAAACCTGTGCATGAATTTTTAAAGAGCTGGTTATATAAGGAGTTTTAGTCCCAACTCACATTGTCATCTCACTTTTATCTAACTCTTAAGAAAAGACACTGCCCTGAATACATAAACCCATCTGTGCAAGTCCATTGAATTATGTACAGAAGGCAGGAGATGAATAAATAATGTAGCAGATTTTAAAGATGGCATCTTAACAAAAAAAAAAAAGGTGAATCTTTTCCTATCATTGAAAGGCATTCAAGCCGTTGGGATGTTGTGTAAAGCTTCAGTTAATTTACTGTACCTTGCCCTCCTGGATGGTGACAACATCGGGCAAACCTCCAAGTACCCGTGCACGATCTGAAAATAAAAAAGATTAATTTTCTTTAGTGTCTCAAAATCAACTGTGTGCTGGATTCTGTTTCTCTTCTAGTTCTTTCCTTTTGTCTTATTTATGTACAACTTGTCTCTGATATCTGAGCTAGCACAGAACTAGCCAGAAATTTTAGCACACCATTTGGACTTTAAAATATGTTGAATTCACAGCAGAAGATGTGTTAATAGTTGGTGTCAATCACTTACAGAGAGGAATTAAAGTACATGTGCAGTGTCCTGCAGACTTCGACATAAATTCAGTTTTAATTCTGAGTGCACAAAAAAGATTTACATTTTTGAGATCTGATGCTCAAAATTTTTACTGCAGTAAACTAAAAACATTGGGTGTCCAAAGGAAAATGAATGACACCTGGTAAAGTGCTGGAGATTGGCTTTTAATTTAGATACAAAGACGTCAGCTTCAGTGGCAACAATGAAGTTCCATCACTTGTGTGCATCCATGTGTAAATTAGACTGATACTCGAATGATCTAGTTTTAAACTTAAGAGTCCCATAGAAATCTTAAGCAAAGACAAATAAGCCAATCACATGCAGGCTTTAGGGCATTTATCCTGGAATACGGATTGGGTTCGTTACACGTCTGGGTGGAGCCTGGCAGAGGAAGGAAATGACTGTACAGAATGTTCCCCTCTAGTTTGCTCTGCAAGAGATGTGCTCTGGAGCACGGAGATAAGAGCCTTAGGAGAGCAGGAAAGAGCCTGTGTTGTGACAGCTAACATGACAGCGCCTTAGGGATAGTCCAGGGTCAGAACCAAAGGTCAGGGCAATCGCTGACCCCTTTGTGCTGTCTCAGCCCGGACTTGTGGGGGTTACTGTTCATATCCAAGCCCTGCTCTATCCCTCTCCGCATTTTTCTCAAATAACTTTGTTAAACTGTTGTTTATGCAGGTCTGAAAGCCATTTGAAATGAATTTGAACAATTCATTTTTCCATGGCTTCTTCTGTAAGTAGGGAGCATAATGAGTTTAATAATTCAAGTTGAAGTCTAATAACTTACTCCTCAAGTAGTTAATACATACTTCTGTTTTAGTTGCTCTGCTGTAATTGACATACAGGCAAAAGTGTGAGGAGATTCTAAACAATTCAAAAGCTACTGTTGCTTTCTTACCCATTTCTGTAAGTAATGCAGAGCCATTTGACATTTTAGAGCATTCAAAACTAGCCAAATTATTTTCTCGATCCTTGAAAACAAAGACACTTTTGTGCAGATAACATACATGAAAGATCCCAGCAATAAAGTTTATTTTTAGAGAAGGCTAACTGATACTGAGAACAGGAGCTTAGATGAGAAAAATCAACCTAACCCATAAGGATAATATGATTAGCTGCAAAGTGGACCAATGTTAAATCAACCAAGGGTCACTTCTCCTAGGTGTGAGGACAAATTTATTTTAGGATGAGCACATGCCTACATGCCTACATGCCCTCTCTTTCCCAACACACAACCTTCCTGGAGAGGAAGAAAAGCTTAATAAACAGTTTCTTGTAACCATTGTCAAACAAGGCCTACTTACTTTTCTCTGCAATCGCAGCTTGCCTGGAGTTGAAAATAAAAAAGGGAAAGTCCAATTTCAGTTAGGGTTTACTTAGACTCACTGAGAAATAGATTATCTTTTAAACTGCTTTTAATCCATTAAGGAAAATCTCTCTCATTGCTTGGCAATACAGCTTTTTCTTTGTTACCTGACTGTTATATAAGAGTTGCACCGCAGAAGTCACATGCAAAACTCCTACTGGCTTCTGTATGACTAGGACTGTTTCATAAGATATAGTTATCTCCAGCACAAAACAAATAAATACTGTTATTATTTTATGCCTGCCATTACTGTATTTAGATGGAATAATACTTACTTTAGTCTCTGGAACTCAGCAAAGGCTTCATCAAAGGCTTTGTAAAGAGTAAAAAAGTGGAGATAAATCAGCACACAAGTTTAAATTTAAAATTAATAAATACATTTAAAATGTAGATGTAATACATTTAAAATTTAAAATGTATGCATGTGTACTGTACAAACACAAAAATGCAGAATGGTTTGACTGATAAAGGCCATCTGGTATATGGCAGCTGTTTTATATACTCATGAAGGCATAAACACACTTTTTTCTCCCAGATGTCAGGCTTTAAGACAGAGGGCAAGAAAGTTGTAGGCTGAAGTAATTTCACAAAAAAAGTGGAAGAAATGCACAATGTATCACCTAAATGAGGGGTTATGGCAGTGACCTTCCAAACTTTTTATATTATACATCTCTATATAAAATTATTTGAGCATTTGCTCCCTGTATATATATTTATATATAGATTATGTAGATGTATAAAAGTGACGTTCTCTTATATTCTTCCTGCCGCCCCAGTGAAGCACACTGGGTCATCTTGCACACACCCACTTCAGAGACCACTGGTTTATGGAATACAAGAGATATTATTTTCCAAGGATTGTTCACATCTACTTGAAGCATCACACTGATGGCTACAAGCAAGGCGAACAACAAATTGTTGTCTCCTTTGTAAATTCAGGCTAAGCTGCCATCATGGGGGAGGTCAACCTCTCCTGTTTTGAAAGAGAAGAAGAAATATCTTTCCCTAGAAAAGTGGAGATAAAATACCAAAGCAGCAGCATGGAGATTATTACAATGTTGTCACCCTTACACAGAACTTGCAAACAAAAAGTGAAGCTTTAGGGATGAGAAGAGCTGGGAATGGAAAGAGCAGTTTGGAAGGAGTTAATCTGTTCTCTAGGATCTGAGAAGACTCTCAGAGTAAAAGCTTCCAACAGTTAATGCTAGTCCTTCCTCATGCTGATGAAAGGTCTTAGCATCTCTGAAGAATAAGGAGTTTTATTACACCCATCAAAGAAATATGGTAGGAAAGTATCAGAACAAACTCATCCCTCGCCTCCTCCTTCAAACATTCCTTGGAAGAGAGACACACAGAAGGAAGAGAGACATGCAGTGTCTCACATTCAAAACTGCCAATCGATGCCAGCAACACAAGGGGTTTTGTAAAATAGCTCAGAAACTGGGCTGGCATCTCAGTAGGCAGACGGTAAATGGGTATTTGGAATAGGAAAAAGCGGTTTATATTTTATTACTTGAGAGCACAGGTTGGGGAAAACAAATGGCATGGTTTGGGGACAACAAATCAAAGAATCACAGGGTAAACTTAGTTGGAAGGAATCCACAAGTATCATCAAATCCAACTCCTGATCCTGCACAGTGCCATCCCCAAGAGTTACATTGTGTGCCAGAGACTGTTGTCCAAAAATGCTTCTTAATTCGGTCATGCTTGTTGACACAGTCCCTACAAAGAATGCCAGAGTGGTGGGTGCACACACAGACCCCAAAGGGTGACAGGTCTGTGGCAAGATCCTGCTGTGGATGCTCCCATGCTGCCACAGCACACTGCCCACCCAGCGATGATGTTAGCAGAGGCAGTGGCCTACCTTGTCCAGAAAGATCCACTGTCTTTTTGTGCGTTGTGTTGCCATCAAAGAGTTCCATTATGTATCTGCCTTTGTCCTGTGGAGTCGGCTCATTGATCTGCAACCAGATCTGCTCCCCGGTGACACCAGTCCTCATCCGGTCTGTGAACTTAATCTGGGTATCGCTGAAAAGTACAAAACAATGTTACCTTTTAGTTTTACTGGAGTATAAAAAGGGTTTGCTCATGTTGAGTCACTAAGAATACCTGGAGTTAATAAATTATTTCAAGATGCTATGGTATGCCACCATATTCTGAAACCTTTGAAGTCAAACTCTTGCTGGAGTTGTGAGCCAGCTGGGCAGAATCGGTGTGACAGCCTTTCCCTGTTCAAGGTCCGGCTATCCTCAGAGCATGCAGAAAAATAATGCATCTCAGTCTGTGACCTGAGCCATAGAAAAGTTGTACAAGATCTGAAAAGCCAGATCTCTGAAGGGTAGCCCAGGCATCCATATAATTACTGTTCTCTTTTTAGCATAGTTACGGTTCTCTTTTTAGCATAGGTTTATTTCTGGTTGGGCAAAACAAAACTTTATGGGGCTGTATCTATAAAAAAACCCCCCACTTTTGTCAAAAATGGTGTTTGCCCAGTTGGAATGATTTCTGATGCTCTATTGTGTTTGGAATTTAAACACACTTGGACATAAGCATATCTTCTTCTATTAAAAAAACAGAAAACAAAACAAAACAAAACCCCAAAAACTCAACCCAAAAACCCAAAACCCCTCTCCCTCACCCCCAAAAATCAATTTCTTCGCTTCCTAGCTAAGTAGTTAATTTCCCTGGATGAGGCAAAAGACATTTGTCAAATAAGCTGCTCATTTTCTTATCTTTAAACTGATAACTTTGAATGCACTGGAGGGAAAAAATAGGTTTTTTTCTAGATTAATTTGACATGATTCAAGATGAACAAGTTTCTAAAAATGAAATGGAGAAAAGAAAGAGAGAGGGAAGAAACACCCTCCAGAATATTTCATGTTCTCTTGCACTTATTTGAAATACTTGGGACTTTGGATGATACCAGGTCAAAACCGGTGCCAAGAAACAAGAGGACCTCAAATGTCTTTCATTTCTCTGATAAGGTGCTGGTTAACATCAGTGTCAATAATTACAGCAAGCCTGGTACAGCACATCCTGGGTATTCTGTGCCTCATTTACAAGTTTTATTGAGAGATCAGCAATTCAGGTTCCATCATAAAGACTAACTTCTACCATGTCCACAGGAAGTGAAACAGCAAGAACAGTAATAATGGATTTGAAGTTGTTTACTTCTCTTTTTAACTTCTCTGTATTTTCCAGTGCAAGCTGTTTGTGCTGTCTGAGAACTCAACTCTGTGTCATAGATTTGGATGTGCTACTGCCATTAATTTTATGGAGAGCTGGGCATTCAAATTATTTTTAAAAATCTCAGTTCTTCTGTCTGTCTCGGTTATGTTTGTAGTGCTTGCAGGAGGGGTTGTCTAGATTTTACTGCCCCAAACACATGCTGGAATTTGCTTTGCCTCCTAAAAATGAAGCCATGCATTAAGAGGATATGCCTGCTTGTCCCAGTTCCACTGAATTGTGGCTTCTAGACATGCAGACCTCCAGGGCAGGTATCTCTGAACCCGTGGTGCTGGCCTCTTTTGAAGCCTGACAGTCACTTGGGTTATATTTGCATCACTCCTTAAAACTGAGTCAGGGAAAGATGCAGCTTCCCACTGGAGGGGTGGGAAGTGCTCTGAAGCAGCATGATCTGCTGGCATCCTGTGGCATGGGACTGTCTTTCATGAGGGAAACAACAGGAGGCCTGGAACAACCACACCTGACTCTCATACTGATTTCCTGTGAAAGTAATTGACTGAAAAAAGCTCATATGATATAAGGATTCATGAGAGAGGAGGGAAAACCTGGGCCTCATCTCTCTTCAGGTTCATTCTGAATCTATAAAACCAAAATTGCACTGGGTTTTGCAAAGCTCTTGTGTACTTACTTGTGCACCCAGCCTACTCTCAAATCTTCTACATAATAAGTAACATAGGAGTACAGTCTGATACCCTCAGCTGTGCTCTGGATTTTCAGGTCTGTTGCAGATAAAGCTGAAAGAAGAGCACATGGTTTTATGCAGCCATACAGCCATTCATTGAGTGCCACAATGAGTCATTCTTTCAAAAAAATAATTAAGTGCTTACCAATCTTTCTGCATACTTCATTCATCAGATCTGCAAAAGCTGTGGAAATAAAATCCAGAGACTAAGACTGTGTCTGCAGTTCAAGCACAGTCAACAGCAGGACAAGTACTGGCTCTGAAATGTTCTCCCCAGAAGGTTTGAAAAACCAGTCTTTGAAAAAGCTACCTTTTCAAGCATATTAGAAATCCGAGTAATGCAGAAATATGGCCTGCTATTTTACAGTTTCCAGACCTTATTTAAGTGCAGTCTTGATGAATACTGCTGCAGCTTAACAAGAGGATTTTTTTTTTTTTGCAAATGGCACTGTTCAGAGGGAAGGCTAGCCCATTTATATACATTCTAATGGATAGGAGTGGAATGTTAAGAACATAGTAATCACAGTAAGTGGAAAGGCCTCTAAGTAATTGACAAAATATACTAAAAATATTTTTAAAATATCTGGTTCTGCAATGTCTTTTCTATATTTGTAAGCTTATTGATGGCCCCCTGAGGAAATCTGTTATCATTTTGCTTAGTGGTAATCACTGTATGCTCCCAAAATTATACAGAATCCAGATGCAATAAGCTGTATTCAAATGTTATTTGAACTGAAAAATCTCAGTTTTTCTAATCAGATAATGTTGTATGCATGAGGAACAAAGCCACAAGGAGGCAACATGTGGAGATGCCTGTATTACCCTGAACCCACTTCAGTCCTGGTATTTGCTGGTGTGGCTGACCACAACCAGACTCTGACCTGTGTCCTTGAGCTTTAGCTCACTGGAGTCCTTTCCTCTGTCGTCCTTCAGTATGACTTCATATGTGCCAGCATCTTTCTTAGAAAACTGCAATATTGTAATGATAAAACCAGTTTTCAGAACAGGTACTGTAGAAAAATGTAGATTTTACTCGTGAACCCAGCTGATATCCCATCCCTGTCCCCAGGCAGGTACCTGATGCCTGAAGCTGCCCCTGTGCCCTCTAGCTGCCCCACTCCTGGCCAGGGTGGTGGGATGGGCTTTGGCAGGAGGTCCTGGTATGCAGGACCTTGTCCTACCCCAAATCTGCTGCAAGGCTGGATAAGAACCCGATGCCTCTGGTGATCCCTGAGTGACAAGCACTTTCCAAATGCTATTCAGAGTGGAAATGTGGTCTCAATCTGTTGCTTAATTGACATGCAAAGGAAGTGACAATCTTATTATCTCTTCTGTCATAATTTCCTGAAAATCTGAACAAGCAGTTACAGACAGACATTTGCTTTAGCGAAAACACAGACGCCTTGTGAGCTTTTCCATTTTTAAAACTCATTTCCTTTTTCAATTGTTCTGCTGGAGTACCAGATTAGATCATATAACTCATTTGAACACTAATTTCAACCGAAGACTAATGAAAACAGTCACTCACCTCTGAAATCAGCAGAGTACACACGCCATCCTTAAAGTCATGTTCTTCATCTACCATTATCTCCCTGTCATCTTTGTACCACACAATGTGTGTTTCCTTCTTAATATTAGCCACCTAAAATGGATGAAAACCACATTGCAATTATTCACTTCATCTGAGCAGGGGAGCTTGGTGTTTTAATTTGGGTTAGCTTGTTCCATGGGTTAGCATGTTCAGGTCTCTCACAGAAGAACAGCAAGCTTTACAACCAGTAACTGCAGTGAGTTACTGCAGGCCTCCGTTTTAAAATGAGGGAGGCAAGAGGGAAAACAACAGGGATGCAAACAGAGAGAAAAGAAGACAAAGGAATGAGTTGGTCCTGCCCAGAGAATTTCTACATGCATAAACAGGCCAAGAATTAATTAGTCCCAGGATTTACAAAGACTTGTCATTCCTTTTCAGGTGCCTTTCTCTGAGTGGGTGGCTGATAGACCTGAAGAAAAAAATTCAAACTATTTTCCAACATATTTTATTACATGCAATGAGCTGCTGCCTCAGCAGGATTAACCTTCAGAGGCTCTGTCACTGTCCAACATGCAGCTGGGAGTACAAAAGCAAAGGGCATTTCTTTAGTCCCCTCCCAACCATCTAGGTAGTGGTAGGCCAGTGTGGTGTACTCTGAATATTGTACTCAGGGTTTTCCTTGCCCCTTACCTTACATTTCAACATCACATTACACTCATCAGTAACTTCCCATCCCAGTTTATCCACAAAATGAGGACCTGTTTGAAATTACAAGTATATTTTTAAATGTCACACCAATGGTATTCATGATGTAAAATGAAAGACAGATGTGTATTATTTGACAAGAACACTGTTCTATTTTAATGTGGTTTTATTTTTCCTATTTCTGCTTCAGAAGTAACCACGTAACACAACAAAACACATGTATTTCAAATTAACATATATAACCATAAACAAACTGTGAAAAGACACATATGTGATACTTATAAGTATTCATATTATCACCTTGTTTCCTGTGCCACTCTTTTCTCTGGAAATCTGCTTCATCCTGTAGCTTCTTGAATACTAGGAATTAAAACCAGTAAGAAATACAAGATTAAACTTATGTGCCATTGGTACAAAGCTGAATGTCACTGTTACAGTTGGGTCTAACTCTGTCCCTTGGGTGTCAGTGAGAAGTAGGCCATTGGATCAGGTTTTCACTGGACATTCTCAGTGTCAGAAGCTGATTACAACTAACTCAACTTCCCTAGCTGCTAGCAGTCATCAGGAGTTTTATGTGTCCTGCCTGATGATGTGCAATCCCCAATCATGCAGCTCCTGGTAGGAAGGCAAATGAGAGGCAGCAGAGTCAGCAGCTGCTTGAGCTCTAACAGGTGCAGCTACTTGTTCCCAGCTGAATGGGCTTTTTATATGGGAAATTTTCATTTCACCCATAGGAAAGCAAATCATGACATGCTGCAGTATTTCACATTTCTGTGAAACAATGAACAATTCCCCTTCCTCCCATCACTTTAAAAATTTCAGTTCACACACATGACCTGTCCTGTAGGAGGCAGGCAAAACTGTGACATAAAAAAACTGGAATGTCTATTGGTGTTGAAAACAGCAAAAAGCCAGCCCACTGCATAATACAGATTAGCCTACCATCACCAATGAGGACAAGACTAGATTGATTGGTTGCTTTTCCATCCTGCAGCTGGAACGTGTAAGTGCCTTCATCCTTTTCCTCAAGTTTATCCATAATCATTTCAACAAGGCCGGTATTGTGGTCCACCTTCATTTTATATTTCTGCGGGAGTGGAAAGTAAAGCAGCAATTAATACATGTCAGAGACAGAAAATATTTGTGAAGTGTTATAATGATCTCTTTAGGAGAATTTTTTTTTCTTTATTTGGATTCCCACTTCTTCAAGTTCCCATTTGTTCATGTCCCTATCCTATTCTAGACTCACTATCTCTAGCTCCAGCTTCAAATGTATGACCAAGTAGATAAAGAAATCTGTTTATTTCCTGATGCTGTACAAGCACCTCATGCCTCTTGCACAGTGAGTACTATGCTATTTTTCATTAGAAAAGTTTAGATTAACCTGTTCAGAATAATGTTTTCTTTGGGGGTGATTATACTGTACAAGGTCATGTCTAGAATACCCCATCTCTGCCTTCTATCTGATATTGGTGTTGCAACAAAATCATGCCATGTCCCGTCTTTGGGGTGTAACAACTTCTGCATCTAGAAACAACCACTTGGGAATTTCTCTGTGATGTAATAAATTCCTTCAAGCCACAAAGAGAGGTGAGAACAACGGTATTCTAGGGCTATAGATGAAGGAGGTAGGAGGAGTCTGGGCAATTGCAGTGATTCCTTGAAACCACAGTTAATAGAACACGTGGTATTCACAAAAGTGCAGGAAGGCATATAACTTCCCTTTATAAAAGGCACCCAGTAGAATTCATCTGGACCTCAGAACTATGGATAAAATCTTTCTAATCATGTTTTCCATGACATATGCTACTTCCCATGAAAATTCATCAGAGTGGAACACTAGTTGGAAGCATACTGAAAATAGAGACACTAATCCTCATTGATACTCATGAAAATGCAAACACGTGTAAGCAGTGAAAAGCCTTACCTCTCCATTGAAAATCTCCTTATCATTAAATACAAAATTGGCCTTTGCATTGCCAGACAGTTTTTCAGCTTGCAGCCAGAATCTCACTTCTCCTTTTTCCAAGATTTCCACAGCCAACTCAGAGATAAGTGGGACAGCTACAAAGAAGAAAGAAAGGAATGATGCCTATTTTGTCTGTGCCCCAACAACTATTGTCTGCAACAACAAGAAAGCCACTTAATCCTTCCATACTTGAATACTGTATGCAAGGTAACTAGCTCATAACAGCTCTTCACATAGACAGAATGCCTCTCCACCCACATATACATAGAATGACAGATGAGATTTAGTCTTTTGATCCTTCAATCACAAGGTCTGGCAAAAAGAAAAGTGTTCAAGGTTTGAGTTATGCTCCATTCTAAAACAAGGCTGCTTCAAATGCAAGCTACAAGAATCTGTACAGCATTACGTGAGTCTGTATGCTGCAGACCCATGTTTGATGAGTTGTCTAATAATAATACTGTAAGACAGTGAACTGACTCAGAGGGGAAAAAACAAAACAAATCACAAAAGATCTCCAAGCACAAAGCCAGATCACAAAATCAGCTGCTGAGCTGTAGGTTGGGAGATTTTTGAAAACACTCTGATCCTCTGCTGAGTGGAACCTCCATCTCCAGAATTCACCAAATATCCCAACACATCCTGTCTCCCCAGTACATTTTGTTTTCTTATAAGAAACTGAAACTCCCACATATAAACCAATTCAGTGTGTCAACAGGGAAAAAAAATATGCAAAAGTCACTATACCATAGATAACTCTTTTTTACTTAGCTAGTTCCTGTTAGTAACAGTCCTCAGCTTGCTTTCACTTTAACTTTTCTTTAAGACACCATAATCAACAACATTTAGCATGAAGAGTTAGACTTTGACATTGGGGCATATTGCTCATCTCACTGACTTCCCTCGTGCTATCTGTCCTGGTGGATGTGCATTATTCTCAGTAAAAATCATAGTCTCAGCATTACGTGTGCTGCTGTGTGTGAACTCTCCCCCAGGCTCTACTTTCTCAGTAGTGTAAAGTCTGTGTTGCCAGGGCGTAGCATGGAAGAGCTGAGGACAGTGCACAAACACATTGCAAAGCACATGATGATATAGTCATCGGGTGTGTAAAGACACACCTCCCAGGGCAGGCTGGTTTCTTTAGCTCAATGTATGCAGAGGCTCAGCAGGACATGACTGGGATAAAAGTAATGTCTGATTTCTCTCACCCTGCTATTTGCACTGTTCTAAATGACTGGGGTGCCTTCTGGAGCACAGCTGCCACCCCACCCCACTGCCAAACAAACTTAGGGGGTGAGGACGCCTCAGCTCTTCCTTTGCCACACTCACTCCTTGTCCCTCTCACACCCCACAGCCACATGTGTGCTTTTAGTGCCTGAGCGGCACAGGGTCTGCCTCTGATAAAACAAAGCTCCTGGAAAGTGAGACAAAAGTCTCAGGGGAACAAAGACAATTAGGATGAAGGCACATGCTTAACCAGAGAGGGAAAACGTGGAGCCTGGAAGGGCAACATTGCCATGAGGGAGTGGGGCAAAGACAACCCCATGGAAGTGTGTCCCTGCTGTGCAAATGGTCCATGTGAGCCTTCCTCACCCAGCACATCACTGTGTGTGTAAGAAACAGAAGGTATCTCAGGGCTTGCATAATTTCTTAAAACAAAGCAACTGAAATGCTACAGGAAGCAAGTGGGAGTGTGAATAGACATCAGGCTGCACTGCTTTTGTCTCACTGTCAGCTCTACAGAAATTTTAAACCCCCACTTGGCTTGCCTGTTATTAACTAAGAATATCTTAGTCTAACATGGAAGAGAGAAAAGTATCTCAGCAGCTGTTAAAGAAATGGCTGAAAGGATGCAAAAGAATTTTCTTTTTTGGAGAAAAGTCTGGTAATGTCTCAGCCTAAAGCAACTGGACAAATTTGCCTTAAAGTCTGCCATGAGCAGAAGTCTTATTTAAAATATTTCCATAAGCACCAATAGCTATTTTAGGCATTTTCCAGTGGTTTTACATCCTATTTGTACAGCACCACAAATTACTGGCAGCACTTGACAGGCAGTTCTTGGGCAGTTGCTAAACTGAGTAGTTGGAAGAGTTTCTCTTTACCTTGTACCAACACATTGTCTTACCCATACATGGCTGTGTTCTGTAAGGCTCTTATTTAAGCAATCCATTTTCCCATGGAGTTACTGGCTGCATGTGTTTCTAAGCAGAAGTTCCATTAATTTCTGCTCAGAAGTACAAAACAGCTGAATCTCAACCCCTAGCAGTAATATGTATTTCTCTTGAAGTGTACACAAGGACCCACAGTGTCCAAAGCATATAAGATGGCTTCCTCCATAAGGATACTTTCTGCAGTGATCTCCCTTGTCTGCCTGTGCCTTCTGGAAGCTCATGCACAGCTATGTCTGTGCTGTTACCTGACACAGTGCAAAAAACATGATATGATCTATGTCCTGAGCAGCTTATTTTGTGACATTGGTAGTGAGCACAAAGCATGGAAGGGTCCTCAGAAGGGAAGGGTCAAGGCAAGTAAGGTCATGCGACACCAGCAAGGTTTTGTGATGACAGATTTTTAGTGTGAAAATATAATTAAGAGAAGATAACTGGGAGGAGCAGGAGTGAACAAGGGTTTGCTACGGCTGTCATTAAGCTATCAAAAGGTCATTCAGTATGTTGAGAAGAGTAGAGCCCATGAGAAAAAGATGAAGAAAGAAATAAGAGAGGTGATGTAGGCAAAAAGGCCATTTCTGTAACCAAGGATTGGCTGGGCTAAGAGGTGCAATGTGGGCTGAGTTGGAAGAGGTGCCAGCAGTGCATGCACTAAGCTGAAGATTTTAAAATGCAGGCAAGAGTTTTAGTACCTGGAATTAAAAAGAAGAGACTAAAGTGGGATAAGATGGCACCACATTTAGCTCTTATCTTGTTGTGTGCATTAAGATTAATTATGTAATCCAATATTATTTTTCCCCCATTTATTCAAGTAACATTCCAATAAAAATAGCCAAATCGTGCTATTACCAGGGTATAACAAATGTCTGTGGAATTGACAAAAATACCATACCAAGAGTAGAAAGCATGTTCAAATTTTGTCAAATGTTCCAGGAAAGAGGGAGAGAATGAATTTCAGCAGGAAAATTCTGTACACATAGATCATTACAGCTGAATTTACTACACTTGCCAAATTTGTTAACCTTAAATTTAACTCATGTTAAATTTAGTTGGAGTAAAATTAGAGAATCTTTCAAATTCTGGTTTTCAAATCAGGTCAAGCATGCTAGGTAAGTTTTAAAGCCTGTTCTGCAGAAGAAGCAAAGCCAATATGATACTTTTTGTCCAGCTGTTATACAGACTTATTATATAGACCAGTAGTCTGCAATAGTTTGGGAAGAACACCAATAATATACAAATGTACTGAAAGAGGGAGAGAAAAAAGATTATCTTAAATTTTTCAATCCAAATTGACTTTCACTTGAAATTACTATAGTGACCTCCTTACCTGATGGTGGCAAGAGCTTTGTGACCATAGACTCATAGAATGGTTTGGGTTGGAAGGGGCCTCCTAAGGTCAGCTAATCCAAGCTCCCTGCTATGAGCAGGGACATCTTCAACAAGATCAGGCTTGTGATACCCCACTGCATGCAAAGCTCTTCCCTACAGACATGATTGATTCACTTACTTGGGAATTGGCGTTCATGGCTCAGAGCAAGCAGGCGTTTCATTTCTGCAAAAGACATAAAAGAAGTAATATGAGGTGTGTGCATGCCTTTTGTATCTGAGAGACACAGCAGCATAGAAAAACAGATGTGAAAGCAAACTAGGCATGCTTAGTAGGCATTGTGTCTACCTTCCTCATCAATTGTGTAGCTTGATGAAACTCCATCAGTGTCTGTAACAATACAAGAGTAAATTCCCAAATCATCTTCTCCAAGATCCTTAAAGGAAAGTTTTGACCTATAAGGGAAAAAAAAACCATTATGATGAAAAGGTGAAATCCCTTGGAACCAAACTCCTCCTTTCTGTCTATATTACCAGATATGAATAGCCTTGTGTTAGCTTTTGCTCTGACTGGTCAGTCAAATGTTTGGCTCTGTCAGCTATAAATCAGAGTAAGTCCTACCATGTGTGGTACAAATGGTGATGGCACCAAAAGAAAAAAAAGGCATGTTGTCGAGGCTCTAATGACCCTGGAAGGATACTGTAGATTCAGGTCGACTCAGATTCCATATGGCAGCACCATGGCTGTGATGGGCCCCTGTTTCTTTCAATATGGCTTCTGGCACTAGGAGAGCACATAGGCCCTTCATGGGCTGAACCTGTGCATTCACCTTGTCTTCCTCTGGGAAAAGCCTGAAGAAACAGAGTAGGCTTGGAGATGTTATATAAGTTCCTAAATCAGGCCACAGTGATGCCGTCATAAGAAATCCTTGCTTACAGCAGCAGTTCCAAAGATTACAGCTGCATTACAGGGCAAAAGCATTTTTTAAGAAGCCAGATAATTTTATTATTTGGAGATATAAAGTAATAGGAAAAGGAATAATAATCATGATCATCATGATCATCATCATCTGCCATGACTGACAGGTTATAAGGTGACAGGTCACAGATTTTCTCTCCCCATGCCTAAACATCACTAAAGTGCCTGCAGGGGAGCTCTGACTCATTCTGTGCAAGCTACAATTTCCAAATGGTCTGGGTATGGATTTACTGGAGAACAGCATTCTCAGGAAGTAACCATCAAGGAACAGAGTAGTTTTAACCCTTCCTGAGGTCATACATTAAAAGGATGGATTTCTGTGACAATATAGATCTCTCAAATACAAGACTATTGCTACTCTTGAGGGTCTTACTTTCCGCCTTTGGTATCGATGTTCAGTCGAGGGTCATCCTCAATTGGTTCATAATTCTTGGACCAAACGAACTTAGAGTCTGGAGACATCTGATCACATTCAAAGTTCAAAGAAATTACTCCATTGTCATCTACATCAACAACCACTTCCTTGGTTCCTTAAAGAGCAGAACAAGGAAATTCCAGTTTCTCAGAGAATTCAGCAAACAAATTTCTATAGATATCATTCAGGGAGTGGATTAAGCAGATCCTTGCCATTTTCTCAGCTGGAACATAAATTGCTGCACCCATCGATATCCTTGGTCTTTGATTTACAAGAACAGTTATTTTTCTAATCCACAGGTTAAAACACATAATAAATCAACTGATTTACACTTGTGAATCCAAGCATACACGAGAGTTGCAATATTTGCTATGAAAAAGCCTGAAGGGGATAAAAAAAGCAAGACTCTAAATCCACTAAATGTCTGAGCTATTAAATAGCAATATTTTCCATGGTAAGCAGTAGTTAGAGCTTTCATTATACAGCATTGTACAGCATGGATTTCCTATTCTCTAATAGGGTAAGTGCTATACAGGGAATAGCATGCAAATGTGAGCATTTGAAGAGTTGAAGAAGAAGAAGCAGTCATGTTGTCCCAGCAACAACAATGTGACTGAGGCACATTTTTGGTGACACTGGCTTCGCTCAGGGAGGTTGGTTTAATTGCTGTGCTTGGCATCCAGCCCTGCTGCTGTCTGTACCATTAATCCTGGGCCCACAAAGGGAGTGAATATTTGCAATTAGCTGCTTAAGTCACCCACCCAGTCTTGCCAATGCCTTCAGTCATTGAGCTGGATAGGGTGACCCAGTTTCTGCTTTTAAAGGCCTTGGGGGTGAATCCTGGGTCAGCAACCTGAAGGCACCTCTATTCTGCTCCCTCACACCCCAGTGAAGCTGAGGGAATTTCATCTGGGCTTTGAACAACCCAGTGATCTTGTCATCTGTGGCATTAATGTTCATTTCAACAACTTGTCTGAGAATGTCAGAGAGAGTATGTGCACTGAGAGGGGTTGGAGAACATCCAGCCTTCTTTTCTGAATAGCTCTGAGCTGGATCTCGCATCTGAATAGGGCACTCATGTCCCATTACTTGGGCTAAGACAATTCTAGGCTGCCCAGAATACTAATGACACACTTTCTCCACGAAGTATTGTACTTCAAAGACAAGAGCCTTATTCCTGACACTGAAATGAAATGCTTTATTTTCAGCATAATTCTTAGTGACCCTCAAGCATAGTAGGAGATTTCTGTGTTTCATCATCCTAAAACTATACACACCTTTTCCAGCACTGCGAGCAGCTCCTGTCATGACAATCTGTGTGCACACAGCTTTCTTAGTCTTCACACTTTGCCATAAGCATTCAATGAAAGATGAGATTAATATTCCCATTTTGGTTCTGTTATGTACCAGCCTTTGCAGTAGTGAAGCACATTAAGTACCAATATGTGATAAATGAAGTCTGAGACCTACAAATATTTTACTAGGCAACAGTATATTTGCAATTTTTTGTTATAATTTAATTTATTATATGCAAAATTAATCACTTGAAATTTCCTTAGTGTCTAGTTACTTCTAGGTCATTAGCCCATGAATCTTTTGATGGCACTTTATGTGACATGGAAAGAATTACAGCCATAAGGATAATTTGAACAATAGAATCTTTTACATTTGCTTCAAAGCATTCTCATTATGGTAATAATGTATAGCATTTATTTCCAGAAGTGATGATGGAATTTACCTCTAATATTTATATGAGTAAAAATTTTTTTTCTAAATTACTGACCACATTTAAAGACCTCACTCCACTTATCCTGCAAAGTGGAGCCAAAGAAGCTGCCATAGTACTAGCAGTCTTAATTTCCCTCCTCTAGATAGCTTGGTGGTTTCAATATATTATCCAGAGCTTCTCTTTGAGTCATAAGAAGAAATAAAATACTTACATGTCATATCACATCTCCATTATTCTGAGCATTTTATTGCATTGAAAGAAAAGAAATAACAGAACATAAAGCAGATATCTTCCACACACCAGACGTAATGGCATAATTTTGAATATAGCCAGTCAGAAAAGTTGAATGGGACAGTTTCCACAATTTCTGAGGTTCAGGCCCTTCTCAAGTGGCTCATAATCTAATTTTGCATTGTATCAGGGTAAACAAGGACTAAGGGCAGCGCTGCAGAACAGTTGTGGTCTGCTCTTAGATTTTCCTTGTTTCCTGTGAGATCCACATATGCTGAAGTGCTTTTGTCAAATAACAAAAGTACAGATCAAAAGTAGTCTGGACTGGTATTTGTTTACATGGTTGGCATTTTTCATTTAAATTTAGAAGATAACTGTACAAATTAAACACGGTTTTCAATGAAAAGAAAGTGGATGCAAAGTATTGAATAATTATATTTACACAATTCTTTGGATAAAGTCAACTGGCACCCTTTGTATTTAAGCAGCTATTTTCATTTAGGATATTATTTGCTTGCATTCTTTGATTACAAATCTCAGTTATCTTGCAATTTTACACATTCACCAAAAGTAGCATTCCAGCAGGAACTTTCTAGAGAGACCTGACAATATTTTTTCTCCATCCAAGATGGTGATAGAGGTATGATTCATTGGGCAACACCAAAATATCTGTGGTAATTTTTATAAAATGGGGTGATTGTTCTTGACGTTTTTGTGGTTAGATTGAGAAAGGTGGAAGACTGCTCAATAGACTATTTTATGAAATAGTTGTTTTTAATAAGTTTTTGTCTTTTCTTAATACCTTTAAGAAGCTTAGTTTGGTGGATTCTGTATCAGCAGATCTCAGCTCAAAATATGGGTCAAGTAGATTTGTACATGTAAGTAATTTTCAGTTTCCCTGAGTGTTCACTGGGTTAAATCCTCATTCTCTGGTGATCCCTCAGACATCATACCTATGAACCCCCCTTCTTTTATGGTGAGGTCTATAAACCAAATGTTCTGCTCAAGTTCACCTCTTTTGAGTGAACACTGAACACAGTGTACATTTTTTTTTGTTGTTATGTTGGTCATCTTCACAAGAGTGTTTGTAATTCTTCTCAATTGTAGTAACATGGTCAACCCTTTATTTAGGGCACTTGAAGAGTGTTATCATCACAATGTTTTAGCAGAAGTATGACACACAGATATTAACCCCCAATGAAAATAGATTAGCAAAGCCAAAATTTAATATTAATAGTGGCTTAATTCTCTTATTATATAATATATATATATATATAATAATATATATATTATTATATAATAATAATATATATGCTGTATATAGATGTTTTCAGGAATAAATTTTCATGGTTTGTGTTACTCCATTTGCAGGTGATAGAAATAGCCCTGGTGTTTCAGCACCACCAAATTATGTTTCTTATATGTTTCAAAGATCCTGTTTAAAACCCTTCTATTCATAAAATTACTCACCTTCTTTTTGTCCTTGTATCCCAATCCTACATGCTTTCAACAGACCATCTACTCCTTCCAGTCTCTTTTTCCTATCCCAGCTCAATAGCAGTCACCCCAGCCTCCCTACTCTGAGTTTTTTAATTATTTTACACACTCAGCTTCAGACCTCCTTTTTCAGGCTTTCTTGACTTACAGCCTCAGTGAGATCTAACTCAATACTTGCTAGAATTTTTGCTGCCCTGGTCATAAGGATTGGGCATCTATGAGAGCTGAGCAGCAGGATGTAAAAATTAGGTGTCAGAAACTGAAAAAGGGCCCCAGGGAGATGAAGTCTGCAGGTGAAGGAAGGGAATTGTCACAGGAGAAGCGGGTGTATGATGGATGTAGGTTGAGTTGTAGCCCTGTACCTTCTTACATCATACTAACCTTATACTAGATTTGTTTTAAATATCTGGGATTTCATTTTTGCACCTTGTAGGATCCTGCACTTCTAAAATAGTCTATAGATGAGGAAGCCACAAGTCCATGCTTGGGTTTTCTGTTGGGGGCTTGGTGACAAAAAAGTATTGTCTCTGATCAGTCATCTCTGTTACTTCCAGGTATGGAGATGCTGCTTTTGCACTGGTTGCTGTGTTTCTTGGTGATCTTTTAGACACACTGGAGCCAGCCTTCAGGGATGATTCCAACAAAGAATTTCACTACTGAAAGTGGTCTTCAAAGTGACTACACTATGCTTTTAAAGCCTTTATTTTAAAGACCAAGAGAAAAAACTGTAGTTTCTTTTATCCTTTCCTGAGGGACATTACATAAGAAAAGGAGAATGATAAAGAATAAACAACTGGTTTAATACAAGAAAGGCAAAATTTATATCTGTAATATTGTTTTGTTTAGCTGATCTTACTTGGTCCTCCTCTACTTTTGCACCTATCTGTAGAGACATGCAAATCTTACAACTTCATTGTATCTTTATATTCCTGAACCTGTCGTTGCAATAAGAAAATCTGTTCTGACCTTAAAATATACCAGACAATGAACTTAAGATATGGCCCTCAACTCATATCTTGCTTCATAAAAAAGCTTGACTTGAGAAGGATCAGATTCTTGGCATGTAGCCTGCAGGTAAACACATTGCACAGAGAGGAACCTGTGTAAATATGATGACAAAGAGGAAATCTTGCTAACAAACCTGGTCGTGTTTCAGCTATGACAGCATCTGTGACATCTGATGGCTTCCCAACGCCAGCCTGGTTTGTTGCCCGCACACGAAACACGTAGCTCACACCTTGTGTCAGGCCATCAATCTGGAGGAACCAAAATATACAGTGGTGTGTGGCAAAACACTGATTTTAATTTCACACTTATTAAGATTAGTCTGGGTATTTGACAATTCTATTTCCTTCCTTGTTTTGTTTCTTTTCCAGTTCTTTTTTTTTTTTTATATTCAACTCCAGAGTGACATGACTAATCTACGTGGCTTACTCCTTCCTGATGTGCATGGTTAATGTCCAGGCATTGCTGTCATTGATTTCTCAGCAAAAGGAGCACTGGTTTTAGAACAGGATGTTTTTAACTCATGTACCTTGACTTCTGAAACATCATAGTCTTTTACTGCTGATAAAGGCAGGCATTAAAAAATTGAATTATCAGGGTAATAAGTGCCAGCCACACCTATGTGGAAACAAGAGGGGATTTAATAGTACAGATTTAATTGCAGTGACTTGAGGAATTATACTGACATTATATCATCTGGGGATACTCCTATAAAACATATATTAAAGGATCACACTTTAAAATTACTTGTCTTTCAAATATTCTGAAAAGTATAAAAATAGCAAACCTACTTCAGACTTATCTCTAGAACTGAGATACTGCTGATAACTTATTTCAAAGTCATTTCACAAAATTATGTATCATATGGCCTACTGAGTATTCCTTTAAGTGGAGCCATGATCAGCACAGGATGATGCTATCAAAACTGACTTCCTCAAGGTTATGCTGCTATGCTGTTATTTGAATCTTCAGCTATTAGCTATTTACCTTCAAGAATTTCTTTTGAAGGGGCTTCTCATTGACACTTCTCCAGCGTTCCTCCTTTGCTTCAGTTTCCTTCATATCAACATAATAACCAACTATGGGACTGCGACCAGAATAAACTGGTTCCTTCCACAGTAAAACCAGAGAGTCCTTCCTAACTTCTGAGCATTTGACATCATGGGGTGGCCCTGAAATGTAAAAGTTGGGGTTGTGGTGTCAAAATAAATCCCAAAGGGACAAATGCATATGACTCCAGAACCAAAACCAGACAGAACCAAGAATTGTACACAGAACTTATATAACATTTAGCTACTCTGTATCATACCTAGACTAAATGTACAAAATACAATCCATGCCAATTAAAAAGACTAACCCAAAACACAATCTCAATTGCTTGAGTTTGGTATCTTGATCAAATATTCATGAGCTTACAAAATGGACAGATAATCCCCAAACTCTAGGAAATAAGTTAATTATTAAGCTAATGCGCTGCTTCAAGAACTGGTCTAAAGTCCACTGAAGTCAGTGGAGGTTGTTTTCATTAATTTCAATGAATGGTAAAAGGTCACGGATCTGGCGTTGTAAATATATATTTTGACAAGGGTTACAAGACCACATTCTTCTCTGCCTCGTATCTTAGACAAGTATTTATGTGTAGTACTTAATCTAGAAAGCAAGGTGCCAGACACAGTAGAGGAACAGAGAAAGGAAGATAAAGAAACCTAAAGAATCTGCTTGTAAAATGCTACTAATTCAATAGGGATTATGTAAGGCATCACGGTAATGGTATGAAATCAAAGTGCTGATGATTCAAGCCTGGCCATGAACTTCAGTGTCCCAGTGATTCCCCTGCAAAATGCCTGCATTAGATAATCAGTCCCAGAGCACCCTTGGGCTGTGTCCCACTCAGGATCGTACCAGGCACAGCAATGGTCCACTCTTCACATTTGAAGGGCTTGCTGGGTTTGGAGGGTGCCCCAACCCCCGCCAGGTTAGCAGCAGCCACCTGGAACTGGTACACCATGTTTTCCTTCAGGTTTTGGATCTGCAGGATCAATAAGATGGTACTTATCAATAAGATGGTACTTTGTATTAGGACTTCAGAAGAAAGTCACAATGGGAATTGTTGAAAACATGAGCATGCTTTTAAATATGCCTGAAGATGGAAGCATTATTGACATCTTAACATGATAATTATCTTGGCTTTTCCTCTGGATCAGTGATGGAGTGAGCACACATGAGTGATCTTAGCACACTCAAATTGTAACCTCCTTTTCCTTATTGATAGACACTTTGGTAGCCAGGGAGGAAACAAGGTACTGCTCAACAATCATCTTAGTCTGTCTTGCGGTATGGAGCAAGTTCACTTGAGGCAAGAGTCCTCACAGTGGGGTGAAACTCAGTTTACTGGCACTGCTTTTCATTTCTAAAGCAGCTCAACGAGGTTGTCTCTAAATTGGGTCAAGAACTGATCACAAAAACCAGCTGGCACAGAGCTGGTTTTAGCACCAGCAAGCACTAGGATATGTCCCCCAGACCAGCAGGAATTCCATTTATTATGAGGGCCTGACTTACAAAATATCAGACTATGTCAATGAATTTACAGATGACAATTTGTGCCAGACTAACAAGTAAGTTTACAAACAATTTTGCAGAGAAGTTTAATAGGGCTAAATAAATTTACCATCATGGAATTCAAACCCTCTGAACAGCTATCTGTACACTGAATCATAATTCATCCCAAGCCATCTTTGAGATTTGATTTGAAAGCACGGCCTGCTCCCCCAGCAATAACTGGAGTTAACCTCTTACCCTGTATGCCCTCTCAGTAACAGCTTTAATGTTGGCCTCCTTCCATTTCCCAGGAACTCCATCAACCACTTCCCTATAGTTCACGTAGTAGCCGGTGATTTCAGTTCCACCAATGGCCTCAGGTTGTTTCCATCCCAGTACCATCGAGTCACGGACACTCTCGAGTACCACGATGTCATAAGGTGGAGATGGGGCAGCTGTTTCAATGTCAATAACATGTGAGTAGGAGGCAGAATTTCAGGCTTGCTTTCACTTACCGTACTCAGGCGGCTCCTACCCTGCGTTTCCTAATTAGGACAATATTTATGTGCCCAAGGGAAGTTTCTGGAGCTGGAATAAGAAATGAAGGATGAAAGCTTCCACAAACCAAATGCAAAGTCCAAACTGCATAGGAATTAGTTTTCAGGACCCCCTGTTTTTGAAAATCAGGCTGATACATAGCAAAAGAATGTGTTGCAATTGCAGCTCTGATGCAAGTGATCAAGACTCACTTTAGTCTGTGAAAAATGAGGAACTAAAACTAGCACTGCAGGAAAAGCAAAAAAATTTGAGATGCAATGATTTGTTTTCTTTTGCAGAAAGCAAACCCCTTTTCACGACATAATATTCATTGTGGTTTCTTTTTTTTTTTTAAAGAAACAGTCCCATAGTCTTTCCTCTCAAGAATTTCCTTTACCTGTTTCTTTTTTTCTTTTAAATTTATTTACAGTGCAAATTTTATCATTGCACCTATCACGTGGTCTTACCTTAATGGAAGGCAGAGTGATCATAGGCACTGCAGTATGACCAGAAATGGAACAGGTCTGTTACTGGAACTTACATTAAAAAATATGTGGCACAATCCTCCTTCTTCGATTTTTTTAATACAGAAATCATTCACTTTATCCAAACCCACTTTTATATATTTCTTCTGTATCTAGTAGGAAAATGCTTGCCTACATCCAATATGTAACATACCAGTGAAAAGCATTACTTGTGCCCCTGAAGTCATACTTTGGATGGAAATTCCACATCATATATGTTTCCTTTTGTGTGTAATGTTTTATATTGGTGTCAACTAGGCCCAGGTGCCCTTAATTCGTTTTCTGTTCAACATTTTGTGTCTCACTTCAGAGGTGTAGGGAGGAGTTTAGTTTCTTGACCAGGTATCAGGACTCAAATGAAATTCAAGCCCCACATATCTTGGACAAAATGGGTGTTTAGGTATTGAAATTTAAAACATGACTTTGTGCATGTGCCTATAACTTGATAGGTTTTCCTCCTTCCATATCACTATTAGTCAGAGATAGAACACAATTCATTAGCACAGTATGTTATCAGGTTAGATGTAGCTTAAGCTAAAATCCACGAAGGATCTTCATATTTTCTAACAGAACACCGATTTTCATACTTACCATCATAATCAGATTTTGTTTCTTTCCCACATATATAAACCAGAGAACTAGGTAACCAGATTCCTAACAAATTACTGAAGTGATTTAGAAATAATATATTACCTTGGATACATTAATATGCAGTCAAACAAGCCTTTAAATTACTAACCATATTAATGTGTTTCACTTTCATTGACAACTGAGTTTGTCAAATTATCTCCAATACCATTACATGCATAATGATCTTAATGGAGAATTGACCACATAATTAATGTGTTTGACAGAAGATGCATCACTGTAGAGCATGTCCATGTCTAGCGCAGTTGAACAGACATCAGTCTGAAGTGGACCTACCAAAGCAGCAAAATCTATTTATACATTAATTCTCACCTGTATCTTTCTTCCTTGTAACTTTTTCCACTGTCAAAAGATCACCGGGTCGAGACTTACTTGCCTGCTTAGCAGCAACTTTTTGTGGTGCAGATGTGACAGCATCCTTAACCATTTCTCTCATGTTACTGTCTCCTGTTCTCCCCAGTTTGCCACAGCTACTGGGCAGTGTCTTTCTATTAAATTCAGCATTGCATTTTAGCAAAGCATCTGTGTCAAAGATAGGCTGGGAGGCCTCATGCATGCCTTCCCAGCTGGTAGTGCGGTCTGTTAGTCCAGCAGCTTTACCACTCAGTTCAGGACACACACCATGAAGCAATCCTCCCCCTATAATTGCCAGAAAACAGCAAAGACATTTGGATTTAGAACACATTCTATTTTCTTAATTTAGGCAACAGAGTTAAGAAATGCATGCAGTGAACAATACAACTAAGTATGACAAGTCACTGTGTTTACGCACAAAATGTTAAGCTTGATTTCAAGAAAATTTGAAATGCACAGAATTCCTCTCAGCCTGCTCACAAATAATGCATTTTTAATAATGTCTAGTATTCAGAACAGGAAAAAAAATGTAAAGTTAATAGTATTACTTTGCTACAGTTATTTTAGTCTTAGATCTTCCAGGTCACATTTGTGTTCTATGAAGATGATCTCACAAAATTGCCCTAGGCCACATGTATCTGCTCTAAGGTTGAGAGGTATGCAGCTTCAATACAAATGAGAGTGAGGGTGTTGCAGACATACAATTCATTCTAGTCCAATGATCTCATTAATCTTTATGGATTAGTTCAGGCAGTGGCAAACGGAAACAATCCATGAGCACAGGGAGAACACACAGGGTTATAGAAGGTTTACAGACAACATATTGCACTATTAGGTTTAGTCATGGAAACAAATATCTTAGGAACTGACTATATATAGGATGATGTGCATTCAAGGTGATATACCAGATTACAGAATCAGAATGACATTCCCATTTTCCAGGATACCTATTAAGTGAACTTGGCAGTGCTCTCATACAGTGGTTCAAAAGAAACGCCTCAAGAAAACTGGATGGTGAAGGTGAACAGTCTACAAGAGGGCAGTGAATGTGAAACTATGTCTGTGAGACTGTAGGATCTATGGATAAATTATTATTTGTGGACAACATTGTGAATCAAAGCAATTAATTAGTCACTAATAATTACTGAGAACATATTTACTTAATTAATTACCATTGAAAGGGGCAATGGAAAATAGCTTACCAATGGCTGCTTTCACCTCTATAGGCTCTGATTCCTGTGAAAATTCACTGAGTCCTGCTGCATTAACAGCTCTGACTCTGAAAATGTACTTCTCACCAGTGCTGAGCCCATGGCAAATGAATCTAAAACAAACCAGTTAAGAACTACTTAGGAAGTATTATAGAGAAAAGGAAAGTTTTAAGGGGGAAAAGAAATAATTTCTTAATGATATTTATCCTGGTTTCTAAAAACCAAGGACAAACCATGAACCCGGCCACTTATACAAAGGTCAGAGGATGCAGAATCTGGGCATCTCATTCACACAGGAAAGTCTAAACTCATCTCTTTTAAGAAACATTATTTCAACACTCTTTCCTTCTTAAGACCACGCAAGTTTCTGTGTTACCAGAGGGTCTACCTTACTTCTGCTTGTATATAAAATACACACTTCCTAATAGAAAAATGTACAAATCTGCACAAGTAAGGTCTATATTTGCTTCTTGTGGGATATTTTCATGATACAAGTAAAAGACACATGTAGCACAGGTTCCCATAAATCCCTTCCAATCATAAATGAAAAATTGCAGAGTTAAAAAAAATTATTGGGCATTGTACAGGAGATAAATTATTTTTGTACTTAACTTTCTTGCTTCAATACATGACAATAATCCAATAATCGACAATAATCGACAAATTCTTTTATTTGAAGATGTTTACTTGATAATCTATCTGCCATATTAAAAAAAAAACCTCATGAATTTTATCTGGTGTCTACCCTGAAAACACAAAATTTCTGAAGACAGGAATCATTTATTTAGGAATAGATTATGGTATGGAAATTTAATTTTTTTGTTTAAACCCCATTTATTTTTCAACAGGTATTTTAAGTGTATTTTATTCCATGTTACTATGATTTTTTTTCTGCTTCATAATGTAGCAATAATTGCATTACCAATGCTGATGTCACGCAATTGCATATGAAGCAACTACAATATAGAAAACAAAATCAAAGTTTTATTTTGGTGCAAGGAAAAAAAAAAACCTGAATCAAAATTTTCAAAGTTGAATTTTCCTACCCATTCTATCAGACTTTTCCAAATAATTTGCTTTCACCAGGATGTGTGCAGAATTTCAAAATATCAAAATATACTGCATAAGGCAAATTATGAACTGCAGCTAATGCTTTAAGATTGACTCAACCAGAAAACCCAAGAGTTAACAGACAGCCTATGCCTGACTACATCATATATTTTATCACACTGACTAAAAATGCAGTGATAGAAACCTATGCAGTGCACTTGTATCACAGTATATAGTAACTCAGAACAATATTTTTATTTCTATGATGATTAAAGGTCACATATCATATTTTAAAACAAGCAGAGAGCATGAAACATCACCCACTTTCAATATAACTCCAACATGACTCATAAAAATAGATATGAAAGGATGTAATAATGGCACACATAAATATAAATGCAATATAAATGCACTAAAGAATACATGAAGGAAATTGTGTCTGTGTTCAACCAAGTGAGATTTTAGGTACTTCTGATATACTAATAACTTACAATACCCTTCTAAACAGCAAAGCTGGTCCAGGAGTATTTAGCAGAGTATTACTTATTGTGATAAGGGTTGTCATGGATAGCGTGTACAAATTAGCAGAATCAAGCAGGGATTACTTCTGTATTGACATCATTCCACTTGAGGAAAAGGTTCTGCACTTACTCTTTCAGACTATGAAGATTGCATACTTATTCAAACAAAACCAAATCTGATTTATCTTAGGAAGTTTTAAATTTTGATTATTTTTTCTGAGTGGAGACCAAGCTTTATATCAGTAAGCAATGTGGGTTTGTACCCAATATTTAAGAATGTTAATTATTTTCTTGATGATTACAAGTGAAAGCAGTCAGAAAGTAATATTTTTAGTGAGATATAGTCCACATGTCCTCCTGACAGTCCAGCTACACAGTCCAGAAATGTTTAGAGCAGTCTTCCAAAACAAAGCACTTTGCTTCCAAACATTATGCAGCTTAGTTTTCCACATCTGTAACTTCAGTCATTCCTCAATATCCTGCTTTTCATCAAGCTGATAAGCTGACAATAGCTAGATGTAGTAATCTGCTTCTCTTTTCTTCATTAGCAATGTCCATATTTCTTTCTCCTTGACTAATTGTTTCTAATATATGGTTAATTATAATTTCTCTTTGGACAAAATTCACTGTTTGAAATACATTTTTGCAACTTAGGAGCCTCATATGCAAGAGGAATTCCAGCCTGCTGGCTACCACAGAGAGGTTAGCTCTACTACTTCTAATGGCTGGAAAGCAAATATATCCAGTAAATCAGACATTGGTGACCGTAATTTCCAAGTTTTAATATTAATTACCTTGTGCCTTTCACTGGATTGTTGTTACATGGTTCCCAATGACCGGATCCTTCCACACTTGACTCAATGTAGTACCCAACCAGCTCCTTGGCATCTGGAGGCTCTGTCCAAGTGACAACAACTGAAGTATCTGTATTCCTAATTGGCATAATACGGCCAGGAGCTTTGGGAATATCTGTGGGAGAGAAGCAGAAATAAATGAGTGGCCTGCCGGTTAAAACTTACAAATAAAATAATCATGAAATTCTATTCTTGATTATACTAGCATGACTAATAGAGATTTAACCTTCAAAAAACTGCTCTGATTTAAATTAAGTAATCTATCAGGACAGGACAGGAGATGTTTTACTCTTCTTAAAAAATGTATTCCATGGGCATCCAAATGCTCTGAGAAGTCAATATGAAGTGAACAGAGATCATTTGGGAATTGCATTGAAATCTGCATTGCTGTTTGGAAACAAATTGGTGATGTAGGTCTAGCTACTGATGACTTTCTGTACTGAACATCTTGGCTTCTCTTCCAGCAAAAATAGTCTCTGCTTTCGTGCAAGTATTAAATTCTTCACTTGTGTTTAATTTGGCAAACAGGGAAGGTTAGACTCTGCTGATGTCTGGGCTTATTTTCAACAAAGATGCTAAGTAAAAAAAAACATTTTTGTACTTCCTTGAGTTTTCATTTTCTTTTGCTATTTGCAGTCTTTGCAGTTCTTGGCATCGTTATTTGCAGCTTAATTTCCTTGCTTTGCATCTGTCATTTGACTACATTAAAGGTTGAGCAACCCAAACAAAAATTATTTTAGCTAAAGGGAATAAATCACTGACTGCTTTTCATACACTTGAATTATTTTCTGGGCAGCTACCTGCCTGCAGACAAAACAATTACATCACAAACTGGAAAGTTACCCTGGACATAATTTAATACACACAACCACAAATTTACCGAGTTTGTCATCCACTACAGTGGCTTCAGTTGCTTCTGAGGGTTCACCGATCCCAGCTGAATTGCAGCAGCGAACTCGGAAGCAGTAGGATTTGCCTTCAGACAAATCAAAAACTGCAAAGCGAGGGGACTTCACAGGGATCTCGGTGTTCACCCTTTGCCAGTCCTCTGTGCCAGCAACACACTGCAGTCAAACCCAGAAACCACGTTTAGAACAGAAGTGTCTGAAGGCTGAGCATCTCACACAGCAAGGCTTTCTCCCTGGACCACTGAATTCATGTCTGTTTTGGAGAATAGGGAGACACATCCTTTCTTTGGGGCTTTCAGAATGAGCATATTTCAGAGCTTATGAATCTGCCAGATGTTCACTTACTCCAGAAAACATACATAAAACTTTACTGGTTTTAACATACCAGAGCTAAACCTTCTCCACTGCAAGGAAGTGATGTTATTAGCTGCACCCAGTCTGGACCACTTTCAAAATGTGTTTTGCAGATATTCAACATTATTCTAAGTACAAACCCCTAACATTACCACTTTGCTTCTAGATGCTCTTGTGGTCCTCTTGGTGTTTTTGGGGTGGATTTCAGAATTAATAATGATTTGACGATCATTTCCCAGAAAAAAAAATTGCAATTAATTTGTGAATTGTTTTTACTTTCTTGCCTAGAAATTCTACATACCGTGATCACTTATACCACTAATACTAGTGATTGACTTTTTGCTTTGATTTACATTAAGCATAATTTCAAATAAATGGTTCTGGTTTCTGAGGGATTCAAATTGTCATCTGACTATGTGACATTAGTGCTGAATACTCAGCATGCAATAGATTATTAAAAAACTTTCTTATGTGGAAACTCAAAATTCATATTTCACCCTCTCTAAGGCTGTTGCTAAGCGAAACTCAGTTATTTAGACAAGATTTTTATGAGAGGTGGAAAACACATAATGGGAAGATATTTATGTCTCCCTTGATGACACCTCTAGACTGATAAGAAAAAACATTGATAAAAAAGTTTAAGAGCCAAGAGATGCTAGTAGAAAGGGTGATGGTGTGAAGAATTTTCTAAGCTAGCAGCCATGCAAAAACACCTCAGGAAAGCAGGTGAAATTAAAACTGATTCTGAAAAAATAATTAAAAATTAAAACTGAAATTAAAACTGATTCTGCTCAAGGAGATCAGAACAGAAATGTTGTGGTCTTTGTTGAGTTGGCGGAGCAAATGGAAAGCTAATGCAGAAGATGAACATGAAAAGGAAGCTGGAATAGAAAGTGCTGATGACAAGAAACTTGAAAAATGCTTCCATCCAAAATGTTAACAATCTGTCCTGCCAGACAAGCTTCATGTATACAAATTTTATATGTTTAATTATATATAATATCATATATGTCTATCATATATATTAATGACATACATATACATAAAAATAAACATGAATTATATATATATTTATATATATATACATAATCACTTGACTTTGCTCTGTGCTTTCATATTATAGAAGGAGTTCTGTTCTCTCTACTCCAGGTAGGTCAATGACATAATTCAAGAAAAATATTAGTGGGTGTGACACATTTTTCATTTACTTTCCTATTTCCCATCTTTCTTTTATTCCTAGTTTATCTTAATTTACAGTTTGACAGTTATTTTGATGAACTTCTAATCCTTGCCCTAATTTGCAAGTCTCAGACAGAAATGAGAGTTAACCAGAAGTCCAGAAGAGATGAACAAAACAAACATAAACTATTGCCACAGCATGATTCTGATTTTGTCCAATTTTACCTTTTCCACAAAGTACATGATACCCTCATGGCCCCGCTGTCCAGGAGGTTTCCAGCTAAGCACAACATAGTTCTTGGTGGCCTCAATAACTTGGAGGTCTGTGGGTGGACCAGGAACAACACCCTCTGAAGGACAGGGAAGAATAGGAAAGGGAACTTGAATTTAATTCTTCAATTTTTGTATCAGAATTAGCATCATAATTAAAAATAGGAGTATCAATATACCTCAGCACTTCATATTTTTTTTAAATGTTGTTAAAAGTCTTCTAAATATTTAGTTTAAATTTCCTTCTTTTAATTCTAAGTATGACTTCATTAGGTCCTGAATAATGAAACTTCACCTCAAAAAACAAGTTGTTGAATTATTCAAGGTCAAGTGACTCTCAGAACAACAAATTTTGGGTGTGTGCCAAAGTCCACTTCACTCAGAGCTTTCCTAATGACTCAACCAGCTTCACATTAGACATTTGTAGGCAAAAGGGCTGTGTTTACCTGCAGGTTCTTCCTCAGTCACAATAATCTGTCCAGTCCAAGGAGCAGAAGGGTGACCTGAAACAAATGTCAGAGATAAAACAATGAGAACAATAAGAAAACTGACTCTCTTGTGGTTCAAAACTAACAATTGCAAGATCCCCATGAGCTCAATTTTTGGTTAATGCTGTGGCTGTTGCCAGTGTAGCAGGCTAGTTACCCAAGCTATTGAGAGCAGCTCAGCATTTAACAGCTAGAAAACTTAATCCACTGAAACATCTATTCCTTCCTAAAATGTCACTGAAGTCTCCTAGGTGACAAGGTATTTGGTTCACTCAGCTCATCATTTTCAGAGAACTAATTTCAGCTTTATTTTCCATCCTCTATCACTTTGGTTTAACAGTTCACTTATTAAAGGAGCAGCCAAATTTCTGCAGGCTGCATCTTGTCTTTTTAACCACTTTCTCTCATATTACCAACTTGTAAATCATGGGTCACAGTCACAAACAGCAATAGCTAGGCCTGACTCAGCATGTCCACTTGATAAACTTGGGTGTCTCTCTGAGTAACCAATATGTTATCACACTCTTCCAGTTATGCAGCTTTCAGGTCAGTGCACTTTCAGAGATAATTTTTGCAAACACTGTTCTCCACCACCACGCTGTTCACCTTACATTGGCTGATCTGATTTGGAGATGAATGAAGAGAAGAAGCAGATGGGGAGAAAAATTATGAGGGATGAGAGCAAGAGATACAACAGGAATAGAGCACCAAACCCAGACTTCACCTCCTGTGACAGCTTCCTGCTGCCCATTGAGAAGAGCCCTCTGCCCTCCCCAGGCAGGGTTTCACATGTCTCACTGAGTGCAAAGTTTCTTGGCAGTGCCAAATCTCCTTCCTTTAGCCTTTTGTTTTATCTTGAATGGAAACCTAGATCATCTGGCTGCAGCACTGTACACAGTAGCTCATACAAGCTGGGACTGTGGGAGCACTGTAGCTTTGTATCCCTTCACCATTTTAAATTGTAAACCTTCAGAAATATATAGAAATAGATTTTTAATAGAAGTAGACATTTATTTTAGGCACGTGATTTTGCCATATGCATAGAGAGGTGGTTTTGGAAGCAAAATGTCTAAGACATTGTGAGGCCACAGGAGAAATACCCTTGACTTGTTAAATGCTAACCTTAAAGCAGAGAGCCTGGGATCTGTTGGGCTGTCCTGGTGTCATTCTGGTGTTATTGCAAGACTTGGATTGTCACATGAGAAGAGAATCGGCCACCCTTGTCTGTGGCTCAGAGAGAGACTACTCACAGAATCTGTTTAGCTATTTTGTTGGCTGAACAAAAGCAAATCTCTCTAGGCAATTAAACTCTCCTGTGCCTTTTCCACCCCTTCCTGCAAGTTTGAAGCATAGCACTGCAGTCAGCCAGAGCCATTTCAGCAGATAGAACACAGTCCGAAGAGCACCGAGATGATTTCTTCTTGGCAAAGCTGTCTCCAAAGAATATTTTGGCTTTGCATTGCTCCCTCTAGTGGGATTTTGAAGGCTTATGAGTTGATAGTCCTATTTTTTTTTAATTAGTTGAGACCTCTTAAACCTCTCATGCAACCTGTAAAAAGCACATCTTACTTCTAAGCCTGGCTCTGTCTGCAGGATCCAGAGCAGCCACAGGCTCTGACACCCGGGATGGCAGGCTGACACCAGCTTTGTTCACAGCTCGGACTCGGAAAATATAGGAACGGCCTTCAATCAGACCAGTGACAGGAAAACGAGCAAACTTCACAGGATTCTCATTGCACTGGGTCCAGTGGGAGGTGCCAACCTCACACCTGAAAAATACAAACAGCAGGAGCAGTGCTGGGAAGGGAAAAACGTGAACTCAGGGCACCCCCACGCCTTTGCAGCTTTGCCATCTGTTTGTTCTCATTGGCTGGCCTGTACCAGTTTTCTCAGCAGAATTATGTACTAGTGACATCAAAGCAGCTGCACCAAGGCATCAGGCTGAAGTACCAGCTGGGCATGCACTAAATCCCTCACAGCTGCAGCCTTCTTTCCTGAACTGTAAAAGGGATAAGAGCAGACTCACTTCACTGTTTAAACCCTCCAAAGCATGCTTAGGGAGTGTCAGCTTTAGCTTACTTGAAGGGACAGGAATATGCATCCCTTGCAGTTGCCAGAAGGACACTACTTCATTGTTCCTGCACAGTGCTGCACTGTACATCCCACAAGGTGCTGCACTTCATGGGGTGCAGAAACCCCCACTGTGAGCTCTGGGACCAGCCCAGCACTGAGATAGCTGTGAAGGAGGTTAAAGTGGGGCACTCCATCAGGCCCTGCTTCAGAGACCAGATCCCTGGGGCTGCCAAGGGAGCCTGTGCTGTGCTGGCTGCAGTCCCTACAATGACAGGACCCAGCGCGGTGCTGCTGGTCCCACAACTGTGAAGCCTCCCACATAGCAGGAGGCTGGATTATGGCAGAAGGAAGATAGGATGAGTAACCACTTCAACTCAGGGAGGCAGGAGAAGCCTGTGGTGATGGCTTCCCTATATCTAGCAACATGGTCAACAGAAACGTGACCTTTCAGCTTGGAAGAGTCTATCTGGTGAGATAGCTATCAAAGAGAAGGCTATAGTTCCTACCCAGATTTCTTGGTACATGCAAGAATCTCTCCTGAGAATTGTTACCATCCCACTCAGGGTGGTTTTGTGGCTCTCATGTCTGCTTGGAGTGAGGGATGCCCAAGCTTTGCTTCTACCATTAGCACAGATCAGTCCTGCTGGCTCAAGTCACCCCCTCAACTCCACGAGGCAGTTAGGGGCTACCCTGGCTGAATATTTGGGTCCTTAAATACCTTTAGTGGGATACAACACTGGACAGCAGTAACACAGCTTTGAATTTAGGAGCAAATGCAGAATAAACAAGGTGAACACAACAGAAAAAGCAAAATGCCACTCCTCTTGCAGTTATTTTCAGTGCTAGCATCCCTCAATAGCCTAGTTTTAAAATGAGATATTGTTCAGAGTCCAGTCCTGACTTTTGTTTAGGATTTTTCAATGAATGTTAAAGAGCCATAGGTTAGATCTAGCAGAGCATAGTTACAGCAGTGACTGGCACTCAAAAGTTATCAAAACAGTAAAGTTGTATTTGAGTGTTAGATTTATTTCACAAAGCAATACCCTCTTTTTACAGAGATATACTTTATGCATATTCAAAGGCATCATATAATGGCATATATATATAAAAATATTTGAGTGTTTTTTACATGCATTTGAATAAGCCCAGAGGAACCTCATATGATTAAGTTATTATTACTGAAATTCAAACAAATATTACCATCACTGAAAATCACTGCAAGTCTCAAAATACTGACTTAATTTCTTAAATCACAGGCTTCTAGAATCCTGCCACTGTGTGTAACACATGGAAGGTTCCTATTTTTTAAAGCAATTTCCATGAATCTTGTGAATCTAAGAGCTGGAATAACAACAGCATTTGGGAAAGAAATCCAAGTCCCTTTGAGACAGTACTTTGCTTTCTTGTGCATAGTAACTATTAGGAGAGAGGCAAGAAAGCCCTGGTACTGAAGGAGCCACAGCTGCATGATGCAGAAAAGCTACCCAACACTCCAAAATCCTGAGGCTTCTCAAGCCTCAGAGGGAGCAGCAAGGGTTGAGCTGTGCAGATCTGTCAGAATCCTTTCTATGCAATTAAATGAAGCAAGATGTGATTATGTCCATGAAAGTTAGATCAAGGCTGGCCAAAACAAAACAAAACAAAACAAAATCAATTTTCTTCTGGCCAGCAGCAAGAATGAAACTAATAAACTACTTCTTTTAGCTCATGTTTTCAAATGTGTCTTTAGTTTTTTGAGTTGGAATGAGCAGCAATACTCAATACTGAATTCTCCAGTCCAGCACACTCACTGACCTGTCAATGAAATATCCAAGGATGGGGTTTCCTCCATCAACAGCAGGTTGCTTCCAGGAGACAATGACATAATCTTTGTTTGCATCTAAGCACTGTACATCTAGTGGTGCACCAGGGGCTCCAGGGATTTCAGCATCAGCATCTATGAGGATGGAGAAATATGTTTGTAAATGTGAACCACAGTTCTTTCACAATTATTAATCACTAAGGACCAAATTAGGTTCCTGGTGACCTCAAAAAAGTTTTTGCTTTTATGTTGCTAGTGTTTTTTTCTCTGTTTTGGCTTTCCTTTGCAACATTTACAAATGTTACTGCAAATGTAATTCACCTAGACATTTTAAATAGAATTAGTACCATGCATATTCTGGTTAGGGATCTGTGAGACACATTGTTGAACTAAAAACTTGGGAGCCAGGCAATAGTTGAATTAAAAGTATTCACCCCCTGGATATAACAATACTGAATTAAATATCTTGTCCCCACTTAGAGTCCTTCATTGTTTGATTTTGGTTGTCTGTGAACTGCAAAGGTACCAAAACCTTTTGAAGTTTAATTATATTACACATACATTATCACTGTGGAATAGAAATGTCATAAGGATAAGCATATTATTCCTTTCAAGTCCTTACCACAAATCTGGGACTGCTGGTGTCAAAAGGCCTTGACTTGTGCATCATCTTCTGGACAAGTCTTATCTAAAGCTTTAGAGCATAATGATGGGCATTGGGTAATTTTTACTGTTTACTAAAAGTCTGATTTGTGAGATAGTGCAATTTTCATGTAGAGAAAAATAACCTTTGCAGGAAGATTCTGTGAAAGACTTTCAAATAAGAGATGTTGTTTCTCTACAGGATAAAATCAATTTGTACAATTGAGAGCTACACCAAAAGAAGACCTAAGAGTTATATACCTGAATTAAAAATATAATAGTAAATAGTATTCATACATTCCATATAAACCTGAGTTCTCAAAAAGGTTTAATGTTTCAAGGCATTACAGGTTTTTGGTTTACAGTATACAGTAATCCACATTTTTCCTGATTTTGACTTTCATGAAAAAATGCCTTATTAGAAAATTTAATGCGCTTCATTAAGTAAAACAGTAGTCGTCCCTAAAAAAAAAAAGAAAATCCCAGGAACACTTTGCAGAGTCTTCTCTTATAGGCAGAGTAACATCACATGGAGCTTTTGAAGCTGTGCCAAAGTTGCTGAGTGCAGGTTCTAATTACAGATAACTTGATGCATTTTTAAAAATGGTAACATACAGAGTAAACTATCTAGTTAACATCACAGAATACTAAGAACATTCATATAATAACAAAATGTCTTCTTTATGATGGGTTTTAATTGCCTGTATTTACCACTTGACAGAACGTGAGACAACAGTTTCTTTCCAAGACAGAGTGGGAAACAGCTGGGAGAACCACCACTGCTGATCAGCCTCTAGGAGGCTAGGATTTCATCCCTGATGGCTTGCTGACAAATGATGACCTGTAGCCATGGTAGAGGAGTCACACATGCTCTGGAAGCCCATCTGAATGTGTAACATTATGAGCCTCCCTCCCATTGATACACTGATTCCTGTGTGTGACACAAAAAGACAACTGCCCCAGCTTAAATACCAGAGCTGCCATTTAAATAAAAGTTGGCTACAGCTTAGGAGGAGCAATGAAGAATACAGTAGTCAACCAAGATTGTGGGGACCGTTTAACTAGGAATGTAGAAAATAATGTAGCTAGAAATTGGTAAACATGCCCATTGGCTAGGGAGATACTCTACTGAAAGGGGTGGTGGGTTCAGTCAGGTCACACCTGTGTTGCCAGATGTAATAGGATTGAGGGTGATCATTTATTTATATGGCAGCACAATGTAAAACAAATAAAGAAAGACAAGTCCTATTTCTTGTCACAGAAGCTCATTTCAGTAGGCTCTTCAGGTGATGAAAACATCTGCTTCAGTTGTATTTTCTGGGCAGGTTGTTGTCTCACACAGTTCTGCTGGACTTGGCAACAATGAGCCATTCTGGGCATGGTCTTAGAGCCAAGAATTTCCAGAGCCTTTTGAATTAGCATTACACACTTCAGCTGCTTTTAGCAGCTGGGACAGATATAGAATCAGCACACAACGTGATAGCTATGGCTCCTCTTAAAGAAACAATTCTCAACGGATATTCAATGAAGTTTTTCATGGTACAAGCAAACAATAGTCACAAAAATTACATTTTAATTCTACTCTTCACTGCATTACTTCAGAGAATCACACAGTGGTTGAGATTGGCAGACAGGTCCAGGTATTATCTAGTTTAGCCCCTGGCTCAAAGCAGAGTCAGCCAGAGCTGGTTGCCCAGGGCCATGTCAAATCAGATTTTGGCTGTATTCAGGGACTGGGACTGCACAGCCTGTCTGGGTAACCTGTTCAAGTGTCTTCTTTACTCCCCTCCCTCAGGTACAAATGGATAAACTCCCCCCATGATCTCTCTTTTCCAGGCTGAAAAGTCACAGTTTTCTCAGCCTTTCCTCATGTGAAAGATGTTCCAAGCTGTAAATCACCTTCACATCCCTTCAGTGGCCTCACTTCAGAGACCCCATGTCTCTTTTGTATAGAATTTTGTAGAATGCTCATCTAGCATTCTAGATGAGCCCCATCAGTGCTTAGTAGATAGCAAGGATCACCTCCGCAGCCTGCTGCCAATGCTTTTCCTTATGCAGCCCAGAGTGCCACTGTCTTTGTGACAAGGGACGTGTTCACCTTGGTGCACCAGGATGCTTCCTGAAAAGCACCACTCCAGACAGACATCAGCTTATTCAGCTGCATGAGATTAAGCTTCTCCAGCTGCAGATCTTTGTGTTTCCATTCCACTGTATTTTTTCTTGCAGTGTGCATTAGAGAGAACCCCTCAAACTGAACAGAAAATCTGGACAGAAATAGTGCAGTGTAGCTTGCAGTGGGATGGTTACAAAAAAGCATTTGTAACTTTTTATGTGCATTTTCCCTCCTTATGACTGATGTTCAGCACTCTGAACATAACACCCTAAATTTCCTCCTCAGAATGTCAATGGAGTTTAAAAGTCTTCTGGCACACGACACCAAAGCCTGACATACGCATGGATTTTTTTCAGAGATAACAACTGCAATGTAAATTGCTAGACTCTATCAATAGAAAATAAATATTCTATTGTGATGGGGGGTGAGAAGGGGAATGGAGGGAAGCACCTCAAGTATCTGATTTTCCCAAGATGTTTTCCTCAGCTCTGTAGTGAGTTTTGTGCACAAGACAGCGTCCTACCTCGAACAAAGACATAACCACTGTACTCTTCATAGTACTCTCCCATGGCCACTCGGAGCGTGTAAAGACCTTCATCTTCCTTGTTTGCATGGGTCAGTGTCAAAGAAGCTCGCTCCCCACTCCACTGCATCTGGACCCATTTGGATGGTGTAATAAGAACACCTAGGAATTAGAGAATTTCATGATGAGCACCAGCAGAATCTACTGAGGAATAGATTCTGAATATGGAGAATATATTGGGATAGACTGGAAATACAAAAGAGACCACTTTTATTAGACAACATTCTGTCTTTGAAAACAGTCATAAATAACATCTAATTCCACTCTTCTGACAACTTTGTCCTTGATTTCAAAGCATTACTTCAGAAAGCAATAGTTTTTTAAATTTTATCAGCTGTTACAGAACACCATACAAGTACTTAAAAACCATTTTGGCATATACATAAATAAACAGTAAAAGCTATATGAGCTCTATAAATGGGCCACATAGATGTTGGCTCTGATAAAAACTCTTCTAATTCAGATTTTTTTAAGAAATAAAAAAAATCCCTAGAAGACATTTTCACAGTGCTTTATCAATTTTCTGTGGTTTCTTATCAAAATACTAAATTGTGAAACTATTTTAGTTGAAAAAGAGAAAATATTATCATTGGAAAGTGTGAGAAAGTAATGACCAAATCATAATATTGACATAAGCTGAAATAAATAAAGATTTACATGAAAGAAGTTTATATTTCTTCTTTTCAAACATTCTCACCATTTCTGTACCACTCAATGTCTGGTTTGAAGCGCTTGATATCAGGATTGATGACAACTGTGCAGCCCAGACTCATTGTTTCACCTTCTCTCCCAAAGGCTACATCAAACTTGTCAACAAAGCTGATTTCAAACCTGGAAGCAAAGCCATGAGGGGTAACGGCAACTGTATAAGATAAAAAAAAAATCTGGTTTTCTTTCTTTCTGTGACAAGAGTAGGAAGAAAAAGTACTCAGTGATTACGAATACAGTCCCAGGTAAAGTTCAAGGTATAAATAGGAACAATATGTATATTAAGTCATCATCTTCAGAGGCAATTGCAGGATAATGCAAGTCCTTTCTATTTCAGAGAACTGACTATTTCTCGATTCATACAACTCCAGTTCTTACAGCTACTTCATTTTAGCAGGGAGAGAATTTAATTTCAGAATTTTCAAAATTTTTAAGCCCGTGTTTTATCATAAGGTTTGTTTTATAACTTAAAAAGAACTTCTATTTATGATCAATTATTTGTTCGGGTCAAGTGGATCTTTAGCTTATATAGTTATTTTCTTTCCCCATTTTAACTCCTTGCTCTATCTCAGAGCAGTCATGTGTCCACTTAGCCTTTGTTTTTTTAAGCTAATAAGCCTTTGTGGCAGCTACTATTAATATAATAGGTAGCCTGTTTCTGTTCTTGTTCCTGAATTATCTTTTCGGATGCTGTGTGTCCCAAGTGGTGCAGTTTTCCAGACAGAACATCCTGAGTGCCTTTCACTTGTACTGTACAAACATAGCAGAGGGGCTTCCATGTTTGTTTTGGAAACAGCTGAGCTGATAAAAACTAAGGTCACACTTTACTTTTACTCAACTAGCCTCTACTGATAACTTTCCCTCTTCCTGTGATCACTGAATATATGCAAATCATGATATTTCTTTCCCATAAAGAAGTGCTAGATCCCAAATTTTATTTGAAATATATGGAAGTCTCATCTGTCAAACATTTCATGGGGTTCCTAGGGCACCTTCACCCACATGGCATATGCGGGCAAATTGTTTTATCATCATGGAAGCATGGATGCCATATTGTTAAAATGTGAGGTTCTCAGGTAAAATGAACTACAGTTTTTACCTTGAGATATCCCAAAATAGTCTAATTGGGTTCTGGAAACCCAGTTATGAAACCCAGCTTATGAAACCACATAAGCAGCAGATAACAATTAAGTCACCTACTCTGTGTAGGCACATGCATCCTCATGCCATGTTTTACCTATTGCAAAAGAGGAAGTGGTTCTCTCTTTGACAGATTCTAATTCATAGTGAAGTGCAGTATTAACAGGACATTTCTGATATAATCCAACAGACCTAGAAGGCAATGCCATTTCTCCCCGCTAATGAGGCTAACACCATCCCAAATTGTAAAGCTCCACACTCTTGGAGATCAGACCCGCTTCTTTTAAAAAAAATGTTACTAAATATTCTGCTTAGTCATGTGTCATGATGTCACAACTATAATTGCAAGTGTCAAAGAAACATATTGTAACTTACATGGAGACAGGGAAAGATTTCTAGCATGCAAAAGACTTGCGTCAATTTCTCCTTTGTACCCTACAAAGAAAAAGACAAAACTGGTTATTACCACCAAGAAGCAAAGGCTCTGTGAGCCACAAAACCAAAACTGGTAATGTGCATCTTAATAAGAAAAAAACTTTGAAGGAAATGTTTTGCAACCTACTCTTTACCACGAGGGAAGCATAAACCGAAACTTCTCCTTTAACATTCATAGCAGAGGCATGATACTGGGCAGTGTCATCAAATTCACATCTGAAATGATAAAAATTATTAGGCAGAGCAACCAATTGCTCCTTGGCATAGCCTCTCTGGTGTTTTAGACTAAGAAAACCCTCAGAAATCTGGGTAAAATCTATAAAGTAAAAGCCTGGGAGAGACACACTGGACACTGGACTGATTGTAGCCATTAGGTTTTTCTCAATGTTAAACCCCAATGTTTGAAATAAATGTCTCTTTTCAAACATCACTTACAGATTTGAATCTGGGAATATAGCATAAGCAGGAAAAATTATCTGATAATATTCATTGCTAATTTACTGTCTTCTATGAAGAGATGCCTAACATTAAACTTGTAGCATGGTAGGTTTCATAAAATATTTTCAAAGGGTATCTGCCAGTAAAAAAATTGTCAAATACAGATTGTTGTTGATTAGGACTTACGTTTTCAATATTTTTAATGCAAAGGGAGTGCAAAGATTTCCTGCTTGGATGATGAGTACTCTTAAAGATCTTTCTTGTATATAACGAGGACATCTCAGTTCTATTCCTCATTTCAGTGAGAATTGTGAACTTTACTATATTTGAAAAACAGTTAGCTCACATATTTTTACATGTTTAATTGTACTCATCAAGATGGAAAAGTAATCATAGATGTCCCACTTTTCTGACTCTGCCATAAATAGAATATCTAGATAAATAATCCAGATAAATAACTCAAGTAAATTGCATACCTCTACTGAGGTAAACCAGAACTGCTTCAACATTTAGAAGACAGCATTCACCACAGTTGATATCTCTGATATTACCTGACTTGATATCTCTTATATCCCCAAGAGATATGCTCACATTTTGGAGGTCTTATTCTATAGCAACATTTCAGCTAAAGCTGTTTGTTAAATTATTTAATATTTCCTTACTCGGTAATCTCCAAGGAATGCAGCCCATATCGACTTTGAATGATATACTTGCCAGGGTGAGCCTGTACATCAATGGGCACATTATTCTTGTACCTGTGGAAAAGCAAAGAAGCAGTATGTCACAAAGAGAAGTCATTCTATACTTTAAAAGGTCAGGTGCTTGATATTTGAAGTAGAACATCAGCTTCTGCATGTTTCTCCTTGATAAACTGTAGTCCAGGGAGTTCCCTGGGAAGACATTGCATATCTTTGGAAGTGTAACCTTTCTCTCTTTCTCTTTGACCTGTCCCAGGTAGATTTTATTCTCAAATTAAAAGAAGAAAATAGTCTTGAGTGGGATGAAAATCAGTTCATATTACCACAAACTTCATGTTGATACTTGTAAAAGAAAGGAGGAGTCATATGAGCAACATCTCAGAGTTTTGTAAATGGCAAATAAAAATTTTGTCGCCTCCTTACTTATTAGCTATCATAAACATTTTGTTCGGTTTGCATATTTGACCTACTTTTAAAACTTTTATATACACAAAAAATGTCAGGTTGAAAGTTAACTTTTTTGTTTACTTGCAACTTAACAGGGTTAGACTGGAATCCACTATAAATGTTTTCTGGCACAGGTTTATCTTCAGGTAGGAAAGGTGTACTGTTCAAAATTCCCAGTTGTTCAGGTTTGAAGGAATAAATGAACCAGTGCTGATCATTGGTGAGCTGGTACTGCTAATTTCAGAATTTATACAAGCACCTTGAGAACAGTGGTGCATGACAAAATCTTCCTCTTCAATTGTTGCATAAAATGCCACTTGTGGTGTGACCAGGTAAATGTTTGTCTGAATCCGGTCTTAAGCAGGCACTGGAAATATGGAAAAAGCTGGTAATAGAAGACTAATAAATAAATAAATTGCACTCTGAATTTTATACAGTACATTTGGCATTGATTTGTTTCCTAAGAGAGTGTTTTACTTTACATAGCTTCTTCCCTGTTCTTCATAAGGTGTTTATACATAGAGTGAAATGATAAAGGATGATAGATAAAAGTATCTTCATCTTTTACTCTGAGGTAGCTTAAATAAATCTTTCTTCTCATGACAGATAACCAGACAAAGAAGTTTGCTTCTTCAGTTCAGATTTTATATTTTAAACCTTTCATGATTTTCAGTCAGGATAGGGAAGTGGTCTGGTGTCAATGGCTTGCCTCACTTCACCAAACAAATCAGTAATTAACCATTTTATTTTCACTAAGAATATTATAAGTTGAATATATCTCAAGATGAAGCTATATCCACAATAAATCTGAAAAGTGTCTTTCAGCACCATCAGTATGATACAATAAAGAGTATTTCCCTGACTACAAATATTTGGGCATAGTAATACACTGAGAGTTTTCCAAGTGCTTGAGTAAGAACCATAAACCCTAATGCTTTTCATCCTCAACTTCCTCTCAGAAAAATGTCTATGAAGAGGGACTCAGTGCAGGGCAATACTCTCTATCCTGCACATCAATCATTTGCAAAGATGCCTGACCTCATTACTCTATTATCCTGGCTTAGGCAAAGAATAGTACATGAATCCAGCAAGAGTAATACATTCTCCACGACTCTTTATCTCATCTGTGAGCTGGTGCCCCCCAGACTGAACTGCCTGAGAACATCAGGGCATTTTTATATTACTTCTAGTGTGTAAAATATTTTAGAAAATAGAATAATGCCATCAGTTCCGGGGTATATAAAATTGTGTAAACAGGATTTAACTCCACAGTATCTTTAAATTTTCTCCAAAGGGTTGGGCAATTCTTGGATCCTGTGGCAGCAAAGTTGTTCGGTTGCATGGGGTGCTGTGCAGAAAAAAGTTTTTACTGGGTCATGCCAGCAGCAAGAAGACTTTCACTTCTTTTGTCTTCATTTTCAGGCTAGTAAAAAGTAATTGATTCAATTTTTGTTTATTTATATTCATCTATAGAAGACCAGGACTTGTACTAGAAGGACCACTTGTTATTTCTGGAAATGCAAATTCCAGAGCAGCCAAGTCATTAGCTAATGTGGGACTGCAATGTCCCACTGTCATTAGCCACTGATAATTTATGCTTTCTGCTACTGGTTTCAAATGTCCTGGGTTTTCCATATGCTTTTTTTTTTTCCAGGGGAGTCAGAACAGCTGCATCAGGCAGGCTTCCTTTAGAGAAAGTCCATAAAGCTTTATAGTTTTCAAGGCATAGCATGAAAAGGTCTTCACTGCTTATATAAAGAATGACTGTTTGGAATACTCTACTGACATTTTGGTTAGAAAGGCTGAATGAAAGCCGACAGATCCAGGTCAGCACTGTTCTATATCTTAGAGCAAAGACACCTGCTGAAAAGGATGTGATCTCTTTTTTTTTTTTTTTCCATTAGTAGCCTGTGGCAAACTGAAATCCATTTGGAATTCAGATGTACAGTAAAATGATGTATTAATTTCCACCATCCACATTTAGCACTTAGATGAAAGGCTGGTTCACAGCGAGAGCAAAGACAGACAGCTGAAGGCTCAGGTTTTGGGGATAAGGTGATTCTTGGGTAGGATTCAGGTTACAGAGCTGGATTACAGCCATGAGTGTGGCTGACCATTGCTTATATCCAGCTGAGTCCAGATCTGAAGGGTTTGTCTGGAATCCTCTCCAGGTGGAATGTGAACACAGGGCACTTGTAACCCTTACAGGACAGGAAAATTGTGTCCATGCAGAGCCTGGCTGTCAGAGTCCCAGAAGACAGATCAGGGACTTTGTGGACTCAGCTCTGGCCTATTAATATACCACTTAATAACAATTTTTTACAAGCTCTGAGATTAAGGTTTTTAAGACCTAAATAAATGTAGAGTCCCTTAAGCAATTCAATTAGCAAATTGCAATATATTATTATTACATAACATTATAATACAGTAGATGTTTCCCTTCCAACTCAGCATATTCTGTGATTTGTAAAATTTTCCAATACTTCCAAAGTTTTCATCTTACTTGGATAGTTCCAGATCTACCTGAAGTCACTGACTCCAAACACTGGCAATGTGTCTGCTATGAACACATCATCATTACTGACATTTCACAGCATCATCAAAGGATTTCTATGTCATGAAGATTCAGCACTATAACTGCTCAGCTGCCAAAAAATTTGCTCTTGACCAAAGCCTGCTTTAATGCTTCAGGAATATTAGTGTCATTTGTAGAACTATGCTCAAGTCTTTGGGAAACATTAACAAAGATAGTATGATAAATTAAACTGCTATTTTTCCTCAATCATTGAGATAGAGACATAAAATTTAAAAAGTCTATGTATTCCTAATGCCACTACACAAATATTTTAAATATTATATATTAATTAATTTACTATAATAACTATATAATTATTTGTGTTGTTATTATTATTGCTTCATTTTAATATTTTGTTCTTTTTCTGTACAATGTGACTTGAAAGTTGTTTGACAGGCCTGCCATTTGTAGCTGATTTTTTTTTAATTTAACTTATATCTTTCCAGAAAAAATGACTATATTTACTGAGATGATTTCAGATTCTGGTTAACTGGTGACTTTCAATGCCAGGGATAGAAACTTACCATGTAACACGGGGTTCTGGCCAGCCAGCCACGGAACAATTAAATCTAACATTTTCCTTTTCCCAGATAGTGTGGGAACGAGGCTCAATGATAAACTCAGGAGCATGTAAGAGTTTATCTTGATTCAACTTTCTATGGAATGCCTGAGTCTCTTCTAGCTGGAAAAGAAACATTTTATTATACACTTGATTACAGCAGCAGTTAGAAGTGCAAATTATTAATACCAAACCAAAAAACCACCAACCAAATAAAAAACAAACAAACCAAAAAACCCTGCAATTTTTATTTAAACATCCAGGCACACTTAATCTCACATTTTTATCTCACCTGGACACAGAAAATAAAGTTTTCATTTTCCAGAAGTTCTCCTTCCAAAATAACTAGATTTGATTTTACAGAATTTTCCCCTCAAAACTATTCTAACTAAAATAATATTCCACATCTAATTACTTATTTATTATTTTAAATACAGAGTGGAAGGTGAAAGAGGCCTGAAACTCAGATGTCTTCTGTACTTGTGCTGTAATGCAAGGCTCTCTATGTCTAGTCCATCTCTGACAGAACTACTTTCAAGGCTTTCCTCCTGACAGGATCTTTCATCCTGCCAAGGTAACTGGTTCAACTGCTTGACTATCCACAGAGCTGGAAAAAACTCTTAAGATGGTATAAATCTTGCTTTCTGCAAAGTAAATTATTTATTTTCTGCCCTAACTTTCAAATATATGGAGAATCAAAGGTCCCTATACTCAGATTATTAAAAGAGGACTTTTATGAACAGGGCAATACCAGTTTTTCTTACAATGGTTCCTCAGTCCCTGACAGGTTCTATTTGTCCTCAACACTCATCAAGCAGTAACTTCTCATTATCATAGACACAAGAGATTCCAACACAATTAAATAACTGCTCCTTATGTGTTACTGATAATACTCAAGATTGGTATTTGTTTTCATAAAACTGTCATTAAATTCACTGACCTTTTATGACTCTCAGATCCTGAAGTACTTCTACATAGCCAGGCATTCCTCATTTACTTTATCTTTTCCTTCTGTGTATAGTAATTTCCATTGGTTGTTATTCCATTTCACCCTCACTCTTTCTCAATTTTTGAGATGATTTTGACTTTTTTTGCCTTGTCTTTGAAAGTGTTTACACCATTTCCAACCTTATGTCATAAGAATACTTTAAAAGAATATTGCCAATTCTTCTGCTCAATACAAATAATAATAAAATATAATAATAGTATAGTGTAGTATAGTATAGCAATATAAGTAGTATAGTAATAGAAATAAAGTAATATATTTGCTAAATGAAACATATTTGCACTTACATATCCTGTCTGGTCACAACATATTTGTAACTATGCTCTGAGAATTATTTTTTAAGAAATTGGGTAATAATGCACACGATGAGAGATTCAGTTCCAGATTTCTTTCCTAGTTTACACCTAATTTACCCTAATTCTGTCTTAATTTATACCCAATGTTTAAAACTCTGGGGTGGGGTGAGCACTTTGGAAAATCCATAAAGTCCAGAAATTACCCATTCACCTACTTAGGAGTAATGTAATATACACATATACATATACATATACATATACATATACATATACATATACATATACATATACATATACATATACATATACATATACCCACTTTTATTCTCTACCCAGCAGCTGCCTCATCCTCCAGCTGAAGGATGGTGTGCCATTTAAATAGGTGTGGGCATGACCAAAGAGCCTTTCCTGGTCCCCTACTCTGTCCTTTTCTCTCAGCACAACAGGAGCATTCCTGGTGCCTGCCTGGGGCACAGGGCCTCTCTCCATTTCCATTTGATACCTGGATAACAAGACTTTTAAGTGAATAAAGAGATTTCCATTGAAAAATACTTAAGTTTATTACTACCATTGTTGTGATTCCCCATGGAGTAAATCAGGGCACTGGTGTGCTAGGCATTTTACAAATACCAGACAAAAAAAAAAGACTAATTTTCTTTTCCAGCTTAAGTATTACTTTCTAATATTTTACCGTTTTCTTCATGGCTACACGTTCAGCAGATTCCCGGATCGCCACTTTCCTTGATTTTTTTTCGTGATGTTCCTCTTCAGAAGTCTTGGCCACCTTGCTGACACTAACTCCTTCCCCTGTTGCAAAAAGGTTCCTCTTGGCCACATACGCAGCACTTTCTTTAATTCTCTCTTCTTCAGTGTCTGTGATACCACTGATATTCACTTCTCTGAAAGAATTTTTAAAAAGTAGAATCCCATTGGAAACATATTCCATTTCTACTTGCTACCAAATCGGCCACTACAGTGGCCAACCCCCTTCGGCTACAACACTCTTATTTGTATTCAAAGCAGAAACATGGAAGGGACACTGGAGAAAGACTGAGTATTTCACTGTCCAAAGTCATGGCCATTTTTAGGGCCTCTCCCTCTAAATATGCCACACACAATTTCAGTTTAAACATTATCCTGCTGTGGCTTTTTATCTCCATCACTATAAAGATGGGTGTGAGGCATAACCACAGATCTTCAAGGTATTAACTTACAGCTGCAGTGTTTGTGACAGCACTGCCAAAGGGGAAATAGATAATTGTAGCTGTATAACAATTAATGTCCTCATTCATGATTTATTAAACCCCCCCCATATGACTGAAGACAACAAAAAGTTCTCTTTGTTGACAGAAAATTCCATCCTATATTGCTATATATGCCATATAATTTATATATGCTATATAAATTCCATCCTATATTATCTTTCAGGAAGATAACTGTGCATTTTCTTGAAGCCTCCTCTTCAGGCTTTGTACAAAGGTGAGACACAAAGAGTTCTCAGGGGCTGCAATCCTGTTTCCACACTGACATGTGGAGGTACCTTTGAAACCATACTGTTTTGGCACTGTCAGGACATTACAGCTGCTGCAGTGGTGCATACACAATGAAAGGTCCTTTACTTAAGAAGAAGCATCAATATCCTCCTGCTGAATTTAGTTACTGTAAGGGAACATTAGATAGCACACTGAAAACAAATTCAATTTAAGTTCTCATTAAGTGCCATCTTGCAAGCACTACAGAAACTTCCCCTCTGTTTCTAGAGTGCACTCAAGCACAGCCTCTCTTTTATCAGAAAACATACTACTACTACTTCAAAGCAAAAAAATAGAAGGAAGGAATTTTTTTCTTTTTTTTTTTAAGATTTCCAATATTATGCATTTGACAGCACATCTCAATACTAAAAAAATTTGAATTCAAGCTCAGAATTAAGTGTCTAGCTTCTTATCTTGAAGTCAGTTTGGTGAGATACAAGACAGTCAAGAAGTGGAATGTGCTGTAAACTTAATTACATTTAATAACTGCTAAAAGGACTTAAAAATCTTACTTAACAGCATAGAACTTTGACCACCCTCAAATTCAACTTCCTGTGTTTCAATCTGCTTTAAGAGGATGATCATTAAGAAATCAGTGGGATGATAGATTCCCTCCACTTAGGCACATCAGCTGTTCCCACAAATATCACCTGAAGATGCAGCTATATTGAAGAGATTTTTAAAAACAAATTTGAAACAATCAGTATAATGAATATGAATATAGCTATCTGCATTCATTTTAAATTAATCCATGGCAATTTTCTTCAAAGGCAAACTGATACTATTTCTTCCTTAATTACAGTAGTTAAGATCTCAGCAACTTCACAGGATGGACTGGTTTCTCAAGGCATTAAGCATCTTTTGGAAGCTGATGAATATCCTCTGACTAAAATGGAACTCATCCTCGTCATCTGCAGTTGTAATCCCCAGATGCTTTTGATCAACAGAATTAAATATTTATTTCTAATAATTTCTCCCTGTTATAATCTTCCCAGATCAAAGAGAAACATGCTCCCTGAAATGACAAATGCACTAAACCAGCAAACTGTACCATTTAAGTGTTGATTTTACAGTCAAGTCTCAAGGGTTTCAGTAGAAAATCATTTTCAAACAGATCCAACCAGATCCAACCCCACTGGCTGGCACAGGCAAAATATAATTTTAAGGGTATCTGCCATCTACAGTCCTTTGGCATAGGCTTATTAGTGATTGCAAATAGTTCCATGAGCCACATTCAGCAACTTCAGCACTTATGGCATTACTTCAAGCTCTGGGTGTTTTACTGTCTAAAATACTGTCTGGCTGTCCACAATTTTCTCTTGAAAGGATTAGCCCAGGTGTTTAAAAGGTGATTAAAAGGATCAGTTGCTAAGTGAATAATCTGAGCAAAGTATTTTTTCTACAGCAGAGCCTGAGTGTTCTGAAGTAGAACTAAATAACAGAAATGATGACACATTGCTGAAGGTCACCCAGCTCCAACAAACCCACAGTGAGATGACCTTTATAAATAACTTTTCCTTTTAACAGCTCTCTGCCCATGGGAAACAACACATCAATTTCACTGGGGAATTTGGGAATGACATATAGCATGCACATGGTTCAATGGGCTTCAGCTGTTATCTTTCAAACAAAAATAAATATCTGAGAGGAATGTGGCATGCAACTTCCACAGTCTTGGCATGTGGTCATGAAAATGATGCCAACATGAAAAGCCTAAACCAGATACTATTTCATGCCATGTTGAGTTGAGCACTCAACAGTCATCATATGCTCTTTTTAATTAATTTTTAAAAATTAAAAAAAAAATCACAAAATAAAATTAAAGATTTTTGGATCATTTCAGTGGCAGAAAAGCACACATGCACACAGAGCTTTCTGAATTGCCATAATTAAAAAGTAAGATTGACACACAAAAATAAAATATTAACAATTATGTAAGAATTTGACAGTACCCTTTAATGTAAAATCCCAAACAGGACCCCAAAATATTTTACAGATACAAATAAATGAACCTATACATTGTCACATTGAGTTAGATATTACTGTATGCATTAAAAAATAAAATAAATGAAATTATTTCTTAGTATTTGTTAAGATGTTAACATAATGTACAAAGATCACAGAGGCCTGTAAAAAAGATAAGTACTAATCATTGGTTGTGTTTTTCAAATATTGCTCAATACTAAAGATTTTACTTGTGTAGACTCAACATACAATAAAAAGGAAGGATATTTGTGTTTGAGGACATGGGAGACAGATGATGGCAAGCTGCAAATCTGCTACATAAGTATAAAAACTGGCCAAGATGCAAAAGTAGCAAGAAACCTTGTGAATATGTTATCTCAAGGTTTGCCTGAGACTGTCACATTTTTATGTGTTTCTATCACAGAAGATACAGATGAAACTCCAAATTTTTAAAAAAGGCAGAAGTGTTTTTGAATGTTGGCCAGAGCCATAACATCCTCCACAGACAAGCTGAAACTCAGTTCATGTGAAACCACAAGTTTGGATATAAAGCAGAAGTGGTTTTGGGTGTTGATGAAGCAGTAGACAGAAAAGCATTGGCTCCCAGAAACAACTTGGATGTGTCCCCTGAAAAATTCTGTGCTGCAGAGGAAAGACAAGTTGAAGGGAGGTTTCTGTTCAACTGCAGGTGGGCAAGAAAATTTTTCCTGGCCTCTAACCAGGAACAATTTTCCACACTACACCCCAGTATGTATTAATTTGAACAAGTGACTATGCTGGAACTGCTGGAGACTCCTACTAAAATCACTATGCCATACCTCAAAAAGGGCAGGGGAGTCTCTTTGCTGATGTTGGTTCTGGCTTCCACATAAAGTTCACATTCAGCTTTACTGAGAACACTGCTGCAGTAAGATGTATTACGTCAGTAGTAACCATGCAATAAATACCACCAACACATGAAATCAGTGTGAATCATTACAATGGATTTGAGAAAGCATTTGGTTTTATTCCAGGTTTCCCCTGTGCCAGGATAAGATATTAGCATGTTGTTTCATTGTTTCTATGTTTAATGCTCCGTAAGAGAGATCTGATTACAGAACAAGTCTTCAAACCAGAAGTATAAGCTAAATAATGTGGACAACATGCTTCCCTGGTTCCCAATAGGCAGGGTTCTAATTATATTTTCATTACATAGAAAGCAGTCCTGATAATGTGTTCAAAACAAAGTCCAGACACGTAGGTTCATTTGGCCTGGCTCTGGATGAACAATGTCCAATTTTCTGCCAGTCAGTTTACTTCTCTTTTTCTTTTTATCACTCATATGAAGTGCAAACTATCACCATAAGATCCATGAGTGTAAAGACAGATTAATGGATTTGTTATTTTATAATTTGTTAATAGAATGTCAGAAATAAGATACCAAACAAAATAAAAATGATCATACCGTCCTGTGAATATGGGCACTGAATAGTCTAAGGCTTTGTTCTCTTTGTCCTCTGATATCAAACTCTGTTTTGCTCTCTTTGCTTTGGGACTCATCTTATAGGACTGATCTTCTATCATTAAGTTGGAATTTTTCAGTCTGAAATAAAAATTATATTGTTAAAATCAGGGAAACAGCTGTTAAGAAACACTCAAAAATACAATTAAAGTACTACAACATTTTGCTGTCTTGTTTTGTAATCAAGAATTTATAATTTTTAATAGCCATAGTTTCAGAGTTATTAAACACATAATTAAGTGTACTTTTGACAATCCCACCATTACACTACGTATGCCCCTTGAGATTAAATCTAAATAGATAGAGTAGGCAATATACCTGGTAGCAATGTACTTTTAATAGCTTTTGGTTTGGGACTTGGGACTTGGGAAGATTAAGTCTCTACAGAAATTGTAGGGCACTGTATAGCTCAGAAACCAGTGTTGCCATGCCCACTGCTCTCTCATACCACTCTAGTGGGAAGAGTTCAGTGAAGTAGCACCATTTAACATAACACAGATAAATGGAGGATGACTGAAAAGGAGGAAAATCTTCCCACCCCCACTCCTCCCCCAGTCCTCAGCAGCCTGGGAGGGATTCTGAAGCATGAAGCATATTAGGGGCAATCACTTTAGGTTAATTCTTAACATAGTTACAAATTGTGTAAACAAAGCTCAAAACACCTTGTTCTCCTTTGCCAAAGCAACATATCTCTAATTCCCATATCTATGGAATATGCTAATTATTTGTCAGCCTTTAATAAGTCCCCAAAGTGTCTATTCACCTGTCTTGCAAGATCACCACAGAAAATCATATGTGAGTCTGCTTCTGGTCTGGGGATTTGTCTACACAAATGTACTGTATGTACAGTATGAGCTGCCTGCTTACATGTGCAGATACAGGAGCAGAATGATGGTTTCTCAGCAAGGCTTGTTAGCCCTGACATGTGCCTCTGTCAGGGATAACCTGCTTCCCACACCCTGGATAGCTTACACTGGTGTCTCCACATATATCAAAATTCATGCTAACACTGGGCCCCTGGGAATGTTAAACATCCATAATGTAATATAATATTAGAACCTTGGGCTAATGTTTTCCTTAGGCTGTATCCCTGCAAAAGTACCACCACCAACACAAGAAGAGTGCTGTTTCCAAAATATGTGCTAGTAATATATCCGCTGAGACTGTGTGTGAGATGACACAGGATCCCTTTCATTCTTACATCCTCTTTTCCTTCATTTCTTTGTGTCCATCCCTTTACCCAGACTGAGCTCTCTCCCTACCCAGTTCCAGTTAAATCAGTCCCCCATTCTCTAGCTCTCTCTGTCTTTCTTAATGTAATTCCTCTGTGCTCCTCAGGTGCCACCATCACCAAACCTGCAGCACTTCTGCCAAGAGATGCTCAGTACAGGGGTAAGCAACTGTGCGCTGCTTCTCCTTCCTTCTTCCTCTCCCTTTTAACCTGGTTTCCACACAAAAGGAGGCACAGCCAGTGAGGGACTGTGGCACACATGGCAAGACTGGAGCCAAGGATTTTATGTGTCAGGCACCACTGGGTCAGCTACGGCACAGAACACATCTACAGGAGAGAGATGCTGTGGGCTCTGGGTTTTGACACCAGGCATGACCCAGGACAGCCAGGGATGGAGTACAAGAGAGGCATATCCACCTTTAGGGACAGAAATCCAAGCAGAAAACACTTGGGAACAGTCTAGGCAGAGTAAAATAAAAAGGAAGAGACACATTGAAACAGGGTGTGCAATGGCCTTACTCCTAGGTTGGACAATGATGTGGTGCAATCACTATAGCAAACCACAAATGCACTGGGACAACTCATCAAATAAGAGAAAAGAAACATCAAAGGCAAACTATTATCATTATTTTTCTTAATTGAACTAGAGTCTGTAAGGAGCTGCAGATCTTTACTTAGCAGGCGACTTTTATTCCTGTCCTATATAAAAATGGGTCAAACCTGGAATTTTGACTCTGACAGCCATTTGATTTCCTCAGAGCTTTAGGCTGAACCTGTTAGGAGGCCACTTCATTCCTAGTTGTTTCTATATCAAGAAAGATCACAGTACCAATTGAACTTAAAATGTCTAGAAGTTTTTATTTTTACAAATGTAGTTGAAATGTGGTAGAAATTTCAGCTCAGGCATTTACAGCATTGTTAAATCCAGACAAATCCAAATAAATACATTATTCCTAAAGGAGAGTTTGGCATTACAGTCAATTTTAGTTTTCATTTGAGGTCCAGATTATACACTCATTCAGGGAATTAATGGGAAACATATAAAGCAGTACACATCACTCCTTGCCAGGCATTTTGTTGATATCTTTCTGGTATGGTAGTGGGGGTTTCCTATCTTTCTTTTATATCTCTCTAAAATTATTTGAAAAGGCAAGAATAAATTGCTACAGGTTCTGTTTGTTTGGAGGCTGTTTTTTCACTCAAACACTCCAAGTGTTTGAAGTTTAATATCTCACCTTCATGACTATACCAGAGCACCCAGCTGATGTTTTCAGAGGGATACCCAGAGTCACTCCAAAATGTTCTTTAGAATTGCACTGCATAAACCAAGAGATTAGGTGAATGAATTTGAAGCAGCAGAAAATGTTTCTCCTTTCTAAATTCTGGCATAGCTAGATGGAGGCTACTAGAAACTCATATTCAAATTGAGTTCTTTGCCTGAAAATATAGGCTAAACACTATTCTATCAAGACGTTTATTTCCCTGTTCTCCTATGTTCTTACTATTTCTTCCTGTGCAACACAAAAACAAAATCCTGCCTAAAACCATTATTTAGGTGGCCCAAAGGAGGATTCTATTTCTTGAACCAGATTCTAAAATCTTGCCCTTTATTTTAAAATGTTCCAACCTTTTACCTGATATGTGGAACAGAATCTCCCCAGAGGAGCAAGAGCAGGGTATCAGTGCTCTCTAGTTTCATAGGGAGGAACAGTACCATGACCTTTTAACATCTTTCAGCCTCATCTGATATGCACAGCTAGTATATGTATATTTTTTTTTTCCAGGTCAGATATTATCTGTACAGTTTTATCAAGGTTGGTGACCTAAGCCTACTGTCCTTACTTCAGCGTGGTTTCCAGCATGTTAAAACATCAATGCCAGCATTTTCCTAGTTTTTCATTAGAGTTGTAAAAGGCACAGGCATTGTTCTGTAGAGATGTAAAAAACAGATGCTATTAACTTTTCCCTCTAGCCTAAAGAGGATCTAAAGAAAACACTGTGCAGGGCATTCGCAGCTCCCAAACAGATGCTTTGTTCTGTGTTGATGTCTTATTCTTGGACAGAGAATATGTTGGCACTGCCCTTGTTCCTATGCCTGAAGGGACAGGTTTCCCACACTGCCCAAAGAGAGTCTGCACCCAGTGGATGTAAAAATGTGTTCTGGAAGCAGACCACACCACCCTATTCTTTTGTTCTTTCACTCCTGCATGAAAAGGCACATATAAGCTCTTTTACACCTCTACAAAACCACATATCTTGTCCTAAGCAGAAAGAAATTATGGTATACACAATGATTGCACCGGCTGTACATCCTGGAGAAGCTCTGTTGGCCATGAGTCTTTACCCAGGCTTTCTTTTTAACAGCTGTTTCTTTGCTAACATGCAATATTTTAACTTACTGTAAATAGGAAAAGAACTCTTTAAATTCAGCTTCTAAAAATGAGAAATGCTCTATGGCGACTATATTAATTTTAAGTTGCTGACAGGTTTGTCACAAGCCCAGGCAATATTGCTGGCGATATTCCCTAACACAGCTTCCACAACAATTTTATTTGAAGGGGAATTGTTTCCACATAGCAGGTGTAATTAATTTCCATGTTTGTGTATGACATCTGGAAGCCAGCTTCTCAACCCTCACCTATAATAAACCAGAGGATGAGCAGTGCCAAGATCATGGTCTTCTAATGTTTCTGGAAGTGTATTATTTACTCAGCCTTGTCCCAATCCTGGTTACAATACTGCTCAGAAGAGCATTAGTTCTCACTGGCAGCCCAATTAAAGGCAAGTTAGAGAGGCATTTTTCCTCTCTTTGCTTGGTACACTTGAATTACACCATGTCCTCTTTGCTGTTTCGCCTGCCCTGCAAAATAAATGCAAATGCCTGAGCCACACCAGTAACTTATGTTTTCCCTCTAAGCAGGTGTCTGGTCCTTCTGGTGGCAGATAATCTGTCTGTGACACAATGGGATTATTGATACTGCTAGACAGGAGAATAACACATGGAAAAGCAGTGAAAGTTTGAGCAAAGGCAAATCACTGAACTTCCACAAAAAAATACTTAAATGTGTTTAATCCAGAAGACCTGTTTGACAGCCCTGTCGTTCCATAAGAAGCTTTGGCAGATCTGACTCAAATCTTCTCAAAGGCACACAGAGTATGGAGCACTGCTGTGAAAGAAGGAGTCAGGAACCAGGTTTCCCACAGGAGCCAACCTGCCCATGCTGGCAGTCCCCAAGGACTGGATGGGGAAGAGCACGGGTGGCCACAACATCGGCTTGTGGGAGACATACATCCCTCACCTGCACACAGCCTCAATGGAAGCAGCACATGCCCCTTTTCCTGCCTCTGCTGAAGCCAGAGACGTGCTTGGCTAGAGACAGCCCCACAAGCTGGTGGGGAGGGCTGGGTGTGAAGAGGCAACCTCTCCATGGTGAGATGCCCTTTCCTCTGGGAGCCCAGAGGTTTGCACCTTTGGCCAACCAAGCTTGCAGAGCTGCAAGCTGCCATATTTGCCCTTGATTTTACCAGTTTTCATTTTGCTCCCTGTACTTCCTCAAGCTGTTGTGGTGTGAAAAAGACTCAAAATGTGGGGGACAGGCCACTTGCACAGGGAAAATTTTTCATCCCCCTGAAAAATCAAGCTGTGGCTCCTTCAAACTGCCTGTTTTCACACCCTGGGAATGTTTTCCACTCAAGTGAGGCTTCAACATCATAGAACTGGGTCCAGGTCAAGGTCTTGCAGGTTATCGAGTTCCTAGACCTTCTCCACTGGTTTCCCTATGATAAATTCCTCACATAGCACTAACTGCATGTCAACACCAATACTTCATGAACTCTTTCCTGTACTGTGACTACAAAAATGAATGAGGCTTAAATTTTGCAATACCTATAAGTTTACCAGAAGCTACTTTAGATAAAAATAAGAAATAACCTGAATAAAAATATAATATTTGAGTTTTGCTGTTGGGCAATGGTGTTTATCTGCAGAACTATATCCATTATGCATAAATCTATATTTGATGGTAATATTCATGGATATGCAATTATCAATTGTTAGCTGAAAAACGTCATCTGGATTTGGATTTGTGTGTCCATTCTGGTTTCAAGCAAACACTCAGGTCATTTAAATACAGCATTTCAATTCAACCTTTTCTACTTCTAGAAAATTTGAAGAATTTGAAGACTTTTTTTCCCCTACACCTTTCTTTTCATATGGATGAAAACAGAAAATCTTTGATTTTCCTAATTTATTTAACACTTGTCTCCACATTACCCCTTGAAGTATTTTGCATTATCTGGGAAAGACAGTACAAATTTGGCAAGAATTCCTTCAAATTTGAACTACATTTAACTGTAGTATTGCATTATTTTTTCCATTTTGCCTCTTGCAAATTGCATTTTGTCTCTTGCAAATGGCAGAAATATGGGCTGCAAAAAAAGAAATAAATACCAACATAGAGGCTATATTAACCATAAACCCAAGTTAAATACTGAGATTTTCATTCAGACATGTTGTCTCCTGTGTTAATTAAGTTTTGTGTAAGAGAGTTTGGAATCCTACGTATCTAATCTCCAGAGTCCTTGTCTTAGGTAGCAACAATGAATTTTTTCCAATACAATGACAGGATCACAGAAATAAAGAAGTTGCAGCTGAGACATTCTTAACTCTGAACAATCTATTGGCAAGTCTTGTACTACAGAGTATTATATATGCAAATATGCTACTTTAAACCAAAAACTTTTATCTCAAGCAAAACCTCAGTAAATTTTTTAAATTCTCTCTCAACTAAACAATTTAATTTCCTTCAATATTATACTGTTGACATTAGAGTTATTCTTAATGAGAACACACAGATTTCAGAAGAAACTTGTGTGACAGCTGAAGTTCTTGTAAGCAGGACTCAGAAACAGATTTTTTAACGATCATTTTTTATAACCTGAAGTTCTTTTTTTATGAGAACCTTTGCTTCAAGAAGAAGCAAGATTTGGGTTACAGTCAGCAACAGAGGGCAGGCACAGCTGCATTGCTGCAGAAATTTGGGGTATCTTCCCTCACCTAGCTCCCTTTGGAAGCGTAACAATCAGTCTCAGCACCTCCAGTTTTCTTCCCTTCACCAGCAGATTATAAATGAGATTCTCACTGCTTTCTCAGTGGTAAATTATCTGCACAAGTAAAATTGTTTCAACAGCACAGCCTGGATATGACCAGACCATAAGACAATCATACAGAATACAGAATCATACAATACAGAATCATAAAATCATTGCAACCTCTAAGATCATCAGGTTCAACCAGTAACCCAGCATTTCCAAGCCCACCCTTAAACCATTAAGTGCCACATATTTTTGAACACTTCCAAGAATGACGATTCCACCATTTCCCTGGTCAGCCTATTCCTATACCTGACCACGCTTTCAGTGAAGAAATATTTCCTAATATCCAATCTAAACCTCCCCTAGTGCAACTTGAGGCCATTTCCTCTCATCCTGTCTGATTCCCTGGGAGATGAGACCAAAGCCTGCCTGGTTATGCTCTCAGATAGCTGTAGAGAGTGTTAAGGCCTCCCCTGAGTATCCCTTTCTCCTAGATAAAGAACTGTATTTCCCTCAGCTGCTCCTCATAAGACTTGTACTTGAGAACCTTCATCAGCTTTGTTGCCCCTCTTTGGACATGTTCCAGCAATTCAATGTCTTCCTTGTAGTAACTTGTTAAGTAAAGTCATTCTCCTTGACTGTAACAGCCTGAGGATCAAATTCCTGAACAAACTTAGGCAAATAGAGATTGGACCCTGAGCTTCCTGAAAGCCAAGATTTCAGTGAAGGCTGAAATCACAAGGTATTGTTTACTGTGGTACCTGTAGTCTTTCTCCCATTGGTTTTGGCCAAGATTTCACCATTATCCACAATCTGGGGAGGATATTCAGTTTTCAAAATTTAAATTTTCTGGTGGATAGGTTTTGATCAGTTCTGCTAATGATACTCTTAATTTTGCATTAATATAACAGCAAGCAGATGTTTTGAGCTATAATTTGTTGATTGCTAACAGCTGCTCTAATCTTACTTTAATACTTCCCTAATTTCTGTAAATCTCCGATATATATGCATACAAATATTATGAGGCTATTATAGCAAAGTATTATGCTAATGTAATTGCTTGAGCAATATTTATGATCTTAAATTAAAAAAAAAAAGAAGAGCTGAGCATAGCTACTCTTCTCTTGTAAGATGGGACACCTCAGGTTGTTTCAACTTTGGAAATAGTATGCATCAACCAATATACAGCGTGAAAATTTCAGTTTCTTGAACCACTCAGCACAAAAGTGAAACGATTAGGCCAAAGAAGAATTAATCATATATGGACACATCAACTCAAACTTGCATGAAAAGCTTTGAGTTCTTTTACTACTCCAACCTTGCCAGATAAGAGACACCCTCAATCCAAAGCTATTTCAACTTTTCATATTAAATTCAGCTGTATTAATGTGGCTAAACAACTTGGAAGGAGAGGTAGCTCATGCTGAACCATCTGGAGTGTGAATATATCTGCACTCAGCCACATCAGCATTGCCAGTCCTATTCTTACAACAGTCCAAGCATCACACATGGATTTGTTCAACAAACTAAGCTGACCACAGTCCTTCCCATTGCCAAAGCCAAGGGAAAACACCTGACCAGGAAAATACATTAATACCAAGTTATAGAGAAACTTTATGTGGATGAGGAGGAGAGTTTTGCCATTGTTTTCAATGGGAGGTGGTTGGACATTTTTCTACCAGGAGGCTGTTTCGAAGATGGATTATCTTACCCAAAACTGTAGGCTTCAGATCCCAGCCTGTAGGCTGCAGCCAGCTTGTTGATGGATTCAGATGCATGGCTGTAGGCAGCTGAGCTGGTGCTGAGGGACTCAGAGTCGAGGCTGTAGGCAGCAGATCTCTTGCTTTGCGCGGCAGAGTGGTCGTAGGCCGTGGATCCATAGCTGTAGGCTGCCGACTCGAGGTCGTAGGCTGAAGAGCCATGGCTGTAAGCTGCTGAGGAGTCAAGGCTGAAGCCTGCTGCAGACGAGTGGCGGTAGGCTGCAGAGCCCCTGGCGTAAGCAGCAGATCCTTGAGCATAGACGGCAGATTTGCTCTTTGTCTCCTTTTGGTACTGGCTCACGGTGGACGACAGCGCTTTGTGGCGGTACGCACGGTCATAGTGCTCGTGGTGTCTTTGGTAGAACGGTAAAGACATCCTGTATGCCTTCAAAGTTTGGGTTTCACTGCACTTTTCTGAGTGCCAATAAAAACAGGATAATGTCTGAAAAAGAACAGGTCAAACATAAGGACTACTGTCAAGGAAACTCCTGAGTTAGCATACAAATAATACTCAACTTCACACAAACTAACACTGAACTTGAAAAATCAACTGCAATGAATTTAGAGTTATCTTTTTATGATGTGATTTAGACTTTCAGACAGGTTCCTATTCAAGTTTCAAGATGCTCATGTCCCCCATCATGACCAGAAACCTTTGCACTGTTCTGTCTGTTCATTTATAGTTGGTTCCCTGCTACTGCAAACTATTAATGTTTTATGTGCTCACTTATTACTGCAAACTAATGAAAGTCTGTGTGCCTCACTTCTTCAGAGATAGTATAAATAATTTTGTTCAATTACAATAGAGATAATAAAGTAATAAATTATTTTAAAAGGCAAGAGCAAATTCAACAAGGCTATAAAAGCTGAAACAAAAATATATGAACATTTCATTTATTTTTGTAATCCAATTTTCAGATTGAGTTTAATCTTCCATTTATGATTACAACAGTGAATTGAAACACTAAGATTGAGAAGGAAGTCAGTTTTTCTTTAAATCTTCATTATAGTGATTGTTTTGTACGTGATACCAGGGTTCAATTTAAAAGGGCTTATTGTGAATTATTCTTTTACAGTTGAATCAGGGATCCAGTCTGTATGCAATGGGTAAAATAATATCATGCTCCTCAATGCAAACCCTTTTCTTTTAACCTAAAATATCATATTCAAGGTTGCCAAGACCCTTCCTCCAGATGATAGGCCCATTTAATTTTAGTCTGCACATCATCAGTTGATTGTCTTTAGTCATTTGTAGTGCAAATTTTGATCAGGTGAGAGGTAGTTCCCCTCTAAAAAATGGGGTGAAATTTGAGCACAGAAAGAATTTCCCTTGTCTGTTTGTTTGTTTTAAAACCAGCAGTTCAGTCATTATTTTGCATTTTTATTTTGCTATTGTTATAACTGATTTTTCTACTTTGACATGGAAGCTTGCCTCAAGTAATCCATATGACAACCTTTCTTTCTCTTTCTTTTAGTCCCACATGGCTACTAGGATTGTCCCTGAAAAGGTCTCTGATTAGTAATAGAAATGACCTACAATAAGGAAGTGTTAACAAAGATTTAAAGATCAAAAAACAAGGGTGAGAAGTGTTTGTTATTGTTATGAGGTTTTTTTGGTTTTTTTAGGTATTGATCACAACAGTAATAAAATTGTTCTGCTTCGTGATTGCTTCATATTAATGAAAAATTATTTAATGTTTGGACTTAAAATACACTTACAGAACTGTAAGACAATCATGACTTCATGAAAGTTAAAATATCCAATTTGGGTTGTCCTGCACAGGGTCAGGAGTTGGTCTTTGATGATCCTTGTGGGTCCCTTACAATTCAGAATATTCTGTGAGTCTGTGCTTTTTTTCCCCACTGGTCTTTATGCCCCCTAGACTTCAGTCCTTGGCTGTTCCTTCAGTATTTGGTTCTGATGGCAAGACAACAAATTTCAAACTATTCTCTTTGAAAGCTTCTGAGGTACTTGTTCCCACCAAGGCAAATTATGGAAAAAAAAAAAAAAACCAAAACCAAAAACCCAACAAACCAAACCCAAACCAAACAAAAACCAAAAACAAAGAGGAAAATATTTTTATATTTCAGGGATCTCACAAGGGAAATGCTCCTTGTAGGATAACTTTAGTTGCAGGAAGTCAACAAGGAAGAAATTTATTCAGAAACTTTTTATGTAAAAGAAATTGCTGATATCCTGACCAAATGGAAACCATGAGACTTCAAGGAGAACAAATTATACACTTTATTTTTATCTGAGGAAGAAGGAGAAATGAGAAAGAGTGTTAGCCCATTGGTCTCTATGGCAAAAGCTGATGTTCCTTTTTAACTCTCTTATTCCTAATGCTGGCTATTTTTTCATGTCAGTCTAAAAGAATCCGATTATGCTGTCTAGCATTCTTGTTTCTAGTACCTGTCAGTATTTTGTGTTGTTACTTATTTCACTTAGTTAGCTACCAGTAGTATGTAGCTCCTCTTAATTTCCCTAGTTTCAAAAGACTTTTTTTCCTTCATTTTTCTTCATTGTCTCCCTCTTCCACCTCTGCAGAGCTGGGTTTAGGGCTTGTAAGTCATTATGATCACTGCCTAGGAAGGTTAAGGCATACAGAAGAATATTGTCTTGCACACTGAAATGAAAGGAACATGAGAACATCCTGTTTTCCTTCTGCAGAGTACTATGGTGTGTCTTCACCAGCTTTATTTGAAGTGTTGGCTGGCTTCATCATTCATACAACAGCCACAATGATAACAGACATTCAGCTCAGGCATTCCCACAGCCTTCCAGGCTTCAAAGCATGGAAGGTGATCCACAAGTATGAAGCACTGCATGTGTTGCTCATTAAGAAGTTAAACGAAGCATTTCATTTACTTTTTATCATACCAAAAGAACAAGTAAAAATGTACAAAGGAAACATTTTTCTTCCAAACATGAAAGGTCTCACTGTCTCACTGTCCTCAGGAGTAAAAGTCTGTGATAGGAGTAAGGACTATGATAGCAAGGCAGGCACTGAACACTAAGTCAGCTCTAATGGTTCAAATCAAAGACCAACACTGACTCACACCATGTAAAAGGAAACTCCTTTAATAGGTATTTTATCACACCCTGAGTTATGTTTTATATTTCCTCTGAAACATCATAAATTGCTCACAGGCCAGGATAAGCTGGTTACATTAGTCTGATTAGATACAGCAGTGTGATGCTATCAGAGATGACAAGTAACTCAGAAACTTCCAAGGACTTTGCTCCTGTCTGGAGCACTGCCTGATTATCAGACCGATTCCCATCTCTTAAGTTTTATCTCTGCTACCTGCACCCACATAGCCTGCATGCACCAACCAGCCTCCTTCAGTGTGAGGGCAACACCCTCTCAAGATCAGTGTAGCACTTCAGAGCTTAGCCCAAAAATATTAGTGGCCATAGTTAGATGAATTCACAGTTTTTGGAGCTATATTTTAGCAGCTATTGAACTGAGTATTTAAAATTACTACTGAGCAGACAGACAGTTCTGTACTTGTCCATAGTTCATAGCTACACATTAAAGGAAGCTGGCCTCACCTCTTGTGCTGTTTATCAGTCTGTGTAATTCTTTAAAGATCTGCTCCATCAATCAATGAAAATAGTGAAATAGATTTAAAAAAAGAAACTCCTGTAAGCAAGGATAACATCCTAAGCAACGGGAAAATATTTATGTTATTTAAACCTTCTCTAAGCCCTCAGAATGACATGACAAACTCGTCCTGTATCTCAGTAACCCATGCTTCATTTGAGAGTACTGTGACAATATGCAAAGATAGCTGAGTGAAAATAAAAGAGCCCCTACACTACTTTCTTTCAGGTTCACAGCTGAACCTTCAGATGTCTTCAATTCACATCCACAGATCCCTCAACAGCTGAGCTAAGAAGAATAAAGGGAACTACTATCAAGTTGGCATTACAGATTCAGATTAAAAATAATTGAACATGTAAAACTTTCTGGCATAAAAAAACACTTACCAGGATCCAAATGAATGGCAGCAAATGGAAGAGCTCCCAAGTGGATGAATAGCACAAAAATACAGCGACAAAGAAGCCAGCAAAGAAAGAGGTAGTTACGACGAGGGTTAAGGACTGGACTTCAAGGTCCAGAACAAAAATAATGCCTGCAGTCAGTGGAATGTCAGAGCCCCAGTCCAGACCTTTTATGGCCAGGGGGATGCTATAAATATAGCATGGAAGAGGGAGAGAGACAGAGACAGATACCGATACCCTGTACTATCTCTGTGCAAAGACATGATGACGGCAGCTTCAAACTAAAGGAGATACAGAGTTCTCCCTTTAAAATATCGTCACTAAATTCTGAATAAAATCAGCATTTCACTTCAAAATTATTTCTAGGGATTTTTTTCATTACTTAAATCAGATTTAGGAGGAGAGGAAAAAAAATTGTGTCACGAACCAGAAACTAGGAAAGACCAACCCCTGTGTTGACCTTTGCTCTGGTATAAGAATTTGAACATTTTATTGGTTCTTTTTTTTAATGCCAAGCCACAGTACAGGTAATATAAATATTTCAGCTTAATGACAGACAATCTATCAAGACTCTCTAAAGTCATATGAGTTACATTTGAACAGAAATGTATTTTCTTTGTTCTGTTGACAGTGTTACTTTTTTATCGTCTTCTTTAAGATAAAATGCTAAATTAAGAACATGACCACATGAGGCATTTAAGTAGATATAAACAATGCAGCTCTAAAATCTAACTTTTTGTTTCTAAATTAAACAGTATTACCTCTAGGAATAATTGAATGAGCTTGTCTTCTTTCATTTTGGTCCCAGCATTCTGGCATAAAAATGAGTAATCTGCGTGGCTGAATATTACATCAGAATGAGTTCTGTCATCTGAGATCTAATAGGTGGAATGCAGTGTGACTTTATTGTAAATACAATTTACCTCTGCACTGTAAATTTAGCTTTCAATAAAAGTGATTAGTGCATTTTATTTTGTTCATTTGCATTGACAGAAATATTAACCCTCTCAGCTTTGCTATAGTTTCTTTTCACACTTGCCATGCAACACAAACAAGAACTTTCCAGATCCTCCTGCTCTGCTAGCACTGTCCCCTTTATGGGTGTAAACACCAGAAGAAGGTCTGGACAAGGCTAGAGGATCCCAGGCTTTTCTCTACAATTGTTCATCAGTATCTTCTTCTTCACCTCACCGCCTTGATTCTACATGAAATCCCTTTGTTGTCCCCACTAGCTACTTGTTCCCTGGGGAGCCACTGCCTCCTACCTGATGCTCCACCATGCAGTAAGTTCAGAATCCTCTTCACCTCCCACACCAGGAGCTGCTCAGTTGTGCAGTCATAGAAACTGTATTGTGGCTCAGGAAACTGCCCAAATCTGCAACAGGCAGAATAAAAAACAGGAACCTTAATACAAGCTTTTCTTCCCCCAGAATACTGTGCCAGTGGCAGTGCCACTGAACTACAGGTTCCGGGCTATAATGTATATTTTTAGTTAGAGTAGATGGAGCCTCAGGGGACAGACTCCTGGATTGCAGCACAAACCCTGATCCACTCCTTCACCATGGGTCATTTGCACTGACATTGTAGAAGTCTTAATGACTTCTACAAATTGCTTTTTAAGAATACAAGAAAACGTAGAGAAATGAAAGCAATTAAATATCACATTTCTCTGCTTTAATTGCAAGACAATCTGTACAGCTCACATGTGGGGGATAAAAATCTGAACAGTTCAGTGTTTTTGTAAGGCATAATGGCAATATGAAGTTCAATACAGTTTTCAAATTCTGTGTTGCCTCCGTTTATTCTGTAACTAAAATGGAGATAGAGTGTAACAGCAAAATATTTAGTATTATTTTTTCCCCTTAAATTTACACAGTTTCAGATCTAGCTTTATTATGAGATAATATCCACAACTAATTTCAAATCACTGAACTCCTATTTGAATATCAAAGTACATATTTTAAATCACTTGGAGCTCTGCAAGCCTCAGATTCCCTGCAGCATTCTGTATCCACATGTATTTAGTTACATTGGGCTTGGGAGAGACGCCCTTAGGAAATGCTAGTTCTGTCTTCTCCTAATTAGAACTACATAGTGCTAGAGACCAGTTTGTTTTTATGTATGGTAAAGCTATTCATTAATTTATATTGTATTAATTTAGAGCCCAACATGACAGAACAAAAAGCTTTCCAGACTGTCCACTGAAGTTTTGAGAGCTACAGCATCCTGTAGCTGGGGGCATAAGTCAAATTCCACATCATCCCAGTCCATCTCTTTCATTTGAGTATAATCTTAAATAAATCTAGTAAACAATTTTTGGAGAACAAAGGCTTTGAGCATGTGTATTGTCTTCTGGAGTTTGCTTTCAAACTTGGGTCCAGTTTTCTGAATTGATTTTTATCAAGAAGAAAAATCACTTTAGGAAGATCTGCTATTGTCCATTATACTCCAACTAGCCATATTCATAACCCACTGAAGGGAAGGGAGATCTGTGTTCCCTGCCTTCACCCAAAAGAAGGTATTAATATCCAGGCTTCTCTGCATCACTCTCAGCTCATATATTTAACAAGGAGTCCACCTTTTAACAGAAGGGTCTGACTGCAGCCTACAACAGCTTGAGTGTCTGGGCTCACACCTGAAGAACCAAGTACAAGACCACTGTCTCCTTGATATGGATACAAATTTTTCCAAAAGCCTCTTAAGCTATTGACTGTTGGTGCCTAGATCAATTTTTAATCATACAGAAATATTTGCCTTACCATTATTAGCAACATTTATTCTGCAGCGTCTCTCTGGAACTGGAAATGTCACATAAAAATGCTCCTGCTGACAGCATTTATTTTCCTTTGTAACATTAAAAAGGTTTCTGTCCATAATAAAACCTTACCCCAAGAGCATATAGCAGATTCCTGGAGCTATTCCAGAAGAAAATTCTTATCATTTCTGTAAGTAAGTGCTTTTAGCACTTAGATTTTTTTTTCAATCCATAGTATCTCCTGTCATTTTAATTTCCATATCAAAACAGATGGTTGTCAAATGTCCTCCCACATTTTATCATTCTTTCCTAAACATCACAGATTTTTCAATACCTTTATTCCAATAATGATGGATAGTTTCTAATATCATTGTTGTATTTAGCTTTGTACCTTGGAAAGACTGGCCAAAACACCTTGACACATAATTGCCGAAGGACCAGAGTTGTACCTGGTAACTGTTATCTGTAACTGCAGATAACTCAAACCCAGAAAACTTGACTGAGGCACAATATCTGAGCTCCTGCCACTTAGGCATGCAGCTTTTAGAAGCAGGTCATTTACTTCAAAAGATGAGTTAAATAATTTAGGCAGGATATTGACCAAATGTCTGGGACTGGGACAGTGGGATGGGCACTGGCTGCCAGGCCTGTGGGGAGTTCCAATGGCCCCTGGGGAGCACTAAAAACAGTGACTTTGTAGTGATTGCCAGCCCATTTCTGTTATCCATAGCCCATGTAACTGAAGTATGTCATTATAAAGAAAACAATCTGTAGATATCATTTTACTGAAGTGCAAACTACTATTGCAATAATATAAAGCAATTACCCTCAGATATTACGATAATAATTTCCACAATCATTCAGGCACAGCCAACACAAATGTACCCAGTACACAAGCACATCTTCCATTTTTTTTTGTCCTCACATTAATTGATGGAATACTTTTGAATCAATCAAATGTTTATTTTAAAAGAAAGGATAGTGGCTATGTCTTAATAGAAGAAACAAATAATGTCTTTAGCTCTTTAGCCATCAGCCTTGGAAATTATGTCAAATATAACAATTAGGCTCAAACAATTAGAACAAAGTTTTGAGGAGTATTTGCATCAGAAATTCATACATTGCTTTATTCAACACTCCCCACAGGAGAGCCCTTCAAATTTGAAACATCAATAATGAGTAAGAGAGTCTTCCAGAAACTGGGGGTGAATGCAAAATGACCTGGTCAAGACAAAGAGGTGAACATTAGACTGTTTAGTATTTAAAGAAATTAAGGAGATACACTGAAGAACAGAAGGAACTGAGATTAGGATGTGATGGGTGGACATGCAAGTCACAGACAATTTTGGTGGTTATTTCCCAGGTCTGATTTATCTTTAAATGAAGTAGTTCAAACATCAACAGCATAAGCTGTAGCACCAATTGATTATGAGACAATTGCCAAACCCACCAGGACTTCACAAATATTCAGAGAGTTAATCAAATTATTTGAATAGTTTTTTTCAGTAACTTAAAATATCTGCTATAGCTGGTGACTTTTGACTCCAGTGCAGTTATATTTCACAAAGGCAGCTGTATGTTTAACTCTGAAATGGATTAATCCTGATTTTTATGTAATGGGCCAATACTCTGGTTTCTCCATCCATGCTGTAGGACAAGTTTTTTTTTCATTTCTGAGTAACTTTAAGTTTGGAGACTCAACAAAAGGGACTGGCATGAACTAAAATAATATGCTTCAAAGACTGGAGGGCAAGATCAGTTTTATGTCTGATGGATAGTCAGGAAAACAAGCAAGAAATCAAAATGGACATGTTTTCAATATCCTTTCCAGTAGAGGTTTCACCTTAACATTTGTTGCTTAACTAGTTTATTTTCTTATAGCTCAATTGAATTATAGGAAAAGTTGTGGTGGCTTAACAAAGCCCTTTATTAAAAAAAAAAAAAATTAATGCCTGGTTGCAGTAAAATTCTAGCATTCAGTATAACACTAGACCTACAGATGAGAGTTCAGACTTTACTGACTTCCTGAAAATCAACTGGGATTTGGTTATTTTATAAGCTGTTGAATATTTCTAGTTCCTCATTTGTCTTTTTCTTGCTATAGCTTTTTCCTGGCTTTCTAGCAGAAACTGTGAATGTCTTGTTAGCACATCCCTGCCCCTCCCACTGAACACCCCCTCAGCTGGACACACCAGCAAAGTGGCAGCAGCCTTCTCCCCTCAGTGACTGGAAGAAAGTAGAGGACCCCTGCCTCATTTCTCGTGATTGCTATTGACAACCCAGCATCTTTATACCCAAAGAAATCCTCATAATTCAGTGTAAAGTTAAACAACAGCCGCAAAATATGAATCCTAAAGTAGCAAATCTATCTCCTCCAGGTCATTTAGCCACAATAAATTTTAGAAGTGCTCCTCCAAAGTACTGTGCCTGTGTATTCCACCAGTGAAAAGCAATGACCTCTGGGTGAGTGATTTACACCTCTTTTCAGTACTTCCACTAAGCAAACTGCAGGGATGTTGAGAGGAACACATATAACAAATAGGCACCAGGTGTGCCCAAAACCTCACTGGTTGCTGGGGCTCCCAAGGAAAAGCAGCTGTGGGTTCACTGCCAGAGTGAGAAATCTCTGTGACTGCAGATAGTGGAACTAGAAAGAGGTACCAAGAGCAACTTACAGGCGGGGAAGGGCCAGGGAGGGGGTGACTATCAGCTATTAAAATATTCTTCTCTGCCTACTCAAGCAGCTGGCTCAGAAAGCAGAGCATCTTTTATCCCCCTGATAACAGGTATAACAGGGAGATTTATCCATGAGGCATTTAATTAACTAAATCCAACATTAGTGATGGTGTAGCTTTGACAATTCAAAGCTCAGCACAGGACTCTTCCACCTGCTATTTACTGAGCTAATGAGTTTGGGGTGAGTTTTTCAGCCAAACCTAATCTAAGCACTATATAGCTAGTCCAAATGAACTAGTTAATTGAAATCTCCTCCACATATATCTCTAGACAACGTCTGTGTGGACATTTCATTAATATTTTTTTAGCTCAAGAGCTTGAGGTCATCAAGGCTCTGTTAAAACACAGATGATGCTTTAAAATGAGGCATAATGGGCATAATGAGAAAGCCCAGCCTTCTAATGAAAACACTTAGCAGCACACTATTAAGCCAATGTTGTGCTTATGCAGCCTTGTTTCTGTCCCTGTGTCTGATTATTTCTCTTATTTGTGTTTGTATTTCTACCACTTCTCACAGTAAAGAGCATGACCACATCACTTTAATGTGGAGGCACATTGATCACCTTCTCCCTCATGCCAGTGCTATTTTTAAAAACTCTTGCTTACTTTTCATCTACAAATTTTCAATTCAAAACACCACACTGCATGCTGATGTTGCTCTCCAGCACTTGAGGAAAAAAAAATACATGGTAAAAATAACCATGATATTTGGCATGTTTTATGTGGTCATATATATATATAAAGTTAATATTCTCTGCTTGGAGACTTGGAGTGCTGCATCCAGCTCTGAGGTCTCAAACATAAGAAGAACATGGACACGTGGCCCAGAGCAAGGCCACAAAGATGATGCGAGAGCAGGAACACCTCTCCTCTGAAGACAGACTAAGAGAGCTGGGGAGATTCAGCCTGGAGAAGAGAAAGCTCTGGGGAGAGATCTTAGAGCAGCATTCCAGTACCTAAAGGGGGTCAACAACTCAGCTGAAGAGGAACTTTTTACCAGGGTTTGTACTGGCAGGACAAGGGGGAATGGCTTTAAAGTGAAAAAGACAAGTTTGAATTGGGAATTAGGAAGAAATTCTTCACTGTGAGGATGGTGACGCACCAGCACGGGTTGCTCAGGGAAATTGTGGCTGCCCCATTCCTTGGAGTGCTCATGGCCAGGTTGGATGGCACTTTGAGTGACCTGGTCTAGTGGAAAGTTGTCCCTGCCCATGGCAGGGGTGTTGGAATGAGATGATCTGAAAGGTCCCTTCCAGCCCAAGCCATTCTATGATTCTGTCCCAGGAGCTCAGTTTCTGAGACCTTTCATAAGAACTTAAAAGGCAGAGAAATTACATAATATGGCAGAAACAATTGATATAGGGGCCATTTTGTGTGCAAAGGAGAGGCTGTAGCACTGCTGAATGTAGAGCCCAGCCTGTTCTGCAAACTCAGCTTTTCATCTATAGTATATTTTCATTTGGCACTTGACTGAGTCATTTGAAATGGACGCTGAAAACAAAGCATTGCCCAGTTGACCTAAAAGTCCTTCTATTAAAAATCCTTGTACTGTTTCACAGCAGCTGCTTTGAATCTCTTCCACACTTTGTCACTACTTGATCTCTGTTTAAACTGCACAAAGATTTTATATGTGCTTTTGACAGGCATATGCAGAAATTTATTCAGAATATGTAAATCAAGAGGGGAAAACATTCTCTTGCTCTCTTTTTTCCCCTCACTCTGGTGATGACTGCTGTTGCTTTGCATAAATCATAGTAGAGCTGTGGGAGCTGGTGAGCTACAAGTTTCAAGCTTCCCATCTAAAGTATTTTGTCAAAAATCTTCCATATGCTGATGTGCTTTCAAAGAAATTAAGATATTGTATTCATATCTTCCAGTTGTTTTATATTTTAAACATTAATTTATTTAACTGTTACTTATAACCTTGGATTTTTCACCAGATGTAATTTTCTTGTGTCACAACTTTTCTATGTAGTACCTGTCATGGCCATATCAGCTGAACTGTCTTTCTTTATATGTTTTAAATTGAATCCCATTCCATTGAAAGATGAGCTGTTTGTTTAGTTGGGTTTTTAGCCATATTATGAATACTTAAAGAAAAAAGTTCTTGATTTTTCCCCATAACAAATTATTTTCTTACCATATTGAGAAAAAGGCAAGGAGATTGCAAATAAAATTTAAATTTATTTTAAACAAATAGTCTTTTTTTCAAAGCCATCAAAGATCAGTCTAACAGACAAAGAATTTCATGTGGAATCTTAATTGAAACCCATATTCAATATAACGGTTTACAAAAGAAAAAACTGCTTTTCTTCATGCCTGTTCTTGCAACCACTGGCTCTTCTGAAGTATTAAGTAAATGTGGACTGGAAAAACCCTGCTGGAGATTAACATAGATCAGTAATTGTCAAGCACTGAAAGTAGGTTGAGACAAAAACATCCCCTACATGAAAAAAAAATTACCTTGAGAGTGTGATTAACTTCCTGTTCTTTTCTGGTTTCCAAGGAAAACCTTCACCCAATGTTTATGGCAAAACACCCCCATTTTGCTGGCCAGCTTGGTACTGGCCCCTTTTCCCAGTCTGTAACCACCACAGCCGCATGGTGCCCATGGCATAAGAATCAGAAGGGCTTTGGTTCTCTTTTATATAACTTTTGGTCTTATTATTCTGTGTTCCTCCATTCATTTTTTCTCTTTTTCTTCTCTTCTCCAAGAGCGTTTTGCTCTTCAAAGGATCTTGCTTGACTGCACAAAGCATCGATGTCTAAACTTTCTTTACACCACAGGGAATTACTATTTCAAACAATGCAACACTAGCAAAATTTCTAAATCTAGCTGTACTTCAGTTGTGCTTTACAGTCACACTTCTTTCCAATGAATCTGTATTGTGTGCAGCAGTATAAGACCAACCTTTTCAGTTACTCTGGTTGGTATGTCTGAAGTAAAATAAAAGAGGGATTATTAATTTAATTGGTTTGCATTTATGCACTTGGAACAATTTTCAGTTGTCAGGAAAGTCATTACTGATCTTAAGCAGAAAAAATCCCTCTAGGAAAATGATTAAGCAATTAAGCCTCTGCATAAGTGAAAGACTTCAGAAATTTGCCATATATTTTCACTGATGGGATTTCTGGTGACAGAGAACAAGTGTCTCATCATTTTACTGTCATCACTCTATTTGCAATTATTTCTGTCTAAATTGCCTTTCATTTGTAGAAATTTGCATACTGTTTTACATTGCCATTTTCATACTGTTAGTCCAGCTAACAATTTCTAGTAATTACTATCAACAGACAGAACAGCACATCTAGAAGGTAATTTGGATCTACAAGAAGAATCACAAAAATCACAAAATAATTAAGGTTAGGAGGGACCTAGGTGGTCTCTTGCTGACCCTCTAATTGAAAGCAGGGTCAACTGTGTGACTGTTCACAGCATTATTGAGTTGGGTCTTCCTAACCTCCAGCGATGGGGAGAGCACCACCTCCCCGGGCAGCCTGTGCTAGCCCTTGCCTTGTTTAACAGCTGAGAGACAGCCTCACAAATCTGGAGTCTCTCCTCCAGAATCCTACTTTGATTTACCATTTTTCTTTTTAAAACACTGTGACATGTTTGTGGCTCTACAGTCTAGTGTTTAAACTCCTCCAGATACTCCAATGCCTACAGGTTGTCTGTCAGTACTCTGAAAGCTGTGGAAGAGTAACAACAGACCATTTGGAGATCTGATGGCAGATTTGTTTTAAAAATCTCTGCAGTTTAAGCAGTGCAGTTTTAGCTGTATTTTACTATTCTCTTTACTGTTTCAGATCTGTTAGCATCAGACCCAGCCCTGGAGCCAGTGGTTTATCAATTACACAAAGAAAAAATTTTTTGGTCCATTGCACAGGTTTCCTAACTGTGGTTGCAAAGCTTTCCTTCAATTCAAGGGCTGATTTTTGACACCAACAGGCTCTAAAGATGATTTAAAAGGTATTTTGACATTGCAACCTACTTGCTCAATTTTCCATCTCCCATCCTTATGTTCTCACATCCTGCTTTTAAAAATTTGCCTTACCCTGGAAAACTGGGACAGAGCTCAAGTCAACGGGCTGGCAGCATTAAAGGAATGCAGCTGGTGAAAGCTGCTGAGAACAGGTTTCCCTGCATTCAGTTTGTGCTGTTGCCAAAGAGGAGGTTTTTCCTAAGAAGGCAAACCTTGACATCTGGATGATCTCTGGACATACCTTATGGAAGGGCTAGTGCTACATCACTGCCAGACTACCATGAGGGCTCACAGAGTGACAAACATTTGATATGATCACGAATATGATGTCCAGAAACATGGTTGAGTCTTTAGCTTCATGTCCAGATAAAGGATGTGGGCCTCAGAAGAAGGAAATTATCTTTCCAAAGGTTCTGAAAAAGCTACATATGAAGCTGAAGTGGTTTCAGAAGTTTAATGACCCACATGAAAGAAGATGATCTTCTTCACACTGGACAGAGGCAAAGAAAAGACACTGATAACACTCATCGATGCTAGAGACAGGCAATCTGTATTTGCCTTATTCAACACTGAAAGCATTGAGCTGGAGAGATATTGCACACTGTGAAAATGCAGAGCTGTTGCAAAAACAGGCATTTTAAAATTTCTATTGGTTCACTAAAATTGCTGAAGAACATTAATTTTCAGAGCACTGCATCTCTGAATTATGTGTATAACTAATGGGTCATGATTCAGTATTCTGAATGCAAGCTCAGACTAGCTAATCAACCACATGGTTATTTGCATAGATCAGTGCAAACTGCTGAAAGCAGTATTGATATTCACAATCTCTAACAAATATGGTAATGCTTTATTTGTTTTTAGCTTTTCTTTCTAGGTGTCAGATACAAGCATAATATTATTTCACTGAAAATAATTTAAAAGTAATGAGCTGAGACCAGCTATACAATTAATTCAAAAAGCTCTCTAGTTTCAATCCCTTCTCAGCACAAATTCTTAAAACAAGCTTGCAATAAAAAATCGATTTTGAAATTCAAATAATTTTACTTAGGAAAAGCAATTGCCTGAGAAAAACATATCTTGAGAATCCCAAAATAATTCAAGGAAGAAAGACCTGCATATCAGGGCATTACTGTTCCAGATGCAGTTCCTACACTCAGGGTGTTTAGGAACTGAACTCACTGGGTGAGCTGCATATACAGTTAATTAGCAGCCACCTTTTAATTATGGTAGACTTAAAGTTCATGGGAAGCTAAAGGTTCATTCACAATTATTCCAACTTAGGCAAGCAGATTGAGGGTTGACAAATGTGAATAATCTCAAGGAATGGTCTGGCACTAGCATGAGTCTGAGCATAGAAGGGGTTATACTCTCCCTTGCCTTTTTTCACTCTGTGATCCCTGGCTTTTCAGTCTGCCCATGGAGGTGGAGCAAAAAGGGGAAACAATGTAAGAACCAAATATGTGCAAAACTGAGAAGAAAATACAATTCTGGAAATGTGTTTCAGACTCCAGTCATCTGAGTCAAATTTCCAAACATTAAAATTCTGCTGCATAATTGCCTCTGTATTTTCTTTTGTAATTGGCTCCTACTTTTCCTGTAGTACAATGAATACAGATCTGTTTCCAAAGCACAAGTGCAAACTATTTGGTATTTAAAATTTTTAAATCATGACCACTTGGCTGCTGCATGCCTATCTCTTAGTTTGAAAATGGTTTCTCTCAGAGTTTGCTCAGTAGGGCAGGTACCACCCCTATGAACTATTGACTTTGCTGGCTAAGGAAGATTTTGCAACCTAATTCTCTGCAATAACTGGAAAGCTGCTGTCCTCAAGCTTTGCCTGGGCTTCTCCTGCTCACCTTGTAAATGTAGCAGCCATTTGAAACCTGCCTGGGATCTGACATTAATAATTCCACACTTTTGTCACAGAATGTCTTTAGTTCTAATGTCCTCAAACACAAATAATCCCGTGATTAACATTAGCTACTCCTGTTCAAGAAGATGCAGTGATACTGGCATCTTGAGTTTTATCTTTCCATGGGTCTTTAAATTTTCTGAAAAATGTATTATAAAATCCTTGTCCATATGTGTTCTTACTAGCTGATCTCACTGTTGCTGGTAAGAAGCTGACAGTGGAGCAGAAAAGTCTCTTTTGTCCAGGTATTTTCTGCTTCTGAACTGCTTGTAGTCATGGTTCCTCCAGCATCCTCTGTGTGTTAAACTGGCCTAGATGAGTTATTCAGAAAACTACACAGAGAGGTCTGCACTCCTTAGGGGCGGGCACACACGGTACAGGACCCTGAAATGCCTGCTAGCATAATGGCAGTACAATCTCTTTATCACATGAGGTGCTGCTCTGCATGGGCCGTAACATGGCTAACACCAATGGATATGATTCCTAATCTTCAGCAAGAGAAAAACAGTGCCAGGGAGATAGCCTCTAGAATTAGCTTCTCTACAGACACAAACACTTTGGATTAATTAGAAATATTCCTATAGATAACAGCATAATCTTCGTAGGAATACTTAGAACAGAGATATGGACCCACAACATTCAGTGTTACCAGATAAAGTTGAAAGCATGTGGAGCCTGTAGTTCATGTGATTCACTGTCTTAAAAAGCTGATATCAACCCAAGGACTAAATGTGCACAGCAAAATATATGAGGCATATATTTGTTTACTAATTATAGCCACGTGCAAAAACAGAGGGAAAGCATTTGTTTACTAGATGGGTCTTATTTTCTATGAGATGGTCCAAATCAGAGCCCATCTGATGTCCATTTATCACCTCTTGGCAGTTCTTGAAGTCTAGCCACACTTCTGTTGCAAAAAAGCCCATTTATTTAAACATCGCTTTTCCTTCTGGCCAAAGCCCAAAGAAAATTGAAGTAGCTACCTGGGAGAGATCAAACTGAATCATTGAAGCATATTTTCACATTCTGTCATTTTATGAATTAAAGTTTTAGGGTATTTAGCTTGCAGAGGCTGAATTTATTGAAAACTCCAGAAAAATCCTTGTGATTTCTACACTGGGGGGAAATGGCAAAAAATTGGGACCAGAAACACATAATTTTTATATATTTTACTAGTATTTTATTGTACTTTTTTCATATGATGGAGAAACAATTTTCATCAAACCAGCCAGAAACACCTTGAAACTTTTTTAATATATGTATTTGTCATTACTTCTGCAAGTCTAAAGTGTAACTAAAAGAAAATACACTATGGAATTTTTTTCAGCTGATATCTGATTTCTCTCATTTTGCTTGTATTATAAAAATGTTACTTTATTAAGTGTACCACAGTACTTGACATTTCCTATGAATTAAAAAGTCCTGTGTTTCAGGTTTTGGAGGGGAAGGGTATGTCCAGCTCTGACATCCATGGTAGGCAGGCAGCTGAATTGTCAGCCAGCGTCTGGGAGCATGTTTGAGTGCAATCCTGAAAAATGTATTACTGGTTTCCTGAAGAAGGGCTGATTTCCTGCTTACTCATCTCTAAGTTCCTACTGTGTCATTAGAGTTCTCCAGAGGCTGCTACAGTAGCTGGCAGGGTAAATAAGAGGGGATCTGTCCCTTCCTTCTGCTCATGCCAGCAGCAGCTCACGACCAAGTGCAGCTGCATAATGACTGCTAGAGGCTTGAAAACAGCTGCTGATAATCTCCAGAAATTCCTGGTGAAGCTGTTAGGGTTTTCTTTTGCTGTTGGGTTGCTCACAAAGAGAGGAAGAAGCCTGGTTACTGGAAAAGTTCAAGTGAGCAGCAGTCTGGCCCTGTTCATGGACTTTCTGTCCTAGCATGGGGGTAATCTTCCAGGAGGGTGCAGGAGCATGGGAAACCAAACCTGCAGCAAGGAAGTCTGTTCCCCCCTACAGCAGCTCCAGAGAAAGCAGGGAGAAGTGGACAAGCAGGATCTGATGGGAGGAGGGCTGGCTGAACAAAGGCTTACAGAACTCACCATCAGAAAAGTGGGAGCTTGTCCTTCTCCTTCTTTGAAATTTTTACAAGGTGAGGAAAATGGAGAAAAAGGACTTTATTACATCTGACATCTGTCAGATACTACAAGGAAGGCTTTCGGGGGTGCAGCCACAGGGGAGCATGGTCTGTCAGCAGCTTTCTGCAATATGAGACACAAGAAGCCTACCTTTAAAATGGGAGTATCTAGAGGGACTGAAAACCACTTTTTTTTTTTTTTTCCAATTTCCCCGATCATTTGCAATCAGCTACTTTTCAGTATTATCACAAAGCTGTGGGTCAAATTATAGTTTTGGGTGGAGCATTTGAAAAATGATTTTGCGCTCCCTTATCCCCAGATTAAGAAGTTGAGTCAAATTACACATGCCATTTCTCATTACTATCTGGTTTCTGGTCTCAAGGCTGCTTTAATGTGTAAAATGTCCAGAGTGTTACTACTTTTCTTTTAAAGCTGAGATTTCATTTTAAAAAGCACAAAATCTTTCTCTCTAAACAAGGGGTTTTGAGATGCCTTCCCAGCTCATCAACAGAATAAAATCCTATATCCTTCCATAGCTGACAAAAGGGAGTCAATGTAGTACTGGGTGCATACAGACCATATAATGTTCATATAATGGGAGAGGCATGTAGATAGGAAAAATTCCAAATATTTGATTTTAAAAGCATTTATGCTTTTCATTGATATTTTGGAATCCTAGTTACTTTTCCTCTGCTACACAAAGGAGCAAATATGTTCTAAACATTAACATCAAAATTAACATGTTCCTGTGGGATATTCAGGCATACTTGAACCAGGAAGCATGACTAGAGAAGGAAGGCTTACCAGAGCTTTGTGAAGCTCAGTTTAATTTATTGTGTTAATTAACTCATTTTTCCACTGCAAGTTATTTGTTTTTCCAGTACTGTCATGAGCTCACTAGATCAATTCTCACAAAAGAGGGCTCATAAACTATGAGCTCTCTATTGCCTTCCAGGTTTGAAAGAAACTCATTCCAAATCTGCATTTCTTTTCCAGCTCTTGACCCACTTTAGAATATTTGTTTTCATATACTTTCCAAGCACTTGTATATTTTATTTAATTCATATTTATTCAAAAATTCCTTCCAGGTTGATCCTAGATCCAAACCTCAGACCTCAGCCAAGTGGTAGGTCAGCTCTGGCTCATTACACTCACACAGAATGTTTCTCTGCTGCAAACAAGGAGAGAACAATTTTGTTATACAAATGGAAAATACATTTGCCATAGGTGCTGTTGATCACTATGATGCTGTATCTATTATTGCATTTGTAACTGTGATTGGAACAAAATGCTTTCCACCTTAGAAAAATAATATTTGAGCTTTCCATAAAATTAACACACTGATGCTCGGCTTCACAGCTGGTAAAACTTTATGAAACCTGACATTGCAGTTTTACATGTGATGAAACCCTGAGCAGTCTCTCTGGTTTTGGTACATGTAAAACTGCAATGTCAGGCTTCATAAAGTTTTACCAGCTGTGATACACCCAGCCCACAGGAAAGCTTCTGAAGCAACCAGAGCTTGGGGACACTTCTCTAAAGTTTCCAGTGACTGGGAAAAAGCAATTAACAGCAGTGAAGCTGAGCAAAGAGGGGCAGCTATAACAAGGCAGGCCCTCACTTTGTAAAATACCAAGCAATTTCCCTTGGTAGAGGCAGGCAGACGTTTGTGACTGGCAATGCTCTGTGGCCCCCAGCACAGGAAAGGCAAGGGGCAGATGCTGGGGCAGATCCAGAGGTCCCCAGAAAATGATCTGAGGACTGGAGCACCTCTCCTTTGAAGACAGGCTGAGAGAGTTGGAACTGTTCAGCCTAGAGAAGACTCTGGAGACAACTTAAAGCAGCCTTCCAGATCCTAGACGGGGAGGAGAGAGCTGGAGAGGAAATTTTTGCATGGGCATGTGGTGATAGGACAAGGGGAGATGGCTTCAAACTGAAAGAGGGCAGATAATTGGAACATATTAGATATTAGGAAAAAATTCTTTCCTGTGGGTTTGGTGAGGCACTGGAACATGTTGCCCAGAGAATTTATGGATGCTCCATCCCTGCAACTGTTCAAGGCCAGGCAGTACAGGGGCTTTGAGCAACCTGATCTAGCAGGAGGTGTCCCTGCCCATGGCAAGAGGATTGGAACTAGATGATTAACTTTCAAGATGCCTTCAAACCCAAATCATCCTACCATTCAGTAGTTCTATTCTATGATTTGCGGAACTCAGAAGTGCCCCAAGCGTCACGCCAGAGTTCCCGGCACTTATCGGGTCTTTCCCTTTCCTTCTGTAGGTTACAGCAGGATTTATTTCCACACCGATTTGATGTCACTTCATAGCGTCCCCCCTCTCTTGTCCCTGGCAGTAGCGGAGCTGGGCTATCTCTCGTGTCTACCCAAATGCGGAGCTCCCCTTGCTGGTGACAGCCGGTACGGGCCCGGCCCCGGCTCCCGGCTCCGGCTCCCGGCTCCGAGCGCTGTGCAGCGACACAAGCGCGTCCAGGTCAAGGTGGGAATCCGAAATCCAGGTGAGTGAATCATCCTCAGTCTCCTCAGAACCTGTAAGAAGGCGGCTGCCAGGCTCCGGTGCGGGTGCAAGTAACAGCACATCTTCTTTACAGGCACATAATCACGTCAGTGAAGCACAGGGACAAATTCCCACCCCAGGAATGCCTTAAGAACAGCACCACCAAGACCATGATGTGGTACCCATTTTCCACATGCCAGAATAAGCTGGAATTGCACTGTTTAATTACTCTGGTAATCACTTAACTTCTTGAAAAAACAAATAATTTTTGATTATTTGAAAAGCATTAGACAAATTACTAAATATTACTTATGGTTAGAGTAGGTAAATAATATATTTGACTATGGTGCTCTGCTTGTATTCTTTGAGCGCCCTAGGTCCCACTGGCTTGTGTGGGGATTTGTTTGACACATGAACTTAATTAAAATATGCAGTTCTCTAAAGGATCCTTCTCCCAGTAAAATGCATCTTCGCGGAGGAGACACACTGATGAAGAGGTGTGACATCGTGGCTCTTTACATCCACATGGCCAGGATTTTCGTGGCTGCAGACTTTTCTTAGTAAATTGATCTAATTCTCTTTAGGCTACCCCTGACAGCCTGAATGACTTTGTTATCATTTCCATAGAGGGAAATTGTATTTGATGTATGTGGGAAATAACAATCTACATGCATAGAGTAAGGTGTTGAGACTGAGAAGTTCCCAAGCAGTGCACAGAACACAGCAATGGACAGCCTTATAATGACAGAGCATGAAAAGACATGGAAGATGCAAAATGCAGAGAAGCCAGAGGCCAGGATGGCTGAGCCTTCCCCAGACACACCAACACAGAGCTGGGCAGAATGCCTGCCAGGCAAGAGAGGAGCCTGGTAGCTGCATTAATACTTTATTTATTGCAGCGAGACTATGCACACAAAAAAAGGAGTCACTGACCCAGAAGGATTAGCCTAAGTCTAGGTATAGTCAAAACTGAGCTTAAAAGCAGCCTTGCAATACTACTTTCTTTAGGGACCTCTGAGGAAGCAGCAGGTAAGTCACTTTAAGGCAGATTCTAAAATTACTTAGGTTTGCAAATATTGGAAGGTCATAGTGTAAACTTCCAAATCCTGTTGGAAGTAGACTCCACTTACTGACAAATCCCTTTACATTCCCAAACCTCATCTTTAGTATTTATGGTAGTATAGCTTATTTGTGTTCCAGTTTCACCATCTGTAAAGTGGATTCATGGCACTTTTATACAGTAGAAAGAGATTTAGTGAGAAGAATGCTACAAATAAATAATGCAATTTTTTTTATCTGATTAATTATTTTTTTTCTGGAAACAGGACTGCTCTTCATGAGCCAATATTACTGCTGTATTTCTTAAAGATTCCTGAAATCTACTGAGTCAGTTTCTCCCTACTTTTCAAACTAAAAGCTTTCTCATCTTTTCCCACTAAGAAATTATTCAGAAAAAAAAATGTAAGAGGTTAATCAACTACGGTGATTTAGAGTGTAGGCCAAAGTCCTCTGTGGTTAGTCAATATATTAAGTATTACTCATTATGTAAATATTAAACCCAACAGCTGCTCACATCCAGGACTCTCCATACACAGATCCCAAGTATGAAGGATTATTCTGACAGGTCTTCCTACATATTCCTTACTGACATTTTAGGCTTTGTTTGTTATTTCCATTTTTCCAATTTCACATAAGCAAAAATATTATTTTAGTATAGGTCAAAAAATGAACATTGAGTTAGTACTGTAACAATTTTTGAAGGAAAACAGAAAATCACTGTCATTGTATTATTTATTTAATTGTTGGATAAAAATACATTTAAAGAGATAAACATTCTGATTTTTGCTCATATCAAGGCTAACTTGGATAAATTACACATAAATTTTGCCACTGACTCCAGCTGTGGAAGCAGTGGACTCTAGAAACAAAGATGGTTTTTGTATCCAGAATAAGGAATGACCCCTTTCTGGATCATGAGAGGAAAGCCTGTCTCAGTTTCCATGTTGGAGCTACTCTACAGCAGAAACTCATGTCTTCAGGGTCAGGAGCTACCTGTTATGACACATCAAGCTCATCCCAAGTGGGCAGCCTGGCATCCTGCCAGTGCCCAAGGAAAAGTGGGAGATGTGACAGCAACCAACACAATTCCCTATAGTAAAAAATACTGCCAGCAGTAGCAGGGACAGGGAAAATTCCAAGAGGCTTGTTTTGACTCTGCAGGTGCTGAGCAGAGAAGATGTTGCCCCAGAGCTGTGCTCTCTGCCAGGGGAGCCCGTGGGGGGACCACACCTCCTGGACACTCAGTTAAGTTCATTTTCCTCAAAAAAGTCAGAAATATGGATAATCTCTTACTGCTTTCACAGATTATATGACTTCATATACAGTTGCAAACTCTGTAAAAATTAAGTAAGTAGAACTTGATGCAAAGTTATAAATTAGGCCATGTAGACAGTGGTTGTGATATCTATTTGTTATATGACACTGTTTGTATTTTTGATCTGTGGTCACTGTTTTTTGGATGATGTTTCTGTTCATCCCATATTCCTCTTTATCATGACTTAAAACCAGTATTATTTACTAGGAAAAGGTTCTGTTTCCAGAGGACAGCTGGGAAATGGAAAAGTCTCCCCAGGGAAGCAGTCACCAAGCCTGACACAGTTCAAGGAGTGTTTGGATAATGCTCCCAGGCACAAGATGTGATCCTTGGGGTGTCCTGTGTAGGGCCAGGAGCTGGACTTTTATGATCCCTGTAGGTCCTTCCAAGTCAGGATATTCTGTGGTCTCCTGTGACTCTTCCAGACACAGCAGCACCTCCTGAGCATGCAGGACAGTGCCATACCATGTGTTGGGCTGTTCAGAGCTGCAAAGTCAATCAAGGGACTAGAGCACCTCTCCCATGAGGAAAGGCTGAGGGAGTTGGGCCTGTTTAGCCTTGATGAGAGATGACTGAGAAGGGACCTTTTAAATATAAGTATTTGAAGGGAGGCTCAAGAGGATGGAGCCAGGCTCTTCTCGGTGGTGCCAAGGAGTAAGATGTACAGGAAGTGCCACCTGAACATGAGGAAGAACTTCTTTACTGTGCGGGCGCCCACACTCTGAAACAAAGCAGCCCAGAGTGTGGCATCTCCCTCACTGAAGATGCTCAAGGACTGTCTGGATGCAACCCTGTGCCACGTGCTTGAGAGGAGAGGCTGCACCCGGCCTGACCCATCCTGTGTCTCTGTGTCCCTGTGGCTCTGTATCCCTGTGGCTCTGTGGCGAGCCCCGAACCCGCTAGCAGGGGGCGGAGCAGGGGCGGGGCGAGCGGGCGAGGCCCCGCCCACCGGCGCGAGCAGGAAACTCCCGCCGTTGCCTTACAAGGGCAGGCGCGCGACTCCCTCCGCCCTTGGAATGCGGTGACCGCACCGCGCTGCACCAACGCGTCGCCGGGGGAGGGCACACACACAGGACGAAGGAGCTGAGCTCGTGGCTCTGTCTTTCTCCTTCAAGGAAGGCAGAGGCTCCAGGGAAGAACGCGAAACACGCGGGTCCCTGCGGGTCCTCTCCCCGACACGGCTCGTGGCGCCCGGCCGCCGAAGCGATGAGCCAAGCCCCACCCCCCGTTCCTGCGCAATGGTCTCGCCCTCAGCTTCCTTCCTGCCCGGCGGGGCGGTGGCCGCTCCCCTCTCCGGAAGTGCCGCTCCCGCCGCTCCCGGTGCCGTCTCCCGCCGCCAGGTGAGTCGCGGGCCTGGGGCCGGAGAGGGCTGGGGCGGTGCCGGCCCGGGGGTCGCTTGCGGCATCGCCCCCCGCAGCTCCCCTCGGGCCTCGGCTCGGTGCTGCTGCTGTTGGCGGGGATCCGCCCTGCGGGCTGGAGCTGAGGGACCCCGGCTCCGGCGCTGGGAGCGGCGCTGGGCGCGGCGCCGCGGGACGAGCTCCCTGAGCATCATGTCAGGGAACTGCTGTTAAAAGGTGGCTGTCTCCCTGTGGGAAGGGCTCGGCTGCCTCCCTGCCACCTCGAGGCTCTGCGGGTGTTTCCTCGGCTTTGTCAGAGCATGGGAGGGGCAGGGCTGGCAGCTGCTGCGCTCGGAGGAGGGTCTGTCCCTTTCTGCTCACGTTTTGGAATAACCAGAGCCGCACAGGGGACTGCGTGCAGTGGTCCCCCGGCTCTCAGAATTAGTCAGGTTAGAAAAGACCTCTGAAATCATCGAGTGCAACCTGTGAGCGACCACCATGGGACCTGGACGGTGGCGCTGAGTGACACGTCCGGTCTTCACTTGAACACCTCCAGGGACGGTGACTCCACCACCTCCCACCGCCCATTAAATGTCTCATCACCCTTTCTCTGAAGAAACTCTTCCTAATATCCGACCTAAACCTGGCACAGTTTCACACTGTCCTCTCGTCCTGTCACTTATTGACTGGGAGAAGAGGCCGATCCCCATTTGGCTACACCCTACTTTCAGGTAGGTTGTAGAGAGTGATAAGGTCACCTCTGAGCCTTGTTTTCTCTTTTGCAGACAGGCTGTGTTGACTCACTGGCGCTGGATTTTGAGGCAAGTGTGACTCCTGTTCAAGAGTTTTGGGAAACTTACTAGTTTAAGACTGGGTGGGCAGCATAGGGTTTAGTTTTTGTTAGTTTGCTTTCATAAAGTGTAATCTGCTCTTACTGAGTCTTGACACAGATGGTGCTGGAGAGCACCTTGCTCTTAGCTCTTCCTGTTGCCATCCAGATTGTGATGGATGTGTGATTGTATGTGATAGTATAATTGAGTAAATGGACAGAACTTAGGATTTAGGTTTGAGGTTGACTTTTGAATTTGATGCTCTATCTTAGTTCATATAGAGACTTTCTTGGCTATGGGTTTGGGGATTTATTGTGTGGTAGTTTGGTTTTTGTCAGTGACAGATTCTGCAGTTATGACAATATTCACAATTTTGAAATTTTGAGTGTTTTCTAAAGCATAACTTTTGGTCACTGCCTCTGAGCAGGTCCAGCTTGTACCACTGTTAGTGGGCTGTAAATTTGCACAGCTTACTGCATGGCTCAAAATTTTTAGTTGCTTGGGGTATTTTTTTCTCCAAGGGTTTATCACTTTCCCAGAGGAAGGGACCACAGGATGACTCTCTCTGCTTCTGTTGTTTGATATCCACTGCGGCTGGATATGGCCATACATACAGGCAGCACAAAGTAGCACAGTGCTGCTACTACCTATTTATTGTTTTTTTTTATTATGTTAAAATCTTCCTAAAGAAAGATTACACTTTCAGAAATACCTTATGACGTGTCTCATAGGTAAGGTCTTACATTTGAAATTTCTTGGACAGCTTCCAAAACAGGGCCCCGACCATTCACTGCAGCACCGTATTAAACAAAAGGGACGAAACCTGCATGTCGTGACTTGAACTATCTAATGTGAAGTATTCCTGCTTTTTATATACTAACAGATAGGAGATAGATAGTATAATAGTTATATAATAGTATAGTAGTTAGTATAGGCTACAAATTCTATTTGCAGCCTATACTAAGCCTATTTCAATTACAAAAGTGTTGGCTTAGGTGTGGATCTTTTTGTTGGATAACACAAAGTGCAAACACTTCTGGAACTTTTAAATGATAAATTGATCTCTTTGGCTAACTGGATTGATGCCTTTGGCTTTCTGAAAATGTTCCAAAATGTACTACTCTCTTTTCTAACAGATGTTCCCAGAGCTGAGTCCAGTGTTTCAGGCATAGCTGCAGCATGCCTGTGCTGAAGGGCACTGCAGTTTCTCTCAGAGATCTGATGTTTCTCTGTAGCTAGGCTGACAGCTCTTTTGGACTGGAGGAGTTCCCAAGCCTGGTTCAGAGGAACTTAGAAAACAGTAATGCAAGCATTGGCACTTTTTTTTTTTTTTCCCTAACAAAATGTACTCTGATAGGTCAGTCTTCTCAACAGAATTTAAAAGAATGTGCTGACAGTCTGCTTTTGTTACCTCCTCTTGCTTAAGATTGAATTGTAGGTGAGAGAATCACAGGCAGTGGCTTGCTGGGAGCACTGCCTTTGCAGCAGTTATACCTTTTCACTGATCCTAGAATTACAAGCCAGACACAGATGATAAAAAGAGATTACCATTATAAGGAACCTTATGGTGCACAACATGCTGGATGAAAAAGCGCTGAAAATGCATACTGTAACAAGTGGATACCATTTTATATGTTCAGCAAATTAGCATAACTGACAAGAATCCCCAGTTAGAGACAGAGCTGATGAGCTAATTCACCCCTGGTTTTCCCCCTTTTTGAACCCCCCCCTTTACATAGGAACTAAACTTTGTTTATGAAAAACTTGGGAAGCCATTTTGACCTGGGTTCCCAAAGAACCTTGGACTCCCAGGCCTTAGAGCTGCTGGGGAATGTGTTTTGTCTTTCTAATAGAGTAGGTAAAATGCTAGCTATGAATACAATAATAGGCTACAGAGCTGCAAATATATGTGTAAAGAATATGGAGACATATAAAAGTAAAAAGGCAAAGATCGATTTGGTTGGCATCAGCACATGCAGAGTAAACTTTTTTGTTTACTTTGAATGAGCCATATCCTGAAAACTGCCTTATTTCAGAGAAGACTAATTAAAAGATAGTGTTTGGCTCTATTTTGAGTAGTGGAACTTCTAATCAATAACCCAGAGTTAAATGGGAGCTTGCCTGAGGGTTTGTACAGTGGTGAGAAAACCACCAAAGTTACGTACAACCCTTGGCTGCAGCTTGAAAGCAAACTACCTTTGTTGTCAGCTGTTTGCATAAGTATCTTAAAGTCAAGAGTTCACATTTATTTGTTGCAGTGTTGTGGAGGCCAGACATCTCGGGTAGCTCGTGGTTAGTGAGTGCAGTGGAGAGAACGTCTGCGTTGTTGGGCGATGCGCAGTTGCATTTCATGGGCTATTTTTACTCCGGGACATAATGGTTTGTTTTGTACGTCAGAAGAACGTTGTAGATGCACGCAGGATTTAAAAGTGTGGAACTGGCAGGGGACATCAGTAGCTGTCTGTGTGGACAGACTGAGAAGGACATAACCATGGAATTTCCTTTTATGATCCAGATGCTTGGTGCACCCTGTCAGGTATCTAATACAAAGCAAGGTAAAATGTCTTTCTATTTAGTTAAAAAAAAAAAAAAACAACAAAATAATTGCTTTTTGCCTGCATATTGAGTTGATTGTATAAGGGAGTTACTTTGCTTAATTTTACTCCCTTTTTTTTTGTTAAGGATGAATCCCAGTTAGTGACTTCAGTCTTGCTTTTCAGGTGTCTTAACAGAAAATACTGTATCTTTAAGAAAACTATCTGAAACAGTTAGAACTGTGCTATGACTCCAATTAGCATTGCTTTTCTGACCAGATAATTTGTTTCTAAGTTATAAAATTAATACTTAGTGTAAATTTCAGAATATTGATATTCTTGAAATTACAGGTGAATCTTAAAAGTTTTCTTCTTTCAGGAGGCACTTGCTTCCTGTTAAATTCAAGTCAAGGATTGAAGGAATCTGGTTTGCATAACACTTTGGGCACCATGAAGGATTTTAGCAGTATGGATTACACTTTAGTTTTAGCTAATGTAAGCAGAGGTTATGAGACTTTTGGAAACAACATTAAAAAGGGTCTAACTTCTGATCCAAAAGCAATCTTGAGGACTTGTGTTCGCCTTTCAGTGAATGACTCAGCTTTTCCAGTTTGTGCTGTCATACATTTAGTTGGGACACTAGATGTATCTTCCCAGATAAAGAGATGCAGTAAACTTAAAAGCCTCACTTCTACCCTGAATGCATTAGTGTTATAATATATAATAATCTACCATGTTTATTTCTTCATATGACAATTTCAAGGGAAACAATGACATTAGTATACCAGTGATATATGAATATTTATAAAAACATAAATGTTTCTAAGGGTTGGTAGCTTAAAATAAACAGTCTTCACATTTTTGTAGCTATTATACTTTTAATTCATTTTAAAAAGAGTGTGCTGGCATTGCATGTGTTGTGTAGTAGTTCCACTATAGAGCTTTTGAACCAAGCTGGTGCTCTCTCTCTCTCTCAGAGCCAAAAATACATTTTTTCCCCTCCAAAATAGTAAGTTTAGCATACTATCTGATCTATTTAACAGCTAGTACTAGTGCACTAGTTTAGCAGCACATAGCCTTCTATGTCAACAGTGCCTCCCAAGTTTCTGAAGATGTAGTTGACTTAATTTGTGGAAGATGCAGGTGGAGTATTGAATCAGAAATACAAGCACTGTGTAAGTTTCAAGAGCCATGATTTGATTTGTGTTTTTTGATGTAGCCTCCTATTGGCCTACAATCCTCAAAGGCTTTATGCTTTCACAGCAAACGAAGTCTGAAAGAAAATGGAGCAGGAGATATTGAAATAAATGTGTACTTTGGGGTATATGCCAAATACATGAAAAACATGAAACCTGATGTCCTTCTATCTCAAGAACTTGCAATGTGATTTAATAAGGCTAAATCTTGGATGTATTTCTGTCTCCTTAGAACCAACAGCCACCATGTCTAGCAAAAGGGCAAAGACGAAGACCACCAAGAAGCGCCCTCAGCGCGCCACTTCCA
>QUSF01000001.1:21491045-21532894 GCA_003676055.1 Chloebia gouldiae | reverse complement strand
TGTAATCAGGAATGCTTTTGCTTGCTTTGATGAAGAAGCAACAGGTACGTGGGTGCAATTTGGCTGCTTGGCAGGGGTATGGCTATGTTTTTATTTGTTTTGTTATTTGGGTTTCTAAACAGTATGTTGATTTTTGCACCTTTATAAATTAAATGTGGGATGGCAATCTTAGATGGCATATTCTGCTAAATTACTGCATGAGAGTAAAGTCTGTCTGTCTGTTCTGTGTCAGTACTGAGGACTAGTAGGCCTGTTCTGTGAGGCTTTGAAGAAGAGAGCTTTAACTGGGCAATGTGTATGTTCCTCATGAGGAACTCAAATCAGTAATGTGTGATTTTTTTATGGCATTAAAAGATAATGATAGGAAATCTGTCATACAACTGAGTTTGTCCCCCCTCTGCAGAATGTCTGAGATGCATCTAAATTATTCAGGTGTTTAATATTTCAAGACACACTATCCAGACTTCATAAAGTCTTACAAATGCTCTTTGGCTGAGCGTTCTTTATGGCTCTGAGGACAAGTATCATGCCCTCACCTGCAGCTCAGTTTGCTTTCAGATTGCAAGAAGGTCTGTAGTCTTAGTGGTCTAAAGATAAAAACCAGGTGGGGTGTAGAAGGCAGAAAAGACAGATTGGACTGACTTGAAAAGCAAGATGAAGGGAAAGAGTAAAACACAGAACTCAGTTTTACTATATCAGACTTCCAAGGTTGTGTCTGTAATCTTGAGATTAGAGTTTATGCTTTTATGTATTTATTCACCTAGGCTAAGATTCCTGAGAAGTGTGTAGTAACCAGGAGGTTTATGGTAATCCATAAGGCAATTCTGTGGAATTAGAGTATCAGTGCTTTGATGTGTTGTGAACTTGTCTTGCTAGCTCACGTTGAAATTATGTAGCCTCTGTACTAGCGATGACACTGCATCTACGCTTTTCCTCATAACTGTCCCCCAAAGTATTTTAACCTAAGCAGTCGATATATGCTGTGCACCTTTTGAAGGATATCCTTCCGTTTCAACAGCTGTTTTCAGTCTGTGTATTTTTAGCACCTTTTGCTTTTTCAAAGTGCATCTCCTTCCTGCTGAGGTGTAGGTAAACAAGCTTTCTGTTGGTAAGGGTTTTTCAAATGTCAGTCGACTTCCTCCCTCTCAAGGTAAATCTCTATACCATTTCCTAGAGAAGGAAGTTTGTTAGTAGGTTAATTATTTTCTCTCCACAGATAGTCTGACTCACTGTGCTACACGGTGTTTTTTGTGTGCAGCAAAACAAGAGCTTGTGAATTACAATATAAAGAAAATGGTTGTTGCTATCAGTTCTTTGGAACAGAAACTTCTGTGTCTATGTAACCCATAAGTTACTAGTTTGGGCACACATATACAGATAAGATTGATTTTAATATCTCAGCTCTGTGTGCTAAATGTTTTAGTCTAGTCCTACCATGATTTGAGGATACTGGTTTGCTCTACAGTCTTTGTATCTTATGCCACCCTCAAATTTTAACCAGGAAATATGAGATAGTTGTGCTGTTTTATTGAGTTTTGATTCATAATAGTCAAAATGAAGTCTTCAAAATAGCATGTGATGTATTTGTAGAACCCATGTCATGTTCATCCTTTATTAATTGTATCCTCTTATTTGGCTTCTGATCAGTTTGTTCCTTTTAAAAATGTACAAGAGCATTTCCAGCTATATCAAACTCTTTTACTATTTTTTTTCATTTCATCATCTCCACATGTGTTTTATTATGGGCCTGATTTTCTAGCTCTACATCAGTCTAGGTCTTTTGAAAGGGAGTAATATAAATCAGATCCTACAGGTGAGGATAAGGTAGTCATACTCGTTAGGTTTTACTTACATTTTCTATATTGCCAGCCTAGTTGGATATGTTGGTTCAACATTACTATCATGTGTAGTGCTATGGAATTGGTATAAAAGTTAGATCTGTCTGCATTTGGAGTATTTTTATCTGGTCTTTGATCCTGCATTGTCATCTGCTGTGTGCTGCTTGCAACAGGCTGAATGTTAAGTTTTGCTTCATTTATTTGTTACTCCCCCATCTATGCTGAAGCTGTGTGGGAGGGACAGGAGCCCTGTTTGCTTTACAATTTGTTGCTGATAAAACTTGTGGCTTATTCCTGGTCTGGCAGCCCCAGTTCAGTGTTTAAACAAGTACCTATTCAGACAGGAGCAATTAAGTCCTTGAGGCTAAACTTGCAGCACCAAAGGCCTTGCATTCTTTGAATACTAATCCTTATGTCATCTCTCATCACTGCTTGGTCTCTGTAGGACAGCAGAGTCTCATCTGTTTAGCTGCCTTTTCCCTCTTCTTTATGCCCATCTTCAAAAAGACAACTCCAAGGTTTGACCTGCTCAGGATGGGCCTTGCTAACTGAAAAGTCTCCCTGTTTCTGAAGTAGAAGATTGCTGCTAGCCTTCTTAATTTGCAGTCAGTATCCAAGGGCTGGTCTACATTGCAATATGGTGCTGTTTTCATTAGCATCTGTTAAAACACGTTTTTCCCTTCCCCCAGCACATACCACCCCCATGCTAATTTGTCATGCTCATTGACTGCTTTTTGGTCCCCTGATTCCCTGTTTGGTTTTGTTTCTCTAATGAACTGTTTGCTTAACTTATGCATCTCTCTTTCCAAAGCAGCACTTTTTTTATCACATTCTAATTGAATCTACATTAGTTGATGTGGGTGTCTACATATGATTTCCAGCTGTTCCACAGAGTTTACTTTCTTACTCTTCTTTTTGGAACCTGCTTCTACCTCTTATGTTCTGTTACTGACATTTCTCCAACTAAAGTTCAATAACCAATTTCTTTCTCAAATGAAGCGACTATGTTGCAGGTATGTCTGGTCATCTATCAGCATTTAGCAGCTTCTGCATTCTACTGTCTACCCTTTGTTACAGGTGGTTCTTTCTTCATCTCTAAATTTTCCTGGAATTACTTGGCAACTGATGGTTTTGCCCATCTCTTGAAATAGAATTAGCAGAAGATACCTAGAAACTGCTCCTTTTTATATCTTTGTTAACTTCCTCAAAAATCTTCTGCTCTTTTAGCATATAATAAATAATACATCCTATTCTCTTTTTTTTTTTTTACTGGGTTCTCCACCCTTATCTCTCCACCATAAACATTCTTCCTGCCTCCTGAGCTAACTTGCTCAGTCCTGTCTGAAAGTCTCTTCTGTTATAAACTACTTCCCTGGACACTTGCCAGGACTTCACTGTATCCACATAAACTACCTCCAGCAACGGTGTTGTGCAGCACTGAAGAGCCCGAGTGGTTATTTAGTCCCCAGGGGAAACTAGTTTATAGAGGATGTTCAAATACATCTAATTAAGGCAAGAAAAATATAGTTCATTTAAGGGAACTGCTTGTATAATGAAGACTAACAGTCACAGGAACTTGTTTTTCCACTTTGAGCCGTTGAAGATCAGTAGATGAAAATAAGTGTTATTATACCACAGCAGGTCAGGCCCTGTCTTCAAAAATGTGTATGAAATGTGTTAAAACTTCCTTTCCTTTTGCACTCAAGGAATTTCTTTAGAATTCAGTTTAAGGAGATTTGTTGGAGCTCTGTGCAAATGCAATATATATGACGTGCTGCAGTGGTTAGTTGCCTGTCCGAGTGCACGTCTGTGCTGCTGCTTTTGGAGACCCAGCTAAGAGGCTCGGCCTCCCTTTTGCATTTCTCTCTGCACGTTTCATTCCAGGGTTCATCCAAGAAGACTACCTGCGGGAGCTGCTGACCACGATGGGAGACAGGTTCACGGATGAAGAGGTGGATGAGCTGTACAGAGAGGCCCCCATCGACAAAAAGGGCAATTTCAACTACATCGAATTCACGCGCATCCTGAAACATGGAGCAAAGGACAAGGATGACTGAGCAAGTCCCTGGATACATGCATATAGCACCTTTAATTTATAATTTTTTTTCCTTCTTGCTAATTTTATTTCTCAGGATCTGTTTTTTCCTTTTTTTTTCCTAGTTTTCTGGGACCATCATTTGCATATATTTTTAGCATTGCAGCTTCTTCCTCGGTGGATTGTAAGGCTGCTCAGGCACACCTGCACCTTTGTAATAAGACTGGAAAGTGGCAGGGCGAGAGAGAACGGCTTACAGTGATAGAGGTTGAAGGGCAAAGATCAGAGAGTGTGGAGACCCGGGTAAAAATGTCAGTGCTATTCATCCTAGCTAGATTAATTTTAGATTTTTATTGATAATTTTTCAAATAAATCACTGTCTACTAAGTGCATAATTAAAATTTTCATGCTAGAAGTATAATGTTTCTATAATGATATCTGTAAATATTTTTGCAACTGTATGCAGTCATGTTGTTGCCTATTTTTGCCTTAAAAATGATGTATAAGTCACTTAAGCTTACTGAGTATTTCACCTGCTACTGTGAGCATACACATGAAGAAGAAATTCCCATCCTTGAGATTTTAGTGTATTGTAAATTAATCATTTCTGTCAGATACTTGCACATTAAACATTTTAAATCTTATGGATGTAGTTGAGCATGTATTTTACCACTTCAGTGTCTCTTTTTCTCGACACTGAGTACTATATTAATACCACTTAAAAAAAATTTATAATGTAAATCCTAGTGTCTTTTTCAAAACAAGATATCATATATGGGTAGAGTTGCTTGAGTGATACTTCTTACCAGATCTAGTAAGATTAATGACATTTCATTGCAACCATTTACTTCTTTCTTTTATCTTTCTGGTTTTTTCAAAGCACAGTAGGAAGAGGGCTGGATTAAGAAGCAAGGTGTGCTGTCTCTGTCCTTTCTGTTTTCTGTCTGAAAATATTATTCTTCGTTTTTAAATGAAACAATATACACTGTATTTTTAAGACCTCTTGCTGTGAGTGGTGTTTTGGAAGTGGGAGACTTGAGACATTCCCTTTCGTTCCATTTCTCATAGTTGTATCCTCTATAGTTTTTGTGGTGTAGAGGGAATAACAGATTTGCTAGTGTTCTGAAGCAATTTTGCCATAATTGGAATGCTTGTGGTCCTGTGGTTTTTGTGTCTTGAGAGAAGGGATGATCAGAGCTGCTTCTGACACTTCTAGGAATTATACTGTTAATCCCTTCAGAATTTACATTACAGAAGTAAGAAAAATCATTTGGCTGAGAGGATTTCGCTGTTTCTTGGTGGGCTCCTGTTGCAAACTGAACTTTTAAGACATGTCAGCAGAAGACAGTGATGGAAGCTCTGAAGCTCCTGCTCTGCCTGAGTGCCAGGGAGCTCTGCCGAGGCGTGGGAGCTGCGCACACAGGGACGCTCTGACCCCTCTGACTGCTGGCCTGTACGCAGTGCACGGAAAAGCAGGGAGAGGAAAAAGGTGCTGGACAGAATCCGCAGAAATCCAAACGCTTCACAAATGTTTCCCCAGAGAAGTACTTCCGCTGGGAGGGGGCGGAGATTAAAACCTCGCGCAAGAATTTCTGTAAACTCTCGGTGAATTTAGCGCCGATTCCGATGCCTCTGAAGGAGGCGCAGTCCCGCGGGCGGGGGCCATGCCGGGAGCCACCAGCAGGTGGCAGCACAGCTCTCGGCACGATCGCCGCTGCCGCGGGCGAGCGGCTCCCAGCCCAAATGTTTGCGGGTTTTGCCGGGGGTTTTTGGTTGGTTTGTTGTTTTGGGGGGGATTCTTACTCCCAAAAAGCTCGTTTGGTGCATCGTGCATAGGGGGAAGGTGTATTCTGTTCCCACAGAATGCCTGTTCCTGCCACAGCAAAAGTTAATAGTGCCAGGATTTTTCACATTGCAGCTCTTGCACGAGTTGAATTTTTGGCCCTTTAATCAAATTTGTTCATTACAGACGAGAGTAAAACGAGGCCTCTGCAAGCTGTTGGTACAGGCCTACTAACACACATGTGGTGTATGTTTGGCAAAGATTGGGTTTCAAAAGGACTTAGGGCCTTCCTAACTCAAACCAGAGACACTGCTCCTGCATTTCACTTTTCAGTATCTCAGTGAGGGCTCTTCCTCTTTTGTTCAGATTAGCTGTGAAAAAAAGACCCCAAATTCAAATGTATCTGTTTGCATAACTTTGTTTACATACGAAAGACTAAAACCTGTGATATAAACTAAACTGCTGGGGCTCAGAGCAAGGCAGCTGGTATTTACCTACAGCAATAAATGCCAATTGTTAAACCCCAGTGCTTGCTTACCGGCCAGGGCTGTGTTGCTGTATGGCAACACCTCTATTGCCATTTGGCCTTGTGATGATGAATTGTAGTTCATTAATACTATTGTTGTAAGCCTTGCCTTCGGCAGAATCCTGGTTTTACTTTCTTGACTTTAATGGCATTTAATGTTCTCATAAAAACATGTCAGAGAGAATGACAAAAATGGATTTTTGGTGTGTAACTCAGAGGCCTGGGATTTGTCTTGCAAAGAAATTTTAAACCCCTGCTCGGCTCTGATGCAGAGGGTGCCTTAAAGTCTGTGTGTGTCTGGAACAAGTAACTGGTTTTATAGACTAATTGCAGTTCTTAGTCCTGGCAAAATGATTCTCAGTAAGAGCCACAGAATTTTCAAGTGTTCTCACTGAAGTGGGTCAGCAGAACATGAAGGCATTTGTCGTGGGATGTCTTTCTCCTTTTATTTTTGTTATTAATTCAGCTGTTTTGTAGATAGGTCACTTGAGTGGAGGGCAGGAACAATGTGGCCTTGAATCCTCTCAGCTAGAAGAGAGAATTAAAAGTAGGTCTGCAACATTCAGGCTGAATGTTAAACCACTGAACAATTGAATAAGGGAGGGTGGAACCGTCACAAGCAGCTGTGTTTCTTATTGTGCCTTCTTTTTTCTTTTCTTTTTTTTTTTTTTTTTTTGGCAAATGAAGGAGCTTAGGCAGTGATCTCAGGAGAAGGAATAAAAGAGATCCATTCTACCTCGAGAGGACTCTTTCCTGCTCTTCAAGGTGAAGTTCCCAAAAGCCATGACTCACAAGTGGGGCTGGGATGCTTGTTTCCTGTGGTTGCAGAGGCAACAGAGCTGAACTCTAAATGAGTTTTAGCTTATAAACCGTTTCCTCTTCAGGACTTTGTGAGAAGTAGTGCCTCGCCAGGGAACTGTCTCACACATCCTGTATCTGGCTTAACACCCCCCCACAAACTCCTGCCAGTGTAGGTAATAACTTGTAAAGGTTCTCACTGTCTTTACTCTGTTTGAATGCCCTGCTTTGTAAGCTGCCGTGGCTCAGCACCTGATTATCCTTGAGCAACTCCTCTCTCTCAGTACTGGGGCAGTCAGTTTGTCAGCTGCACTGTCCCTACATGTGAATTACAGCCCCAACTCCTGCAGAAAGGGCAGTGGTGACTCCTTACCTCTTCAGTATTTCATGCTGATGAGACTCAGCAGATCCTTACTCAATACCCTTGTTTTAATAGTTACTAATTTTAGCACCTCACTCCCCTGTCTGGGGAGACAGCAGCATCTGTCAGTGTGGCAGGCAGGGCTCCCTGTGGGTAGTAGCAGTGGTGTCGAGCATTCTTCATTTAGATACCAAGTAGCTGGTATTTAATACAGCAACGTCCAAATGTCAAATAGAATGGTGCTTGTTCTAAAAACCACCGAGGTCTGGAGTGAATTCCTGTCACCAGGGTGGTGGTGTCTAAATCCTAAGCACTCTGTCTGACCTTTGTGGATGGTTTCCTAGCGGCAGGCAGGGCTCGTTCTGCTATTCAAATAACCCCAGCTAACTGCTGACTCATCTCTGGTTCCACTGGGCACATCCCAGTGCTTAAATATAAAAATTGTTTCAGTAGCAGTCTTGAGCTGTGAAAGGCAAACCTAACCAGAGTTCCTATGTGATCATCATGAGATTAGAGGTGTCATGTAAACGGCGTAATTAAAAGCATAAAAAAGCGTTCATATGACTTTAATAGGGATGCATACCAGTCCCAGCAGGCTTCTTTCACTGAGTAGGTAAGACTTGCAAATTAAAGATACTTGCAGCTGGAGACTTCCTTTTTAAATAACTGCAGGTCACTGTGACATTGGAAATGGTTGCAAAAAGCTACAGTGAGACCACAATCATGGCACGCTGCCCCCTCCCACACACATGCACAAGATTTCCTGGGAAATTTGCTCAGCTCCGTGCCCCACAACCCTAGCAAGCTTCAAAGCTACAGGGCTGGAGTTAGTTAAAAGGAGAGCTGACAAGACTCATGTTAGTAAGATAAGCTCATGAACTTTGTGATTCATTTTTGGAAGAGAATTAAATGGAACAAAATTACTTGCAGTTTGTACTTGCCTATTTATTTTTTTCATTAATTCGGAGGATAAGGTATTGTATCTTTATTAGAACCTGAGATATATGTTGTGCAAAACACAAGTTACAACACTGTTACTGCTATCCTGTTAGCAAAGAGGGGAACTTGGTCATGAATCTAAATCCTCCCACTTAGTCTGCCCTTCTTATCTGCTAAGTAAAAAAATAATAATAAAAATGTAGCAATGCAATTTTCAATTGTCAGAAGAGCATTTCTTTCAGACTTTGATTTTTTTGTAACCTAATTGAGCATAACCTTATAACTTAGCCAATAATAATTAGCTTTTTTGCTGTAGAAAGTCTGGGTATGTAAACTGTTGTTATTGATGTTTTTTAGCATATCCATCTATTCTGTGGCCACTTTGCCCAGGTGGGGCACAGAACAGCAGCACAGTTACAAATGTATTTGGGGGTGCTCTGCTACATGCAGATGTAAGAAGAGGAAGGAATCATTAAACTTGTACAAAATTATGAGTAAGGAATACACTGCAAAAATGCAGAATTCTGATTCATTTGCTGGAAGATGACATGGGGCTATCTGATCCCCAAAGAGGAGGATGAACTCTTGCCATGAAGTGCTAGTTACAACAGCAGGATAAGCAGAAAACCCACCTGATAACAGCTGCAGCTGAATTTGGAAGCAAACTGCAATGTGGATGGGACAGAAATCAAAAGACAGTGATGACACTTGTTAAAAATATTTGGTTCTACTCTGTTCCTGTTGGAAAGAATGCAGCCTGCTGTCCCTAAAATTTTCTGTTCCAAGCTCTGGCTTCCAGTAGTCAAATTTCTCCAGAGGCAGGACAGTAGTGCCCAGTCAACAATTTATGTAGCCCCGTGCTTTGGCAGCTGACAGCAGCTTTTTCAGAGTTCTGTTTTCTATTTGATGTTTGACTCCTCTCCTCTCCTCCCCTCCCCTCCCATCCTTTGTGCAAGCACTTAAATGCCTTCCACATGTCAGGGGCCTGCATCTACCCTCTCTGTTGCAAGCCTTACATACGCTGAAGGGTTAAGACCTTCAAGCAAGAAAGGCATTCCCTTCCCTACTTTGTGTACCACACCTTGGGCCTCACTTTGAGATAAGATCCAAAGCAGCTAATAAGTTGTAAGGCAGGGTTTGCAAATTTTGATGAGCAAAACTTCACCTCCAGGATTAAAGAGTATTTCAGTAGCAGCTTTTAAAATGCTGGCAAGTATCTAAATGGGATGGCAGTATCGCAGACATTTCAGGCTCTGGAGTGAAAATACAGATCAGACTCTTGTGCACATCTCTGGAAGCATAACACATGACAAAACTGTCCTCTGAGGGCAGTGGGTGAACAGAGGAGACTTTTGGCTTATGCTTTTACTAGTGATGCCTGGAAGATATTGCCCTATGCTAGGTTTTCAGGGTTGGCTGCCTCTTTGACTCCTGAATTGCTATGTAAGAGCAAGTATCAAACAAAAGGGTGCTGGCTGCTTATTTTCTCACTACTTTCCCAACTCAAAGTGTTATTTACACCTCTGTGATTGACTAGATTATTCCTACCTAGGACAGATTTTGTGTTCACACACACCCTTTGCAGGAATGTTTTTGTTACCTACTGGTGGTTTGTAAAGTGACTATAAAAGAAAGGAGAGCATTTGGGAGATGGTGTTATTATGAACAAGTTAGGGTGTGTTTATTTTAGTTATTTCTTCTCCTTCCAATTTCTCTATGCCTCCCTTAAGCCTATTAACAGACAATGCTTCTACAGGCAAAATATACTGAATTCAGTGAGTCTCACCTAAAAAGGCCACTTCAGCAACATTTTTCAAATTTTCCATATTTATGTTTACATACCAATACATATTTCTGGCTCATTTCTTAACTCTGCTCTTCTTTGTTTTGGGGGGGAGGGTGAGGGGTGGGGAAGTGGTGGTTGTTTATTTTTAAGGTAAAATTGCTCACGTTTTTAATTCTAATCACTGTTACCTTAATGACTTGCCTGTACAGTTTGTCCCATTTTGCCTCTGATGCAGTTGAAATTTTAATTTTGAGAATTTCATTTCTCTGCTGTATGCTGCTGATGTCAGACACCTTACATGGTCCACAAAAGTTAATTCTGACCTTTTGTTCTCAAAAGCTATGGAGAAAAGCACTCTATGAAATCTGTTTAGAACAGGAGTTGGTTGGGAGGTGAAAAGTTTTATCGTTGAAAATAAAAGAAATGTGGCATGAAGGTATTTGTAATATGGGTTCCTTTTAATGAATCTTAGCCACTTAGTTGACTGAAAACATTAAATCCATGTTTCCCTAAAGTAAGTAATTAACTTTCAACACAGAAAATTAAATTGCCTAAGATTATTATACAGCTATCTGAACAATACTCCCAGTGTCTTGTTCCTTTTATTGCTTTGTTGCCCCTGGCATTTTGTGTGTAATCATCCAGACACCATGAGACATATTGATTAAATAATTTGGGGTACTTTGCACAATACAGTCTTGTTTTATATAACCTTATGCAATAAGTTATTACTCTAGCCAAGTACTAAGTAAGAGCAGAGTTAAGAGAGAAACTTTGGGCGATGCCATTCTGTCCTGTCATCTGTTGTCAGAAGCAGTTTGGACTCCTGAAACAAGCTACATCTTTACTGACAGACTTCTGAGTTGACTTCAGTAGATATTTTTATATAAGGCTGAGAATATTTCCTCTTAATACACTGAAAAAAAACTGTTTGAAGAGCATCTTCTGTGCCAATGCTCCCAGAGCTCCAGAGAGGTGAGCAGTTTTCTGTGTTTATACAGTGTCAAGCACAATGGGGATTGATGTATGAGTGGGAAAATTAAATGTCTTATGTAATTTCCATGATAAAAGTAATAAGCACTTTTTAAATATATGTGACAAAAGCTGTGCTTAAAGAGCACTAGGCCCTCTCTAACTCATTGGAGCATCAGTTTCACCTCTGGCTTGGCTAGGCTGATTTAGCAGCTCTCTGCTAGAGAGGTTCTAGATAACAAGTGGCAACCAAAATATACCTTATCCTCTCTTATCCTACAGCCTAATGACAAAAGGAGACAATTGTACCCTCTTGGCTAACTACATGTTGTGCTTTAATCTTGCATTTTGGCTTATGTTGTCATGAAGTTGCTAATCATCATTCTGTGATGCTGTCTGCACAGCCCCTCCACACAGCTCTGGCCTGCATTACATGGGCACAGTACCACAAAAGGGCAAACACAAGCACTGGCACCTGTCGATAACTGCTGTTTAGAGGGAAGTTGTCCCTTTTGCCAGCCACTGAAACATCAGAACTCCAGGCCACTATCTAAATGCTATTACACATCATCTGGGCACCATATGGTCTGCGTGCTCTGAGTGTAGCTGAGCCACAGCCCTCCAAGCAGTTGGGTGAGAGACCTGGCTTCAGCCTCAGTAGGTGTCTGCTTCAGCAGCAGTAAGGCTTCCACACCGGTGTGCTCTGGAGAAAGCCTGTCATAAACTACCAGAAGGCTTCTGTTCCCCTGCAGAACTGCTGAAGTTTCTGCTGACCCTTCTGGGCATGGGTGAATACATTCCCTTCCAGGGTACAGCTCTGCACCCGGGGTATCTGCAGTTCTGATGCCCCCTCACAGAACTCATCTTCTACTCTGGTAACTGAAAACATGGCTTAAATAATCTCATCTCATCATCTCATCTATCTCATCTCATATCATGCAGCTTTTACTATGTCTTGCAAAAGAAGCCCACTCTGCATTTGGAGTTTTGCTGTGTCACCATGAACTGGCACATGTGCATAGCTGGAGGTGTCTGGGTTAAATGTGTCAGCAGGATGAGCCCTTCCACAGAGGGAAAGAGGAAATGAAGTCTAAACCAATTCCTAGAGTAGCACAAATTAGTGAGCTACTAAGAGCCCTCAGAGAGGTTCCAAGAGGACTTCACACTTAACCCAGCTAATTGTAGCTGCAAGTGGCTACAACATGAATCAAGTAGGTGAAAGTAGTGCTGAAGCCTCAGTAAGACTGGTTTTATAAGCCCAGGAACACAGCCCAACTACTAGTCCGCTATTTAATTTACCGTACTGCCAAGACACCCTCAGTCCCTGCACTAACAGCTAGCCAGAGTAGAGTATTCAATTGCCATTTGAAACACTGGGACTGGGACAAGCTGTGTTGGCCAAACCCTAGCCTACATCCATACAAGTAAATCCAGTATGTGTACAAGTTTGGCAGGGAAATTTGGCTCTGTGTCTGCAACTCACTTTTTAACAAGTGACGATCTGTTTCATCCCAAAGTGTTTGAAAGGTACTTCTGTTTTTCAGAACATGAGATAATTACAGTAACAAATGACTTCATCATCTACCAATAATGTCTTGTAAGCATGGATACATAGGTTTTGCAAAGGAACATAAAACTTTCAGGTTTCTTAGTGAACTTAGCTTTCAAACTCTTAACAATGTGAACTGTACTTCTCTTGTCCTAACTGCTTACATGTCTGATTGTCTGGAAGTATTTTAATTTTTTTTTTTTCTAGAAGAGTCACAGCATATCTAATGCACTGGGCTGAGATGAACAGCTTGATTGTTATTTCCAAACTAAAGCCACATTAGTTCTACAATGTGATGATGTCTTTGGGCCTAACTTGTGTCCTGCTCCTTCAGAGCCTGCATCCAGCAATATGCTGAATGTGTTTATCAAGGGTGGACAGCATGGAGTTAAGCACAAGCTCATTGGCATCTCACACAAAATCACAACTGGTGATATTCATGCCTTTTTCATTTCAGCTCAGTAAGTAGATGTTGCATATGGCAAGTTGAAACTTGACTTCAGTTTCCTTTTTAGCCTGAGAAGGCTCAAGGATCTTATAGCAGGAGCTCTTTTACAATGAGAGCTTTTTCTACTATTCCTGGTGAAGCTGGACTTTTAAGAGAGGGTGGAAGTCTTAGAGAACAAGCAAAAGATAGAGACAGCATATGCACCTGGCTCTGAAATTCAAATATTTCTGGGGAGCTTGGGCTCCTTCATTGTAAGGCTGAGAGACTGACCTCTGTGTGGAGAATGATTCAAACCCCAGTTCCCCCAGTTGTGGAGATGCCAGAGTACTTTGTTGAAATGGAGAAGGTGAGCTTTTGTATATGTAATGGCTAACCTCTGATCTGATAAGACAGAGGGTGAATGATGGGTTAGGAGTGAGATAGGAGAGGGATCCTGTGAAGATGATGGTGCCACTTGTCATGGTAAGCTGTCCTGCCTTGCACAAACCACAAGGTTTTTGGGCTCCTCCTTCCCCGCCCGGGGACATTTCACGTGTAGCCTGAGGGTGTTCATCTCTGCTGATGGGCCATAATACATGGGCCATAATTTACTCAATTGCCTGGTGTGATGGGCAGCCCTGTTGTCTTAGAAAGTGTGAAGGACTCACAAAGTGTCCCATGATCCACATTAATATATCATCCTGTGTGAAGCTACCCACCCAGGAGAGATGCCTGGGCACTATCTGAACAGGAATATAAACCCAACATTTTGTGGGTTTATACACAATGCTGTGTTCTGTGGATTTCCCCAGGATTGCCCCCACCACCTGATGGATCCAGTCTGCAGCCATCACTTTGACCAAGGCTGAGACCATCACACATCAAAATTACAACAACCAAATCTCTTTGAGAGGCCTACGGTGGTGGTGAACCGCAGATGGAAACTTCATAAGGCTACATTAGTCATTACGGCAGTTCCTACAGAGGGTCTGAGTTATTGAAGTTTATTGCATTTTAAATACATCCTGCTTCAAGGAAGAAATTATTTTCATTTGTGGAGGTCTGGTGTACAGATAGATGTTATGATGGGATGCCATCCAAAGGGACCCTGACAGGCTTGAAAGGTGGGTCCACATGAACCTCATGAAGTTCAACAAGGCCAAATGCAAGATCCTGCACTTGGATCAATTCCAGGCACAAATACAGGCAAGGGACCATGTGGAATGAGAGCAGTCCTAAGCAGAAAGACTTGGAGGTGTTAGCTGACATGCCCTTGCAGCCCAGAAAGCCAGCTTTGTCTGGGCTCCATCAAAAGCAGCATGGCCATCAGGTCGAGGGAGGTGATTCTCTCCCTCCATTCTGCTCTTGTGTGACTACACCTGGAGTGCTGCATCCAGCCAGCTTGGGGTCCTCAGCACAGGAAACATATGGACCTGTTGGAACAGGTCCAGAGGAAGACTGTGAAGGTTGGAACACCTCCTGTGAGAACAGGCTGATAAAGCTGGTGCTATTTTGCCTGGAGAAGAGAAAGCTCTGGGGAGATCTTACAGCACCTTCCAGCATCCGAAGGGGGTCTGCAACAGGGTCTTTTAGAAGGGCATGTAGTGATAGGACAAGGGGGAGCAGATTGAAACTGAAGGGAGAGTAGGTTTAGATGTTAGGTAGAAATTCTTTACTGTGAGGGTGGTGACACACTGGAACACGTTGCCCAGAGAAGGCCCATCCCTGAAAGTGTTCAGGTTGGATGAGGCTCTGCGCAGTCTGGTCTAGAGAATGGTGTCCTTGCCCATGGCAGGGAGGTTGGAAGTAGATTATCTTTAAGGTTTCTTCCAGCCCAGACCAGTCTATGATTTTATAACTGGGGAAGCAAATTTGCATCAAAAATTCTCCCACTGGGGCAGAGTCACAAGTCAAATATGGACCTGCAAGTCCTGGTAAAACTCCAGCTAAGTACACATTCTCTGTCTTGACCTGCTCCCTCTTCAAACAATCCTTAAACATCCAACAGGAAGATGCCCAAAGTCCTCTACAGCAGGTATAGCCTAGGCCTATGACACGTGGAAAGTTGTGGATGAGCTCCTTATACTCCTGGAATGGTCTTCAGTGCCAAAACACTTGAAGCAATGCTTTAATCCCAATTTAGAGGATTAGCATTTGTCAAGCCTAAATGACTGTAAAAAACTGGGGGAGAGAGGGCGATACAGAGGAGAATAACAAATCTGTGCTACACATTGTGTCTGCTTCTGCTCAGGTTCCTGCCTGACCTCATCCTCAGAAACCATTACTGTCATTTTTTTTATAAGTCATGTACCTCTCAGGAGAGCTGTTATGTCACAGCCAAGCATACCAACACACAGGACTCCACACATTTAAGTAATGCAGCATTTCCATGCATGGCTTTTCCCTGCCCTCAACTCCCCAGCCAGAATGTCTCTGGTGCAGCAGTAATTTGAGAGGGACACTTTCAGTACACTCCCATTTTATCAGTTTACCATACGAGAGAATGAGAGGACAGTGGGAAAGGGATTTACAAGAGCCTGAGTGAGTGAAGTCATGCAGTGACCCTATACCATTTTTTCCAGATGTGACTCTTAGGGTTTGTAAAGTTGCAGTAGGCTGTGTATGTTCTCTGTCAATGCTTTTACAGTGTATTATGGGAGAATTCATCTGTCCCACCCCAGGTCCTGGCAGAAACAGCATGGGTATGGCAAGTCACTAAAGTGAATTGGCTTTGGCTCAAAATTTGTGGTTCCATTGGTGGCAAGGCATTGATCCAGTGGTTCACTCTCCAGTGTCTAAGTTATGCAGCAAGCCTGCTTGTCTGCAATTCTCCTTCTTTTAAATTGTCTAGAATCAGTAAATTGAGCCTATTTTGCACTCCAGATAGATCCACCTTCAGCTGTCTGAACCAGGCATCCCATTCCATATGTATTGCATCCCAAAACATTCAGCATTTAGCTTTGGTGCTGTGCAAGTCAGAAAAATCCCCTTCCCCTGGCACACTTCTGCACAAGTCTGCCTCTGCTCAGCTTTCTAAGCCAATTTAAGCAATGTCAGCGTGTGGCTTTCTAGGCCTGGTTTCTATCTAAGCTCAGTGAACCCATAGACCTGCACAAGACAATCTGTTCACAGCTCCTGATCCAGCCCAAACGGTGAGAATATACCCAGCTGTAATTCTTTTTGGTGCAAACTGTTGTAGAATCATCGAACTGTCACTGTTGGAAGAGACCTCAAAGATCCTCAAATCCAATTGCTAACCCAGCCACTGTCATATTCAGAAATAAACCATGTCCCCAAGTACTGTGCTCACATGTTTTTGAACACTTCCAGGGATGGTGATTCCACCACTTCCTTGGGCAGCCTATTCCAACGCCTAACTACCCTTTCAGTGAATAATTTTTTTCCTAATATCCAATCTAAGCCTTTCCTGGTGCAACTTGAGCCTATGCCCTCTTGTTCTATGTTATTACTTTGGAGAAAAGGCTGACCCCTCACCTAGCTACAACCTCCTTTCAGGCAGTTGTAGAGGGCAATGAAGTTTCCCCTGAGTCTCTTTTCATGATTGCAGAGGAGAAAGAATTAGGACCAACCATCACAGTCTGATATGACATTTCTGGGCTACTATGGAAAAGAGTTTAAGGTAGTAAAAGGGAATTACTATGGACTAACAAGAAAGATGCTGCATAACTAGTACATAAGCAATAACCAGTACACAAGTACAAGAACACAAAAAAAAAACTATCAAAAGAAAGCATTAGTAATAGGCTATTAATTACCCACTGTGAAATACTAATTAAAAGTTAAAATTAGTTTCAACTGTATTTTGTGAAAACTCTAGAAAGATGAAACAAAAGTGCTTTCATGATTTGCTTGCTGAAAAGGCAGCTTTTGAGAGTCAACAGGAAGTAGTTGGACTGTCAACATGAAAGGAGCAATTGATCAGAGGAGAGTGCAGAGAGGTTCCCACTACAGAGCAAGCTGAGGAATTCTGTGCAATGGCCAATAATAGCAATGATGGAGAGCCCAGACCAAATGTTACAGGAGGGGTTCTTAAGTGACAGGAAGGCATAAGGGTCTTCTGGGTTGAGTCAGAAGGAGGCAAAATAGTAGTAGTAGAAGTTGAGGGTTGAAGGAAGGAGAGAATTTAATACAATCATCTAAATTCTTTGCATGTGGATCAGGGAAAAGGCCAAATGGGGAAGAGGAGCTGAGTAGCAGACAGTAGTTACTGGTATTGGAAAGGGAGCTGGAATTATTAGTATCTTCTGATAGCTGTGAATGACAGAAATCAGTGGGCTGCTGAGAGCAGCAGAGAGTAATGTGGCAGTAGTATATGTGACAGATGAGGAAAGCTATTATCTTCATATTTTCTACATGAGGATCCCAAATTACTTTATGCTGCAATACCTTGAGCCTTGGAGAAAGTTTGTGGCCTTGAAAGGAGATACCAATCAGCCAAATATAACTGCTCAGGTTCATAATGGCTATATGGCTAGAAAGGAACTGAGCAGATGGTAAAATCTGGCTGAAATAGGAACAGTATGTTTGGAAGGGCACTGACCAGCCACTTTCTGATTGTGAGACAATGGAAAAACATCCAGAACACAGGAACATCAGGTAGCTGAGCCCATGAGTGGTTTTGGGAGACAACCAAGAGAACCATTCCCAGCAAGGGCAAGAACAGAACTGACTGTATTGGAGTGTAATCAGACTTAGGCAAAAAAATCCACAAAGGAAAATTCAGATTATATCACAGGTGACTTCTTCTGATTTTCTTCATTGAAAAGCTTGCTTAGTATTTCATGTGGAAATCAAGAGTTTACATTTATTACAGTCCTCTGTGTTATTAGCAATGTAACCCCAGAATTCTAACAGCCATTTTAAAGAAAAAATAGGAAACTTCCTGGAAATCAGAAGTTCTGCTATCCATATGGCTGGCACAACCCATTCAGATGTGTACACAACAAACATGCACAAAAATAAAATAACACCTTCAAGTTGAAATTTTGTTGTCTTCTGTGGCCTGCTGCTTTTTCTAACTAGAAGATAGGTGTATAGATGAAGCTCCCTCTTTTCCCTCTAATGAGTACTATCCTTGTGTGCTGCCCCTGGGAGAGAGGATGAAGGCAAGGAGAGCTAAAGGCAAAGGTGTGTAGGGAAAGGAGGCATTATCAGCTGAAGGGTGGCAGCAGATAAGAAGAGGAAGGGAGGAACAGCTCAGGGAGCTCATAGTTTGGCACTGCTGCACAAGGCAGAGGTCCAGGGGAGGGACCAGATAAACACACATGGGCTGTGGCCAGGACAGCTGGCTTGGGAAGTAGCCACACATTCTTGCAACTGGTGAGAGAAGGTGACAGACTCCCCTGGCAGTGATGGCACTCCCCTGTTTTTAATTTTTTTCTCACTTTGCCTCTTGAATTTTTTTAAGCAGTATGTCATCATTACTCACGCCAGATTCATTCTTACCCTGGAAGTGACTCTACAGACTTCAGTTCAGATGTTAACTGTTTGGACACAAATGTGTCATAAAGAATACTGAAAGCTAAAACTGTGACCTGAAAGAGGCAGGATAAATATTTTGTACACCAAAGAGTTTCCTGTGTATAGGTTTTATTGAGGAAGGTTGTGTGGCAGCATCATGACACGACTAAGGCCAGGCCCTTGGGTGCTGTAGCACTGTTTGTAATCCTGCTTGAGCTTTCAGAGGAAGAGAGTCCAATGCCACCAGTAAGGTCCTACAGCAGCTATTCCCAAAATAAACAACAAAGTCCATAAACAGTAGGTGGCACCCAGATCTGGATCAGGAACTGCCTGTCAGCATCTGTGCCCGGAGGACCTAGCACAGTGGGATTTCAACAGAATTCATCCTCCTTCCTGAAGGGCTGACAATATTGGACCCAGTGGGCTCTGATGGCCCCCTGCTCCCTTCCATATTCCGAATAAGAACAGCAATCATCCTGAGAGAAAATTTGTTATGTAGGCTGCTATTGCTGCCCTTCAAAGAAGGGAAACAAGTTTTAGAAGCTAAAATTAAAGCTCAGAAGTTTCTGGCTGGGTGCCCTCTGGAGCTTGGATCACTCATTCTGATTAGGAAGAAAAACATTTAGTATACATTGAAATATTTTTGGCTAGAAGAGGGAAAAAATGCTGTATGATAGATATGGTTTTAATTACACTTTGAAAGTTTGGCTGAGTGGAACAGTAGCAGCAAAATAGTTTGCTGTTTAAGCTGTTCCCCTCACAAACTTCAAATAAGGCTTTTCTCTTTAGCTAAATATTAAGATGACATTTCACTACAAGTTCAATCAACTCCTGAAGTTGCTTTCTCTTTACTAAAAAAACTTTTGACTTGCATATTAAAACAATTATGGGCAAAAATAATCTTGATCTTTATGGATCCTCTCCTCCTGTTTATTCAGATGTCAGCCCAGTATCTTTTCCTTTCCTCATTACAACCATCACTTTAATGCAGGAGCTCTTTAACAGTGACTAATAAATACAAACAAAGAAAGAAAATATATTTTTCCAAGGAATTATTGCACAGCACTAGCACTGCAGCAAGAACTCAGTGTTATAATGTGTGCAGCAAAAGCTATATAGCTGAAATTATTTGCAGATTTCCATTTTAAATTCCAATTTCACAAATTTGAGATGTCCCATTTGTGGTCTGAGTCTAAAGAAGAAATATTTGTCTTCCTGTTGTTTAAAAATTATTTATATCTCAGACTGGAAGTATTTTGTTGCTGTCAGAGTTCCTGTTCTTTAATCTATGGATGTTGTGGATAACAGGCCAGACAGAACTCTAGAATACCATTTATTCTGGTGAAGGTCTCTGAACTTTAGAAAAAGCACTGGCAAAATGGGGATCCAAATACTGGACTTGGACTGTTCCCATTTAGTCAGGATATGAGCAGTTTTCCCTTTTTATTTTCATTCTCACCCTGGGGGTTGGGTTTCTTAGTCATTCTTTTATACATGCAGCATGAAAAACATGTTACTTACCAAATCACTCTGACTCACTAAGTCCCATCAGTTCAAGGCTTCATCTATTATACATCTGACCAATCTCACTGGAGTCCTATTTCATGGCATAGCTAAAAGCTCCTCTTTCATTACAAGTCACGACCATGGCAACAATCCAGTTGCATGATTTGGCAGACTGGATCTCCTGATAAAATTAACGTGATCTTATAGCTATGAGTACATATTTGCATCTCCAAAGCAGAGAAAATACTGGACAAAGTAAATGTTAATGTTGCTGGATTCATTGAACAGCAAAGACCAAAGTACTGAACACAGAATTTGCTGTATCTTGCTACAGACATCTAGTTCAAAAACTTGGCTTACCAAGGTAATCTTTAATACATCTGCCATTCCTGGGCAATAGTTTAATATATTACACTGCCATTCTACTAAACTAGTATTCTGAACCTAGGCAAACACTTCCTCTACAAACTTTATTCAAAAGTTTTCTATCAAAATCCTTGGTGGTGGGCAGCTAATTATCTTTCTAAGGAGATTAAGGTTCTTTAATAAATACAAAAGTTTTTTTTTGTTGTTTGGTTTGGTTTGGTTTTGGTTTTTGTTTTTGTTTTTTTAACATAGAATTGAAACAGCCATATCAAACCTGGTACTTGGGAAACACACTTGATTAAACAGGAATCTTTTCTGAGTGCCGCTTTCATAGAATCATAGGACCGTGGAATGATTTGGGAGGATTGGGAGTTTTGAAGGTAGAATCATAGAACTGTTAAGCTTGGAAAAGACCTCTAAGACCATCAAGTCCAACCATCAAACTAGTACCATCATAATGTTCACCATTAAATAAAGTCTTCAAATGTAACAACCACACATTTTTTTTTACACACACTAAGGATGGTGACTCCACCAGGCAGGCTTAGGCAGGCTGTTCCAGGGCTTTACAACTCTCTCCATGAAATGTGTTTTTCTAATACCTAATCTAAACCTCTTCAGGTCATCCAGTCCAACATCTTCAGGGGGATATCTCCAACTTTCTCATCTGAGAAAGCCCCGCACCCAGGATATCAGGACATGCTACAGACTTCTTCTGTGTGGAGCTTGGCCCCCCTTTGGCATTGCCTCCTGGCTCTGCTGGCATAGTCCTCACATTGCCTCAGCTGCCCTCCCTTCCACAGCCAGATGAGGCACAGTGGTCACAAGCTTCACCCTGCACCCTGAAGGTCAGTGCTGGGGAAGACCTGAGTATATAGAGCAGAGAACTCAAGAAAACTGAGGTCTTGAATCTGCTGCAGTGCCACAGGACTGGACTCATCTCACAAACTACTGATGAGGATGCTGGTGGAGCTAGCTGTGCTGTGAAAAGTGGACACACACCTCAGATGGGGTGCTGCTGAATTTGTTGCTTTGGCTGCTCCAGTAGAACCTCCTACATCACCACTACATGTAAAGCATCCCACCATGGAATGTAAAAACTTCCACACTCACCAGGCCCATCACCTAGATTAGGTGTGTAGAGAAGAGCCATATGCCTGTGAGACCTATCACACTCACATGGAGTCAACAGTTCAGATGCCATTATCCTCTCTCCCTCTGGCAAGTGAAGAAAATTCCCCCTATTGAGATGCCACAGTTGCTTTGCCCTTCTCACAAGGGAGAAACCACTGACAAGATCATTCCTTCTGTGGAAGAGATCCCAGTGTGCCCAATGAAGTGAAAGCCCTGGCTAGGGGGGAATGCTGCTTGTAAGGTTCTACCTTGCATGTAAAAGGTTTGCTGTTAGTTGGTAGACAGTTTCAGCCCCCTTTCCCAAACATTTTCCTGAGCAATACCCAACCTTCCTGCTCACCCTCTGTAAAGCTGTCCCTGCTCAGAGGCAGTGACAGAGACCCCTCCCAAAAACTGTCCTAACTTTACTCTGCTGTTGCCAAGAAAAGTTAAAAAGATCTCAAATTCAAAGCATTCAATCAGGCCTAAACTTCAACCATACTTATTTTAAGACATTTCTAGAAAAAGGACAAGTAGAAGAAGCATGTGATATTTGTCAGCATGAACTGAAATAAGCACTGAAAAGAGAATTGTGGAAAAATACGTTGTACTTGCTGTGGTTTAGGCCACATCCTGTTTTAATTCAACACATCTAAAACAATGCCACTAAATCCACTTTGCATTTACCCCAAATAACTGAGCAAATGAAAACTTGGAATGAAATTGAACTAGATTTTAAATTAATTTTTAGGCTTAATAGCACAGATGAAGGTATAACCCTGAAAACTTCTTCCTCTTCCTTCATGCTACACTGCATTTTAAACATACCCAGACAATAAAACTATTGCAGAGCTGGGCAGTTCCTTAGTTACAGAAACATAGTTTTCAGAGGCATCAGTTTGTGCTTTGACTCTTCAGGGGTTACTTAGCAATCTGAATTGTAGCAGTTGCTTTTTCTCTGGAGAGCTCCGTGCAGCCCTCGGATCCATCAGGCAATATTGCTCTGGACAGCGAGCAAGTACTGCCTGGTGGTTTTCTCCAAAAAGGTTGCTCAGCTTCCCACTACCTGCCAAGACTTGAATAAAGCAATTACTTTACTGAGCTTCTGTCCATGCTGCAAAGCCTCTACATCTTCCTGACTTCCAAAGTCTATAAAAAATCCTAATGGAAGCAACCCCCCCCCCTCCCCCCCCCCAACTGTTAAATCCTTCCTTTTGGAGAGGAAGGGGTATGGTGGTATCCACCAAGCTTACCGTGATTATATCTATAGTTGAAGTGAACTCAGGTTGTTTTCTTGTCATAGTTTCAAGAAGCATCTAGGAACAAGTATATCTTTCTTAGGAACAAGAACCTAAAAATCTACAAATGGTTATTTAGATCTGTTTATTCCCTGAGAAACTGAGATACTTCCATGACTGTTTCAAGGACCATTTTACTATTTTTTTGGTTTTCATTCTAAAATGACAATACTGGGACACATACAGTTAATCCATTCCTGTATCAAGAACTCCAAGGTGACATACAAACATAGAAAAAAGACACAACATCAAGTGAGACTAGATGACTAATCACAATGGATTTCTGCAAAAGCTGCTGTCTATACATGGCATGTAGGTACACTTTCATGATCTGATGTCCTCAAACTTATCCTAGGATCACTCCATAGGTATGCCACTGACTGAAGCAAACTCCTGAAGACCCAAAGCAGAAACCTTCAACCAGGTTCTTCCTCCAGCACATTCCCAGATAACTAGACCCTGTAGGTCAGCTCTGAGCCATCCCTAAGATATACAAAGTGCTCATAAAAGCCAAACCAAGATTTTTCTCCCTGTATGTTTAGCACTTAGCGTCTTGTATTAGTTTAGTGGTTAGAGTACTTACAGCTAGCATGGAAGATCATGTTTCAGGCCCTTAAAATGGAATTTAATCCAGGGCTCTGTAATTCTGTATAACACAGGCTGTTGGGTAAGTCTCTATTAGGTAAACTGTTTAAATAACTTCATATACTTTCATATAAATAACTACACAACCATTAAAGTAAAGAAATGAACCACACTCAGTGACAATGCAGCTGAGTGAGAGAGGAAGTAATTCTCTCTTTCTGACTTGATAAATATTTGGTTACAAGAGACTGGAAGAGGTCTCTCACAGAGCATGCAGGAATCCAGTAACGGGAACATTCCCCTGGGAGGTGTGTCACTTCATGACTAAGCAGCATATGCTTGTTCTAGCTAATGACTGGCATTACCTCCTCGATGACTCTCCCAATTTAAAGATCAAGTCTTTCAAATAAAGAAAAGTTTCCACAGTGTGATAGGGAAAGAGCTCCAGACCAGAATGATGACAAGAGAGAGAAGGATTACAACCTTAAGTGTTACACAGGACTTGGAACAGTCTTTATCAGACTGGAAATCACAGCTGTACCTGTTCCCACCTGATTGCACAGCCAGCTCAAATATAGTGACTTGGAAAATCAGCAATCCTTCCAAAAGGGTTTTTAAATGCAAGGGCAAGACTAGATACCTACATACTGGTGGGGGGACCCAATGGTCTGAACTGAAACTGAAAAAAATATGTAGTGACTGAATAAAAGGAACATGTTTCTTAATAGTCACAAAGATACATATGTGAAACTGAATCCTTGACAGGTGGTGGAGGTGAAATCTTCAAAAATAAAAGTCACTAAAATCCTACAGTGTTTGAATTTGAGCAGAGGAAACTAGCAAAGATGATCTGAAAACACAAAAGTTTCTAACAACCACCTTAATTTTCCTTTCTCCTGCCATGTTGGAGATAAACTCTTGAAACAATTAATTCTTCCTCTGGAAAATATCAAAATCAGTTTCACCCAAGTTTAGCTTTTCTAAATCATGGTGTTTTCAGTATGATCTCCAGGTCACAGATCAAGGAGAAAATGATGTGCCACACAAAGACATGTTTGACCCAGACCTCTGGATCACTGATTTTTATCAAATGACCTGTGGGTGAATTTGATCACAAGGCATCCAAAATGGCACTAACCACAATGTAAACAACTTTCTGTAAACAAACACATGCAGATACAAATAAACACAAGGGGCAGGGAGAATACTAGCAGGTTAGAGATATTTTTAATTTGGTTGTAAAGGACCCATCCATTCCAGCAACATTACACAAAACTCTGTCCCACCAGGGTGAGAGCTGACATGACTCAGCATTCCCTGGGCTGTTCCTTCCATGTGGGACAGCCAGGCAGGAGCTGCTGTACACACTGTTCAGTTTCCCACTTGGCATGAATGAAGAAACAGGACGGACGTAGAGTGCAAACATATCATCGTGTGTATTCATTCCTTAAAGTAAATTCAGCCCAAGCCTTCCTTGGACAGAGTCAGGGTTAGGGATTATGCCAGGGCTGACTGCCCAGTCAAACAAATACCATTTACAAAGCTCGACTTTGCACTTCAGTGAGTGCAGAGATGATAGAACTAAGAACTCAGGTCCCAAAATACTTCTAAAATTGCATAATCACTCTTTCTAACGGGATAACTTAATCTAACTGAAACTTTCCTCATTTAATCCACTGTTTTGAAAGCAAACAATACTGGCACCAAAGAAGAAATATTACTGATGCAGTGTTTCATTCCTTTAGCAGGGCAGTTCCACCTCAGGATCCTGGCTGAATTATGACACTTACCAGGGCACTGCAGTAACACGGTATGTGGTTGCTTTTAGCTTATCAAAAGGAGACAGAATGATTTAGCTTAGACCTTTTTCCTGAAGGTTCATGCTAACACATTTTACCTTACACTTCCTATAGTCCAACAGCACATATGCAGTGGCAGTTACCACAACACAGCTGACACACAGCAACTCTCTCAGCAAAGTAATTCAAATGGCTTGCCTTTGCCCAGATCTCTGAACCCCAGTCTCTTACAAAGAGCACTTCTCAGAAGAGCTAAAGCAATTATTTTGACTAAAAATATTCCTTTTTTTTATCCTCTCCTCCTCCCTCCTTTTTCTTTTCTTTTTTTTTCTTTTTTTTTCTTTTTTTCTGAAGTAGTAAAATAAAAGCTCATAAAGGAAATACTCATCCATTGCAAATTGGTACATGATCATTATAGCCTTATCATAATGTTTTAACATTGAGTTCATACATCTGTGCCTGTGAAGGCATTCTGTTAATTATGGAAAAAGGGAGTGATTCCCAACAAACCTGAACTTTGGCAGCTAATTCACTATTTTAGTAGCATATATTGAAATGACTTCTTTTATAATTTAGCTCCAGCAGTATCTCAGTACTATCACTGAGAAGTGAAGTCACAGAACAAGGGAAGACTTCAACCAATGTCAAGGTCTTCCCACATGCAAGAACCTTATTCTTCTGCTTCAAAGCATAAAAATTTTAAGCAATCATTTCACTGATATCAAAGTGATCTCATTATAAAATACCATCATGTAAAATACCATGATAAAATACCATGTTCAATTGGGAACAGGTCCAAAGTGCTCCTCAGAACTCATTAGACAGGACATATATGCTGCTTCTTAGTAAGGCACTAAGTAAGAACATGCACTACCCAGAACATGCAGTACCTAAATATAGGCTCTGTAACATTGACTTTTGGATTCAACTTCCCCATTAGCATCTCCATCTTCCTTTCTGAAAGGAGGATCACGACTTGCCCATGGTTACATGGCAAAAGAGACCTCACAATGAACCACTGCAGCACATTTCCACATTCACCATTCAACCACAGTTCACATTCCACAAATCCAGCTAGACTAGAAGTGCCCAAAAGTTGCTGTGGAAGAACAATACGACTTTTGCTTATCTAAGAATCAAGATTATTGGTGCCATTAAGAGCTACAGAATCAAAGATTGCTAAAACTCTTCAACAATATTGGAGGCTGAGCTCCCAGGCATGGGATAATAGCCCTGCACTTCAAGGGCATAGTTCAGCAGCCCTGAGATTGACCAAAAATTCTCCCACCGTGGCTGTTCCCTAAGGTGTCTAAACATTTTTTTCTGGGTAGACAGCAGCTCATAATTCAAAATGAATATTCTAATGCATGCTCCATTTTGGAAAGTGCAAAATTCTCTAGAAGAATGGTGATAGAAATCTGCCAAACAGATTACGATGTTGACGCAGAAAACAAAAATCTTTACAAAATATATAAAGATAATTTTGTATCTATACCACTTTTTTTACCCCAGTGCATACAACCATATGTAAAGACACAGACATGCTATACATATTAGACTCTCTGGGGGCAAAAAGGAAATTCCAAGACATAAGGTTACACCACTTCCAATCATGAGTGAAGAAGTGCTAATTAAGGAAATGTTCTCCCTGAACAGGCAGCTTTCAAGGGTCCTATTTTCATACCCATAAATCAGATTTTGCTAGAAAGCAAAGTGACAAGTGACAGTTGCAGCAAAATCCAACAATAGGGTTTTTTCCCCAAAATACATTCTTCCAAAGTCTGTGCAATGACAGATGTAGTCTCCTATTGTTCATTAAAACCAAATCCCTCAGTACAGCTAATAATTTTGCTGCAGAACATGAAGAGCTAAATAAATAAAAGCTGAACAGAAATGTAAGCTTTCAGGATCTAAAGGACAAGCTGAGGTTATCACTTCAGATGCTTTAAAAGATGAATGTACAACTTGACCTGAACCAAACTTCAAAGTCATTGAAAGCCAAGGGAAGATAACAAGAAAAATAAAAAGGCTTCAGTAATTACTTAGCACTGATACTGGAATAGTAGAGAAACAATGTGTACTTAGCTTAGAAGAAGCCTCCATACCCCTAATTAAATAAACCTTGAATTATAAAAAAATCCTCAACAGTAAGTCCCCAAACTATGAAATATAGTATCATTTTACACTCTTGTTCATTCTTTTCATATTACAGGATAAATAGCAGTAACAACTGTGTTTTTATAACATAGATGTTCTTCACATAAATACTATCAAGAGGGAAAACATAGCAAGGGAAGAAATAGTAAGAAGGGTAGGAAAGGGGGGAAAAAGGAGGAAAAATTATTTTTTCACCCTACCACTAACCTAGAGACCTACAGAGCAATATAAACATGGGGTGGGGAAATGAAGAGAGGTAATATCTTTTCCAAATCCATGAAATTCACCACAATAATCCGTATGGACTCGCATCCATCCCTGCAGGAAATGGACTCGTGCATCTCTGACTTTTACTACTTCAAAATAGCATAATATTTCCTAAAAGGAGAATTACCCAAGCTACTCATGAAAGGCTAGTGAATTCTGAGGCCTCACAAGCCTATTATTCTAAGTAACAGCTAGAAGAACTTGGAAAGTACAACTAAAGATTTAAGTAGCACATGGGAATCCTTGCCAAAACTCCCTTCCTATCAGTTTACTGCCTCCCACATCTTTCTCCTGCTGCAATCTTTACATCTGCACTGGGTCTACAGATGATCATTGCACAGATGACTAAAAATTACTTTGATATTTGATACCACCAGCACCATGATCAAAACATCTGATTTGATGGTTTTGGCCCAACAAAGGCTCTACCAGCAAGAGCTGCTCTAATCTCCTTACCTGGCTCAAGGCATTAGTTAATTAGTTAACTAACAAATCTGTTGGTGGAATAGTGATGGCAAAGAACTATTTCAAACTGCTCATTAGATGTGAGCTCATGATCTCAGGATGGCTGTGGCTGTAAGGTGATATTTGATCATTCCCATTCCCCCTCAGTGTTGATACTGGGGCTTTGGGTACACATTAGGCAGACAGCTTCTGCCTTACTAGAATTCAGATATGTAAGTCATTACTAGCTCAGCTCCCCTGATATACCAATCAAGGAAGCCACAGCTCAGCTAAGAATTAGCTGCTTTTTTTTTTTCTTTTGTCTAGAATATCCATTTCTGACTCAGAGGAGGACCAGGTAGCACAATCACAAAAAGAAATTCAAGTCTTGTCTCTGCAGCAGGTTCTCCATTCACTACCACTTGCAGAACCATTTCACTAAACCATAACTCAGTCATACTAGAGCAGGTACACCAGCAGGGAGGTCACTGACTCACAACTGGAAAGAGGCAGTGAACTCAAAGTCGCATGCATATTCACACTATCTAACCATCTAAACTAAATCCCCATGCTCATTTCCTAGAAAAAGTAAAAACTGTACCCACAAACTCTCTGAGGCATCCAAATACATTTTGGCTTCTGATGACAATTTTCTTGGTATTCAATCTGCAAACAACACAGCCCAAAATCATTGACCCTCATCATACCCTGCTCTTGTCTCAAAGACCTGCTCACCATCTCCTTCCACTATTCCTCAGAGGCCAGGCTCTGCTTTATAATTTTTCAGCCTTTAACCCTCTCTAAGGCCCAAGCACAAGTGTCACCATTAATCTCTGCCTATTCAATGAAGGAAGCACTTTCTTATATGACCCTACATAATTACCTGTATGTCTGCAGGTAACACACTGGGCACCATTTCATTGCTACATGACTTCAGAGCTGCCTGGATGGCTGTCAGCCTGCCAGACAGCAATAGCCAGAAAACATTAAGCATACACAGCAACTTCACATACTAAAACAGAACAAAGCAAACTTGTGGGCTTGGTCGTATTTGTGGCAACACAAATGCATTATGTTAGCTGGAGAGAACCTTTTCCCCAGAATTTGCCCAGTAGTAAGAGCTATGCTGCTTTTATGGATATGGAAAGATCACTGCTAGTTCTCTGTGCAGCGTCCTTCAGTATGAAATATGGAAATCAAATCCCTTGACTTTTAATCTGCATATCGTAATGACAGCTATTCTCATACTTTGCATGGATTTCAAGTGTTCTGTAAGTTATTAACTGAAAGTACTACAGTCTGACACTGCAAATACCAAACAACACCTAAAACCAGGTTAAAATCTGGTGTCTGGAAACTTGTGGTTATGTTGCGTCTGCATGGCTGGATGCAAATTTTTTTAAAGCTGTAACTAATGTGATCACTGCTATCAACAAAACAGGATCATCAGCTCTTAGAGCTTTGATAACTATGAAATAACAAGTTTGTAAATGGAGTCCTGTACCGTCCTCTGGGTATGAGGAAATCATGGTATCACTGAACTAAGAAAGGATATCTAAAAAAATTTATTGTGTTTTGTAAAGCAACATGAGAAACTGAACACCCTTCTTTGCAAATACTCCCTCCTGTTAATTTTAAAATCCATCAAAATTATCTCCTTGGTACTGCAAAGAGAAAAGGGATTTCCTTCATACTCTCTGCCAAAGCAAGAGGTAAAAAGCCCACAAAGCCCTGGGAGCTCATGAATTGCCAGCACCAGAGGTTCATTGATAATCTCTGACTTGGATCTTATGGTTAGTTTTAATGGTTCGTAACCATATCCTCTTTGATCTGCATGTCTTCCAGAGGCAGTTCTGTGTTTTGAGTTTATAGAAACACCCTCTGCTTCCACTAGTTTAAGAGAGAACTGATTTCCATTACTTATTCAAAATAAAAAATAAATACTTTCAGGAACTTAATTCAAGGCACTGTTATATTATCAGCCATTTAAATAAAAGTTTTGTCATCATTTACCCATTGTTTAAATTCCACTGGTGATCTCTTGTGAAAAGAAAAGGAAGACAACTGAATTTATCTCTTTTTTGTGCTGGACTCTAGAAATTGAAATCTAATTAGGGACAGACAAACAAAGCTATTGGTTTAGCATTTTTGTTTAAAACTAACTTCACCAAGACAAATATTTGTTTTGGTATGGTGTTTTTTTGTTGTTGTTGGTTGGTTGGTTTAGGTTGTTTGATTGATTGTTTTCAAACAGATATCAAGGAGATATCAGATTTGGTGTTACTAAGTCCCTCATCATCTCTGCAATCACTGTAGTTATGCATGTGGATTTTTAACTGCAAGCATCTCTACTCTGCCTTTAAAAACACAAATGATTCATCAAGCATAATTTAAAAACCCTGAATAATTCCACTGGGAGAGAAATGTTCTTCATGTTTACCTGTAGCTTTGTGTCTCATGTTTTTATTACGCCCTTTCAACTGAGATACAAACCCTCACCACTATTTGTCTTGTGCTTGAGGCACCCAGAATTTCCCCCCTTGTTGGTTTGTCACTAAAAAAAATAACTGAACTCCTGTCACTGACTTTCCTTCTGTGGAGAGATTCTTTTGAATTCTGTAAAATTTATCTGGAACTGTTCTACAACTTACTAAAGTTACTGAAGAATCCAGGCAGACCAACAGACAAGGGCAACACACTTTTCTAAACCTCCTTTCCCCAGCAATCCTAAATTCCAGACCTTGTTCTCCTCTAATGTTATGGCTGCAACATTTCAAGGTTTGCTCGGTGCCAACGGCCACCCTTTGCTGCCTGCTCCTCAGAGAAGCACTTTGTTCCTAGGAAGAAACTCCATGCTAAAGCAGCACCTGGCAGCACCATCCCTGACCTGACCCTCTGAAGCATTTGCTGTCTTTTCTGACCAAGTCTTAGGGGTACAACATCCCTGAGACAAGCCATGGAGATAGACCACACTGAGCTTTTTGGTTTCATTTCTATTAAACTTCCACAAAGCTCATGGCTGCTGCTGCATTCTCAGCTCTGAAAAAGAGCAGCACACTGTTAAAGAACACATGTCCAGCCAACAATGAAGCAGCTCTGACTGATCCCATCTGTAGGGGCAGGTTTGCCTTATCCCTCTGCCCCATTTTTAGTGAAATTCCCGAGTTCCAGTGCCATTTTGTGCTGTTTCAAAACAGCATTAGGCACACTCAAGGCCCATCCAAACAAATAACAACAAAAAAATGTACTGCTGTGATTTACAATACATCAGGCAGCAACTCGCGTAACTGGCTCCCCTGAGAGCTCTTTTGAAGTGTGCATGAGTCAACAGACTGACAGCAAAGCACAATATGCCATCACCAGGCATTCATGGGCAGCCTCACTGTTTCTTCTGCTGCACATCTCATTCTCCTGTCTCCAATATATCTCTTTTATATCTCCCTCTGGCTCTGTCAAAGCAAGTTACATTTTATTAATTTGCTGCTCAGGTCCTTTCATATTGCAGAAATTAATGAGAGCTGCAGCATCTTTGAATGCTAGCAGAACTACAAGCTAGAACACTTTGCCTCATAGAAGTCCACAGAAGTTTTTCCATTAATCTGAGTTAGGCTTCAAAACACCAAAGACCATTTTGTTGTAATGTGTAAGTTTATTGAGTTGAATGTTCTGTGATTTTATGGCATGTTCCAGTGTCCTCAGAGTTATTCCAGTTGGTTTTTCCCTCTTTTATGCCCACCTACCCAACTGTCCCTCAAAGAATCCCCTCCCTACTTTCCAGATTCTTCCACACCGATCAAGGCAACCTGGCTCCTTCACCCTGTCCATCAGCCCAAACCTGACCCTTTGTTCTAGAAAGTTCCCTGTCCCTCACCCTCAGGCCCAGTCCTCAGCCAGATCCTCTCTCCTCCCCTTGCCTGGACTTGTTTTAGTACCAGAAACCACACCCTGAAAGTTGCCCATTGGTTGCATTGTTGTGTCCACCCCCTGTTTTGAAAAATTTTAAAAACCCATGCACAGGGGTGTTCAGGGCTCTTTTTGCTTGTGGTCTCTTTTGTTCATCTCATGTTCCTTCCACTCGCCTGTTCCAATAAGTTTGCTGGACTTTGCACCGTAGAAGAGCCTCCCCTGCCTCCTTTCCTCGGTCCTTGTCACTCCTCCAAGGGGTCTCTGCTGCTGGGCATCTGCTCAGAGGTTCTGGCTAAGGCAGGACCCCCTCTCTTGCCACTGGCCCCGGGACATCACAGAGCTAGCAGGGGCTCTGGAGGACAGTGGCACCATCTAAACCTTAACTGTGCCTATTTGAATAGTACTGAGTCCTCCAATTGTTCACAGTCCCAGGTGGTCTTTTGTTTACCTTATCTTCACCAACACCTGCTTGCCTCATTGCTGCCTTAAACTACTCTTGGCACTGGGCCACCAACAAGTCTCACCTTCCTTGTACTGAATTTTACACTTTTGAAGGATAGTGGACATTTCTGACAGGGGCATTGTATTTCTGAAGTAGCAGTTAATAAACTGTTTAGCCACTTAACAGAAGGTGTTATTGCTGAAAATAATCATCATCATTACTTTCTTGGCAGTGGTCATGTGTAACATACATTGACAAGAAAGTCTAAAGTTGGTTTGAGAGTGAAAAGCAGAATGGCTATGATAGTGTGGTGTTTCACCAACACTAAGCCTTACATCTTGCCAGTTAGTGAAGCAGGAATGCCACAATGACAAAATCATACTGTTAGCTGTGCTCAGAGTTAATTTAGCATGGCATGTGTCACTTGGACAGGACTTAAATTTTGGCCAGTCTACAGAGAACTTTTACAGAGGCTTATCATTTCCCAGCAGACATGGCACACCAGAGTGATCATTTCTGATAGGCATTCCATTCATTAAGCCTTCCAAAAATAATACTATTGTCACCAAATTTGCAGACTAGTATCTTCCATCTGGACATGTGTTATTATCATTATTAGCATAGTAAGACAACAAGGAACATAAAGTAACTAACAGCATTGTATGCATATTTACACATACACAGGTGTATTCAAACAGTGCTTAATGTCCTCTGGTTTGTATTTTCTTCAAAGATTTACACCAACAATGAAGCTTGCTAGAGGTCACTATATTGTGTGTATATATATTCAGAGGCACATACATATTTGTTAGCTTAGAACATACCCATATACATAGAATAGAATATCAGTCTGAAGTACATTAAGGCAGCAAAGAGTATTGGATAAATGCATTGCATGTTATTATTCCTTTAGTTTGGTAGGATCAATTATCATGTTTTCATACCAAGACTATGTGTAAATTAACGATGTTGCTATGAAATAAAGCAAGAAACAGTACAGCAGTATAAGAAAGTTTTCACTTAACAGCAGTTTTCTCTCAGTATTTAATCTCTATAGCACAGAACAAGCTTTAAAACATTGGCATTTAAAAAATACTGAGTAAGAAAGTAATTCAACACTCTTTATTCAGAACGCCTAACAGCTGTTAAGAGTTTTAATCTTTATTACACATAAGATATTCCACTTCTAAACACCAAACAATTTGAGAAATCACATTTTGGCAGATGACACTACCACCAGATTAATTACTAGGCAAAGAGTACTATCACTTACATAATGTGATAGCAATAATCCTTATCGCTGTCTCTCTCAAATATGTGGTTTGTGTTAAAGATCAGATAAAAAAATACAGTTTAAAGCGGGGAAACTAAAAAAAATACACTGCCCGTGGCACATGGTTCCTGTTATCTGCATGACAATCACTCACAGATGGGCATTTCTGTATTTTAGCATGACTTAGGCATATTATGACAACAATGACTAGGTAGGTACAGGTTAACAATTTGACAATACACAGCTATTAGGGCTTTGTGTCCACTGTAGTTTACTGTAGGCATACATGATTTATCTCATACTGAACCAGGCGGCAGGTTTTTTCTAGTGAAATGGGTGTGAACACATCACTGCTATAATACCCCTTAGCTTTCAGCCAACAAGTAAAAAATACTTACGGTGGTTTTGAAACTTTAAGCATTTTCGTTTCACGTTTAAGGCTAAAAAGTTCTGTCTTCGAAGGGGAAGTTAGTCAGTCTTAAACTAGCATGATTTAAGGATACAAATGCTAGCCAGAACCTAGCTGCATGCAGCTTTCCTAGATTTTGTGGCTGCAGGCACACTTACAAAAGACTGGAATAGATGCCACAGGTAAAACAATTAGCACCTCGAGAAGGTGCAAACAACAGAAAGATTGAAAGGCATTCGAACTGGCTGTGGCCTTTTGTTACACTTCTCGGGATTAATCAGTTAATCAAACACTTCCCCACTTGAGGTTTATCTCTTAACAGCTCAAGTCAGGTAAATCGTGAGACTGTAAGCATTCAGGTGATTCAATTCCAGCTCCTCAAGAGCCAAATAACCCTACTTGGACTGATCACATTTTGTTACACTTCATGAGGAGCACAGAGGTGGAGTAGGTATAAGAGATACTAATATTTGCTGGAAGTAGGATGGTAGCTCTTACTACACCTCTTAACTGCAACAGAAGGAGGAAAAACATAGATTTTAGTGTCTTAATAGTTACCATACACAGAGAGGTGAAAGCTCCATGCAGACTCAAAATGTCAGCACCACCAAAAACCAGCATGCATTCCCATTTCTCTGCACTGCCCAAACCTCCTTTGTCTGCAAATCTTTAGGCTTGGGGTTTTAAAATCAAGCACTGACACCTCACTTATTTTCCATAGTACAAAAGTACTGAGGGTGAAAGAGCAGAAGCCCCCATCCAGTTGATGTGACCCATTCCAAGAAAACAACAAAACCATGATGAAATTACTTGTTAGACTGTCTCTGTCTCTCGACTCTTGGATGGGCCACATGCAGGTTTAGTGCCCTTGGTGCCCTAAATCATAACTGCAGGAAGGCACTCAGTCCTAAATCACCTCAATATGCTTTTGCCTGGAGGAGACTAAAGCCTCAGGCTATGGCTAGGATTTTATAGAAAGGTAACCAACACCCAGTACCTGTCACTTGAAACATCTTACACACCTTCGGCAGTGGAAGGAGTTCAGTCATCATTTGATCACTTTTCACCCAGCTGAAAAGATCAGCTCACTACTACTACTACTTGCAAGACAGACACAGTAATCCCTTATTCTACAAATTTGCTCCTTTAGGCTGAGCCTCTCAAGCAGGCACTGCATTGTTTCAATGCACAGAAATGCTCAGTAAATTAATCATTAACAGTTTACTTATATGTTCAATTGAAGAAGCTGTCCCTTAAGGCTGTAAATTTGACTGGTCACTCAGAATCTCTTTAACACGTCCATAAATCCATAATACCACAAGAATATTCTGTCTGCAATCACAGAATGAGTTGTGTTGAAAGGAACTTTGGATATCATCTAGTTTCAACCCCCCCTGCCATGCACAGGAACAACTTTCACTAATCCAGATTTCTCAATGCCTCATTTAGCCTAGTTTTGAACGCTTCCAGGGATGGGGCATCCATAGCTTCTCTGGGCAACCTGTTCCATGTCTTGCCACAGGCACAGTGAAGGGCTTCTTCCTAATACCTAATCTAAAGTTTCTCTTTTTTTCAGCTGAAAGCCAGTCCCCCTTGTCCTATCACTATAAGCCCTTGTAAAAAGTCAATCTCCAATTCTACAGTTGCATTAATTTTAAATTATGTAACTCTGAAGATTAATAGAACAGCAACAGCAGCAAAAACAATCAAGTGGATGCAAAACCTAGAGACATACAAATCAGACAGCTTTGGAAACAAAGCTCTCAGATTATATTCAGAGCAGGTACAGCACAGACAGCAGTGGCAGCTTTTCAAAATTCAGTACACAGTGTTTAACAGTGGCCTGTCATAAAATTCTACTGGCTTCTAATTAGTCTGTATCCTTTTCAATCTTTGCTGAACATGAAGTTATATGTCTGAATAGTTTTTTCTGTACTATTATGCCTCATAAATAACACTCACATTTATATTCTGCTAAAAAGGTATAGAAATTCTGCAGTGCTAGAAGGCACTCTTATTTCCTACATAAACCTTTCACCCTAATGACAGGAAAAGGTGACTGTGTGTCTTAAGCAAAAACTTGCTATTTCCCTAAGTATTAAGATGTTCTTCCTTAGGTCACAGGCATAACAAATACTCTAAGTTAGATTCTTCCTCTAAACTAGTGATGTCATTCATTCTTCTACCAGGTAATATTTTGTGCATATTTCATTCACTACCATTACATTTTCTGTCCTTCTGGAAGTCAAATTTAACCTTGTCTTATAAGGACAGAAATAACTTCAGAGACAATGTTCCTGAAACACAACTCTCAAAAAACAAAACAAGCTTCAAATGTAGACTCAGCCATGCAAATATTTGGCTAGCCATAATGTTACTTCCTTTACAGTAGACTACACTAAACAGAATATAAGTGCCCAATATAGCTAATCTTTTAAAAGAGTTGTTTCATTCAAAATTAATACTCTACTCTGCAAAAAAAAAAAAAAAAAAAAAAAAAAAAAACCAAAAAAACCAGCTGCCAAGTGCAGAAGTGCAGGTAACTCTTAGCCTTTGTTTTTGTTGCTTTAGTGATTTTGATACAGTTAGATATAGTTTGCTGACGCACAGCCCTAAGTTGAGATTGTCCAACTAAATACTAGACTATCTAAGTCAGTTAAGCAAGGTCACACTTGTTTTGGGTATCTTGCAGTAAACCTCCTGCCTTGTCCTCCTTCAGTATGCACTACCAGTCTGTGGTAAAACTAAGTTAGGAATCTCACAATTAAAACAAACAAAAAAACCTTAAAACTACTTTTTTGCTTGGTCAGCCATACCTGATTTACCTGCTTAACTTCTTACAGATAAGCAAAACCCGATTGCATAAATTGCACCCAAAGTGTCGAATTTCAGGAAAGAGAGATCTGTTTCCTCTCAAGCCCCAAATTCTTGAGCTAAGCTGAGATTGTCAATTGTGCCATTTGTCATGCTGATCTTGTTATACTCACTCGGGTACAAATGAAAACAGAGGCAGAGCACCCCCTCTTAGACAAGAGGACAAAGCATTTATGAGATGTAGTAGACAAATAATTTCTTCATCACTGAAAGAAATACATGAGGTCTGATCCTGTACTTTAAAGTTAAAACCTGAAAAGGAAGACTCTAACTCCAAGCAAGATTAAGCCTCCAATTCACTATTTTCTTTTTAATCTTTAATTTTACAAAGGGGTTTGTCTTCAAACTGTGGAAACAAAACTACATTAACATTATTGCAAGTTTCACAAACCACTCCCCAGAGGAAGCTACACAGATTTTAGTCTCAGAGTAGAAATTATTACACCACTTAAGAAGTTTCTGCACTGTCTTATAACTAACACCACTGAATATACTGAAGTTGTCTCTACAGTAAGAATAATATTCTATTTCTATATGCTTCTGCACTAAACACAGACATAAGGGAGGACCATGTGCAGATGAGGGAGCAAAGGGCTGGCACAGGGAATAGCTGAAGGAGGCCCCAGAGAGAGACAGCTCCAGAGAGCAGCCATTGCTCCTCTTTGCCAGTAAATGTCTGAAAACCCCAGCGGCAAGCACAGATCACTCCAGCAGCTGATCCTTCAGGAATCCTAAATACTACCCCTTACCTTGAATCCATCCTAGGATCCTTGCTAAGAACCAAAAGCTTGCAAACACGATGCTGTAGCAGTCAGGAATCAGTATGATTTTACATAAAGAATTCCTGAGGTTTTTGCACTTGTTTGATCTTTGATAACCACAAGAATGCACACAGAAAACAAGTGAAAAGCGTGTTCAGGTTGGTCAGTCTATTATGCAGAAATTCTGAAATCTTAGAATTGTCTTAATGACTTAGATTTACCCTTTCTGCCCTTGCACAAAGGTAGTAAAGTGAGCTTTAAGTGTGAAAGCACAGCTGGTTGACATAATTTATTCAGATTTCAGAAAGGTCTTTGACAGGGTTCCATGCTACTGGAGAAACAAAAGTACTCCTAGGGAAAAAAAGGCAAACAAGTATAATGGATGAATATCTGGTTGGAGCAAGTGAATAAAAACTGTATTGAAGTTCTACATTTTTTTATTATGACAGAAGGTTGATGGCAAGGTACTTTGCATCTTCTGATGTTCAGTGTTTTTTAATAGAATACCTCGGACCAGTGAGCGACAGAGAGACAGGGGCAGGCAAAAACAGTGATGGAGACTGCAGATATCAAAAATGTATTTGGAGATTTGTGAGTAAGTTCAGTGTGACTTCTGTTACATGAGTGAACAATGCAATGACAAAAGATTCAGCACTGATATGAATATGAAATCATGCAGAAGAAAAATTTCACTCAAGCTATATAACCTCCAAAGCTGGTAGAGCCCCATGCTCAGTATGTAGCAGCAGCCAAAGATAAAGCCTAACATGCTGGATTCCGTACAAAAATAGATCAGGGAGTAAGTAATATCAAATAAATATATATTCTAAACAGAGGCATAACCTTGTTTGAAATACAGCAAGTAGCATAAGTCACCTTTACTGAAAAACCAAACACTGTAGGATTAAATACACCTGGGAGAAAAACAGGCAATGAGCAGAAATTGGGAGTAATTCTCATGCAAAAAGAGTGAGAAATTTTCTGTCAAAAGACTGTCAAGTAGAAAGATATAAAATAATGAATGGTACCACAACAGGAATTTTTGTGGTTTTTTTTTCCTCAAAGCACAAGAGGATATTAAATGAAATAAGAAAAAAAATTAAAAGCAATGCATTTTTATGTCATTCACAACTCAACATGCTTCTCTGCCACTCAAGTGCCATTACAGAGTTTTAGTGCTATGAAGATATTAAACTTTTATACCAGTGTAAAGACTATACAGCTAGGTCAGTAATAAACTCTTGAAGTTCCATTAAACTATTCCTGCAGTGCTTGTATTGAAGCATTAAATATTTGGATGGGACATTTTTGGGGAAATATTACCTCCCATCTGCCTTGTGTAGCCTCTCTGATACACTGAAACTACTCAATGTCATGGGCTAGAAAAGGTGAAGGTTAGCTGTGACCTACAGTAGTGATTCCTGTTTTTCTATGGACAGATTTATTCACCTGTTGAATTGCTTTACTCTTACTGCCATAGGCATGACCTGCTTAACTTTGTGCTACTTAATTCTGTTCTGACCACAAGTCAATAAACTTTATCACAAATATTTCAACAGCATCTAAGTGTCAATGGATTTATTTTCATAACAACCTTGTGGTGAGAGGGGGTAAAATGCTATCTAGTTAATAAATGGGAAACTGGAATAAAAAGATCAAGACAACAAACGTCCACAAGCCTGATTTGCCTAGGTCCTGATTTCCCAGAGTACTTCCTTTAATAGTTTCTATGCCCAAAACATTGCCTTGGAGACTTCAGCAGTTAGGCAAACATAGTCCCAGCACCTCAAAACAAAGCACTTGCAAAGTAAGAAATGTACAATGAGTTGTGCAAGGTATTGCACGTGGCAATGTGACAGGACAGAAACGTGCACACCACCACTGAAAACTGATAAACCTATGACGCTGGACAATCACGGAGTAATTAAAAATCTAGCCCCTCCAGTTTAATTTCTATCCCTTTTTAGAATCCAGTTTTACAAACACAGCATGTCTGTGCAGATGGGTCCAGACAGAGCTGAACTTGCTCAAACTAAACCAAGCTGTTCCAACCTGTTGGCACAGATGCACCTTGATGCACATGTACACCACTACCTACCCAAGGAGCTGCACAGATGCCAAAGCTGCTCAGCGTGAAGCAGTTTGAACTGCTTGTGAGATACAACTAACAGTGCTGATGCAGCTCTAGCAGATTAAGTAACTCTAAAAACACAGCCTCACAAACACCTGAAGGAAAAATAAAAACTGCAGATAGCTACACATTGCCTTCCATACCTTCTGCTTGCAAGCAGCAGCCAATATTATTGCACATGATCATCTTACAGACCACCAGGTTATTTGCTACAGGATTAAGTTGATCAATCCATTAAATTTGGGCAAACGCAAATCTCCTGCACTCCTAGACATGACCTTGTTTCACGTATGTTGAAGTTTTACTGGGCAGAGAGAGCTGTGGGGGTTTTCTTCCACTGCACTACTTTTTTGCAAACTTTAACCCACTACCACCTGGAACGCGTATCAGGAGTCTTTAAGTGGGAAAGGCAGCTAAAATTTGTGGACAAACCTGAGATACTGCACCAGGCAACAACTGCACTGTGAACTTTCACACAAACCCACTTTCAATCTTTCCCATTGGTCCCAGCTATGGGTATAGCCCTCCATACTCCCATCCATGGAGGAATTTGTTTTAAAACAATGCCTCTCCATGTGTTTTATATCACAGGAGCTAGGAATGAACACCCACTGGTCCATGGCCTTCTCCTACTAGCTAAAAAGCTGCCACACAAAGTCGAAATTTATCTTTTCCTAGAAAGGCTGTTTCTAAAGCTTTTGAAAAGGAACAACAAAAAAAAGTAACTTGAGTTCAGTGTGAAAAGAAAACGTTTTTCTCGGTATAAAAATGACCTTGTCAAAGAAGAAAAACAAAACAAAACAAAACAATTTAAACAAACCTCTAAGAAAAAAAAAAAAAGAAAAAAATGAGGAAAGAGTTAGTTTCAAAGATTCCACAGATTTGCCTGCGGCCCCAAGGACAAGGAACAGGCGTGAGGCGGCTCTGGCGACACGGAGAAAGGGAAATCTCTCCGAATCCTTGACGTGTCTTTTGTTAACTTCCCATAATTGCTTTTTTGGCATGACCATTGCCCGGACGCTGGGAACAAGCAGTTCGAAGAGCCAGCCCTCACAGCTGGGAAGCAGGGCTTTTCCACAACAAAAACAAAACAGTAAAAGCCAAAATAAAGCCATACGGCGGCGTGCGCGCACAACCCCCGCCCCCGAGCCACCAGTCCCTCGGGGGCACGGCTCGGGTGAAAACACCGGCCCCGAGCGAGCCTCGTCCTGCCGGGCTGACACCGCGCGGGGCGGCAGCAACGAGGAGCCGCGCCCCTGGACACTGCCGGGGGCCACGCGGCGGGAAGGCGGCGGGAAGGGCGGGCTGAGGGCGCTCGGGCGGCGGGCAATGGCCCGGATCGCGCTGCCGCCGGCGGGACCTCAGCCCGCGCCGCACAAGTTCCCGCCTGGCGCGGCGCCGTCAGTCAGTCAGTCAGTGTGTCAGTCAGTGTGCCGTGCCTCGCTGACCTACAGCCGGACACGCCGCCCAGCACAAGGGTCACCCATGCCGGAGCGAGCCTCCGGCCCCGCAGAGCAGGCGACACCGAGTCCTTGGCTAACTGACGTGACTCACCAGCTGCCCTCCCCCCTCACACATCCCCCGTTCGGCATACAACAGCTGTTTTATCTCCCGCTGTAATTACATCACATAAAAATAGTTACAAGGTACTTGGGGAGGGCTTGCTGCTAAAACGCTGTTGCTTCCCTTGTGCAGTGAATGCGGATTTGCGCGGACGCCCGCACGGCCGGGGGGGGGGTGTAGGGTGGTGGGGAGGGAATGATCCCTGCTCTGCCGTAGGAATCCATTATTTCAGCCGCCGTTTCAGGCGCCTGTCCGGCCGGGAGCAGCCCCGCACGTGCCGGTGCGGGAGTGACACAGACACGCTCCTCGGGAATAAGTGCACGCCGCGCCCGCACGCCTCTTCCGCGGTCAGGCGGCTTCTTTTCCTTTCCACGCCGAAACCTTCGTCCGTGACACTTTAGACCGCGGCTGGGCGCTCAGCACTTTTGATTGATTTTTTTTTTTTTTTTTTTTTTTTTTT
>QUSF01000001.1:21416409-21490945 GCA_003676055.1 Chloebia gouldiae | reverse complement strand
CGGGACTCGGTGCCAAGGCCGCCAGTGCCCGGGGAGAGCTCTCCACCTCGCCAGGGAAGCTGGAGCGAGCTGCTGGCGGGTGTCACGTTTCCCATCCCGGAGGAAAAGAAACTGTTGCTGCTGCAGAGCGTGCTCGCCCGACAGCGATGAGTCAAGCTGTGAGACTTCTCTCTTTTACTGCTGCGATCATGTGCCGCAGCAAAATCTACCGGGCTCGGGAGGGGGGGGGGGGGGGGGGGGGGGGAAAAAAAAACCTTTTACAAATGGGGGGAAAAAAACCCCCAAAAAGGGGGGCCCCCCCCCCGCGGGGGGGGGTGGGGGTGTGTGTGGCCAGCGCCGGCCAGGCGAGGCTCCTTCAGCACTATGGGGGATCGGGGGAGCAGCCCCCGCCGACCGGGTTCGGCAGCCGGGAGGGGGGCGCCGATCTGTGGAGGGTTCCTTTCCTTCCCCTGCCGTACGTACTCTCCTTTCTTCTCCTCTATTCACGCGAAGGAGTGGGTGGTTCGTCCGGCAGCAACAGGAGAAGGCTAGTCAAGGGCAGCTGTCAAAATCTTCCCCCCCCCCCCCCCCCCCTCCCTCCCCCCCCTTCCAGTTTAATGATCAAACGTCTGCTTGGAAGAAAGGCGAGGGAGCGGGAGGTACGGAGAGCTCCCCCCGCCGCTGCTGTTGTGTGTGCATGAGCGAGCGGGTACAGGCGGACACCCCCCCGTTCCGGCCGGTCCCTCCCCTCCCGTCTGACAGAGCCTCAACACCCGGGAGGGGAGGGAGGAGAGAGAGGAGGAGGAGGCAGCCGTCGCCGCGAGTGCCAGTGCAGCGCACGGTTACTCTCCCGTACTCACTGCGGGGAGGTGGGGGAGGGCGGGCGCTGTGTACCTTTCTCTCCCGTGCCTTTCCTCACTTTAACAGGCCGGGGCCAATCGCCAGCAGAAGGGAACAAAGGGAAGGGGGGAGGGAAGCCCACCCCGGCCGTACTAGAAAGCCCCCGGGGGAGGCAGAGCCCAGCGGCTCCCGCTGACAGCAGCACGGCCAGTGACCGGGCGCCTGGCTCCACGGCGGTGTTTCTTCTTTTTTCATCGACCTTCTCCTCCTCCTCCTCGCTGAGCTTAAAGGGGGAAAACAGCGTCCGGCGAAGGGAGACAAACTTGGGTCGGTGCGTGGGGTGTCCGGCGATCGGCTCGGTCCTCGCGGTCAAGATGAAAAGTAAAAAAGGTAGTTGTTATGGGGTACCGGGACAAAGCGGGGTGCCCCGCGCCCCTAGACGGGGTGAAAAGGGGAAGGGGGGCTGTCGCTAAGCCAGCCGGAGTCCCTTTGCCTTCTCGGCCTTTTGTCCCCCGTGACCCCCCCCCACGCCCCCTGGCCTGTATCCCCTGGAAGATTGCAGTGGATGCTCCGCTCCCAGACAAAACATGCGGGGCTGTTGTTTGGAGGCGGCCGCCTCTTTGCGCCGCTGGCTCCCTGTCAAAAACATGTCCAGCCGTTCGCCTCGTGTCCTCCGCCAACTTTTGTTCTCGCCCCCTCCATTGAGCCTCTTGCCCCTGCCCTCCGGTAAAGCACTTTTGAACGCTTTTCCGCACCGAGCCCCGCCGTCCCCGCGGGGGGGACGAGGGTGCGGGGTGGTTTTCCCAACTTGGGGCGAGGAAAGCGGGGCCGTCCGGCAACTCTTTGTTCGCGGGGATGGCAGCGTGGGGCTTGAGGCGTGGGGGGGGCATCGGCGGCAGGGCTTCAAACCCCTCCACGCCCTCGACCGCCTTGTTTCACTGAAAGTTGGAGCCTTTTGTATCCCTTTTTATCCCTTAAAACGGGATGAAACGCAAACTACAAAAGTTTTGACGCAGGGTTAAAAGGAGGAAGACTTCCCCTCTCTTCCCCCCCGCCCCCCAAATAGCCATAAGGCTGTTTGAGTTTCCTTTGTGTCCACTTCCAGACAAACTTTACAGTTAGAGGATCGTTACTCATCGTACTCGTGGTGCTTTAAGTGCCCTTAAATTAGTGCTTGGCCACAAAGACGCGGAACGTGCTTTCGGATCTAGCGCTCCTGCGCTGGCTGGGAAGAAGTTCATAGCAAAGCAGTGTCTGTTCAGTTGCGATTTGCCAACGGCGGTGTGGCTGAAGGGTGTTTTGCATTCAAAGACCATGAAATGCTCCGAAGTGGAGGGTAAGAGGGGAGCAGTGCGCATGTTCAGTACTCCAGAGTTGTGCTGTTTTCCCCTACTATGCATTCCTGCGGCTCCGTAGTAAAGCAGACTCTCATTGTTAGTACCCTTGGAGCAATTAATGCATATGTAGTTCGTGAAATCATTGGGCTGCTGCAGACATGGTGTGTACTAATATGGTTTGTAGCCCTCGTCAGAAGTTTTTTGTTTTTTTTTTTTTTGGACGTGCCACTCGGCTAAGAGGAGCGCACACAAAGGGAACTGAACCACAAAGGCGAAGTTTAAAGAGCAGGCAGGGTGGTGCTGGGGAGCGCAGCGTCCCGCGGGAGCGGAGCGGGGCTCAGCCCCCCTGAGCCCAGGGACAGCGGCAGCGCTGCCTCTTACATGTTTCAGGGGTCTTAGGTAGGTCGAGATTCTTCACGCTGTTGGAAGCAGGTTGTGGTTTGTTCCCCCCCTCTCTTTTATAGTTTCGCTGAATTAATTTAGCCCAGTTATTTTTAGGACATTCCTATGCTGCCTATTTGCACAGCAGTGGTGAGCTGGTTTCCTGTCTGCTGTTGCTTCCATTGTTCAGACTTCTCTCCCCGAGGGCAGCTGCTGGTTGGTGAAATACCAAACTCCCTGCACTTTCAACTGTTGTTCTTGCCACCTCCGAAATAAATGCGTGTGGAAAACGCTGACGTAGTTTCTAGGTATGCATGTGTAGGGCTTTGTGTCTAAGAGTGTGTGTGTGTGTGTGTAAGCTCTGCTTTGAGGATTGCAAATCCTGGGCTGAAACAATGGAAACAATGAAAGGTGACAGGCGGGAGGGAGAACTTTTGAAAGGGGCCATGGGCCTGGAGTTTGCGTGGCACAAATTAAAAGGTGAGGAGACAAAGGCAGAAACTTTTAAAAAGATGTTAGGGCTAGGGTGCCTTTGTTTTAATAAAGGTTGGGCTTGTACTTATTTGTGACCTCCTGGCATTTGAAGCTCATTCAAGAAGTTTCAAAGAGTGACTTTGTTACAGATTTCTTGCCTGCACTCCTAGAAAAATCCTGTTTAGAGGAAAAAAGGTATAGTACAGCCAAGTGTAGTTGCTTTAGAAGTAATAGAGTGCAAGCTGTAAAGTACAGAGGAAAACAAATAGGCTGGTTCCTCAATTATGAACCTCATTCAGAGGAAAGAGGTAGTGTTTTTGTTTTTTTTTTTTTTTTTTTACTTTGGAAATTCCCTTCTGTAGCCTTGTAGTTTTTTGCTACTTAAAATTTTAAACTAACGTATTTTTGTGGTTGATTTTTAAATTCGCATTACATTTTAGTTAGATTTTTTGGTATGTATGTTGAGTTTAATTTTTTGTGTGTGTGTGATGCTGTATTTTTTGTTGTTGGCTAGTTTTGTTGAGTTTTTTTGTTTGTTTGTTTTTGTTTTTTTTTTTTTTAAGCTAGCAGACTGTGGATTTAAACCTCAGGACTCTTCTATGGGTAGTTTAATTTACAAATAATAACGTGATAGCAGTCACACAGAACCTACTTGGCTTGTTAATGAGCTGATTTAGAACACAGTCTCGAAAAGGCATGTGCTCAAGTTTATACATGTGAAGAATCTTACTGAACTTGGTTACAACAGGATCGGGGGCTTGGATAGGAACTGGTTCTGTTTACCAGTGCTATAAAAAAAAATCTCACTGAAGAAATTCAGAGAACCCTAAGGGGTGGGAGGTTTTCTTTAAGGTGATTTTTGTCCATCCCCTCTCTGGAGGGCAGAGATTGTTCCTTGTGGTATACTTTGTCCTCTTTTGAATAACAATTGGCTTCTGCCACTTCCTCTGTGAAGCTCTTCCTCGACACAATGGGACAGTTGTTTTTTTTTGGTGCCTTTTTTTTTTTCCCCCTCTCATAGCCTAAATTTTTCGTTTGCTTAACTTCCATTTCATTTGTCTAAGCCTCTCTAAATACTTTGTCCTCCCCCTCAAAAGTATTTCAGCATACCTTTTTAAGTGGCAGTGGTTTGTTTTGAAATCAGCTTTAGTCATCACTGTACTTTTACTCAAGTTGTTTCAAGCTGTTAACTAACGTTTGGGTGTTGAGCCCAGACTCCAGATCCTAGGTGTAATCTTCCCTGAGCTGATTACCGGGAGGACCTGTAAAGTCTTTGGGCTGTGACACAATGCATCAGTGCATTCAATCATGTATATGAGTTCAGCTGGGAAGCCAGGAGGATAAAGTAATTTATAAAGAAGAGATGCTGATCATGTAGTTCTTAGGTCATTAACAGCATAGACTACTCTTTTAAGTGTCGATGAGGAAGTGAAGGAATGGGATTTTTGTGTTGTTTTGCAGACCTTGCTGCAAATGAACTTGTGCTGCTTTAATTTTAGTTCTACAAAAGCAGGTTTTATGGTTTGGATTAAATGTATTTAGGAGGAGACATAAAATAGCCTGGCCCTAGCCTGCTTTTAATACAAAATAAATTAGTAAGTCAGCTGGGGCTACTCATCGTGTCCACAGGCCTTTATTCTGGGTGTAAATAACAGTAAGCCAATGGTCCAGTCATGGAGCGTGGCCAGGACCCTTTTCAGTTGGGCCCTGTTAAAACAGGAAACCAGCAGCGAATAGGCTGATTACTAACAAGACGGAAAAACAAAGCTGGGTTGTAATCAGCAGGAATGCTTTAATGAAAACAGAGCCTTGACAGCAACAATGTGGCTCCTGCTCTAGTAAAAAATATCAGCTGGGGTAGTGTGAGATTTCTAGCCATGACTTCCTGTTGCTGCTAGCTCTGTACTGCGCCTGAGAGATCTGCCACGAGTTCAGAGGGCTGATCAGCTATTTAAATGAGCTCATTTAAATGAGCAGAAGTCTGTATTGCACTTGGTTTCCTGCTTAACCAAAACCTGCTTTGTGCCATTAATATGACACACTAAGCCAGCAGGTCAAAGGGCTGGCTCTGCTGGTGACTCATTTCTTGCTAGGTAGGTTACAGTTAGTCAGATGACAACTTTTACTTTAGCAAAAGATCTTACTTGAAAAGGGAGAAACGTTTTTCTACTGCTGGCTTGCACATAGTATTTTATCACTTTTTTTTTCAGCTAAAGGAAAGGCAGCAGTTCTAGGAGAGGTTTTGCTGTTAAACTCAGTTTTCTGAAATTCAGAGCGGTGGCCATGGAGTCTTTTAGTAGTGTGGTAGGTCCTGGTAAGGTCACCTCAGATTGGGTGGTGTGTATTTGGAGTATTTTTTGTTATGCCATGTAAATGCTGCTTGCAGACCATCAGACATCTAACTTTTTCATAGTAGTTTCTCCTTCCCTCTTGTTTCCAGGCCTTTCTGTTTGCCTCTCCCTCTTTTCCAAGGTCTTGCCTTACTGCCCATTATATTTAAAAACAAACAAAAAACCCAGCCCTGTGAAGTGCTGCAACAGTTCTGGTTCCTGACAAACAAGAACAGCACACTTCAAAACATTGTCTGAATAGCATGGGCTAGTTTTAGCTAGTTTTTAAATTCAATTTAAAAGGGCTGAGCTGTTTTGCAGAGCTGTCCTGTTGTCTCTGCAGGATCTTTGTTCCCAGAAGTGTTCCTCATGGCTCCAGGAGCCCATGGTGCAAGGCATGTTCTCAGGTCAGGTTGCAAGCATGACAGCACTTTCCATGAAGCTATGACAAAGTGGTTTGCTTGGAATCATCGTAAAGCAAACGTGACATACTTTTCTACACAAATTAAGAAACTGTTTACATAATTTGGAGATTATCTTGTGTTGGTTATTTAAATATTGTCCTATTGTTCCTGTTCCATGACTGGATAATTTATGTAGCTAATCATCAGATGAAAAATTTGGTATGTCAGTTGGGTGTTTGTCAGTTACATAAATCAGCAATTGGGAGAATGAAAACAATACCAAGTAAGTTAGTGAAGTTGCTATGCCAGACAGATTGCGGATTGATAATCCTGTTGGGAATGCTTGTGTATCAAAATTCTGCATTTCAAATTGGACAGCTTAAACTAAATTGAAGGATGTTGGAGTTACTCATAAATAGGGGAAGGAAAAAATAATTTACCATGTCAGCTTTGGCTGAAGTTTGGAAGTGTGAGGAAAGGTCCTTCTCTGTTTTTCTCCCTACCCTCCTCCCAAGTATTAAGGAAAACTTGCACATGCATGCCTTCTGTCTTTCTTTGTGTGGTGGTGGGGGCTTTGGTAGCTGGTTGGTTGGTTTTCTTTAAGGGCATTACTTCCTTGCTTCTCACTTCCGTAAGTGCCTTGACTTATGGATATAACATGGTTTTAATAGTTTAATATTTTCACAGGTTGACTTCTTGTTGTTTCAGGCTTAGTGTATTTTCTTAAATAGAACTTTTTAATTAAGGGTGGTTTCCCACAGAAAATTTTAGTTTTGACATTTCTTTGGCTTTAATATTAAGGTTTTTAGTTTTGGTGCTATAAGTGAGCAAGTGTCTTCCTTTCCACCCGTCACCCCCACAATCTATGTTCAAAAGACAAAATGATGAAGGGCTTGCTTTCCTTCTATAGTTTCTAAAACTGCTTCTGAAAGCCAGTGTGAGTTCACTTGAAATTCATATTAATTTGTACTAGTTGAATGTGGTATTATCTATTTGGACTTGTATATAGTTTGTAAGATTCCTAAAATTTCTGGTGAATTTAAAGCATAGTTTTCTTTGTGTTTTATGGAACTAGTGACTCGTGTATCCTACCAGAGAAGTAGAATTGTAGCCTTCCTAGCCATTGGATACTTACTCACTTGTTTGATTTACATTCCATAGCTTCATATTACTAGTAGTGTGGTGTACATATATAAAGGGATAATCAGGTTGTGAAATCTGTTCTTTCCTTTGTGTTGGAGGGAGAAGGTATGCAGTTAACTCGTAAATTTGGGGCCCTTATAGCAAGCATAGCACAGAATACACCTTTCCAGGGATAAAAATATGAGATGAAAACCACAAGTTGAAAAAATAGTCAGGATAAAAACCGGTACATCATGTTTTTTTGATACAGAACACAATGAGAGTCCATTTCATGATAAACCGGTGAACTCTTAGGCACCTGGTTCTTCCCTTCTGCTGAACTTTTTTTCCTTCATAAGTGAAAATCTCCTTAGGGGTGGTGGCAAACACAGTTTTTCCGTTTCTTTTTTTCTTATTCAATTAATTTTTCTGAATAGTTGTAATTATTCATTTATAAAATCTACAACCTATCCCTCTCGGGAGGCAAGCATCAGGATGTTAAGAAATAATTAAATAACCTATTGCTGGAGGTGGGGTGTTATAAGTTCTTGCTTGTTGACCTTTTTCCCAGCCACTGGTTAGTTATCCTTGAAAAAAAAAGTGCTGGATTCATACCATAGCCAGCAAACTTGGACAATATTCTCATTAGATAGAAGCTATCTGATAGCATTCAGCACATAAAAGGTTGCCAGGGGAACAAGAAAATGAAGGTTTGCAGAGAAGAATTCCTTTAGGAATGGATCATTGGTGCTACTTTTTTGTTCAGCTGACAGAAAATCTACAGCATGACAAGTTAAGGCTGCAGGACAAAATCTCCCTTACGAGGGGCTGTGACAGTAAAGAGGGTTCACGTGATATAAAATGTCTGTGCCATACGGCGCTGGAGCCAAGTAGTTAACGGATTTAGGAGGCTGATTGTGCTTGTCTTACAATTGTAGGTGTAGTTGCAATATCAGGCAGTGAAACGGAGGATGATGACACTATGGATGTCCCACTGGATCTTTCCTCATCTGCTGGCTCAGGCAAACGGCGGAGACGTGGCAACCTGCCCAAGGAATCTGTGCAGATTCTTCGGGACTGGCTCTATGAGCACCGATACAATGCTTATCCTTCAGAGCAAGAAAAAGCGCTTTTATCCCGACAAACACACCTTTCCACACTACAGGTATGTAAAAAAGTAGTTCTCCCTTCTAAAGGAGCTGTTTTCTGTTTTAATTCACCTGTGGTCTAGTCATGGATACGAATGTTTACACTGTATGTGAGATTTCCCTTTTTATGGCTACTCTCCTGCTGATGGCACTCATAAGGAGAGATTAGAGACTGATTATGTGTTACTATGATCTTTGTTTATTGGGAATAAAATTATTTTTCTGGGAGAACAGACAGTCATGAATTGGAGCATGCATGCTAATTTTTTGCAGAATAGTGCCCCAAAAGACATGAAGTGTCTGTACAAGGTAATTTATTGTGAGAAGAAGGTATTTATTTGTCAACAGAGGTTTTATGGTGATAGATGAGCAGCTTAGCATGTAACTCTTCACTTCTAAAATGGCAACTTGAGGCTCGTTGCAGTAGAACATGGGCGTATATAATTATGTGTATGATCATTGCCATTAAAATCAGTGGAACAACCTATATGGGATAGAGCTACTCAAGGGTGTTAGTGCAGGTGTGATAAGGCGTTTGTGTGTTTATTTTGGATTCTCATCATGGCATTCTAGTGGCATCTGTGAGGTCCCTTGGATGCATCATTCTCATCTTGTGTGATCATCTTTGGTCGAATAGCTTTTGCCCATTGCTGCGTCCCATGTTATGGGAAGGTGGCTGCATAAGAACTTGGGTAAACCAGGGTTTGGTTTTGGGAACTGCTAAATAGAGAGCACTCCTGTTGAATCCTGGGCTTTGTTTTTCCATAAAAATTCATTAGTGCAAATTTTATAATTGGCTACAGAGTAAAATTTTCTTAATGCAACATGGTAAAGATTACTTCCTTCATGTAGTAAAGAGAAAAAAGACGTTAAACTATAAACTATCCTGTATTGCCCAGGAAACTGGTTGATATTTAAACAAGGACAAACTTAAGTGAGGTAATTCATGTTATGTCTGTCGACACAGTCAGTTGAACAAGGAAAATCAGTAACTATTTGTGGGAGGAGTGGCTCTCTTCAGAGAGAAAAGGTTTTCCTGTTGTTAATTAACCTAAGCTAGGGAACAATAGCCAATAGGTTAATGTGTGTGCACAGAGTTAAAAGCTAAACCCCTAGTTTGGACTTCAGATGTCCCGGGGCTTTCTCTAACAGGAGCAGGGAGTCATAGCACCGGGACAAGGGAAGGGCCTTTGCCAGGCGTGCCAGAACTTGTCAGTAGGTCTCTATATTGTTGTGCAGTGAAGGAAACTGCTTGGAGGGATTCATTAATCTAACCGTCCGCTCTAGTGGCACATAGTTGGGAATGAATGAAGGTAGAAATTAAGATGTCATTATATTCCCAGGTCTGCAACTGGTTTATCAATGCACGCCGCAGGCTGCTACCTGACATGCTGAGGAAGGATGGCAAAGACCCAAATCAGTTCACTATCTCGCGGCGAGGGACCAAGCTTCCCGAGGGCGGCCTGGTGGAGTCTGCCATCAGCACAAAGAACTACATTCCCCTGCTGGATGAGACTGCCTTCCTTCCCGCTGCCGCGCCGCTCGGCAAAACTGTGTCCTCTTCCAAGCCGGCTTCCCCGGGATCGGTCCTGGCTCGGCCGTCGGTGATTTGCCACACGACTGTGACTGCATTGAAAGATGCCCCTTTCCACTTTTGCCAGCCAGCTGATGTAGGCCAGACCACGGACCTGCAGCAGCCCCTGGCTGGCGGCTTCACAGATAGCCCCCTCTCCTGCCATGAGGACGCATCCAAACTGGGACCTGGTGCAAACACACAAAGTGGGCTCTTTAACACTCCTCCTCCAACACCACCAGACCTTAACCAGGATTTTAGTGGATTTCAGCTTCTGGTGGATGTTGCACTCAAAAGGGCGGCAGAGATGGAGTTGCAGGCAAAACTTATGGCCTAAATCCCCTTCCTTCTCCTTCCCCGTTTTGTTTTACCAGGCAGGGATCTAACAGCTGTGTGGTTATTGCCACCCACACGATATCAAAAGACTTCACTGCATTATTATTATTTTTTTTTATTAATCTTATTTGCACAAGGGGATTGCTGAATTGAAGCTTCCTGTCACTGAGATGGTCTTCAGTGGAATACGGTCATTCCAAGAATTATGAACTTAAAGCTACTGTAGAAAGAAAGAATCGTGTGTTTTGTTGGGATTTTTTTTAATGTTTTCTTTGTAGATTTTTCATAATGTGAGATGTTTCCCAAAACCATGTGATTTGTTTTGTTTCTTTCAGACTGTGCAATATCTAGTAATGATATAGAGTCTTCTTATCATTCCCATGTGGAACGGAATATACCAACACGCTGTCTAAATTTTCAATTTTTTTAACAATACAAACTTTGGATGATCATGCTTTTTTCCCATAATATAATAAAATATTTTCTTTAAAAGTGATGCATACAGAGTATTTTGTTGAATACAAGCTTTGCAGAAAACATGAATTACCCTTGAAACAAATGGAAGTGAGAAATATTTTTGAGCTCATACTGACTTTGTTTGGTTCAGGGAGCCATGAACCAAACTAGCAGTTGTTGTTAACCAGATGTTTAAAGGAATGCTGAAAAGTGGGTCAGAAGTATCTGATTGTGTTCTGCTATGTTGAAATTTTTTAAGGGGCCAAAGGGAGCTATGCGGGCAATTCAGCCTAAATTTCAAAGGGAAACCTTAGGCCCCTCTAAGAGTTCCAACTCTTGGCTCCTTGAAACATTTTAGGGCTGGGAAATGTTATGGCCCATGGGGAAGATACGAAGATAAAAGGAAGAGGCCAGAAGAGGAGCTGGGACATGTGTTCTTTGCAGATCTTTGTGATGCAGCTCCTAGACATGACTGGTGACAAATTTTGATAGGGGAGGGCAAGGGCTTCTAGCCTTACTTGGACTAGCAATGACAAGATTTTTACTCAGTAATTCTAGTAGACTGAAATAAAGTAGTCGGTATTGCATTGAAATCTGAGTTCTGGGAGCCAGGTCTTTGTGAGATACTTTAACAGGTGGTTGGCTAAGATTTAGAAGAGATCCCTGTTGTATTGGGGTGTATTTTTGCCAACAGAATCTAAGTTGTCTTTCAGAAAAGGACTTTGCTATCAAAATGACTTACTGAAAATGGTGAAGACTTGCAGCTCACATTTCAACTTTCTTGAATGTCAGTCACCCATCCTTATCCTTCCAGCAACAAATGAAATAAGAGACCTCCAGGGTAAAAAATTGGTTCTGGCTAATCTTTAAAAACAAACTAGTTGTCTGTTTGGGATGTTGGGGGAGGGCTTTGAGGAGCAGGAAGGTTGGTGAATTTAAGGATATGAGTAGAAAGAAGACTACAATATTCTGACTGCTATACTGTTTTGCTGTGGGCTTTATAATTTTCTAGTGTCAGATATATTCTGTTTGTTCTCTGGAGTGCTCTTTGGAATTCTTCTGAACTTGTGCCTTTCTTGAACCTGCATGTTTCAAATCAAAATGGTAAACACTAAACACTGGTTTACTTACGCATCAGCTTTGATAACACAGTCATCCTAATATACTGTGTGAATATACAACTATTTTTTTAAAAATTTGGAAATAAAGCTGGAAAATAATTTTGAACATAGAGATGGCTGTATACTCTGTCTTCAAGACATTGCAGATGGGTACAGAAGAACCTGGTGTAGTGTCTCTCTGACACACTGTACTTGATACTTCTGAGCTATTTTTCTTGGAATACCTATGTATGTATTGTTTGGTTGGGTTTTTTTAATGACTAATTGTAAAATGGAAGTGTATTTGAAAGGTTCATGTTGAGGGAAGAGTTAATTAATAGACATGGTTTTGTGGAATAGGTGATTTATCTTAAGGGGTGCTACACACCCAAAGTGGAGTGTCATCTATGATAAAGATTTGGAAGATGCCTTGTCCTTTTCTGTTCTTACAGGAAGGAGCTTTATTCACTCCTTGCACCCATGTTTCATGAATGAAAGAAAACAGCTTCACAAATATGTTTGCATTGTTTATTTGAATTCCTTGACATTTTCCTCTTTTGTTTTTTTTTTTTTTTTAAAGCAGTTTGTTGGTGTGCTGTAGGATAAAGAAAAAGTGGGGCACTCAGATCATTAAAGGGCATTTTCAGAGATCTTTACTCTTCATTACTTTGCCCTTTAAAATAAAAAATGTCGGCAAGTTTAGAAATAAAAAAAATTTCACTGGTTGAGCTGACCAGTTCTGTAATTTCACTATAGCAGCTGCAGTACTGAAAATGAAAATAGAATGAGGAAGAAAGCTGTTGCCATTCAGGTTAACAGTTTTCATTGAAAGTAAAAGCCTGTGGTCTCTCTGCTGTTTTCATTTACTGTTATGCCACAGAAAGTGGTATTAATGTAAATGCCCACCAAGGTCCTGCTCATGTGATGAGCACTGCATTTCCATTTTGCTGACTGACTTACCCTGAGAACTTCACTGGTGACCAATTTTGATTGAGGCTAGTTACATTGAGGCTAGTTCTTAAATTATGACTGTGTTAAGGTTACATCTGGAAGTTTGGCTGTAGTCATAAGTCAGATGTGGCTGAGTAGCACTTGACACCACACTATGTAAAAGCTTTTCCCTAGCCTGAGGTGTTACTTAGAAGAAGAAAATTACTCATATTGAGTACCCTCTAAAATCTATCTAAAAGGAGTTTCTGCTCTCTTGTAATCTAGCAAGCTACATGATAGTTTTGGTGCTGGCTATTGCGGTTTATCTAAACCTGTTTTCTTCTGAGCATAAACCTGAAGTTACTTTATCTGAAGTTATCAAAGGTAGATATATCTAGGGCATTGGGTGGAGCTAGGATCCTGAACTGGAGTCCAAGTAACAAACCAAAGGCTTTAGTGCTGGCCACAGATCCCTGGTAGAGCAAACAAAAAGTTATTTGTGAAACTTATTTTACCGTGGAAAAGAAAAAAAAAATAATGAAGCAATTAGACAACATGGGTGGTTTTGCTGTTCTTTCAGCAGTGATAAACCTAAATGCAAAGCAGTTTTGTCAAAACCCAGCCTCTGACTGAAAACACACACACTTTGGCTACTCTGAAGCTGAAGGGAAGGCATTGCCGTGTGTTACTGGAGACTGTGTGGCCAGCCAGGGCGTCAGCGAGCTAAGAGGTATGACAAATTCCTGCCAGGGAAAACAGCTCACACGCAGACTTCGTCAACCTTGTTTTCATTGCTTTTGTGCCTTGTAAACAAGTTGTGGCAGCTGCATGTGATAAATCTCTGCGCAAAGCAAAAATACTTACAATAGGGAGGGAATCTTGACCCTGGCGTGGCTGCCTGCGTGCAGGGAGGGGGTGGTTTGTGGTGTCCCACATGTCTCCCAGCTTGTGCCGTGGGGTCAGCAGCGTGCGTGGCTGCGGAGCCGGTGGCGTGCTGCGGGAGGGAATGGAGGGAATGGGGCGAGCTGGGAGCTGGGCTGGCTCGCCCGGCTGCGCCCTCCCGGGCGGTGCTGGCTCGGGTAAGAGCAGGATCCTGCTGCCCGGACAGAGCGTGCCATAGCTTCAGTGGAAAAGGGGAAGCAGAAGAAAGTAGGAGCAACCAGGGAGACAGGGTGTGTGGTGGGGAATGGGTTCTCCCCTTGGAGATGAGGTAAGGCTGCAGTGGGAAGCCCAGCCCGCAGAAGGTGCAGTGCAGCTGGGAGTCCAGGTGCACCGTGACCCTGTTCAGGGTCACTTTTACACCTATGGTATTTAGGCCACTTGCAGTTAACTGTGTCCTGCCTCTCAAAGTCTGTTTTCATTTGCCAGTTTTCTTCAATACTCATGCAGGGGTTTTTGGTAACCCTTTGAGTACTTTATATTCTCTTTAAAACTCATTTAGTGTTGTTTTATTTTTTTTTTCTCTCTACTTGGCATCTTGCAATTGTCAACTTCCCGCCTGGCTTTTTCCCAGTAGGGATTACTGGCACAAATACAGCTCATGTTCACTTTTCAGGACATTACTTGTTTAAAGTCTCCTGTTCACCAACTGCCAGAGTTACATCTCTATCCTGTTTCGCTGGTTCAGCAGGCTCTTCTCCCATGAGTTCCAGCCTTCAGACTAAGAGATTAGATTAGCCACTCGCTCTAGCAAAATGTCACTTAGAGTTGTTGCTGTTCCAGACATGATAATTGTACCCATGTGTGTTGTGTGTGTGTGTGGTTCAGTGTCTATTCCAGTCCTTGTCATGACAATGAGTGCCTGGAGTTCTGCACACATAGAAAATCACGCAAACTGGTGCTAGTAGCTATGCTACAAAGTAAAAACTCAGGCTGCTTTCTCCATCTATATTTTGCATGCACTCCTGCTGACAGCTCAAAGCTGGAGCAGGAGCTCACCTTTCCCTTTGAAACTGGCTTTATTTGCCTTCAAACTCCTTTTTCTTTCTGAGGTGTCAGGTCTGGGACTACAGCTGGCAGGAATCTCAAGTCCTGCTACACACATTTGCAGAACAGGGTAGCTTTCACCAACAGGTCGACTGTGCAGCCCTTTGTGGCTCTGCAGAGCTGCTTCATTGTGCAACATGAATCACAGTCCCTGAAGCTGATGCAGCCATGAATAAGTCACATCTGCCTCCCAGCTACTCTGTGTTCGACTGCATAGCAGGGTTTCTGCCAAATTCCATGTGTTTCTACTGACAAACAGGGTGTTGATCTTTCAGCTGCTTATACAATGTGTAATAAACCTGTAAAAAGGCACAGAGGTAGGAGTACTTTGAATTAGTGGTTTAACTGAAGGGAGGGGGGGCACAGGTGGCAGATTGTGAGTTGAATGAATACAGTTGACAACCATCTAACCCTGTTTATTTTTGGATAGCTTCCCTGGGACCACAGACCAGGGCTGTGTCTGCTTTCTCTAATTGCAGCCTAGGCAGTGCCTGCCCTGGGCAGCAAGCCCTATCTCCAGGTGTGTAACAACATGACCCTCTCGGAGTGAAGAACCCTTGTCTAGGCATATATGAACCCTGCACGTGGTTTTTGTTACAAGCCTTTCATCACATCATTTAGCTGATGATGAAGAGGATTGACCTGACTACAGTGAGAGTGGGTCAGTCCCAGAGCTGTGGGTTTTGCAGTAGATGTATCTGTGTTTGCCTGGCTTCTCTGAGTCTTTCCATCTCCGTAGAGTTGCCACACTGCTGGGGAAATAGTGACCTGGAGCTCCTTCATCAGTGACATTTCACAAGTTGGGAGGACTCACCTTCTTTTTTTGGAATATTCATTTTTATATGTAGTAGTAAAGAAATAATTCCCAACTGTGAGGCCTGTAGTTGTACTAGTATGGCATTCTATAAGTGTACAGAGAATGTTAGATCCTGCCTCTGAAGTCCCTACAGCCTGATAGCTAAGTGGGAAATCATGTGTCACACACTCCATAATTCCTTCTGCTTCCCCTCCAAAACCAGTTAGGGCCTGAGAGGCTTCCATTAGGGATTAACCATTTGGTTTCTTTAACTGATGTGTCCTATCTAGTTTCAGCATAAACCAAGTGCTCTTCCCCATCTCAACTTTTCCTCTGGTGTTTTAGCTCTTTTGCAGGAGCAAAATTGGGTTTTTTGTTGATTGGCAAATAAATTTTAGTGCTTAGTTGGGGTCCTTTGGCCTTTAGAAGCTTCCCCCGTTAGAAGCTGTTGACGGAGAAGGTAGTCTTGATCACAATTTGCCATCATTTTATAAATTTTACCAAGAAGCAAGTTTGTCTCTGTGTGTGTGTGTATATATCTATATCCCATATATATCCTATTAAAGATACCATATATGTATTGGTCCTGGAATTTATATAAAAAAATAGTCATTTGACCAATGTGAGAAGAATGTGATATTCCAAAGCTTGCTTTTATAAATATGTATAGCTTGTCTTGGAAATTGTTCTGGATAGAGGACACAGGGTGGTAAGGATATCAACAGTTTTGTAATTTTCCTGAGTAAGCATTCAGCTGTTTTGTCAAAGCCTGTAATTTCACTTCCTTTTCTAGCCTGTAATGTTCTGATTGCTTGACCTTGTGTCTAATGTTTTATTTTGTTTTCTTTTGCATTTCTAGTCTCATTCCTTGTTAGAACTCTCCCTCTATCATTTCTTTCTCTGTTTGACTTGTGAGTGCTTACACAATATCACGCATAGTCCATTTAACTAGGTTAGAGATATTTTGACTAGTTTTGTGCTGTTTTGAATGGCATCTGATCTGTGCTACTCCACTACACTAACCACAACAGCAAATCTTGCTCTGATGCAAACAGATCAACTTCTCTTCATGAGAGAAAGCACATTTTCCCTGTGTAGATAGCTCAGCTATTTTCTTACTTCTGCTTTCTGTGTTGTGACAGGGGTAAGGTAAGGAAAGAAGCAATTAATAATAAAATCCATTGGGCATTTTCAGAAATGGAAGGATTATTTTTAGTTTTGAGTCAGTGGTGTTGCTGGTTTCAGTCTGCTTTCCAAGTCCTGGCTCTGCTGCCATGAACCTTCTCCTGGTGAGGTGTGAAGCAGACATTCCTCTGCCAGCCTGAATGAAAAGGTTAGTTCAGGTTATTGTATTAAACACTGCTTAGGCAGCCACTTCTGTAATTCATTCTTCATGTTAAATTCAGCTGGCTTGCATACAGCTAAGGTATTTCCAGTGATGTGTTGCCAGCTTTCTCCAAAAGCCTCCTCAAAAGTTTTTCTTCCTTAGCTGGTGATATGTGGAAAAATACGTCCAGTAACTATCTCGGTTTAGTGTATAGATTTGCATCTGCAAATACTGTCTGTTTATACTGTCTGTTGTAAAACAGTCAGTCCTTCCACCTCCCTTCCCCTACCAAACCTACCTTGACCCCTGCTACTGTGTCCATGACACCTGGGGCAGAGAGGAATGTCCCAGTCGCCCTCAGAAGGGAGAGTGACATACCTCACCATCTCTTTGAACCTCAGGAGGAGGTGGTGGGAATGCAGACATACAGGTCTCCCCATGGGGGAGTTTGCACTTGGTCCTGCACCACCTTACTCCTTCACCTGCCTGTGGTCATGGGGTGCTGGTGGTCTTGGGGAGGGCAGCAGGGTATTGTTCCAACAGCCAGCAACACTCTCGGAGCTTTCTCTGTTGTGACAGTGTGAGTTTAAATAAGCAGAAGGCATGAAAGGAGGTGTGGGGGGCTGTGTCAATTTCTCTCATATTTACACTGATAAGCAACAGGTATTTCCTCTGTGAAAAATTTAATTTCCTTTCCTTTTGAAATGCAGTGATGCAGAAGCCCAGGTTTCCTTCCACGGGGTCAGAAGAGCAAGGGGGACTGCATGGACTAGCTGATGCCTGTGTTGGCCAGACTCTCCCCATCTGGCAGAAGTGACTCATTGGTGGCATGACCCAGGCGCTCTGTGAGGCTTGTTGAGCTCAGGGGGAGTTTGACTTCAGATCCTCTACTTCCTTGAAGATTTACCTTTAGTCCTTGCCTTAACCCAGCCCTCATCTGCATTTGCTATCCAGACTGGGCTGAAGTGGTCTGCCCCAGATGCTTTCCTGGTGCCAGTGGCTCCCTTGTTCTGGGGTGTGGGGAGCTGCCAATGCAGAGCTTAAGCTGCTGCCTCCACCTGGGGCTCATTACATGCTGCTTCCTCTCCAGCTGCCAGGGGCCTGGACAGGGAGCAGGGAAATCGCACGCAAGGCGCTTGTAAAACCCTCAACCCTGTCTGCCTTTGGAGTAAGAGCTGGCTGAGCCTCCTTCCCTGCAGGACGGGCTTCCTGCCCTAGGAAATCCCCTGCTGTAAGGCAGCCCAGGAGATCCACTTTGGGGATCTCAAACTGTGTCCAGTCTGCACTGGCTGGGTACTGAATGAGAGCTATGGGTTTTTAGAAAACCCTAATACAAGCTTTTGATTATACATAAGAAAAAAAAAAAAAGTGATCCTGCCTGCTCCCCAGCTCTGTGGTTTGCCTAAACTTACTTCCCTGGAATACACTGGAGATTGATCTTTGAGAAATGATGCCTAAAAAGCCCACATGTAAAAACTTAACTGTTCCAGCGATAGGATCATAATCTGCCTTTGATCCTGTAAACTGCTGAACCACATCTTTATTCGTTGCCCAAGGATGCAGGAAATGTACACCGGGCTATGCAAATCTCTAGGAGAGGGAATGATTTGCAGGGAGGGGGGAAGATGGCTCTTGCCACAACTGTCAGTCTCTGGATTGCAGCTGAATAGTTTGGCAGTCCTCACGCTCTCCTGTGTCACTTCGCTGCCAGTTCCCACGGCTCCTACCCCTCTTTGCTCACCGTCCAGTTGTGCAAGTCTGGAGCGGCGAGCTTTTCTCAGATCTCCCCCTGCGTGTGCTGGTGGCATTTACAGGCAGAGTCTGCAAGCTCGGTCCTTCGTCTGCATTCTTCTCCGAGCCACCACTGTGAGTGCTGTGTTCATGTTTCGCCTCTAAATCCCCACGATTTTTGCCGGCTGGGGATGTTTTTTTGGGGTGGGTCAATCTGATGGTAAGACACAAAATAATTTATTTGGGAACCTTGAGGGGAACTAAGCCTGCACCAGATCCCAACCAAGGCAGGATAACAGCAACACAACAAGAGCATGGCCAGCAGATGGGAGCTGTCAGGCAGGACTTTAATTTTGTTTACAATGTGAATTTTCCTCTTTCCCAGACTTGCAAAAGAATAGTCAAAACCCTTGTGAAAGACACAGGTTGGGTGTAGTGTAGGAGTATATCCATCAGCAACACCACATTCAAGACGTGAGTGCTTGACATCCTAACCATGGCTCAAGGTAACAGATCCGGAGAAAAAAATAAAAATAGAGGTCCTTTGATACCTTCTCTGTTCTTACTTTTTCTTTTCTTTTTTCTTTTCTTTTTTTTTTTTTTTTCTTTTGGTATGTAAGCTAAATGGCATGACACTGGACTTTGGTACTTCACCCAATCTACTTAAATTTGCATGTTGAAGAAAGATATCAAAAGGCAGGCTGAGCCCGCCACTGTCCAGCTGCCCTGGTAGGGCTCTCCTGGCAGCCATGCTGTGGTGGTGTGCTGTGCCAGGGAAGGCTGTGCTGCATCCAGAGCACTGCCCAGCCTTTTCTATAAGCTGCATATACCACACAGGTACAGGGGCTGCACACACCAGAATGTGGGGCAGTGCTGCATCAGCTGGGCAGGAGTTTGTTTTGCTGTTTCTGTTTGGTTTTTTCACCTCGGTGATAATTCTTACCCAATGTGTGATCTCTGCTCTATGTACTTTACTACTCCTTGTGATAATCAAAATCCGGCCCTGAACTTTTTCACTACAAGGGAAACAAGAACTTTGCCCTGTTGGCTGTTAACAGGGCACTCAGCGATGCTGAAGCCTCTTCTCACGTGCCAAGACCCCCAAAGTCTGTAGAAATCAGAGTTATGTGATGACAGAATGCTTATTGTTTTTTCACCAGTGCAGGTGAAAATCAGGTGAGACACGGGCATGAGATTTCTGGTGTCAGACGCCTCTTAAATAACGAGCAGGCACCCAACCGGTTGTTGGAAAAAAAACCTTTAAACGCCAGGACCGCCAATAACGTGCTGTGTACGGCTCAAAGTGCAACCTGTGGTGGGTTCAAAGCTCTGAAACATTAACCAGACCTTGGGCCACCGTCTGTAGTTGCCGCTGAGTGCCCATACCATGGCTCCCAGGAGCGGGAAGGGAGGGTGGCACTATTATTATCCATGCGGAGAGAGGGCACAGCGGTGTTTGCACAGCGCAGACGGAAGCGCTGGTGGCAGCCCCGAGGCGCTGGGTGCGCGGTGGCGGGGCAGCAGTGACAAGGAACGAGCTTCCCCGTGCGGGGAACAGGGAGAGACGAGCGCTTCAATCTCTTGTTGAAGGGCTCTGATGAACACTGCGGTGATGGTGGTGGCGGCGTGACGCTGTCTTTCCATATCCACTCTTTTGTTTGCAGGTATAACCTGCCTTAGGTGAAACTCCTAACTCTAAGCCTCCCCCTGACCCCAAATGAGGTAAGGCTTGTGGGAAGAACAAATATCATTTATGAAATTGCAGGCTGCAATAGCAGGGGAAAAGGAGAGTGCTAGAGCTGCTTCTGGGCCTGCACTTCAGATGGTTTGGAGCTGGGTCGTGCTTTGGTGGTGTTTTCTTTTTAACAGTGGTGAGGTGTCCTGGAGATCAGATGCGGAGATATGAGGAGCCAGAAAGCATTTCTGAGCATTCAAGTGTTGTAATCATGTTACTGCTCCCTGAGCTCAGCTGATAGATAGGCAAACATCTCCCACTGCCCAGGTAGGTGACAGTATATAATCTTCAGAACACACTGAGGAATAACAAGTCTTTTGCAGCTTTGTCTTCGAACTCTGAAGGAGTTATGCTTGCATAATATGCATATTATGATGGCAGCGGCACCCAGCCATATTCTGAGGCATAGCACAGCTCCCAACTCCCTTGCAGAGGCTTTATCCTCAGGTGGAGGGAGGGTTCAGCAAGCTGTGCGTCAGTGCCGACTCTTGCAGCTGTAGAAACTTGTCATTTCCTTGTCAAACACCAGCACCCTCAGCAAGGCAGTTGGCCTCGGGCCAAAAGCCATTCCTGTAGTGTCTGTTCCTGCTATATACATGTGTGATGTTAACTTACCTGATTCCTGATGTGGGTTTCTCCACAACCACTGCCACATAGCTGTACCTTGTCAGTGTAGTGGCTTTGGGAGAAGCCTCTTCCATCATCAAGCCTTAAAGTGAGTTTACCTGAGAGCACGTTCAGGGGAGTAAAGCAATGCTTTGCTGTGGTTATGCTGAATCACTGTTACCTGGCAAGGATTTGGGAACTGTGAGATCATATTTTATTGTAGCATATTACAGCTGCAGAATAGGTATTGGATTCTGGGTTTATATCATGAAACTAATACTTGATCAGGATGATAAAATATTTAGGTCTAGAACTTTACCTTCACAGCTCTTTGTAAAGTAATTGCTCTAGTAGTAGTGGCAGAAGAAAGGACATGCTCATTTATGATGTTTTAAATCAGACAAATAATTTCCGAAGACAAATAACAAAACCATAGCAGAGGGCTCTGGTGCAGGGCTCCTTCTTGGATTGTAAACACTGCAAGACAGAAACCATCAATATTTATACAATGTTCAGCCCAGCACAGTGCAGCTTCTCTGGCTGGGCCTTTAGAGGCACTAATAGGAATATTAAATCACGCTGAATACCTTCTTGCAATATTTACAGTTTAATGATAACCAAGCATGTGTGTGCCGAATACTGTGGATTGTGAGCATGCAGCACCAGAACCAGAAAACCTGTGAGGAGGCCAAGCTCTGTGATATCTTTCCCCTGCCACGTGCAATGCAGTGGCCAGGACCCTTTCTGGTCCTCCCAATATTCATCAGAAGCAACTTAGAAGGAATGATGCAAGAGTAAGTGTGTTACTGCGTGAGCTGTCACCAGTTGTGCCAAGGACTGTGGATTGAAAAGTCAGGGGGAAAAAAAAAGCATTAAAAATACCACTGCTATGTTGCCCTGTGGGCTCACAGAAATGTGACACAGAGAAAAATTAGCCTTGTGCGGTTTCATGTTTCCTTGACCTTTTAAGAGGGGAAGAAAAATCCAGATCCGTCTTCTGCTCCCACTTACAATGCTGAAAGTACAGAGCAAATGTAATACGCTGGCTCCTGAGGTACGAAAGCAGAGTTTCACATTGTCTACTGAAAAGCAGAGAGAGAGCTGAGGTGTAAAGATAATTTAACAAAAGCTGTGGGAGTTCAAAGATGAACCTCCATCCCAGGCAAGTGTAGTTATTGGAGTTCGAGTGTAATTTTGGTGTTTAAGGAGATCCATTCAACCTGCTCTGGTGGGCTTTCTGCCTTGATGTCAGTGTGAGGTAAAGCAGAAAACACGTGGCTCCTAGAGCACAATGCCCTCATAGGTGTGAGTGAGGGATGTGCCACAGGGGAGGACTCCTGGGCGCCAGCGCTGCAGCTGACAGCCCCTGGCAGTGGCAACTACTGCTGATGCATGTGGCAGGGATGCTGTGACAGCACCTGCAATCACACCACCTGACACTTGGGAAGGCCTTGAACCATTAGTGTTAAGCTCACATGTGCTACTTGATATGAAAACAATTCCAGTTAGAAGTAATTTCAGAATTGTTATTTTCGCTTATGCAGCTGTTGACAAGCAAAACCTGCTTGGATTCTACTTTAATAACCTGCTGTGTGCTTCAGCAGGTTTTCTTTCTTTTGGCTTGGTTTCATGGTTTTATTTACCACCTTCCACTAAAGGAAATTTTTATCTCAGAGAAAATACAGGAGGAGGTGGGCTGCATCCTACCTAAAATCCCACATTGCCTGGCAGAAGCTCATAGGCATGAACCATCCCAATGAATGCAATACTGCACACAAGTAGCTTTTTTTACAAGCACAAGGTTGTTAAGCAAAGGATGAGAAACATGTGGAACACACTGCAGTTTGCCAGTGTATGGCTGGGTTCCCAGGTCCGTGTACGTTCTTGCAGACAGGCTGCAGTTGTCATGATGCTATTGCCAGGAAAGATGTAAACAAAAGGAAACCTCTTGTCAAGTTGAAGCATTAGGTTAGTAATACAAAAGAGTACTTCATGGAATCTTTCAGATTGATACACGCCATCATTTGTCAGAGATGTTTTCGTTTTATGTGTAGTCATACAGCCTCTTTGACGTAAGTCACCATTTTTTTTACATTTTTTTAATAACAGCAATACTTACTAGGTGGTGAATCAGGGTAATGAACAAGATCAGAGGATCCTCTTGCAGAGAATCATGACTTAAAATTAATGTGTTTTAGGCAAAGCATTTCTGGATTCACTTGAAGATTGACACATGGACATGTTTCCATTAAAGTTGCTACAGGTTTGTCTTTATGTAGGCCTCCACTAAATTTTATAGCTGGCAATTAGTCTGGGATGAAGTCTGGTTTCTCTCCCAACACTGCAAATGCAATTGTGTAACTCCACTAAAATTCCAAGCCTGGTTCTTATGCTGGATTACAACAGTAGATAGCGAGATGAAAAGAGAAGTCACCCCTTCAAACTGTTTCCCACTATGACAGCTTACTTCATGGAAGCAGCAGTCATTTGACCTGGATTACTTTTGGGTTGTGTTTCATGCACACCACATTCCCCTAGAATTGCCACTGCTCCAATAGCAATGCCCTGCTCTGTGCAAGCCCTGCTTTTGCCCAGGGGATTGTATATCTCTCTGCCCTCAAGTGGCATCATGATACTGCCCTGTGGCTGATGCTGCCTCTGAGGTCTGTGGAAATTGTAGAATTGTGGTCATGGTAGCACTGATGCACTGGCAAGGGATGTCACATATTTAAAAACTATTTACAAACGTTGCTCCAAGGTGGGAAGGGATTTCTCCCTTCAGGTGTGATTGTCCCACAGCGTAGCAAAATGCCATCTCAGTTTTAGAGCATCATCTGTGAGCTGTCTGGCCCATATGATTTTTTTTTCCCTTTTGTTGTCAATTTTTGACTGGAGAGATGAAGAATGACACATTCTTAAGTGCATCAGTTTTCTCAAATTCCTTCGCCTTAGGCCTAGCTTAGCCAAGGTTTACCAGAACAGTCTATAAAATGAAGAAGTTTCAGTATTTTTTTTTCAGGTGATAGGAGTTTTCTTTGGAAGACTGACAAAAGCACTGGAGTGCAGTGAGTTATTATTATATCCACTTACTAAAAAAAAAAAAAAAAAAAGACAAAAGAACATGCTGTAAGATCAATAATATAGCCCAACTTGTGCAATGCAGTAACTTCTCAGTGCTACAAAAGAAACCCAGGAATGATCACAGTCCTGAATGCACACTCACAAAGCCATTCCAGATTGAAACTGTGAGCACCCACAGTCAGTTCAACAGGAAAAAGTAAGATATAGTATTTTAATGACATAACTTTGATAATTCTCTAGTTTGAAGCCAAGGATAAGTGACATGTTGGACATTCCCACCAGGGAAATAGGCTAGTTACATTGGAATGGGTTACCCTTTGCTATTCAACACCTCAGCAACCTAGTTACCACCTCCAAACTAAGGTGTTTGCTTCAGCACATGGTTGTTTACACAGTGACTTATCTTACCTTGGTGAGATATTTGATACCCATAAAACATCCATCACACTCTGTCCTACTGCTTTTCTTTAACTCAGGGCAAGGCCCATCCCTCTTCCAAAACTTTTGACAGCTTTGAAATGACAGTGTAGCTCAGGGGCTGTGCAATGGTTGCTTTCTCCAGAGGCTCTGCAGCACTTCAGTACTTCCCCTTCTTTGAACAGAGGCGGCAAAATCCATAATTTGTTTCCATTCTGCTTGGCTGAAAATGAGGAAAAGTTTAGCACCCTGTCATAGAGATAGTTAAATGAAAAGTCAGTACAGTGAAGGCCTCTGCACCAGGAGTAGCCCATAATAGGTGGTGGCAGTGTCACAACTCAGCTTGTTTTTTAATATAGCTTTTTTTTTTTTCTTCCTTCTTTCGTGTGTGTTTTTCTTTCCCTCTGGGTGGAGCAGAGCTGGAGAGGTGATGACTTACCTGCCACAGCTCGGTAGATTGTAATCTGGAACTGGCAGAGTGTTAACACAATGCCCCAGCAGAGCTTTTCTGTCTCTAATTTCAATGATTATGTTGTTACTGGATCAGTGAAGAGAACCATGAAAAACACAATTACCAGGAAGCCCTGTTCCTTCGCTCGCCTCTTTGTCTCACTGCGAATGGGGCATGTGACTGACGGAGCAATAGAGGACCCGCTGTAATCTCACGCACGACCGAGAAGGGTGCTGTCCGCCGACGGGACCCGAGCGTGGGAAAGCCTGACTGCCGCCTGGAAGGGCCAGTCACGTCATGTTTTGCAGCTGGCATCCAAATGCATGCTGATGAATCAAGTGAGAGCAGCTACCTTCTCCTGCCACAACGGTGGCCATGCAGAAGAGGGGTTGTAAAACCCTCCCCGCATGCAAAAGCACGGGGAAGGGACTATGTTGTGAATGAGCTTACTGTGATAGCACAGCAATGTTTCATAGGTCACTGGCATAGCATCAGACTAAAGGGAGAGGGGATGAGTATCTTTCAGCTGTGAGTGCTGCTCTCAGGTTTGCCCAGTGCAGGACTGTGGCTAGTGGGCCTGACCCAACCCTGTTACGTGATGCATGGTGGGAAAAGAGAAATTCACTTGCTCTCTGCGCTCCAAATAACGTATAAACCTATGACCGCAACAACAAATACCAGTAGCAGCAGAGCAGCCAATATTTTTATCATTAATTGCTATCAGAAATGTCAGCTCAAAGTCATCAGATTTGATAGGCGAACATGCTCCAAACTGACAGCTGAAGTGAATTATTTGCCTATTGCGTGGTGCAAAAACAATATCTTGCAGGAGAGAACAGACATTGGCAAACAAACTGACAACGAGATATACTTCTGGGGAAGGCTTCTGATTTGATCTGGAAGGAAACATTGAGTATAAATACAGAGAAAGTTTACCTGCATGAAAGGCAGGGTTGAGCCTTGGACTTCCTCACTCTGCTGGAGAACAGTGTGAAACATACCTGCTATTGTACTCCCCTTGAGCGGTTCTCATTGCAAAAAGATACCAGACACCTCAGAAAGTTTTTTAAGTAATAAAGCATTTTTTGCCCTTGTCCCTGGTGCATCCATTTATCAGTGACTAATGAGCACTTAAATCCCAGTATGTGAAGAAAAATCCGTTTATCTTGGTGTTAAGCAGAATATTCCCTGCCCATGGATCTGCAGCACAAATCTTTCTGGTCTTTCTGTGCTGAGGATCTAAGCATGGGCAGACGGTACACGGTGCAGCACTGGCACATTAATAATGTAACTACTAGGTACTACAGATTGAATCAGGACCTGTTTAAATACTGGTATAACCATGAACATCATCCAGGACATGTTTCTGTGCGATTTAATGACTGTCTTTTAGTTCACACAGTGGGAAAAACCCCATCTGGAAGCAGGATTCCAGTGAAGGGAAAGTTAGCTATGTTTGCCAGGGATCTCTTTTGCTCCCAAAAATTCAGACATCACGGGACATAAGCAGAAAATGAAAGAGAACCAGCAAGGGGAAAACCAAACAGGCTGGGGTCTTCTTGCCACTTCTTTTGAAGTCCCCAGTGTAACTCCTGGCATCTTCAGTGGGGTTTGGCTGGGTTCTGTGCAGAAGTGCCTTTGAAGATTTTGCTAAGGCTCAAGGCCTTGATCATGGCAACTTTTATGCCTGGGAGCAACTCTGTGCAGATGAACACTTCCAGGGTGCTCAGCAGGATGCTTTGGATGAGACATTGCAGGGCTAGTCTTAAGCAATGAGAGCTTAAGAGAAATATTCTGGTTGTCGTGCTTTTATCCTTGACCACATCAAATGAAATGCCTTGGCAGTTCTGGAAGAATGAATTTGCATTGAAAACCCACAGCTCTTACAAGCAGTGCATTAATTATTTTATTAATTTGCTCTTTTTACATTATGGGAAACATTCAGCTATTTACATTTTCCTGTCCACACACAAACCAGATAGATAATCCTATGGAAACCCAAATCATTAAGCCATAAAAACACTCTTTTCTGTCTAAAGGCTTTCAAATTTGTGTCTTTTGTTTCAAATCAAAAACATTTTTAAAATCACATTTGGGAATGCAGGTAGACCAGTGATTTACGTTCTACTTAAAATATGCATTTGACTGTTTTCCTTAAAAAAAATCCCAAAAACCAAAAAATCAAAACCCCCAATAAATCCACAAAGATACAGTTTAAATTAAAGTGATAGTGCACATCAAAGCATTAAGGGAACACCAATAAATAAAATGAAATATATTACAAATAAATTATTTCTATTTACCTTTTCAAATATTAAAAATCTTTAATCCATTTCTTCATCTTTCTTTACAAAAAGATTATGAGAATTTTATGGAAACATCTGCAAAAAATATAATAAATACCTCTTTTTTTTAAGCTTTTGAAGCAGGAGACAAAACCAACCTTTTCTAAAATTTCCCCCAAGAAAAAAAAAAAGCAACAGTTTAGTCCCAAAGTGAAACAGAATATAGGCATTTTTAAAATACACTGGGCAGTTTAGACTAAAAACAAATAGTTACAAATTATACTAAAACAGATGATGGAGCAAATATACTAGCATTAGTGTTTGTAAATGAGTCAAGTGGTTAACTAGTGGCATCCTATGGGCACAATTATTTTATTTTGCATTTTCTGGTATTGGCTGTATTTTTAATATTTTGCTAAAAAACTAGGCAAACAGTATATTAACCTCTCCAGTGCCAAACGAACTAACAATCATTTAGCTACGAATAAATTCATTTAAAATAGATACAAAAAATATTCTATGATATACAAATACAATAATTTGTAATGTACAAGACTAGATAGTCTTCACTTTTCTGCTTTTTTAGGGGGTAACTTGCTGGATATAAATTTCTGTAGCCACTTGTCAACCAAAGTCTTAACTCATCTTTCGTAAAACATTCACAAAACTAAGTAAGTCTGCAACACAGTTGTGAATGTGGACTCTCACCTAGGTACTGCTTTGAGTAATTCAGTACAAATGAGTTCCAAATAATTAATACTTCCTATGACTATATATGCTCAAAAGTGGCAGTTGGCACTATTACATACTGCAAACACGGTGATGTTTTGTTGCTGCTAAAAGTTAAACGCAGTGTTTCAAAACTAGCAAATACACTGGTATTCAAACGCTTAGAGGGTCAAACCTTTTGAAGCTCCTGTAACACCAAGCACTCTAGAGTTACACTCGATTTCTGATTACTCTAGTTAAAAGTCTTTTATATATTAAATTATTAGCCCTTATCTTGTAAACCACAGCAGTAAATATTTGTGCCCTGTTTATAAAGACATAGCTCAGATATCGATGGCTTTGAGAGGTAGCAAATTCTCTAGTGGTTTTAGTATGCTCTCATGAAAATACTTGGTGCCAGAACCTATTACCTCTCCTATTTTCTCGAAAAAATTAAATTAGCACCTGGCTATGATGTCATAGGAAAAGAAGCTGTCTGGCATGGTCTCGATGAATGCTTTTAGCAAGAGCTTAACTTTTCAATGACGATTTTCAAAACTTTTTAAGTGCAAGCTGCAGAATTACACCACATGTGCAGTGGGGCTTTTCACTGTTGGACTGTCCATACAGGTTGAGCTGCCGTGGGCACAGCCAGCCAGCACTGGCATGCAGCAAGGGCTGCCACCTGTGCCCCTCCATGCTGGGGTGTCCCTGTGCCTGTGCCCACTGGGAGCAGAAAGCGCCTGCCTTCCTCTCCCACATACCCCTGCCCTGGCAGACAGGGTGAAGAGCACATAGAGAGCAGCAGAGGAGTCTGGAAAACATTGCTGCAGGACTGCACACGCACTGAGGTCTGCACAGCGCTCCTCTGCTCACACCAGCCCTGTCACCCAAAGCAGCCCTGTCACCCAAAGCAGCTCACACTAATTCTGCTGGCAGCAGCACATGCCACTTAGGCACACGTGTGTGCACTCACACACGCTCACACGCACGCACACAACTTGCTTTCAGCAACATGCCTGACATAGCTTTCCTAATGTTGGCACAAGAGATTCCAGTAGCAGCGTGGTCGGCATTGTTCGTCATCAGAGGAGCTGGAGGACAAGCCCCTGTCCCAGCCAGAGGTGGCTGGAGGGGACAGACACACAGGAGCTGACCTTTCAGGCTCCTCTCCAGCCCTATTATCTGCCATTTCCGCCCACTATTAATGAGCTACTTAGGATGCATATTTTTTGTGATTGCAAAACAATGGCAGAAGCCAGGGTTGGAAGGCTTGTCGTGAAAAATATTAAGTTCATATTGATCCCATAACTTGTGAAAAATAGTCTATTGTTCTTGTTCAAGTGAGTACGTTATACTATTAAGAGGAGGCTGAATTAGCAATTTACTCCTAAATATGGACGGTTTGGTGATAAGTAGTCTGAACTGTAGCATACAACCAGCTGTGGATAGAGCAAAGCAAGCCTGGCCTGGAAAAGCATCAGAGGCTCCATGTACAGTAATTCACCTACAGGTGTCCGTGTGTGGCTGTGTGGACGTATGAGATTGGATGGTCCCACCGAGATTAAGACATCAACAAAACCAAGTTTTTTTTCTTTTTTTTTCTTTTTTTTTTTAACCAATATAATCCATACAATACAATACAAGAGGAATTGACAATACAGTACAATTTTAAAAAGTCTTAATACTTGGACAAGAAAATCCTTCTTTTATATTATCTCTTCAACTGTCATTGCTTCTTATCTCCTTCCTTTTTACTCTTATTGCCTTTCAAAATAGATTATTTCCCTGGAAGATCGAATTTACAATCTTCTGCTGATTGAAATGTTTAAGTAGTGATTGATGAAATACAAATGAGGCAGTTTGTGCAGCTGTGAGAGTGCAGGTATCTTTCCACAGGATCTTGTATATCCCTCGCCATCTCACCTCTGGGATATACTTCCACCTTTTCACCTGCCAGAGCTGTGGGGTTTCTTTTTGTCCCCCCCTCCCCACTTCCACCCCAGCTCCCTCCCCTTGTGTGACTCCTTAATTCAGGTGAAGATGTGGTTTGGAGGTTTAGAATAAAGTGCGCCATCTGCTTAAAAAAAAAAAAAAACAACAGTAATAAAAAGAAGGGAATCCGAGTCATAGCTCCTTTCATCTTTTGTGAGGAAGACGGCAGAGTCCAAAAGGATCACCCTGCATGACTGAAAATACCAAAGTTCCCTACAGTTTGATATTGCTGTACACTGGGTAACAGACTAGATTTAGATCAACTAAAGATCATGAGTAAGTTAAATGGAGCATCTACTGTACAGGTGCGCGGGTGTGTGGAAGTCTGAGTGCTGCGTTTATTGGTTCCAAACAGAAAAGAAAAAAGGATCGTGCTCGTTTACATGAGGCAAAGTGGCAGCATCAGTACATGTGACAAAGCATTGTGATGACATGGGCGAACCTTCGGAAAGCAAGGGTGATTAGAGGACATCTCTCGGAGGACCGACAACTACACCACGGCAGTGGAGTTCACTGGGAGCATTGGGGCAGCTGCGTACAGAGAGAGGGGAGAGGGAGAGGAGGGAGAGAGAGCGAGAGAGAGAGGAGGAGGTACAAATACGTTGTGGTGACCTTGAGCAGGAGCCTACAGGGGCAGATTATACATGAGGCTTGTCTTGCCAGAGAGAGTCCTCCCGGTTGGATCCCTTCATAGCCTGGTCTGGGCTTCGGGGATGTATATCTCAATGCTTTCGGCGCTCTCGGTAGCTGAGTTCTGGCGAACCGACGCAGCGCGCTTGGCAGCCATCAGCCGTTTCCGGGCCTCTTGACGCTGCGAGCTTTCCAGAGAGCGTTCTCGTATGAGTGGCACCTGACCTTTCGATGGCTTCTTTGGCACTGGAGGAGGGACCCTTCTCTCCTGATCAAAGCAGAAGGTTAATGGCATTATACAGCTTCTCAGGGAAAGGCGGGAAAAACTAGGATATATCAGTAGTTAGAACACACATTTTACCTAAGGTTTGTTAGCTCTTATCTGCCTTTCTGTCTTCAGTCAACTGGCTTTTGTGCTCAAGGGTTCATACCCATGGGGCAAGGGCAAAGGGGAGGGGAGGGCCGGCCGCCGTGCTACTTCTCCTCGGGGACAGTGCTGCCGGGGCCGGGGCCCCCACCGCTACCTGCTTAGTGCCGGGACTAGGAAAGAGACAGACCTCCCGCCACCGGTGCAGCCGGGAGGGAACGCTGCTCTCAGCAGAGGAACTCTGGAGAGCCCCAGCTCCTGGGTCACCCTCTTCTATCCATGCATAGTGCTAGGTGCTCCTGCAACATGGAGGTGCCATGGCTTTGGCGTTCCCAAATGCAGATGGGAGCTAGCTGTCTGCAGCTGGTGCGTCACATTAAGTGCTTTATAAAAAAACACTACATATTTATGTGTCTGTTTCGTAGCAGTTTAGTGCCTGCTTAAAAATCCCACGCTCTGGGTCTTGCTGTGCAAGCTCATATGCTCTGGCTAAATAGGCATGAAGCTACATTCAGCTAGAAATAGAAAATCTGGCAGGAAAAACTTAAAAACCGTTAAGAGAACATGCATTAATCATCATGGTGGCAGCTAGCTCCAGATATGTGACCAACAAGGAGGGCTTTTATGTATATCCCGGTGCATGTACATACACACACAAAAAACAAACAAACAAACAAAAACCTCAAAAAACCAACCAAAAAACCCCTCAGAGAGGGATCTCTCCTGCAAAAGAAATTGTATTCAGAACTGAATTTCAGGCGTCCACAAAGACTTTGTCAAGTTAATTAGATTGTCTTTTAAGTTACATCCCCTTCCAGCTGTGAACACGGTCTCTGAGCAAAGGGATTTTATCACACTACAAAGATCCCATTCTGCCTTTTCGTTTTCTCTCATGCTGCTCACAACAGCTTCCATGGCTCAAAATATAAAGGTGCTTAGTTACACTTATTCATACTTTGCTTTTTCTCTCCATCGAAGGATTAATCTATGTTGCTTAAAAAGGGCCCAGTGGCAAAGGCCAAAGGCAAATATCAATTCCACATAAAGCTTTTTCTTCCTTTTTTAAAAATCCTTTTTAAGAAAGGAGATGATCTGTTTCACCTCAAATCATAGACAAATACTGTTGAAACCAGAACACAGTGTAATTCTTTGAAATCTTTACCTTCCTACTGTAGGTCCCTTTCTTCAGCACTACTTAACTTCCTTTAAACTGTTATAGTCTTTTTGTTGGAAACTCTTTGAAATGCTTTTCAGAAGCAAAGAAAAGGCACATTTTTTTTCAAGGAAAGCTCTCATTTTTTACTCCTGCAATTGCAAACACTCAGCCTACCCACTTTACTGTTAAAGCTAATGAAAGACCATACACCAGCATTTCTGTGCATGCACGTTTGGCAGTTTTAACTTCTTTTCTGATAGATACTGGAAAAAAAAAGAAGATAAGAAAATGACTTGCCTTCAGTACCTTGGACTAGGAAAACACATTCCCATTCATTCCCCTACAAAACACACTAGGTGTGCACAAATGGTGTGAGCATGGCACTCCTAAGTCAGGAATGAATATTTAGTCTTGATTGGAGGAGGAGGAGGAATAGTGCTACCAGCGCTGCCTGTACAAGCTTCCTGCTGCAAGATTAACGGGGTTTGATATTATTATGGTTATTTGTCCAAAAGAAAACACCACTTTGGTCATCGGCAGCCAGCTGACCATAATTTTAGTAGCCAGGACTCCTGTCTGAGCCACTGTACCTGCAAATTGTGCTCCCTCTCCTTCTGGTGACCCTACCTGTTGGCTGTGTTCACTGCTTTCAGACCATTCACAGTGGAAATTCAGCCACCAAATTACATACCTACAGGAGCGCGATATTAGACTGTTGGTTCCTCTAGGAATGGGTCTGTGCTCTAAGGATTTTCTGAAACATTTGTGTATTTTGGCTCACCCAAATGCACTTTGTCTTGAGGTGGATAGTAAGGAGAAAAAAAAAAAGGTGATGGTGCCAAATGAGAATGTTACATGAAATGTGACTTACACTTGGATGTGGTAGTTTTTCATGGTGACAGAAGAAGAGTACATTTACAAAAAAAAAAAAAACAAAAACAAAAAAACAAAGCAAAAAAAAAACCAAAACAGGAAAAAACTGCCCACCAAAGCTCCAGATGATTTTTATGCTACTTCAGGTAAACAACAATACCAGGAGAGTGAATGTGTTTGTGAAATCACCCATTTTAAAACAGCTCAAAATAAATAAAAAACAAACAAATGGACAAAAAAAAGTAATTTTTTTCACGTAACATTTTGGAAGGCATATTTTTGATATTGCTGTTTGTAACCTGGCTACCAAAGTCAGCGATGTTTACAGTGGTTCCCTAGTTTTTTCAGTAACACAACCTAGAAGTCTTGCTGTATGCAATAATATGAACCGTAAATGTGATTTATTTAATTTTAAGAATCAATATATAAGGCAGTTCCTTCCAACGATTGATCATCTAATATGATTAAATGTAAAGCTTAACAAAGTACCACATTCCCATTATCCGATTCACAAAGACAGATTTGGTTTAAAAATACGCCTGAAACATATTACAGATAATATCCCAGATGATTATTATGTAAACATTGTTATTACAATGAAATTAATTTGATATGAGCTTCATTTCACATTTTTAATATTAACACTGTAACACAGAGGCCTATTTAATCTGTCCAGTATTTGTGCAGGGTTTTAAATGAAGCATACAAAATCTACAGTGTTCTACCTTCTTGTCATGAGGATCCATCTGTTTCCAATTATTGGCCTTTAATTGATGAAGTTCATCAAATTTCATACTAATATTTTCTATGGACAACTGCAGCATATCCCAGAACCCTGCTAAATCCTGGGAGGTCGGTCGTGGATGTGCATTAGGATTCTGTGTAACAGAAGAAAAAAAAACACGTTGGCTTTAGTACTTTTTAATGTAAAGAATTTGTGCAAATGGTTACAAATCCGGCTAGCAAAGCAGTTTGAGCAGATCCAAGTGAAGGATGAGTCCCAGAGAGAGGAGCAAAGCAAAGCATTACTTACTGACAGGTTTTATTTTGAGGAATCTGGCTCGGCGTTGAGCTTCTGTGCCCTGCAAACACCCAGTCACCAAAGGCAGCGGGTACCCACCACAGACTAAGGGAAAAGGGCCCCTGTGGCAGGATCTGCCTAGGGATGTTCCTGGGCACAGCTGGTGGCAATCCTATCTGCACTGAAATGAACTGCCAGCCTCCTCTTCACTTTCATGAGGAAGGATTCCCCACCATGCTCACACTTGTAAACAAGAGTGAAGCCGGTGCAAATGTACATTTCCTGCATGTACAAATAGTGATATACCAATGTTTGAACAATTTTTATGCACTCTGAGAATGTAAGGTTTACAAAAATACACTAAGTAAAATTTTCTCTTACAGATCTAAGGCCAATTTTTTTTTGTTTGTTTGTTTGTCAAAAATAACCTGCGCAGGGTGAAAAGCTCAGAAGCTATATGCAGAAGCACAGTAAACCCATTTTTACAGGTAGATTTTTGGGAAGAACACAACTGGGACACAGGTGGGGAGTATTGTTTTGTGTGTGCAAACTCAGTAGCCCAAGAGCATTGCTCAGAAATCAGCATCTGGACAGTCAGCATCTTCAGCACAGCTTGGGCCAGACCAAATAAATGCTGTCCATTCATTGCACCCCAGCTCTGAACACTTTTTGCATGCAGTGGGCGTAGACAAAACCTAATTCCTGCTCCACTGGCAAGGCTTGCATGAGGAAGGCTTTCTCCAGGATGTGTCCCTATAAGCTGAAACTGTTTAAATTAAAATAAGATGTTGCATACATTGACTTCAAGCATGTTTGTTCATAAATGCTGAGGACTTCCTACACCAGTCAGCAAGGCTTCGTGGGTGCTGTGGCCTTGTCAGACTACACAGATATATTGTTATTAATTTTGTTGTTAATAAATAAATTACTAGTAGCACCTTGCATAATGTTTTATACGGCTGCCTTATAAAATTTCTATTTGTGCTTTTTGTAGTCACACTGACAAAGGATTTTGGTAGAATGATTATACCATGAAAGGTGCAATTATTGAAAACAATAAAGTATATATTTTTAGAGTCATAAGGAGACCAGAGATTATACTTCAATTCCTAGTTTTTCAGTGATTGACACTAGCAAGTTGCCCACTTGTAGGCTGTTGCTTGCAAAGACGTGCAATCAGAAAGCTTTTTCAGTTTTTATATTAAGAACTCAAAATTTTATTAAGACAGAGCCAGTTTCTGTTGCATTTGTCCACCGAGGTAGATTTTAGTCTGGAGCTTGTTTCCCAGGAACACCTGGGAAAGCCCAGCTCAGGAGATTTCTGATCCACTCTCAAAGACCTTAAGGTGTTTAACCCATCCATGTGCCTATGAACTCAATGGTCAAGGGACAAATCCTTTCTCCTCTAACGTCAGTAGCAGAGCCTCAGTGACAGTTCACCCAAAGCTTTTTGCCTTTATTTGAAGGGTCTCAAGCTATTGTAAAACTCATGCTGACTCTGACAAGTTTGAGTTACTCCCGAATTCATATCAAGGACTTTACTGGGAAAACTGCCACGTCAGTCAGAAATCAGTTTAGTTTATGTAGGATTATTCACAGGGTTAGTAAAAGGCACACATTAGTATCTAGCAGAAAAAAATTACATACCAGGTTTTCTTCACAAAGTTCTCTGAACTGATAAAATTTCTGAGCCATGAGAAGCTGGGCACTGCCCACTGCAGTTCGAATTTTCCCTAGAACTGAGAGAAAGAAGAAAAGTAAATCACAACGCTTTCTTTGCTGCAGGCAACTAAAAGCCTATAAAAGAGAGGAGAAAGCTGTGCAGCAGTCAGCTCTGGCTTTCAAAAAGTATGTTATCTTTCAGTCATAAAGAGAGAAAAGTTGATAAGTCTAAGGTCAGATCTCCATGAGGCAAAAAATATGTAGAAGGTTGCTGTTACTCTCATTCCTCCAGTGAGACCAGTTGTAACCAGTTGTAATGACAGTGTGAACGTGGCTAATCAAAAGCTTCTGCAGGCTGTATAGAAAGCTCACCAGAAATGTCACCACTCCTACCACTGTGACCCCGGCTCAGGCTTTGAATACAAACCCAGCTCCCTGCACAAGGACATGCAGCTCTCAAACCCTGTTTGCTTCTCCACCTCACTTAGCAACTCAGGCCTTATTGTCAGGGGCATTGACCAGAGCCCCAGAAAGGGGATGATTGTTTTACTGCACACCAGTGAATCTCGTCTGGACCTTCTGAGTACTTTCCATGAGCACAACCCAAGGTTGCTTCTGCCTTTGAATTCAAATGCCCAGGAGTTCTTCATGGAGCAATGGCACCCTGGCCTCTCCTCCTTGCTGTTGATTTGGAGGGAGATGTCAGAGCCCTAGCACAGCTGACTGAGGACTTCTTTGTACAGACAGCAGGGTACTTATTGCCCCTTTGGGCTCACTGACTGCTGTGAAGAGCTGCAGTGAACCAGAAGACAGCCCATAGTAAATGCCTCTGAATAAAGCAGGAGCTCACACTGTTTTGGTTGCATTCAGACACTGGGATTTTACAGGGGTAGTTTGGAATACACTCCCAAAACTGAGGCACAGACTGGTGCATTCAGAGGCTCCCTGGGGAGTTCTGGTCCAGGAGGAGACTCTGTGTGTGTACCTGTACATGTGTGTGAACACGTGTGTACGTATGTACCTTTGTTTATGTGAAAAAAGAAGTAAAAATGCAGAAACACAGTGGAAAGGCAGACATGACCTCAGCTGGCAGTAAGACAGTGAATCCAGAAAACAGAGTATGAATTTGGGGATTGCTGAGTGAAAGAATTGATGCTGTGAGCAAGAAAGCAGCTACCAATTTGTTTGAGATTTCCAATGCTCAGAAAAAAACAAAAACTGTCTTTGAAAAAAACAGGTTGGCATCACAGATTTATCTGATTCCTTCATTAATTTTTTCTCTTAGCTGAAACAACTTATTATCCCCAATTCTCTGGTTAACAAGTGATTAAACACCTAATTTAAATTAATTTTTAAAATATTACCTCTTCCTTAATGAAAGACATGAATGGTAGCCACTGTGTCACAATTCTCACTGTCATTTCTACTCAGAGATATCTGTATGGTCCCAGCCCTCAAACAGACACAGCAACTTTTCTGTGACAAATTTACAGTCTGGGTATACAAGTCAGGTGAAGGAGGAACAGGAAAAATAAACAGATGAAGTGGCCAGCTCAAGGTGAGTGAATTGCTGGTAGAGCCTAGAAGAGATACTAGTGCTAAGCTAACATCTTTTGCAGCATCCCTTGGGCACAGTCACTTTTTGTATAAAAGCTAAGACAAAGCTCCCCAGGGAAAATACTGCTAAGTATTTTGATTTACCACAATGAAAAATAAATAAATAAACACATACATAAACACATGCAACTTCGCTATAACCCCTTCTGACAAGATTTTTAGTGTTTCATTGGTCCTGTGACTGGATGCAGTGCTGGCTACCAGAATGCCACCATGCAGTGCTTGGTAAGAGAAAGGCCTCTCCAAGGGTTTGAGTAGCCACATACTAAGCAGACTGGCACAAATACTTGTGACAAACTGAAACTCAATACACTTCTATGAAGTCTGTGTTCTCCTCCTTCAAGGCAAGTGTTTTTTCCTTCACTAGTCTCAAAGCTCACTTCTCAAGGCTGTTGAAGGAAAAGTGGGATGCAGAGTTCATTTATACTTCAGACATACAAAGGAGGGGAAAGAAAGGGGGAGGGAAAAGAGTTTTTTCACTTTTTTTTTCCTGAACCTATAGGAGAGAACTCTGTGAACACACACAGAGCCCAGACTTTCATTTTGTTCTCAGAACTCAGCTCAGCACTGCCAGGAAATAGCCGTGAGCTGGAAGATTCACTTAGCAGAATATTTTCAGCATATTGCGCAGGGAGTTTTGCACACAACTCTAATTATTGTTAGCAAGGCTTGCGTGTCTAATTCTATGCGCACAGTGCTGAAAATGGACCCCTTGGTGTGTCTAGTCATTTATGCAACCCAATATGCAAACCACTCAACTGAAAGGACTTTTCAATAGTAGGAGGAGCTACTCCGAGAGCTTTCATGTGGTTCCCATTGTTATGAAAACTCTTCCCACTGAGTATATTTGGGAACAGCTGCCTCATCTGGAGTTCGGCCACTCTGACGCTTCCCAAGACTTGAGAAGGGGAGAAAAAACTCTCTCAACTTCTTGGGATAAGGAAAAAAAAAAAAAGGAAAAAAAAGGTGGGCTTTTCTTGGAAACCTGCACCAAATGATTTGGAAATCATATTCCAAGCATGAAGAAACGTTTATACAACTTGTTGATGACGGATGGTAATGTACCTCTTTCTTTTGGGGAAGAAGAGCTTTATATTCAGAGATCTCAGCAGAGGGAAAAGGAAGTCCTTGTCCTTGGCTGCCTAGTGACTGGCTATTTGCCTAAAAACCATCATCCCAGCTGACTGCGGGATGCATGCTGATGCTGTTCTCTATTGTTGCCACTTCTGCTGTGGCTGTGGCTGTATCTAGTCAAGTGTCACTGATTCCTCGCCCCTCAAAAGCAAGGGGTCTGTTAATGTGCAACTGGTCAACAACCAACTCTGTCACGGAAGTTAGGGGAGAAAAAAGACAAAACACAAAGCATACAAAAAGCTGAAAGGAATGTCTCTAGAAGACACAAAGCCTTATCAATAGCTTAAGTTTTTTTTCCAAACCCACGTTGCTTTTAGTGTTTCAAGGCACAGTGCTAATTTTGCTTACTTAGTCAAAATCTCTGGCGCCCAACAGAAAGGCCAAGGTGTAGTGAAAAATCAAAACCAAAAATAGACCAATGGATTTCCTTAGAAGAAAAGCCTGAAGGTTTGAAGCCAAATACCAAGAAAATAAATGGTATTGCAAAGATAATACTCAAAACAAATCAGAAAAGAATCAGACAAATCTTTAACAGCAAGGGAGATAGGGTACAGGAGGAATAACACATAAACATTCAAATTGATATGTTCAGCTAATAGGATACAAAGAGAACATATAAAACCAAGCAACAAAAAAATCTCAATCCATAAAGATGCAATCATAGTGGATTTAACACCTATATAATGTTATTCATATCTGCTTTCTGTTCCATACAGGGCTATACAGCACACTCAGCACTGTTGGATCTGAATGCCTTCCAGTAATGCATTAAGCAACGTTATTAACATCCATCATATGCTTTGCTGTCACCTCTTCCCCAGAGGGAGAAGTGTGTGTACTGCAGTGTTTTGTTTTAATAGTTTGTTTTTTTCCCTTTTTAATTTTCCCCTCCCTTCTTGCTTTGGCCTATCTTCCTTGTAAATCCAGTTCTCTCCTGTGACATTTTTTAAGACATGGACAATTATGTCTATTTTTGCTATGTTTGAAGAACTTACAGCTATTTTGATGGAATTCAGCTACTGTGGAATGCCTCCTCACTCTTACTGTTCTTATCTAGGAATCACAGAATATTATTCTAGAACAGACACATGACAGTGAATATCCTTGTGTCTTTAACCCCCCCCTCCCCCAACATGTTCTTCTTTTAAAACATCCTTGAAATTAGACTTGGACTATGTGCTGTTCAAGCAGTAAGTTCTTGCTTCTCTTGGTTCTAAGAATTGCATAGGACCTGTTTTGAAATTGTGGAGCTCTATGTGTTCCTCTCCTCCATGTCTTCGTTGGAAAAGAAATAGGAAAACAACAAAATAAAAGAATTGTGAACACAAGCAAAAAAAAAAAAGTTATTTTCATCTGCTCTAAGTAGGAAGGTGAATGTGTGTGTAACAAGGATAACAAAATATAGGAAAATAACAAAACCCACCTGAAGTGATGTGGAAAATAATCACATAGAGAAGCCAGGGAAGTTTTGAGAAGGGACAGCATTATTTGGCCTTAAAACCCCAATTGATGTATTTGCATTTGAACTTTGACAGGCCCCAGGGTCTAACAAGTGACAAAGGAGGCACTTTACAACTCCTGACTATCAAATGCCCTTAATGTGAAAACACCTGGTTGATAGGCAGGGCCTAAGCTAGGGAACAGAATACCAGGGACTTGCTCATTGCCCCAGGAGCAAGTGGAAGGAACAATAGCTGAAATTACAGGGACACAGCCTGACATTTGCGTTGCAGATGTTGGCTGGGCACTATGCATATGAAGCAATCCTGCCACAGAGCTGTCACAATCCATTTCCAAGCCAGGATGGACCAGCATTTTAGCCTATTCATGTTGACAGACCTACATTTAAATAACGCCAAGTATGACAAAAGCCAGGAAATTCAAAGTTAAAGCTACTGCTCAGGTCTTAAGCTCAGCTGTTAAGAAGAAAACAGCCAAATGGAACAAACTAGGGACGGAGCAGTCCTTTCTTTGAATCATATATACTTACAGGAGTGATCTCATTGAAATTAATAGGGCTGTCTGCATGAGCAAATGCTTCTCATTTGGTTTAAAGCAGTTTCCATGTGTTCTCTGACTTACTTGGCTTTTATTAGCACATATAATTTTTTTTCCCCCTAACTAGATCGTTTCCTTGCTTGTGGATTTCACTTTTTGCTTTGCTAGCCTCTGGGCACTGGTAGAGCTTTCCTTGCTGGCTTTTCTTTGAGAAAACCTCATGTACGGAGAAGTCTCTTCTGGGGACAAAAGAAAACCAGAACAAGAAAAGGGTGAGTTGGGCATGTGGCCAGAGGCACGTAGCCAGGGGGATTCCAACAGGACTCGGCCACATGTCAGGCTGGTGCCCATCCCTCTGCACGGCTGTCCCAGCCCGCTGCAGGATGAGGATGTCTCACTCCTCGGAACAGCAGAGGCCGGGGTTTTTGGAGAAGCCCTGCAGAGGAATGGCAAATGGCTTTCCGTGCTTATGGCTGGGAGTGAGCTCATGGGTCTCTTTTTATTTTCCCATGCACAACTATTACGAAAAATGTACCTTTTCCTAAACTTTATTGTCTCGTGTATAATCTTTACTTTTTGTGTTTTCTTTTGAAACAATTGAAACAAACCAAAACAGCAGACAGTGTGTTAAAGCATTGCATAATTTGCCAGAAGTGGATGAATTTGTAGAGCCTCTGGTCCTGAGCAGTGAGGTTCCTGTAGATTTGAGGTCAACCTTTATTCACACACTAACCCAGAGGGTTACTGTATACACGCAAGAGAGTTATAATGACAGGTCTTGTGAGAGCCTTGGTTTTCTCTTTTAGTTTTTACTTGATTGGCCTGGCTTTTCTTGCCACTAAACCCACATTACACCTGACTTGTGGTGAATCAGTCCTGCTGTTGGCTTCTGATGGTTATCTTTACACCAAAGCCACAGTACAACTTCATGTGAAAGAGAAACTTCTGGAGGTGGGGGGCAGGGGAATCTTTCTAGTTCTTCCAAGAAGGTCAGTACAAACAATAGCAAAAAAACCCTCCAAAGACAGGCCAAGGCCATAAGAATATGTCCCTGTGCCCACTGCTGCTAGGAAAAAAAATGGTCAGAGCAGTGCAGGGAGCCAGGTTTGATGCTGCTAATTTTGTATGTAAATGGTGACAATAGAGGTCTGAGGTTACCAACAACTGTGGTGAGGCTATGACTATTTGAAATTGTACAGGGGAGAGGTAGGAGGAGCAAGCAGATGGTTGAGGAGAAACAAAAAATAAAAGCTAACAGTTGATTTCACTTGAGGCCTGATCCAAAGCGTCAATCAAGTCTCTCAAGGTGTTTAGCCTCAGACGTGTAACATCTTTTCTTTTTTTTATGAGAGCCCTAGAGTTTGTGGCCAACTTCCCTGTAACTGCAAAATACACTGAAATAATATCAAGTATGTTAGCTTAAAGTGTGAGTGGTGCTCATCTGCCTGTCACACATGCTGCGTCTTTATCAGAAAATGATTTCGGATAAAACCAGAATATACCATACAATAAATAATTCATGGCAGAAGGGAAGCCACATTTCTCTCTATATTGGCATTTCATCGTGCAGCCGCTGAACCACATCTTGTTTTTATACCGAGCAGCAGACTCCATTTCCCAGCTAGAAACATTCAATCCCATCTGGTAGATCCATTCCCAGCTAGATAATACCCTACGTATCTATGTAACATACAAGCTACTGTCAAACAGCAGCGAGCCGTCTCCCCGAGACAGCTGTTCCGCACAAGGGCCGCATTGTCTGGAGGAAGCGCGGATCGTTTTACGCGGAGCGCCAGGGGGATGAGCCCTCTGTCAGCTGCCATGGCATCGAGAAAACCTCGCTCATCACACGTTCTCGTTATTTTGTTATCTGGCCAAACACATGCTGGGGATGTCGGGTTGGAAACAAAGGATGCATTCCCTGCTCTGGTTATGTTTCATTAGGGGAAGCAAAGTAAACGCACCTCTCCTACTCCTTTCCTCTCTCTCTTTTAAAGTGTATAGATGTATGAAAAAGACGTTTTTCAAAGCAGGGTTTGTAACAACCAGGCTTTTGTTCCTGGCACTGTTGAGCGGGCAGAGTGGCCCCAGCCATATGCTTTTCCTTGGCACCAGGTAGAGTGGGACGTGCTGAGCCGCCGCAGAAAGCCCTGCACAGCCTCTGTGGGAGGCAGCTGCCACGTGCCACAGCAGCTGACAGCATCACACCGAAATAAGTACTGTGACAGTGGCTACCAAACCCAGGTGACCCTTCTCCTCCTGCCTTTTCCAGTGATCACAAAAAGTGCTGGGACACATGCCGAGTGTGCTGTGAGGAGGCACTGGCAATAGCCAGCCTAACCCTTTCTTTATCTTCCCCATAACTGACTCCTCCCACTGATTGCTCAAAGAGCCCTTTAAAACTGTCTTATATCAAAGACACCAAGACATTGAGAGAAAATTCTGTACAGATATGCATTTTCTTCATCTATCGGCCTCATAAAATTCACTTCATGTTCTTTTCCTACTACTTTATTGGTGCATCAACTACCTTGCTGCACAAATAAAATATTTATTCCAGTATTATCAGTTCATAGAATGACAGAATAGTTTGGGTTAGAGAGGGCCTTTAAAAATCATCTAGTTTCAGCCCCACTGCCATGGGCAAGGACACCTTCCACTAGTCCAAGTTGCCCAAAGTCCATCCATCTGGCCTTGAACCCTGGATGGGGCATCCCCAACTTCCCTGGGCAACACCAGTGCCTCACCACCCTCATCATAGAATATGTGTTCTGTATGTCCTAAATTGTTATGGCTTATAAAAGTTGTGTGTTTCCTGTTTGTTTTGTGTTAACACTTATTTTTCAATCTAAAATCTCATAATTCACAAGGTTTCTTTCTTCATACTGCAGAAGCAGCAGAGACTCTTTTATTCTGATACATGTGCATAGAGATTTTTTGAATGCATTGATAGTTAAAAATGAGATTCAAAATTCTAGAACTTGGGCAATCTGGATCTGCTTTTAAGGTCAAACCTTCCATATATTTTCTTCAGATGTAATTGTTAGACTATTATATAACATAGATTTTATAGAAATATAAAACATTTACATAATTTAAAATTCAGGTTACCTTATACTTGCCTTTAAAATCAATTTCCAGTTGCTTACAATTTTGTCTGACTTTGACTATCTAGATCATACCTTTTCATTCACTGGGTTGAATGGAAAGTCCCAGCAGAAACAGCTTATGCATTTCTAAGAATTTTTTTTTTCCAGTGTTAATTTCTTTCATAAATCAATACCTTTACATTTCAAAATAATTCAAACATCTATCTTCTTGAGAGGAAAGTTACAAATTTTTAAGAAGCAATTCTGGAGCTGAAGTAGTAGTCCTTAGTAGCAACTAATTTGGGGGTTGGAAAAATATTACTTTTATATCTAGGAAAATATGCTTAGGTATCTCTAAGTTATAAAAAACTGAATTCTCTATAAGCAGCTGCACCTTAGTGTTTCCCAGAAGCTCACTTCTAAAACCTGAAAGAGCTTTTTTGCAAGGAGCATGTTCATAAGCTCACAGGTTTACCTCTGTCTAAAGCTGATAGCTAGCGATAGTACTGCTCCTTGTAAGAGAAATAAATGGAAAAAAACCCTTCCATTTTTACTGGGAGAAAAAAATTTTGACCAGGAAACACATGCTCAGCCCTTCTGTCCTAATTAGAGTGAACAAATAAGATGTGAACTACTCAACCTTCAACCCTTCATTACTCAGAGTAATGAAGTTACTAGACATTCCTGTTACCTTACAGGTAGGTTAATATTGCTGACAGGGGTGACAACTGAGATGTAGTTTGCATGTGTGTGGTTTTTTATCACACAATATAAAGAGCATCTTTTACTGGGATGGGCAAAGCAAATGAGAACTGCAAGGGAGATGTAGGGAGGTTGGAGAGAAGAGAGAATAAGGAGACAATTTGGAAGCATAACTGAAATCTCTTTCAGTAGGGAGAAACATCTAAATACTCCTATGCCAATCACCATCTGAAAAGGTAACTGAAATATGAATTTAATTCAAAAGAACTACAATCTGTTAAACTATATTCTAAAGTTATGAGAAGTGATTTCAAACAGAAGAGTTAAGAAACATCAATACTACAAGACCCCTAACCACACTCTCCTCATTATCCATTGAATTATGCAATCCTAAAAACTAATACCACTGGAGTTTCAGCAACTCCGAGCATATGCATTCCCTGTCAGCTTTAATAAGGATTGTGATATACATACATACAGTCCTTTTGAGAATCACAGCCATAGCTTCATTAGCTAAGTAAGAAAGGGCACAATACAGATTTCACTGGCGTGAATTTGACCTATTTAAATAGTTCTTTGCAGTTGCAATATTAGTGTGCATAGTTACTTACTGTCTTCAGGTAAGTTGTTTTCACGTTCTTCTCTCTCCATCTGTTGGCACCAACCCTCCATACGATCTCTCTCTGCCTGAAGTAGCTTCAGAAACCAGTGGCCATCTCGTGGGCACACTGACCTTTGAACAGCCTCCAGAGGATCTTCAGTAATGGAGTCAATCCATGGGTCAGGAGGAGGTAAAATTGACGGATCAAAATCTGTCTCAAAGTCATCATCCACTGCACATGCATGGTAATGGTTTCCTGACCCTTGTATGCTAACAGTAGAGGTGCTTGCATCTCGGGAAAACTGTCTTGATATTTGTCCAGAACATGTATTGTCCTCTTGAGGGTCAATTATTTCAAAGTTCTCATGGAAATCCAGGTCTGCTTGCACAGCTGTTGTTACACTATTAGATCGTGTAAACCTGCGAAAGCTTTGGAGAGCACAAACAGAAAATGTTTAGAAAGTTTTTTCTAGGTAATTTGGTATGGAAGGACATACTAAGATTCTGCCACTCTTCCTAAGCCTGGCAGTCACTCCTCTCAGTGCTACATTCAGGTGTCTTTTTTCTCGAAATGATCAGCATAAGCTCTTTTTCTCATTGCAAGCAAACAAACGAGCATCTCTCTTTTTCCATGCAAGCTCACTGTTTATTGAGACAAGGACCTCTAATTGTTATGTGATATAACAAAGCAAAGGCCAGCCCAAGAGAGAGCTAAGAGTGCCAGTAGCTCAGGATTTTAGGTTACTGATTAATGAAAAGTTAAAGGGGTCCAGTTTTTCAGAAGTGGTTTATCTTTCAATTTTTAAAACTTGCACCCCTTTGAAGTCACACATCCAAACTCACAAGCTACATTTAAAAATCATACATGTGAAATCACTAAGATACTAATACCAATGAGTCTACTACATATGTAATATTATACATTCCATTTATACAAAAAAAAGTACTTTTAACTCAGATAAATATTTTTCTTGCTTCTTCATATTTACCATTCATAATTATATATCTGCCATCTCTCACAATTTTAGTGCCTATTGCCAGTGTCCAGACATTCTATTTTTCACATTCAAACTTCAGTTTCAAAATGATCTCTTTTTCACCAAAGCTAGCACTCTGCCTGTCTGTGTTACCCTCATTGTGATGACTGCTCTCCTGTAGGCACCTTCCTCTCACCTTGCAGAATTCTCCTCTGCTGGGGCATCTGAGGGTGAAGGCACAAGCAGGGGAGAGAGGAGGTTTGGGGGTTTGGGTTGGGGTGGGTTTTCTTTATGTAGAAAGCACTTTGGATTCTGCACTCTGAGGCATCTGACTGAGAAGGCTGACAGAGGAGGAGCACAGAGAAGTATAAGGAGTGAAAGACGACTGATGTTGTTACAGGAGGTGGTAATGAGAGCCCATTTGGTCAGCAGTGAATTGTGGAGGATATGAGTGGAAAACAAATGAGGCAGACTGCTGTCTTGTCCCATGATGAAAAAGAAGGTAGAACCATAAAGTAATTAACAGAGATGTTTCTTAAACCATTAATATTTAGGGTTCAAGATTAACAGTTTTGAACTGAATAGGGACAGATTCCCATCTCCTCTTCTTACAAGTCCAGAATGCCTGTGCTCTCATGCAGACAGTAGTTAGTCTCCAATTTGTTCTCAATCTCATGTTTACACTTGAAACTGGTGTTAGGACCCATTACCCTGTGATATTTTGGCTATTTTGCCATTGTCAGTCCTGTTTTAATTTGCACTCCACCAGCAGTGAAAATGCTGAAGAGATGGAGGAACTGGATGCTGGACACCATTTCACTTCCTTTCATTTATATTCTACCTTCCACTGAAGAGCAATAGCCAGTTAGACAAGTACAACTGACAGCAAAATTTCATCAAGTATGTTTAGTGTGCAGCTGGTGAGGGAGCAGATGGAAGGATGCTGAGGGAGAATTTAATGTCCTATATACCTGGAGCATCCAGATAGCTCAGGAGGACTATAGTAGACTTCAAGGAGGATTGTAATTGGTCCTGCTGATAGAGGAAATTAATGGCTGTTGATTTGGGGCTTTGAGTGGAGTAGAACAAAGCAAAACTGGAGTTGAGAAAGGTCCTCCAAAAAAAAAACCCAACAAAAAAACCCCCAATTCCTCTGCAGAAGAAGGCTTGTTAATTAACATCTCAGCCATACCAATCCCAGGAATACTTTAATAATAGATTGTGTACGCATTTTTTTAATAATCACAAGCATTTTAACATAGTGACTGCTGCTTGCAGGTTTTTTGTAACAGATGTTAAATGATACAAAAATCATGGTTGTACCACTGTAGTTGTGTGTGATATGCACCAGCAAACCAAAAAATAAAGAGTGCAGAATTCTTCAGCTTGGTAGTATTTATCCTTTGGAAAGCAGAGAAAAGCATTTTTTTATGGACTGATACAGCAGAAAAAGTTAGAAAGGGAGAACAAGGGTCGCTGGGGAGGTGGAATCCCTTCCACAGGAGAAAAGGTTTAGAAAACAGATGGCTGAGGAGGATTATGAGAGATCTATGAAATTCTGACTAGAGGATGTTTCACCATTTCTCTGAGTGTGATTACTGTGGGGATGAAGGCAGCCAGTTGCAAGGCTCAGAGGTCTATAGATCTACATCTAATGAAAGGAAGTACTTCACACACTAATCACACAATGTGTGATTAAATTAGGTAAAAATATGTTAAAAGAGAACTTGATCAAATTCACAGGAAGAGCCATTACACATCTCATATTTGGCTTGGGATGTTCCTGAACAACAGAATACTAAATTGGGAATGTCTACTGGGAGAAGTAGTGCTTAGTTCACACACTTTATACTTTACACACTCTCCTTTATACTTTTCCTAAGTATCTCCTACAGCCCCTAGCAGAGAAAAGCTGTCATACTAGTATTGGTGATTAGAAAGACACTAGCATTAGGCTTGCATTACAGTGAAAATCTGTTGTCCAATCCATGTTAGTTTTTTAGAAATTGTTTTAATTTGACCACCAACCTGACAAATCCTTTATCTGCACTGAAATACACAAACATGCACATACACATATAAACACACACAAAAACATGTGTGCCCACACAGGCATGTGCTGACTGAGGATTTCTTTTTAGACATTTATTCAGGGTTCACTGAGAGCCAAGGCATTAGTACACTGTGTACTTTTCCACACCTTCCATAGCACTGGTGAGAAAAGCAAATGCCTTAGTCCAGGCTTGCTCCTCTCCATGTCCCAGCCTCCATGTCACAGCCACCTTCTGCTTTCTCCATTGCCCTGGACTCTGACACTCCTCTGTTTCAGACGACCACTTGTGTTTTCAGTTAACACCCTGGCTTTTCAGTGTACACCAAAACCCAAATGTGAAAGCATCAAGGTCTGCTTGACAGGAGGATGTATTGCTGGAGGCTCTATGTTTCAAGTCTTTCAGAAGTGTGCTCTTATTGGGTTCAGTATGAGCTAGTGCCACCAAAGCCAGATTCTGCTTTACAAATGAAATAGAATGACCTACTTTTTTTTTGCCTTTGTTTTATCTAAATAATAGTTTGCCACAGGTTTGCATGACAGTTTCTTGGCACTGGATTATGTAAGTTATCTGTCTTCAAAAGAAAAACAACTTGGCAATAGAATATACCATCAGTTAAAAAAAAAAAAAAACTTCCAATGAAATGTATTTTGAATAAAATGGAAATGTAGGATGGCACTTATTATCTGCCTGCCTCCAACTCATCTATATAAAACGCCTAATAGATGGTAATTCTAGTCTTTGACACAGCTTCCTCACTCACTTCCAGGATGTTTTACTCTTATGAAATACCATTTGTGTCCCACATGAGCATTTTTTGATTTGCTCTTAGTTAAAACTCCATACTAGAGGAGAGCTGTTGAAACTAATGATAAAGTTTCTACTACTCCTACCATATAAAACATTCACAAGTCTACCTAAAAAATGGTAAAAGTTCAAAGCAGATGTTTGCTGCTTCTTCTGCTTCAGGCTTTGCCCTTTTGTACTCAGTTGTACCCTGCAGGCACAAGGTGTAATAATTACATCTTCAGAGAACTGCAGCAGATATCTGGCCTAGGGTGCAGAAAGCCATGAAACCTCAGACTGGATAAACCAGTATGGAGAACAACAGAATGATGTGTTTTGAACAACAACACAGTTACTTGTTGGCATTCAACTCTCAGCTTCTAAGTCTTTGGCTTTATTTTGCAAAACATGTTTGCAATTCAACTTAGATAACTTAATTTCTTCCTTAAAAAAACTCCAAACCCAAAACCCCAGAAAAGATCTGAATTTCAAACCAACTGATGCATGGTCAATCTCACAGGTATTTAGGTTAAACTCAGCCTTACTTTACCCACTGACTGTCCTCCTCCTTGGTGGTGGGCTTCTCTGCTAAGGTTGCAGCTGCTGTCAGCAGAACAAACCAAACTACAGGAGTTAGTAGCTATGGTACTGTGTTTCTAATGGCAGGAACAATATTCCTGCTCCGACTCCATTCCTTGCAGCTGCTCCTCTTTGTTCATGGCATTATTTTAAGCTAGTTGGTTTATTTGTTGTTTTTTACCATGTCTTGGCCTTTGCATTGCAGAGCAGAGATGCTGGCTGGAGCACTCAGCCTCCCTCCAGGGCTTGATGCTGGGAGGCTATTGCCAGCCAGCAGGGTGTGATCAGAAATTCATGGCCAATTCTTCCAAGGCCAGGCTTGCACAGCCCACCAGCTGGCTGGGAGCCACCAGGGCTGTAAGCATTCCCTTGGCTCACAGACAGGCCTGCTTTGCCTTTTGTGGACCAGAGCAGGAATTCCTCCTCCAGGCATACACAGGTTGGGAGGTGATGTGGGGAAGGAGTCCCATCAGGATGGGACTGGCCAGAGGATTGGGTGTGGGTTGCAAGGGACACTTAAAGGTCATCTAGGCCAACCTCCCTGCAATGAACAGGGACATCTTCAACTAGATCAGATTGCTCCAAGCCCTGTTCAGCCTGACCTTGAATGTTTCCAGGGATGGGACACTTATGACCTTCCACCATGGAGAACGTAGCCAGAAAATGCTGCTGAGAAAAGCCATGCAAGCAGTTCACAGAATCACAGAATATTCTTAGTTGCAAGGGACCCAAAAGGATCAAGTCCAACTCTTAGCCTTGCACAGGACATCCCCCAAATGTCATGTCATGTTCTTCCTGCTCAGCTTACTCAAAATACAGACTTGAGAGGCCTAAAGAGTGCAGTGTTGAGAAGTTTGAGTTAGAGTTAGGGAAGAACACCAAAACCTGAGCATTTTTTGTTGGACAGTAAGTAACCAAACACAAAAACCAACAGGAAAAACCAAGAATATGAGTTTATATAGTAACAAAATCAAAAAATGTGAGGGTAGGGAATGGGTCTGAAAAGTATTAGTGAGACCCAGCAGCCTAAAGAACTGAGGATGAGATAAACAGCGGCAATGGATCCATTTGTAATGTGGTCAGGTGCCAGGGAGCACATTTATCCTTTGAGCAGTACAAGAGGAGGAGGACTGAGGCATTTGTCTTGGCAGGAGGCCCATGATACAGAAAGTGAAGGGCCAAGGAAAGGTCTGAGGTGATGGAAGATTGAAGAGAGAGGGCTGTCCTATGAAGATGCTCTGTTTTTGAATTACTTAGATCAAGAAATGGAGGCAAAATGTTTTGCTTACCTGGTCCGAACACAGAAGAAGGAATATTTAAAAGGACATGAGGAGGTAAGGCTCCCTAGTGTGAGAATGACCATCATATGAGGTGAAGGAAAGGGGAAGGGAAGAGCAGGAAGCCAAGAATGAAAGTTGTGGTAGGCTTTTGGTGCATTAGGCAAAAAGCTCTATTGTTTTGTAACAGTGTAATTAATAGCTTAGACTGTCAAGGAAACATGATCAATTTACTGTATTTATCCTTCCTGCTGTGTCATTCTTCTAATTTTACATTTATTTAGTATTTCTGGAATATTTTTCAAAACATAATTTCTCAGAGATTCAGCTAAAAAGGGCTTTTCTTAGACTTTGCAGATGTTATGGTGCAGGGACCATGAAGAATGTACAGTATTTACAATTCTATTCCTGCAACAGATAATCAATATATTGTGCTCTGATGTATTATGGAAAAAAAGAAAAAAAAAAGAGTATTTGTGCCCAACTGTGATGATAAGCCCTTTGTGTCTTGAGTGCACTCATTTTCTAAGGATTAGGGGCTGTCCTTTATCAGCCAGTTCACTTCTGAAAGTCCAGGATAGATTGATGCTCCAAACAGCAGCAACCTCAACTTTATCAGCAAGGAAACCCCCAAACACTGCTGTCAGTAAGTAATGCAGAAATATTGCTTTCTCAGGGCAGAAACTCACAGGCAAATCTTACCTTTTCCTCTGGAGCAATAAAAACTGCTGTAGAAAGAGGACTTTGGAAGTAAGGTATTTACAAACAGATGTTTCTTTCTTTCTTTGCAGGGAGGGGGAGGGTTGGCTTTTGGGGTAGTTATTTCCTTTGTGTCCAGGCTGAAGTGAAATGGTCCTTCAGCATCCATTCTAATGTGCTATTTATCTAGTGCTGGAAGAGCTGAGGGTAAATGGGGCTAAGGTCTAACACATAAAGAAATGTCTGCCAGCAAGAGATGTTTTAGCAGGTTAATGAGGAACTTGGTAACAGCCTAGCAGGGTCATTGCAAGATCACATTTCTTTTTGCTGAAATCACTTTAGTCTTTTAAAACCACAGGAAAATACTCTGCTATTTTACAGGGAAACTTGGTTGAATTGAAAATGGTGTAGATACACCTGCTATTTTTGAGTATTTTTAGTAGATGTAGGAAAAAATGATGTGAAAATGGACATCTCCACTGGCTCCTGCAGTCAGCAGACCATCAAAAGGAAAAGGGCCTGAATTTTGTCAGCTTAGATTTGCTGTATCCAGTTTTATTCTGGAGAAATTACAAGGATAACTTCCCTCATTGACAAGTCATACTGCACCGAGGCTTCACCTATGACACAGGAGGGTACTCAGAGTTATGAAGAATGTGGCTCCAGCATCCAAAAGTCACACTGTGCCCAAGTGGCCAGAGAAAAGAGAAGCAAGACTTGTGTGGGTACTTGGAGTCACAGCAACACTGGTCAGGCCTGCACACTCAAAGGCAAGGGGAGATTCTGGCTTTTCTTCAGCCACTGAGTCCAGTTTTGGGAAAAAAAACCAAGATTTGCAGTTGTGGCCACGCACTCAAAAAAGTTTATGTGTCCCAAATGTTATGCACAGTTATGTTGCCCTGCAATGTATCTGCAAATTTGTCATCAGAAAAGAAACATAACTCTTTAAGACAGCTGCTCTAGTTTATTTATTATTTTAATTTTTTTTCTTGGAGGATATTTGTTTACTAACTCAGGATATACTGCAGATTGTAGGGAGAACAGAGTTTTACAGGCTTGCTTTGTAATCTCAACAATTTTTTTGTAAAGGAGCAATTGTAATGCAGAGATGTCTGGGTGAGATACCTGATTAAAAGCATTCAGTTTGGCTCTGCCACTGCACTGCTATATGTGGCTGAAATTCTGCTGAGAAACAAGGTAAACCTTTCCTCATCAGTTCTATGCTGTTGCAGCCATCCCAATACTAATACTCCAGCTGCAACACTGTGCACTGTTTAAGTAGATTTTCTGGGGAAAAAAGAATATTAAAATATATGTGAGACCTCAAATGTGTGGCATTTCTCTTCCATTTTTCTCACTGGTCCTGAAAAATATTATCTGAAAAACAAGAGCTACAACAATTATAAGATTCAGCCTTTCAGCTGGGTGATCTAACAATTCATCCAGGAAGCAGATTTATGTGGTCATGTGTGCAGGAACTAGGGCTCTTAAAAATTAGTTGTGGCATAATTATTTACTTTAGAAAAACAGTATTAACTTTTACTCACCACTTCTCCTCCTCTACTTGAACTCCTATGGACTGGAACTTACTGGTTGCTTTATTATCGCCTGGTATGGTGGATTCTTCAGCACCATCAACCTTATAAAAACCAAAACATGGCAGGTAATCAGAATGTATTTTAGCAGAGATATCAGCAGGCTCCTTGCAGTTTCTATGCACCTTAACTACTAAGTGTCTGCACACAGAGCTTGTACCATGTTGGTCATCTAGTCGGTTTCTCTGTGGTGTGCTCATTTCTGATGTTATTAGTGCATATTCGTTGTTCTTAATCTATAAAGCATCTCTGGTAAGACAATATTCAGCCTGCAACATGCAGATGGATTTTAGCCAGTATTTTGTGGAGGCTGGATATTCACACTTGTCAGAGCACATCTCTGAGCAGCTGTAACTCCAGGTATTGTACCTCACTGTTTGATTTTACCTTCTATCTGTATGTTCATACATATGTGAACTCATATCAAAATCAGGTGTTTATTTTGTTTAAATGTTAGTGCCTCAAATCAGAGTACTGCAGAGAAAAGATTTTAAGAAAGCAGATATGTCTTAGATTCATTTTCTTTACTACTTCATCTTGCAAACCGGTGGTTCCCAGGAGCATGGGCTGGAACTTAATACCACATCTCCAGCTCCAGCTCCATGAGTAGATTTGTACCAACAGTATAAAGTTAAAAGTTAACCACAGATGTGTCTTTGAACAAAATCACAATATTCTGGGTCCAATCAGTGTAGTTGTTAACTCCCAATGCTATATAAAATATGGATAGTCATACAAGAAAAACATTTTCCAGCAGATAGAATTTTGTGCCATAGCGGTGTCACCTGTAGCTTCAAACTGACCACATGTGTACAAAATATCCAGCTCTAGTGGCTGTTCCATCAGCAGCTTCTTGTTGAGAGTCACTTGACCAACGAGTGCAGGAAAAGTGCTCAGTGAGGGATGGGAGTTACAGAAGCTGTTCTGTGAGGTGAAGTACTTCCTTGATACTGGGGGTTCTGGGGAGATAAATACACCTTAAATCCCATAACTGACAGAGTGAAGCAAACTTTTGATGGTAGGGCTTTTCTTTGCTTGACTTTCCTTGTTTGCTCAGCAGATTTACAGCAAAGGCTTGCAATGTCTGAAGAATGACTGAGGGGTATAGAGGACACACATGGAGGTTGACCAGAAGTGCACACTAGGTTTATTTGGCAGAGGAGGAAGAAAACCAAGAATATACCTGTGGCTATTGCAGCTTGCCCTGCTCTACAGAGATGGGTTGAACTATCATTAAGATGCATAATTGGTCTGAGTTCAGACTAAGCCTGAACTATGCTCCCTTTACTCAGTGAAGAGAGGCTGACTCTACTGCCAGTCAGAGGACTGAGAGTGTACCTACCTCTTTTAAGGCAGTTGTTTGTAAGAAAAGTAATTTCTGGCATCAACACCTATCTTAAGGTATTTCTACTCCCACACTACCCCTTCAGCTGTACCAGCATGAATGCTTGTGCAACGATGCTGCAAAATGGATCAGACAGCAGACTAGTGAAATAAGTTTCTTTTCTCTGTGAAGCCTGTCTGACTCTAAAAAGCTCATTGATGTGCACAGCTGTGAGGGTGGCACTATGCACAAGCAGAAATCCTGTAAGGCTGCATCACTGCTGAAGGTTTCACTTCATGTCATCCCAGCTTCAGGTGGTTTGTACCACATCTTCATTGGTTTGTACACAAATCCTGCCTTGGCAGACTCCTCTCACGTACCATCCCCAGGTTTCATTATTGTTTCACGTGATTATACTGGTCATCTGGAAACTTCAAAGTTTATGAAGGTGATTGTCAAAAGCTTGAAGAGCATTTGGAACTTGGTTTTCCTCAGATCTCAGGAAAATGAGGCCTCTATACCTTTCAAAAACAGCATTTGTAACTTGTAACACTACATGAAGAAGTGATAGCAGGGAGATCGTCTCTCAAGAACCATGATTCACATTACTGTTGTTCATTTTGGCTTCTGCAAACATGGAAATTATTTCCTTGTACCCATTGCTTTGCAGAGTCTTTGCTTTGGATTGGTGAAATAAAGGATTACAATAATATAATGGCATCTTAGGCTTGGCAGGGAATGAGACTACATAATAGAGAAGTTTTCCTCTATCCCTGTCCCACCTGTATCTTCTGTGTTTAACACTGAACATCAGCCCTTCTTCCAGAATATATCCAAAACAAACAGCTGTGAAGCAGTAAAAGTCTACAAAAAGGCAGTGAACTGAACACACAGGCAATAGTTATTATTGCCCTTCCAAGAAGAATTGAGAGAAAAGTCACAGCTTTTCCAGCAGCTACCCCTGGGATGGCTTACTTCAGCACAGCACCTCTCATCCATCTCATCAGGCTGATGTAGAGATTTCATGGTAAATTCTTAGACTTTACTAAACAGATAAGCCTGTCCAGGCACATAGTGCTGTGCTTATAACCACCTTCTGCAAGAAAAAAAAATTGTGTCTTCCTGTGAAGTCTGATAAGCTGTGGATTGCTATTCTATTTGCTCGAGATTCATCTCCTGTCAAAATTTTTGTTGATTCTCTGTTGATTTTAAGTTCAAGCACTTTGTTACAAAAACTAATCTTGCAAACAGATAGTTGGGAATCCTATGCACATCTTTTTTTGTGGGGGGAGTAGGGCATAGGAAAGATTAATTAAGAAAGCAGATTACACAACTCCAGTTTATTTACTCTTGTCCTTTCTGTAAACATGAATGAACTTTGGCAGGGTTAGTTTTCTTTTTTCATTCCACTAGAGGTAACAAAATGTAATTTTCTTTAACAAGGGCAAATCAGAAGGAACTTATCTTCTGTTCTTGAGGCTGAGGTAGGAACAATGCTGCCTCATTCAAGTGGCTACCAGTCATTATGAAATGCATGAATAACCAGCGACAATTAATTCAGTGAGGCTGGATGAAAATATTTTTTTGGTGATAGTGTAATGTAAATCATTGTTTTACACATTCCCTTTCAATGATTTAATTCATGCCTTTCTGACCCCCGCTGTGTTATGATTCATAGATTAGTGCTCATGTGTGTAATTTAACAGAGCTGAATAACAAGCAGCACAGAGACTCAAACAAATCCTTGCATCTGATGTATTTATGATAAATTAGGAAAACATCATTAGTACCATGGAGAATGATTATGCTGGTACAAGCTCTACATAGGTACCTGTCAGAACAAGAAGAAAAATACACACCAAACATTGTATAATGAGCAGTAAAACAGATATAGAAATCCAAAACAATGGCAAGCATATGATCCATGTCATGTACTGTACCTGTATTCCAATGGATAAGCATCTGTTTTTCTTGAAGTGGTCCTTCTTCCTATCTTCTACTGCAACAGTGGCAATGGTTGTAGTGGTGGTGACAGTGGCAGTGTTGTTCCCTACATGTTGGCTTGCAGGTCCATGGATCTGTGCATTGGCAGCTTCAATAGCAGCTGTCAGTGCCTTCATACTGTCCAGGCTTTCCGTGGAGTTGCTAAGTCCAGACTGGCTGATGATATCGCCCCTCTGTCCATGCCCATCCATGTATGCATCTTGGGCAGACTCCGTGCTGCTCTGGGCTGTGATGGAAATAAAGGGTTTGGTGGTGGTTCTCGGTGGGACTGGAGGTGGTGTCTTCTTGTAGGTGGTAATGCAGGATGACACTGGAAAAAACATAGCAGAGTTCTTGTTTTATTGATGCTGCGGGGCAAATGGGTGCAAATGTGATCTCAAAGCATCAATAAGCATGGACAGAGAAGAGGTGAGGAGGAGGCTGTTAGCCAAAGAGCCCCCAAAAGTAAATCTGAGTGCCATAGTAATGCCTTATCAGTGTCTTCTATTGCTCTTATGTTAGTGGCAGAATTGTTAGTAGTGCAAACTGGGAGAGAAAGTATCTATTTGTCAAGACCCTCCTTAGTCTTTTTAGGATTGTTTTCCTCAATATATTTTCTATTAAGTCTTCTAAGTCCCATAGGAACAAGAGCTTCCACCAAAATGTTTGTTCTGCTTATTGCTCCCAAGCAAGATTCACAAGGATGAAAAGTCTCCAACCACTTATCCCAGCTAAACTGTACTTCAAGCAGGTTTTTCGCAATTGTTTTATGTCTCTCTACCCTGTCCTACTATATGCAGAATTTCAAACCACATTTTTCTGATGAGAGAGATTCTCAAATCATCCTTTATCAAAGTTTGTTAACACTCACCATGATTGGACTTGTGTATTTCTTTCTATAAAATGTTTCACTTCTTGCACAGACTTCTCAAATGTTTTGAAGTGCTTTGTAAGTTATTGAGGCCATATTTAAAAGAACATTTTACCATGCCTAATTTCTCACCATAAATACAACATCAGTTCTGGAAAAAAAAATTGCTCGATTTTACACACGCGGAGTAAGTGTAATGAAGTCAATAGCTAAAATCTGCCAGTCAGGGGTAAAGTGTAAGTATAATGTGTGCAATAACAAAGACTTTAATAAAAGTATTTTTTTTTGAAGGCTACGCTCTCTTTGTAAGTGCTGGTATGTGGAGTTATAAGCTTAGCTTGAGGTTCCCAGGTTAAAACTATCGTTCTGTATACACAGAATTACATATAGAAAGCACTACATGGAGATTAAAACATCTTCCTTTAATGGTTAGTTGTCAGCTCTGCAATACTGAAGTCCTGGAATGCTTTCAAGGGAGGAAAGAAAGGCCATTAAACAACCATGATGTGCTCTATTTTTTAACAAAATAAAATGCAGGCATGAACCTGTGCAAAGTTCAGACACAAACTTGTTAACATAAATTCTTATTAACAGTAATCATATGGCAAGAAATGATTCATCAGATCATTTTAACTGGCAGACGTCTATGCCACCCACATAAAAGGTAACTCTACTACAGCTGTTCTGCTTTCTGTTTGCACTGTATCTGCTTGTCGAGCCAGAAGCCATAATGGCATTAATTTGACTAGCTCACAACCATATGCCTCATATCTCCCCATAGCTGTAGGAATATTACAGTGTGAAAGGTGTTTCCAGGGCATGAAATCACACAGGATTTTTTTAAAGGACTCTAGTATAAATTTCTGATAACATGTCTGAACCCATGTTAAACATGTTGAATGCTAATGGAAAAAAAAAGGAGTGTTTCAGGTAGTGAGGGTTTTGAAACTATGATTCACTTCTGAAGAATCAAACTGAAACCATGGTGTCTCTGAGAGAAGAGATGGCTAAAAATGGATTTGTCAAATTTTAACTCTGGGGAAGCGAGTAGTTAATAGAGTTAAAGGTGTCTTATAAAGTTCTCATGACAAGGTCAATACCTGGAACTAACAGAAAGGATGACAGTTCTACAAAGGGGACTATAAATGTTGTGCGGTATTTCATTGGTTTTGCTTCTGTCAAAAAGCATCTGTTGTGACAGCACATGCAGGTAAACCAGCTGCTGTTGCTGCAGCACAGTCATATACTCCAGGACTCAAGGAGAATTGTGGAGGCTGCTGCTTGAGTTGGGATACCTCAGAAATACTCTGGGTGGTTCATGGTCAGAAGAATGTTCTCCGAGTTGTGGAAATGCAAACTGAAATCCAGCACAGAGGAATTCAAGGCACACACACACGCACATATCCAGGTAATGCTTTGGGAAGCTGCTGCCAAACTTGTCTAATAGAGGTTCATGAGCAATGCAACATTGCAGTTCAGCAAAGTATAAATTGTACCATTTAAAATATGCTAGGAAAGGTACTAGGGAACACCTTCAGTACATCCCAGCACAGCACATAAGTATCAGTTTTTTTTTTACATAGCAGAGAGGGAAATGATAATGAAACACACTTGAAAAGGTGTCTTAGGTAGGAGAGAGAGCATCAGAACCAAAGAGCAAGCCTTAACAAGACAGGTCCCGACATCACTGGGCATCCTGCACCAGAATAGCAACCGTCTATTGACAGCTACCATGCTCTCTGGACACAGCAGTAAAAATACAGAATTGCCTAATTTAAGGTGCCTTTCATTCTGTTGGTAAATGTATTCAATGAGGAGTATAATCCACACCGCAATGAAAGATGTTTGCACTCAGCTAATTAAATCTGAAGTTATTCTTAAGAGGGGGAGAGAATTGACAAGTCACACGGTGAAACTATAAAGAGACATAGCAAAACGTTCTTTTAGCAAGTCAAAACAAATCCTCGGTTTCCTGGAGTCACGCAGCACATACTGTACAGCTCCAGAGAAGCAGAATGTGCAAGTCATAAAAGAACCCCAGGCGCTTCATTACTGGAAATGATGTAAGCTCCTGCCGCTCCTCTGCAGAAACGGCACAAAAACAACGCCGGGGCCGCCGCCGCTGTCGGGGGCAGCTGCTCTCGGTGCCGGAGCTGGCCGAGCCCTCCGGGGCACCACAGTGAAAGGCTTTCGGTGCTGCAGCTCTTCTTCGTGTGCGCTCAAATACCTGCCAGCCTGTGTCAGGGCAACCTGAAGGATCTGCGGCTCTCCAAGTGGCCACGGTATTTTGAATGTTAAGCTGCCCGAAAAACAAAACGAATCCTCCCCGGGAAAATTGTCAAAACGCTGGCGCTCTCCTTGTCCAGCCAGGAGAGCCTGAGCATTCCGTCGGTGCAGGGAGAGCAGATCCATGCGGCGCTTTCCCCCGCGGGCAAAGGAGGAAACTCATCTCTCCAGCCCTCCTGCGGCAGAGACTGCCCGGCGGGAGGACTCCGAGGGAGAACGCTACAGCATCACACGACACGTGGAAAATGTCGAGAAATCCTCACTTCACACACAGGGAATTTTCAAACTATGAAAGCTAGTTTAATTCACATAAGGAAGTGAATTTAAAGGGCTGTATAAATTCTCTGATAAATATGTTCTTGGACATAGATCAAGTGGTGAAGTTCTGTACAGAAACTGATCTGACTGGAGAGTCAAGTCAAAGTAGTCTCTTGAATCATTAAAATTGTTTAGATATGGAGTTAATCAGAAATCTCTTGTTCTGAATAGTAAAAGAAACCTCAGTTTGACATAACATAGACTAGTTTCCACAGTTTTCTTCCAGAGACCACATGCTGCTGAAGCAGCTATACATTCCTCTCCTAGGGCATATGCAAGGTTTAATCCAGAAACTAGTTAAGTCATGCACAAGAATCCTCAGACAGCCAAAGCACTTTGAATCAGGCCCACTGTTTCCAGTGCATCAGTTCTCCAAGTTATGCTTTCCTTCTCCTTTGGATCTTTACCCTATTTCTGCCTTCAGGTTACAGTTTAATCCCAAATACCTAGTGAAAAAAACACTTTCTCCAGTTAAACAAAAAAAAAAAAAAAAAAAAAAAAAAAAAAAAGAAGAAGCCACGGTTTTTGTCTTCCTAGCCAGTATTTCCAAACAACTAGCTCATGGGACAGGAATCTGGAACAGGGAGTGTCAACCACCCAGTTCAGAAGGAAGTCTAATGATAAAAAAAATAATCCCAGATTGCATAATAATAAAGGTTTGAATTTGAATGTTTCATTGTAAGAGTACTTCAGTTGTTTAAACATGCTCACTACGGGAGATGAGCCCTCAGGAAGAAACGTCAGCATGCAAACACAAATTTTTAACTGAGTGAATGGGTGCTCAGGAGAGCACCAACCCAGGGGTTAATAAAAATATTAATATTTGTGAAGGGATAAAATTCATGCAGTGCTTTGAACAGTTGAAGTGATGAGATACATCAGTAATATCTTTCTAACTTCGTAGTCCTATATAAACTCGATTAACAAGAATAAATGAATGCACAAATTCAGGTAACATTAATAGTGTTTCTTCTGAGAAAAAGCACGAACCCCACAGTTTGAAAGGAGCAACAAAGAACACAACTTTCTCAGCACAAGAAAGATGTGGACCTGTTGGAGTGGGTCCAGGGGAGGGCTATAAAGATGATCAATTGGTTGAAGCACCTCTACTGTGAAGGCAGGCTCAGAGAACTGGGGATGTTTAGCCTGAAGAAGACTCCACAAAGGCCTCACTGTGGCCTTCCAGGATCTTAAAAGGGAGGGAGATGGTTTTTTATATGAGCAGTGACAGGAAAACGGCAGTGGTTTTAAACTGAAAGAGGGCAGGGTTAAATTAGATGCTAAGCATAATCGACTCCAAAGGTGATGAGGCACTGGAGGTGCCCAGAGAACTTATGGATACGCCACCCTTGGAAGTGCTCAAGGATGGCTTGGATGGAACTCTGAGTAACCTGGTCTGGTGGGTGGTGTCCCTGCCCATGCACGGGGATTGGAACGAGATGATCTTTAAGATTGCTTTTGACCCAAACCATTTTATGAGTCAATGATTATAATTAATACATAAGTAAGTATGAGGATAAAAAGCAGTTCTTCCACGCTGCACAGCTGGATCTCAGTCTTCTGATTTACTGTCTGTTATAAATGGGTGTGTGAACAGTGGAGCCCTTGCACCTCATACAACTGCCACGCAAAACACAGATACAGGCAGATCTCAGCAGACCTAAGCTTCACTACTGCAGCCTCTGGGTTTAGAGGGGCAGTGCTTGATTTGGCTTGTTGGACTCAAACCATACACATATTTTCTTATATTTTTAATATTTGGGAGGAATTCTTGAAAGTAGGGTTTCAGATCCTGTATTGTTACTTTTACATGCAAAAAATTGGTATGAAAACGGGGCATGCATTATCTTAATAAAAAACTAAGCAGATGGTTTCTGAGGATGTAGAGATTTACTATTACAAAACTAAAGCAAAGATTTTTATAAGAAGTTTTAAACTGCTCGAGGGAATAATAACACCGTGAGTTATGGATGTCATTATCCCAAATGAGAACTACTGAAGTCTAGATACCACACCATCAGGAATTCTGCCAAGGCCATGCTTTTTCCAGACCTCCCTCACTGCCAAGCTGATGCCTTATTTGATGAAAGCCTAAGCTTCACTGGCTTGGGAAACAGGCACAACTAAAAAAACTAAAATCCTGCAGAAAATTAAACAAAATATTTAAACTACTTTTATGGCACACAGTACCACCACAGATTTAATATCCCATGTACTCAGAGGTTTGAAGCTGTTGCTGGTGACCTTTTTAATACGTCTGGACATTTTTGTTTGCAAGTAGTGTGCCTCCAGCTTCCCAGCTGGATACAGTGAAGGATCTCTTGAAGGTGAGACTAAATCTGGCTGATCCTGCACCTTAAATGAATTGAGTTGGAAAATCTGCATGTGCATACCCAGTGGATGACAGGTGAATATTTCTCCAGCAGATTTTTTTTCTCCTTTTAATTTCTTCTGCTGGAAGCTGCTGATGTCAGTCAGAAGCTTAATTGCTATCCCAGGGAAGCTAAATTATTTTGCAGAGAACAGGTGAGACAGCCAAAGGTGTCTGCTAAATGCAGTTTATCACTAGGATATTATCAAAAATTATGTATGCACAGACAAAATCCAGGGCATGTAGGCTTCCTAGGAGACCCACTTTACTCCTTGTACTACACAGCTGCTGCTGAACTTCCCTCTCTATAAAAATGACCAGTATATTAACAACACACAACTTAAGCAATTCAACTCGTGTGGCCCAAAACTCAGGAGTCTATAAACATATGAATCTCTGGAAAAAAGATTTCATATTAACTGAAAGTTATTACCAAAGTAGATCACTGATGGCTTATAATATTTAACCCCCCAAACTTGTGAACTTTACTGGAGTCAAGCAATTAGCACTTGGCTCTATTTATAGGTATATACACACAGGTATCATATATACCTGCTGAAATTCAGTCAGGCTGAGAGAAATCAGAAGAGAAACAGTTTTGGCCTTGCCCCTAACCTTTAGCTAAAAACAAAACATCTGGAAAAACGCCACCAAGAATTTCAAGGATAAGGATATGAGTCCATTCAGGACAGAGTCTCTCTTATAGATTTGAAGATGCAAATGCTTCAGTACAGTCATGGTAGAAAGTCTCTGATACAGAATATCAGCCTCTACATGCAATGAAATATGATGAAAGTAAATAAAAAAAAAAAAGACTACAGCAGACTGGTCTTTTTTAGTCAGCATGTTTTCACAGGTACAGCACTTTTTTACTGAGGAAATTGGGGAAATACTGCTTGATCTGTTCCTTAAACTAAGTCTAGCAAACCATTCAAATGCTGCACTTTGCCAAAATTTTATTTCTCCCCATATTGGAGCAGTAATTAAAAACATGAAACCTTACAATCTTAGATAAAAATAGGGTACTTAAATGTATTTTATGTTTCAAAACTTATATGTCACAAAATCATCATAGTAAGAAATTAATAAGCTTTCTGGATATCAGTACTTTAATTTTGTAAAAGGAATTTATGGAAAACAAGGAAAATCTTGTGAAATATGGTAGTTTATCCCACTAAGATCAAGAATATGTAACAATAAATAAATGTAATAATATTCAGCTTAATGAAATCAGATTATTTTCCTATGTATTTTCCAGCACACAACTTCACTGGCACTTTGATATAATCCTTTGTTATGTGTTACTGCAGCACTCTTGAGTTCCAGAATTTGCATCTTTTCCCTTTGGCAATAATGTTAATAAAACAAAATGGGATTTTTTTTTAAATGTGGAGTGGTGCTAACCAAATACAGACACATCTACGTAAACAAATATTTATGTAAAAACACAGTACAAGAACCAAACCCAAGATTTTCAGAAACACAGGGGGTTGAACAGTCTGCAAGTATCTAGTCACTGTAGTTAGAAGATGTATCTAGAAGTTTTCACATCTAAGCATGAATTAATTGCTTATTCTTTTGCCTACTGAGTAATGGTAGAATGTAAAGACTTTGTCTACAAGTGCACATTGCAAGTTCCTGGTGCTAATAACTCAAAAACCTGTGTCTTGATTACATTTCTAAATTTGATTCTTGAAAACCTCACCCAAACTGTGAATATAAAACCTAATTTCCAGACTGTATCAGTAGCTCTTTCAACATTCCAGAAGTCAGTGTGCCATAGTGGAGCCCACACATCTCATTGTGTTTGGGCATGTCACTGTAGGTGCTATTTCTTGAAATTGCCACGTAATAGTAGTAACCACTGGTGTTTGCCATATTAATACACTCTTGTATATATGCTATCCCTTCAGTTACAGAAGGATAGTTAATATCTGAGCATCCAGGAGGCTTAAACCCTATCAAACCTGAATATATATCAAGGTAGATGTGTGGGCAGAACCAAGCCCACATATAAGTAATGATTTCCTGATCTTTACTAAAGCAAGTACTGTGTGATGTGCCTTCCTTCACAGTTTGTTAAGAACTGCATTTTGTCCTTCCTGACCCTCTGCTGCCAATGTCTTGTCCTTTCATGATGGCAGACTGATGATAAAGCAAGACAATCGGTCAGTCATTTCAGGAGGAGTTTGTCACAAATTTGATTGCTCAATTGCATGTTGAAATTGTATAGTTCTTGTCACAGGAGGTCGGACTAAAGAATAATTAGGATCCTCCCCTTCTGAATCCCTGAAGCCCAGAAGCCAACCTGTGAACCTGGAAGAGACTTAAGCAAGTCAATTATTTCTGAGTAATATGATCATGTAGCATTTAAGTTAGCTGGGTATTAATGTTGCTTCACTCTTCAACATTATGGCAAGGATTTTTTTTTAAGCTCTTCACTGCAGCTAACTTTCAAAAGGCAACACTTGGCTGGGGTATTGACATTTCAAAGTGTTATTTCTGTATAAGAAAAATGTCTGTAAAAGTTGTTCCCTCTTCCTCAGTCTGGAAATGTACTTTCTTTGTTTGCTGCTGATGTTAGCAAGAAAACAAATTTCTACTGGTTTTTACTCCCAGTGGTTTTCTGAATACTTAATAAACTTAAGGTAGGGTAAGCAGAATTCTGTATTATTGCACACATTGGTATCAAGCTGGTCTCACAGAATTTGATTATTGATGCATCTAAATTGGCTTAGAAATTAATTAGTTTACATTGCTGCAAACCCATCCCTGATGTGGACATAAATGAAGGGAATAAGAGTGATTCTTTCAGATAATTTATTGCAATTAACTTCATCAATTAGATGATTTTAAAGTTATTTCCTTTTATGCCATGGCATGCAAACAAGCTGTATATTGTTATCAGTTATATCAATTTGAATCCAGTAAAAAATGTATAAGTATCAATTTAACCCAGTAAGAATTTGTGAAATTTAATTTTGTGGGTCATAATCACTTTTCAGGGTTGCTGTATTTGAGTTAATTTGTGCCTGCATGGTTTGCTTACTTTTATACCTGAGATTTTTTTTAAAACTACACTAAACAAGAGAACACAGTAAGCATGCATTATTCTAATGTATTGTTAATAATGAAATTTTCAAAGCTGACCCACAATGAGAAAATTCTGCACTGTGAGACAGCTCCATGTATATATATATATATATATATATAATACACATACATACACATATAGGACAGTTATTTTTATCCAGTCATTAGGGGACTGGTATACTCAGCAAATACAGAAATGTAGATACACCAGTTTTGCATCCTATCCAACCCTAAGGCTCTTTAGAAGATTTTAAGAAATAAAGAAACTAATTGCTCTGATATAGACTATTCAAATGCATTTAATACAGACCATATGAGGTGGGATTTACTATTTTTGGTATAATAGCCACCTACTTTATTAATCAAACTACTTTATGATGCTGTGAGTATAAGTTGTGATTCCTCAAAGCAGAAGGCACTTTGTCGCCTGATCCAGCAATTAACTCAAACCTCTTTAAACTCTTAAAAACAAATGATATTATTTTTTTTCTCAGTACTTGGTGCCACCAAGGTGTTACTTCTTTGACATTGTCTCAAAAGTCAACATTTGAGTTTTGAAGATCTTGTTTTATGCTACTTGATATTTAACACTTTATTAATTGGTTTGTGTAAGAGTTAAAAGTTATTCATATGACAATGATGATGAAGGGCTGCTATATTTTTATCAGACAGATGTTGGAAAGAAACTCTACGAGTGCCAAAGACAAGAATATAAAAGCCAGTGTCAACTAATAGAAGAATGTGATTGATAAAAACAACAGGAACAACTTTTTAGCTACTATGAAATGCTATGAAGCACCACAAAAACTGATTTCAACTTTTACTGTGAATTTCAGTGTAACACTACAGGGTTGAAAAACCTATGCAGCTATAACAGCACACTATGCTATTCCCATAGATAAAGTCCTTATAAACTAAGTGTAGAAAAACATTTTTTTTTTCAGGAAGAAAAGTATCACGTGCCTATTGAGCAAGAACTCTGTTCAGACAGGGAAGTATTGACTTGTTTTTAAGCAGCCAGTATTGCGTTTTTCAGCACACTTATCATTTTTGAGGTGTTCCAATCCGAGCATGAATGTATAAAACAGGCAAGTTATGCTCATGTATTTCCTAAAAAATCAAACCAAAACCAAAAGCAAGAGCTGCTTGCTGGAGGAAGAAGGGAGGAAAGAAGAAAAATTACAGCTAAACCTGTGCTCCAGGATGAGCAGTGACTTGTCACCTGAGAGAGAGAATGATGTCCCCAGCTCAAAAGTCCTGCCTCTGCTGACAGGGTTATCAGATGACCTGCAAAAAGTCACCTGTCAGGGCAGATCCTCTAGCACTGTGTGAAAATCCAACCCTATCTCAAATAAGGAGGAAATGTAGGCAAAGTGTTTACACAAGAAATTATACTTATCTTTGGCCTAATTTCAGGTAAAATAGCAAAACAGACTTGTAAATGTTGCACTTTTCTGGAATTAACTTGAAAAATTGAATTGTTTGGTGAACAATGCATGTGAAAAATACAATTGAAATGCACATTTGGTGTTGAGAGGAATTAAAATCTACACCCAACCCTGATTTCTCATTTTGCATTTAAATGAACAAGTTACATCCTTGCTCAGTGACAGATCTGAGGTCACCATGAATGACCTCATTCTTTCAGCTATTTTCTTGTTTTTATGACAAGGGTCCTACTTAATAATGCAACAAGTCAGCTGAAAATACTCTTAATGTGAAAAATTCCTAACGATCAGCCCAAGTGCCCTGAGTAGAAAAAATACCATAATCTCATTTACAGTCATTATAGTGTACAGATAAGAGCATTTCAATACATCTGAACACAAAAATCACTTATTGTTGGGAGTCCTGAATTAGCACCCAGAAGAGATTTAGATACAGAAAGATTCATGTAGCCCTAGCATGCATGAAAGAGGACAGACCAGTCTTGTGTGACTTTTAATCAAGGTTTAAGTGAAAGGCATTGCAATTTTTCCCACATATTTCTCAACTTATTAAAAAAATGCCTGTAATACAGATTCACAGTTTGAAGGAGATGTCAGACACAAACTCCTGTATCTTCCTTGGAGACACTAGCTGCGTGCCTGATAATAGTCTAACAGCCTTTTTCATTATTTTTTGTTCATTTATTTTTTATTTAAAAAAATCACTCAGTAGAGGCAGAAAATTTAAAACTTGCCATCATGATCCTGAAACCTTGAATTTGCCCCATATTGCTGCAGTGTTAAAAATAATGGGTTTATTTTACATAGTTTCTACAAGGACAAGAAGCATTGTCACAGTATAGAACCATAAGAATAAACTCTTTCTCCAAACCACTCATTTTATTTTCCACGTACAGTTTACTTTAGCAAGAGATTTTGGAATTAGTGCTCATCATTAGCCCCCTCCTTTTCTCTAACCCCTAGACAGCAAAATAATTTTAGTGTTTCTCACCTTTACTTAAACGTAAAAAAAGTGAATAATGCATTTTGTAGTGACTTAGCTAAAAGATAAACCCAGACATTCTGGGTTGGCTAAGTCAAAAGGTAGACCCAAGACACCTATTTGAGACACAGGAGGAGAAAGCAAACAAGACCAAAAAAATTTTGACACTTCAAATTTTATAGACCTTTTGAATCTTTAGACCACATAAATGCTTTCTGTAGATCACAAGGCCAATAGAAAAATCTGTGCCATGCCAACAAAATGAATCCTACAAGTGCATACAATTTCTTATGCACATAGCTTACTCTCCAGACCTCTCCATGTATGAAATGCAAGAAAGACCAAATTTATAACCAAGGCTCCAATTTTTCAATTTTCTCCTTACAGTTTCCTGCCCCAGCCCGAAACTTCCTCCTCTTAGTCATCCCTCCAATAAGACCCTTTTATCACATCCCCATATTACCCATATAGACTTGATATTTATTTTATATTGGAAATCCATTTCTGAGACTTTAGTCCATAAACCCAAATCTCTGACTGAGGATGTTACCACAGGCTTATAGGATGTGAAAGAAATGGGAAGAAATAAAGTCTGGATCCTCTTGTACAAATAGTTCTGTTAAAAACAAACAAACAAACAAATACACTAATATAAATAGCTCTTAATGTTGGTCAAAACCAAGGATGCTAAGCAGAGCAACTCAGCCTGGTTCAACTCAGGCTGCTGGGTTCATCTCTGCTTTGCTTGAAAACCTTTCTATGACCTCAATTTCTGTTTGCACGGATGTTTGAAGAATGTCTGTTTTAACACCAGCACCTTTATCTGCCTGGTTAACATGAGGTTACTCATTATTTGTTATTCTCATCAAATTACAGACTCTGAGCAGCATCACTGTCAAATGCCAATCACTGAGCACAAAAAGCAAATAATTAAAATGGACAGATGATGAATAATCCACAGGCCAGGGTCTGCTTTTCCTAAACTGCCTGTTAACAAATGAAAAACAAATACATGTGTAATAATGATGACTGTTTACAAGCAATTTGTGAAATGAAAAAAAAATAAAATTCAAGATTAAAATCAGTTCCAGTGAGTAAATCAGTCAGCTCTTGTAACTAAAAAAACTAATATAATTTACTTTTTATCACAGGAGATGTAAGAGGATACACAGAGTGTGCCTAGCTCTAGGTCAGAGCAGCATCATCCAGGGCTGCACTGCACCCAGCTGAGAGGATGGGCTGAGGCTAGTTGGACACCTTCCAAAAGAGCTATTACTCTGGAATAATTGTGCATTTTGGAAGTGGTTTAAACTGAATCATTACACCCCCATTTTTTTATTTGAGATTAAGGGTAGCCAGATGAAGAGCTATTGTGAAATAACGTCAGTACTTTTGGAGAATTTCCAGAGTTAGAAGGACTTTGCTACAGAGAAGTACAGCACATTGAGCCAGCAGTCTTCTCCCACAACCTTTGTTTTCTTCAGAGTCTGTCAAAGGTCAGGCGGGTCTGACTCCCTTCAGATTTTAAAGACTAAAAAGGGCAATATTCAAGATACTTTGTCTGAGTGACTTGGGTGAAGACAACAGCAACAAAGTGTGTGCATGTACTAGTTTCTAAGGTTTCTCAGGGCACACAGCACAATGACTAGAAAAAGCATGAACAAATACATTTTAATAATTTCAAAGCAGCTTATTACACATACAATGCCATTCTTTTGTGTTGAAGACTGCTGTTTAATTCTCATACGCCAGGAGTGAAATAGACTCAAAAAATGAAGAAGAGCTTTCTTATCAGTTTTCCTGAATTTAGTGCTTAGTCCTGTGGGTGAGTCATATTTTTCTTATTATCCCATTCAGTTGACTTTTCCATACATGTGCTGAATGTGCTATGTATTAACAGCCAAGTAGGCCACCACAGCAGTTTTCTTTGAGATTGGGAACCTGCTGATTTGACCTGCTTATCAAGAGAAAAATGTCATCTCAACAGGACAAGATTATTTCTTATTTCTCCCTATTTTCTTCTTGTGAGCAAATTTTTAATCCTCTAGAGCCAAGTAAAAAGACACCAGTCTAGGAATATTTTTTCCTTTTTTCTTATTTTCTAATACTTTTACATAATTTAAAAAATATAGAAATACTTTTCTTTACATAAAAGTTTTAAATGTGAAATTGGAAAAGCATACTCTTAATGCTCTTTATACATGCCTGTGTGGAATCACTTTGTACCTATTTTTAAGCACATCAGGTGGAATTTAGACTCTTGTAAGGCAAACCAAATATCTATTTATGAACAACTCTATAATGATGAAAGAAAAAAACATGCAAAACCTTTCAAGACAGAAACAATTTCAAACCTTGACACGTTTACACAACAGAATGCATGTGATCTGTTGGGCACAGAATCATAGAATCATGAATGTTGGAGATCTTCAAGACTATCAAGTCCAACCTTCAACAGAATCCAACCCATTAAAACCCTATCATGATGTGCCACGTCTGCTTGGTTTTTGTGCACTCCCAGAGATGGTGACTCCAGCACCTCCCTAGGGAGCCTGTTCCATTGGTTAGCATGTTAAGAGTCCTTCAGGATGGAAAGCACTCCAATTTAAATTAACATTACACTTTGTGTCCTAAGCTCCTCTGAAGTGTGCCAGAGCCTTCTTTTCCTCACTTCCACTTTTACAAGTTAAAAGTAAGACCTCCTAGACTATGGTATTAGACTCACTAGGGAGAGCTGAGCACACATTACTTCCTTCTCCCTTATAAAGGACTTGCTGTCAAAAGAAAAATTGGGTTAAAAAGGCTATATTTCACATTTTTTAGACTGCTGTGTGCTACTTGGTCAAGAACTGAGCTTCCCATGATCCTCGACAGCCTGCCATGTGTGAAATACATCCTACGTGACAATTTTAACATCAGTTGCATCAGTAACACATGTTCCTGACTGCACAGGGGTTTTTTTGCACTTTGCCAGATGAGGCAGAGGCTAGATGAACTGTTACTGTGCACATGCAGTTTTCTAATAAAAACAATATGGCATTATTTTTCTTGGAAGTGTATTTGGAAAATTTTACCCCACACTGTATAACACACGTCAGGGTGACAGGTGGGCGAGGCACTGCGTGTGGGGCAAGGGAGAGGAGCCCACAAGGACAATAAATACCTGTGTGCTTGTACCTGCCTGAACACATAAATACAGCCACCCATGCATACACATACAAAGCTACATTCATCTTCAACTCTGCCTTTGAGTTTTGCTTTTCTCCTCATCTTGCATGATGCAACAAATTTCAAGGCATACTTTTCTCCTGAACTTGGAACTGTATCTCTGAAGTTTTTTTATGGGATGCTTCTTTTGGGTAGCATTCACAGCTTCCTCAGCATATGACACTGGGAGGGATTATTTGGTCTATCCACAATTTTCATGTTAAGTCCCAAAGTATCTTGTAACACTGACAATGCAAACTCAAATCCCAACACATAGAACTTGCAGTAATAAAAGGGTTAAAACCTCAAAACTAAAATGCTCTGGGAAGTGAGCAGAAGAGCTTCAAAGGCTTGGCTAGTGACCTTTCTAGATGAGCATGGATCTGTCCGGGTGATCCTTTCTGATAGGTAAATTAGCTAAACACCACAGGTTAAAGAGGTGACTGTCCACTTTGATGAACTGGTTTGGATCCAAATGCAACTTAGTTCCCTGTCCGTTCTTCACTTCACAGAACAGCATATGGAGATATACTCAGAAATGTTTTTTTCTTGAAAAAGGTTTCTTCAGCTTTAAGGTAAGTGTACATGTACTGTGCCTCTATTTTTGTAAAGGTGTTATTGGGACAAAGAGGTAATTATAGCTAATAGCATCAGATGTCCTACAGCTTTTTGTCAAAGACAAAAACGCTGCAGCTCAATTGCTCACTATGGGCTAAAAAAATTATTCTGCTTATGAGCAAAATAATGCACATTATTTCACTGCTCAGTCTAACACCAGCCCTATAATTACTGGATTCTCAACTATCTTCCACATACCCCTTGAGCTATGAATTACAAGTTTTCAGCATATTGGATACTAATACTGTGGCATGATTAGATTACCATTTCCACAGGTTGCCAAAGCAGAAGAATAGCTCATCTAAGTATGAATAGATTCATTTACCTGAAGAGAATTTTCTTTACTTTTCAGACTAATAATCTGTGTCTAACACAGGGTAAAAAGAACACAAATTATGTTCAGGCTAGCTTCTCTTAGAAAATAAAATGACCTCCCTAGTTTTTACATCCCAGTGTTTGAAGGCATGCAGATTTGGGGGTTTTGTCTGGCTGCTTGGAGGAAAGCTGCTTGCAGAATGCAGATACAGACCTGTTTTATGTTGTAGATGGAATCCATGAGTCACTAAGGAGGCTACAGCATAATGGAAAGTAGCCATTTTGTGTTCATTTTAGTGCACAGCCTTGGAGAGGAAAAGCACACAAATCCATGTAATCTTTGATGTGCTGTTGAATAGAATATAAAGACTATAAATATTTTATTAGTCTGTTATGTGTTAAAAAAGATATTTTGTACAGAATAGATATTTCCCCTTGGAGTTCATGAAAACATAACAGCTTTGAACATGAAATAAGGACCGACTTTTGAGGATATTTTTTATTTGTAGACTATTTGTTAAGTAAAAATTTAACTGAATGTTCAGAAACACTCAGATCACCAGTTGCCAGGAACTCTTGTTCCAGTAGCTGTAACCCAGCCTAAGAGGCAGCCCCTATCACAGCCCTCTCATGCTGCCAGAACTGCAGGTGAAACAGACTCCACTCTACTGTCCATTCAAATAAATAGGTAATAGATCACATGCAACATGCTTGTTTTTTTGTGGAAGCTGACACACTGCAAGTGGCAGCTTCAGTGACTCACCAGCCCTGCTCTCCCACTGTTGATGGGACTCTGGTTTTGCTAAAATGCCTTCACATCCTTGCCCTACCCTATGGGATAAAGCACACAGACACACACATTGCCTTCCCAGCTGTTCACATCTTACAAAAGGTTTTTGGTGGCTGCAAAATGCCAGAGAAATCAGTGAAAGCTCAGAGGAACTTCCATCAGTGAGCAGCCTTTGTGGGCCTTCCCCTGTGTTTGCAAGTGAAATTCCTGCCACACATCTGTGGCCTGCTTGGCACTCTTCTTCCTATGTTTTAACTGCCTGGTTTATAATTTTACTATTTTAATATGGTCTCCAGACCATGTGCAAACTACCACTGCCTTATGATATTTCTCTGCAGTGATTACATTAAAACCTTGCTAAAAAGGCAAATCTGAACAACTTTTGAGATGCTCAAAGAGAACCACAGATTTCTTCTTGACATGCATCATTATGTAAAGAACATTCCATGAAACACAAGGATATTTATTATTCAACATATTGCACTCTGTTACAGCTTAAGCTAGTCTGGAAATGAAAGGACAGCATTATTTAATTAATAATGGTTTTCAGATTACATCCATAGAGACAATAGCTGCCTTTTCAGTTTTTGTTAGGCCATATGTGGCCATGTGAACATTGCTCACAGCAATACTACTCCCTTCTCCCTTGCTCACACACAGACATACACGTTGTTCTCCTGACTTTGTCCTGACTGTTCCTGGACAGTTTTCCATTCTAACAAGCATCTAGGCAAAAAAACCATGCTTCCTGTAGGAAAAAGAAGCTCTTTACCTCGGGGTGTCCACATCTCTCTGTCTCTCTCTCCAAGCTTTCCTCTCCGTCCCTAGCCCAGCCTCTCATTGCAGCCTTGCAGACGCCCTTTCCAAGCCTCACTGCCCTCCCAAAACTGGTGTGATTGCAGCTGAATTCCTCCTTTCCTACAGAATCTCAGGACACCATATTTTTGCTCTGGAGGTCAATGCATTGTTTGATCACTGACCTCTTGTGCCCCTGCTGTTTTGCTTCCTATAATAACACAGTACATGTCACCCTCATTGTCCAGAAGGATAAAGTCCCTGTCTAAGTGCTTATTCAATGCACAGAGTATGCACAAAATGCCTGAAGTTTTCCAACATGCTGTTTATGTCCTGTTGCAGTACTGTCTGTCTGAAAATCCCAGTTATGACTTAGCTTCTGTGTGCTGAGTAGTTTCAGCCTGGATAATTTCAGTTCCTTGCTGATAAAAGGAAATCTGAAACAAATACACAGCACACTCACACTCTACTTAGCAAATATATACAGAAAACAAAAAGAGGAAAAATCTAGGAGAACCTGTATAAATGGCTATAAATACCTGGAAACCACAGGCACTCTGTCAAGTAACTTATCCCACCATCCTTATAAGAGGTATATTTGAAGGGGATGAAAAACCCTTTGGCAATGTCAGCCTCCCTCCATTTATTGAATATCAAGCCCAGATGACTAATTTTGGATGGCCAATTAGGCAAGAGGAATCCCACTGCTAAACAACTTCAGTGTGTTGCTGCACAAAGTTTCCCCTGTTTATATTTAGTCTATTTTCTCCATTTTTGTGGGGCTCTGAGATGAAAATATGGAGAAAAAAGATACTATTCTACCCTCAGAGTTTATCTGTCTCAGATGCACTGCTTTTCTATGCATAGAAGAGCTCTTTGCTCTTTGTGTAGTGCTGTGCAGTGGAAATCAGCAGTTTGTAGAGAGCTCTTTCTAGGATCAGGAGAACAGATGCTTGTTTCTTTTCTCTCTGATTTCCTCCAAGTTAACAATAGATATTGACCTTATGGAATCACTGTAGCACATTGTGAATTATGTATGAAATGCAATTCCCCTGTCTGCTATGGACATGTTTGACTGTGCTGTTTACAGCACTCATTGTCAGAGGGCTTGCAGTGTTCTCAGCGACACACCTAGGGCAACTGAACTCACCATAAAAAACTGTCAATATTAAATTAAAATTATCTTTCATTCCTTAAAATCCAAATTCTTGAAAGCAATCAGCTTCTTAATTCCTATCCCACCTTCTAACAGAGTTTAAATCCTTTTCTTTAAACCATGGAATTGTTAAGGTTAGAAAAGACCTCTGATCACTTTGAACCATTAACCCAGCACTGCCAAGTCCATCAGTAAATCATATACCCAAATGCCACAACCACATGTCTTCTGAAAACTTCCAAGGATGGTGATTCCACCACTTCCTTGGGCAGCTTATTCCAATGCCTGACTACTCTTTAAGTGGAGAAAGTTTTCGTAATGTCTAATAGAAACCTCCACTGTCACAACTTGTGGCCACCTCCTCCTGTCCTTCCTGTTATTACTTGGGAGATGGACCTCACTATAACCTCCTTTCAGGCACTTGTAGAGAACAAAGGCTCCCCTGAGCCTCCTTTTCCCTAGGCTAAGCAACCCCAATTCCCTCAGCTGCTCTTCACAAGAATTGTGCTCTAAAAGTAGGATTTTTTCACCCAATATAGTGAAGTGCAATGTTAAGTAAACAGAATGCCAAAGAGTAGAATAGAATAGAATAGAATAGAATAGAATAGAATAGAATAGAATAGAATAGAATAGAATA
>QUSF01000001.1:21249589-21416399 GCA_003676055.1 Chloebia gouldiae | reverse complement strand
TAGAATAGAATAGAATAGAATAGAATAGAATAGAATAGAATAGAATATTTTGGTTGGAAAGGTCCTAAAACAATAATCTAGTCCAACTGCCTTACCACTTCAGGTCTGAGAAGTTAAAGCAAATTATTAGGGGCATTGCCCGAATGCCTCTTAAATGCTGACAAGAGATGGGGCATCAACCACCTTCCTAGGATGTCTGGTAATAAAACCAAACCTAAGTCAAAGGAGATTCAAAAGCATGGGCAGATGACTCACTAGCAAGCCTAGAGTCAAGAAGTCAACAATTATTATAACCTACTTATTCTTTTTTCCAGCAAAACTCGCTTCAGTAAAAGTCATCTAGTCATCAAATGAGTTATATTCAGATAAGAAGTTCCATACAGACAAAATCTAATTTTTGTGAGTAGTCTGGTTCCCTGCTCAGCATGTTTCTTGTGCCCTCCAATTTCATCACCAGAGATCATCTGTGAGGTTTATGCATGTGGCTATCCTCAAAGACTAAGGCAAACCAGAAAGGATCAGCTGCTTCTCAGTGGAAACACAAATTTTTAAAAAATTGAATCAGAATATTTCTCCATAATTGGGTTATTAAAAAGGTGGAACAGATGCACATTTGTAAAGCAGTAATAATTTTTCCTTGCTTTTGTTACATCCACTTTTGAAGTGTGTAATCAGTGTTTCTTCCCCCTCATCCTACTTTTATTATCATCCTAGGAAAAAAATGTCAGTGTAACAATGTAAAATAAATGGAACCACTTATTATTAATATACAAAAGCTACAGAAGAGGGCTGAATTACTGAAGGTATTGTGAGGAAATTTCAGCCAGGTGTTTTTTTTCTCTCCTCTTGTGCAAACCTCATTAACAATGTCTAGTGTGTATGCAAGCTTTGGTCCTGGATGCATAATGGGTTAGAAGTATAGCAGGAGCCCCTGGCAACATGGGAACAGCATCCTGTCCCACTTCTGCTTTTTTGACACTGAAATTTTTTGGGGGGAGCACCATCTACATTCACACTTGAGCTAGTGACAGAAGTAGAAGCAGAAAATGTACGCAAGCTACCTTTAACTGAGGAGCGTGTGAGTAAATCAGGCGAGCACTCAAGTACAGCAAGGAGGTTTGCGTCAATGGTTCATTCTGCTGATGCAAGGGTTGTCCTGTAAATTGCACTCAAAAGCAAGCAGAGTTGGCTTGGAATGTTTACTTCTGAAAATGAATAATGAAATGGATTATTAAAATGCACCAAATCCTGAGTTCCTTGTGGGCATGTGTAATTTGTAATCGCAGAAACTGCAGGAGCCTTCTTTTTTCCTGCTCTCAAGTAATTAAGAGTGAAACTGTTCAGCTATTCGCATGCAATGAATTCGCTCTTCCCTCAGTTACACTGCTATGTCCTGTTATACATTACACATCCAAGGATTACATATTTTATACACTTTTGATCTTGTGGTGGAAATAAATTTTACAAGCTAGCCAAACTTCTCTTAACCACGTATACATCTGTTGTCTCCCTGTAGCTTGCTGACAGTTAATTCCCTTCACATCTCCTGTAGCTGTACAAGAGGTACTGTTCCCAGTGCCCTTGCAAGGTTACAGCCAGCTCCCACCCCACATGACTAAATCAAAGCATTCCAAAAAACCAAAGGGACAGTCAAGTCTCTGGAATTTCAAAGCAAACATTTTCTATATGTCTGGTGCTTCAACTCCTGCCAAGTAATTTCTCCTAGTAATCATATGTTGCGCTTAGCACACCAGCCCAGCTTCTGACTCCCTTTTCACTGACAGAGCAGAGGCTTTGATTTTGGGCTGACATACACCTGGATAAATCCACCAAAGTAAACAGAACTAGACAGGTATAAACTGAAAATAAATAGATCCAGATATGTGACTGTGTACATGTATATAGTGTAGTAAGAATGCACCATGATTTTTCCAGAACATCCATAGCCCCACTGACCAGCCATGAGCAGGTGCTTTTCTGGGAATTGGAGGGTCACTGTGGCAGGACAATAAGCAGCTTGTGATGCATAACACACTGTTGTCCCTCTGAGGACCACTCAGTGTTGCCCTGTATGTACAGTGATGTCCTACTGTGACACTGCAAGGCAGAGCTGCCAGCTTTGTGCCACTTCACAGGCTCAAGGCCATATGGCTGCCATCTGATCTGATACTGCAAGAGTTAAACTAGCAGGTCCAGACCCAGCACTGGGTTTCACTGACCACAATACCTAAGGACTGCTATCATTTCCCAGCTTAACTCCTACAAGAAAGAGCAGCTCTCCCTCTCTCTCTCTCTCACATGCTGGTCCCTCACACTCTTTTCCTTTGCCTTTACTCATTCATGCCCACTCTAAGTTTCATTAAATTGCAATTAGTTAATGTCCCTAGGTCTGAGGGAACCCCTTGTTGTGGGGAAAATCTCTCCTATTTGATGAAACAGAGAGTAGCTAAATTGCCGAAGGCCTTAGTAGAGATATGGCTCTTTCTTTATGGCAGAATCCCTTTTTACCAGCAATTATATTTAAGGACAATACACAATACATATGCTTAACACAATACATATGCTTACACACTTGTACTTCTGTATTTTGTTTCCTGCCAAATAGAATGCTGTATTTCTGAATATTGTGATCCCTCTCTGTGTCTCGGAGATCACAAATATGGAGGCACCATTTGAACTAATTTCCCCCAAATTTAATTTTTTACTCTCTCTTCATGTACATGCGGCTCTTATTCACATGCAAAAGTCCTCTGCCTAACAATACACAGACAACCCTGCAGTAAATATCAAGAGGACTGCTTCATTCCTTAAGGTTTCCAGTGTCCGCTCTCTGCCTTGAGCAATGTCCCACAATCTAATTTGCTTTAAAGAATAGCCCTCAAAATACTTTTCAGGAACTTGGTTAATCTGGTATTACTCATGCTTCTAATATTACAAGGAAGACCTTGAATGACATTTAGCTAACAGGCAGTGTGTAGCTATGGACATAATTATTTCTGAGGTAAAGACCTTGAGCTGAACGTGCATATGGTTTGCATTTGTTTTTTAAGACAAGCCCCTAATGAAGCATATTCCCTATCCCACAAGGCATATCAGTCTGCAAAAATTGTAGAGATGAAGTCTTACCATTAATAATTAAATTTTTGTTGCTACCACAGTGGCGACCATTAGGCAATTACCTTTTGTCTTTGGAGCTATTTGTTCAGATAGGTTTGTAAATAGATCTTGTTTTCATGAGTCTGATACATTAAAAATAAAAAAAAGAAAAATAGCAAGATAGCTTCTGTTCCAGAAGACATCAAGGACTTCTTCTTCAAAAATAATGGCTGCTGCCCCAATCAACATTTTGTCTGGATTTTGTTCAGTCTTCAATGTATTTATCAGCAAGCAGAAAGAAATATCCATTACTTCTACTACTTTCAAAATTAGTAAGAGGATTTCTGAGGAAGTATAAAAACTCTGCATTGCTACAAGGCCACCACTGTCAGATACATTAATCTACTGCTTCTGTGTTTAATCAGTTGTAGTTGGTGAGTTTTACTCAGGGTGTGTGTCCTAAGAACCACCTGCATAGCTCAAGGTTGTGACCTCATGCACAAGTGACCCAGACAAGGGAGGCAGAGCTCAGGCACAGGTGTTTTTGGGATACTCTTCATACTGCCGCCAAAGGGGAAGCTATGGATGGACTTAGTGACTGCTGCTGGTCAGGTGTCCTCAACAAAGGAAGCTGTTGACCTGATGATGCTGTGTGTTCCTTCAGTGGAAATGTCCCTAGAAAGTCTTGTTTTCTAGGACCCCAGGGCTCACCAGTTTCTGTGCAAATGCTTCTGAGCACATAAAGTTTAGACTCTGACCTTGTCTCAACAGCCTCTCACCATATCCATACCAAAATCCGGCTATGAGAACTGGAAGGTGTTATATTTGTTTTTTCTTGCTACAAGTTTTCTGACATCAGTAACATGTTTGAGGATGTGCTGCTGCTTTTTGTTTTCTATTTGCTTGCTTCTAAAACCATGTGGGTTCTTTGTGGAAAAGAAGAAGGATGATTGTTCTGTGTTTTGGATCATAGAAGCTTGGATTAAAAGTGCTTATAACCAATAATGAACACAGCCATCTCTTTTATTATTCACAAAGCTTGGAAAAAGATTTTTGGTATTTTTTTTGTTATGTGCAGCATTATTCTAGAACACTTATGGAACTAGGTCAGATTTTAGCACTTGTTAAGCAGCTCATTTCAACTGTATTCCTATATTCAGTGTTGATGGTTTGTGGCTGAGCAATTTTCATCACACCTGACTCTTACTGTTTATTTGTTAATGGAAACTTTTGTAAAGCACCTGCAAAAACAACATGAGTATATGAGAAATGAAAAGTTCTCTTTGAATTTCCAATGAAAAATACCTGTGAAGAGCGACAGATACTATTCAAAGAGACTTTACATTACTTTTCAGACAAAAATTATACGGGGGGAGTTGGGGTTACAAGTCCTATTGCCAGGTGAGAATTTAAAAAATGGTATGCTGTAGCACTTATTCCTAAACCAAGCATTATACAAGGTGGAATTCAACGGCAGAGTTAAATATAAAATAAATCCAACAGGATTACAGAAGGGCATGGTAACCCTGTCCCTGCAGTGACCCATGTAATAGCTCTGTGCTGGTGCTTGTGATGACATGTCAGCAATCCCACGTTAAATATACTTTGAAGGCACATTGGCTTCTCCTCTTTGTGTGGAGGTTTTCTTCTCTCCTTTATGAACACATTTCAGTGTCTGCTGCCCTCTTCCCCTTACCCCACATCACCTGAGAAGAGCACTGTGTTATTCTCTCCCGACATTCCTCCTCAACTGACTGCTGCAATGAGGAAAGTATTCTGAGATACCAGCTCTTTTCTGCTCTTCTGTTTTTAGCAGAAATTCCTTCCTAGCAGCTTGTTCAAAATAGCTGCTGTGTGGAAGGGATTTTGCAGCCATGTTTGCTTTAATGCTGGCAAACAGCTAACGCCGTCTTCCTGAGACTCGGAGGCAGAAGAGACAGACAGAGTCCTAGAGCAGAGATGAGTCAGGGCACAAGGAGCAGGTCTGTGTGCCAGGTAAATGCTGTCTGGGGAGAGGGGAATCAAATTTTCTTGGTGAACTAGGGTATGGATAGGTATGGGTGTGGGGGAGGAGGGAGATTTTTAACATATTTGACACTCATGGATTACATGTTACAGAGCATTTTATACAGGTCCTTGTCACTTTGCTTCAAGAAGCTCTTCCAGACAATTAGTTTGTAATTGTTGTAAAATTCTAGGTTTGGGAGAGCTTAGAACACCATAGTTGCTTCACAGATGTTGCGGTTAGGCAGACAGAGCCCGTCTGAATGAGAAAACCACAGGTTTCTTATTTTGAGTCCACAATTAAAGCCTCCAAGTTTCAAGGCTGGCAAGGGTGAGGACAATTTTTCCATGAGAAACATAGCAGATGAAGCCTATTTTCCCCTGGATTACTTCTTTCTCACTTCAGCCCCTTCTCTTGCTATAATCTCCACCTACCCCATTGTTTTTCCTCTTTTCAGTTTCTCCAGGTTTCTCACAGCCCACAGGAAGAGTGGCTAATTACATAATTAGGATGAAGGAGCTTTATTAAAATCTATCAGTTAATGCTAGGTGCAAATAATAATAATAATAATAATAATAATAATAATAATAATAATAATAAAGGTACATTCCTCTTGCATGTATAGCTACTTTCTCTGTGCATATACTTTTTATTTACACAAAACTTTTTCAACATCTGCTTTTGTTTTTCATGCTGAAAATTAACACAAAGTTATTCCTTGTGCCTCTTATACTATTCCCTTTCAAAATGTGCTAACATCTTTGATGGCAAAATGGTCATGGCTGTGGAGAAAACAATAGAAATTATCCATTATTCTTCATAGTCCTATTTGTATTGCCAGTCTTAACACTTTGTTAGAAAGCTCTCAAAGCTCTGGTCCCTGATTTAAATTAATATTCCTGTAATAAAATAATTGTAACCAAATAGCTTGAAACTCAAAATATAAATAGAGAGAAATTCCTTTTTAATACCTCATTATTGTTACTCCAGATTTGGAGCTGATGCTGCATACAAATGACAGTGAATAGTTTGGGATATTTTAGACCAAAGAAAACCTCATAACTGATGAACACAAGTTAAAATGTATCCTTCCAGAAGTCTTGTATGTGATCCCATAAAGATTTTCTGGGAACCTCTGATGTGCAGGGAGAAATTCCTCCTTTTCTCTTTTTTTTTTTTTCCTTTTTCCTAATATTTTAAAATCTGTGCCTTCCAAACCACACCTTTGCTCTAAGCTAGGGAAATCAACCAGAACAATTAATGTGGGAAAAAAATAGAGCTTATATTGCATTTTAATAATTCAAAAGAGAAAAGATCTCACACTTTGGTACTATTTTGAATTTTGTGTCAGGTATCACAGAAACAAGACACATAAAAGCAAGGTTAAGTGAGAAATTAACATCCTGAAATAGTCCTGAACAATTCATTAAATATTTTAGAAAAGGGAAGCTTTCAAGCTCTCACACTATCGAGCAGGGGTCTGTATCACCCTGGTATTACAGCCTCTCTTTTTTTAGGTCTGGAAAGCATAAAGAAGGAGTAATATTACTTTTGGGAGACTGTCTAGCATAGTTTGTGTGGGAGTTTTCTGAAAGTTTTCCCTGATAAATGATTTACCGGGCAGTAAAAAAATCAGGAAAGCGCTGAGCTGTCCTTTCAAGACAAACTACTTTCTTCACCCACTCCTTGAAATCCTTTAAAAACTTACTGTAATGATTAATTTCCCAGAAGTCTAAAAACTGTTGAAGTCCAGGGCCTATGACTATCTCATATCCCTCCTGGGATAAAAAGACACACCATGGTCTTGAATTGAATCCTGCCTGGTCCATCCACATATCTACTCTGGGTATCCATCCCTATGTTCTACTGAAGAGGTAACTCTACTGAGTTACCTGAATTTTCTTACAGAGTCATTGGAGTTTTGATATTTTATAATGCTGCATGTTTCACTACTAAACAAAACACAAGGGAGTGTTTTGCCCTCCTTCTTTATATTTGTTTCATCAAAATTATTTGTTTCAGTCATAGTAAAGAGGAAAGCAGACTCACAAGGAGGAAAGAAGAGGCAAGCGGGAAGATGCTAATAAAGGCAGAGAAGACAGAAAATGGAGATAGAAAGAAAAGTCTTCACATACTCAAGGGGCTCCACTGCTTTTCTGTGATACTGGTGCCTCACTGGACCCATGAGGAGTTTTGCAGTACATATAATAAAGAAATGGTGGTAGGAGATACATGGAGAATAACAATTGAGGACAATAATGAGAAAAAAATTTACAGGAATAATTGTGCCTCATTAGAGGTATGATAATAAACAATTATATGTATTTCTGGTGATAATGATCTTGAAGTTAACTCTCTCCACTTATTCCAACTCTCCCCACATGCTATACTGTCTAATATGGCATATTTATGCAAAAGATGAGTTGGAAATTTAAATTCCATTTAAAAAGCATCAGGTATAATAAGGAAAGCTATGGAAAATAAACTGTTATGCTTCTGCACCTGTCACTTCCAATGGTTTCCCCCATAAGCATTTGACAAGCATTACTAAGTCTCATATTCTCTTTATTTTACTGAAGGAGAAACTGAGGCAAAGAAAAACTTGTCTGCCAAACATCTGGGCTAGGCACTGGGCCAGCCTGTAGTCACATGCATTAACTGTTTCTGATGCTTCTATATGGAATATTATTAATTACAGGCAATTTGTAGCTGGCAAACCCGTATGAAGGTGTTATTAGCAATGTGTGAACACAGGGAGAAGAGCTCCCTAGAGGAGCTCCCAAACACTCTCAGTTTTAATAGCCATTAGAAACTCACATTGGGAACAAAGATCTTTTAAGACATTGCTCCCATACTAATCTTGATGACGGCAGATAATTAGTCAGCAAACCCAAGCTCAGGGACTGCTTACTGAGCAAGGAAAACCTCGTATCCACAGCTGTAACTGCAGGCTGGAGTGCCTCACAGTGCTTACAAAAGCAACTACAAAAATATTTTCAAAACCTTTAGCAGACTCGTGCAGGACAGCTTATCCACCTACCACTGCTGAGTTGATCAACTCTCAAAACCAGGGAGGAGAAAATGTGCTAGTGATGCAGACACTGCCAGGGGGGCACTCAAGGGTCAGGCTTTCATCCCCTATTTAGCAGTAATTTGGTATGTAAGGGCTGCACATGAGCCTTTGAAGCTCAGTGCTGCTGTTTTTAAAGGCTCCCATCAGCCAACCCATAGTGTAACTGAAGCAGAAACAGCAGTATAATAGCAGACACAGTATTCTTCTTGCAGAGTCTGCAGTTTTCTGACATGGCTGCTTGACTCTCCTTTCATGGCGGACAAACTTCCCATCAGGAACCAGTTAACATGGACAGCCAGGAGCAGCACTGACAAACAACAGCTTTGGAGGAAGGCAGTAATGTATTTTAAAAGGAAAAACTACCACGAAGAAGCCCACAAAAAACCACATTATTTATTTTTCTGGGAGGTGAGTGGGAAGAGTTTCAAAGCATGGCTGTTATACTATTTTGGCACAAAAAGTACTTTTCCAAATTCAAATCTTCCATCAGGCTGGCTTGGAAAATGGCATGTGGTTTAGAACCATGTCTTATTCCTTTCAGCTTTGCCTCATCTTCCAGGTAAAGTCTCAGCTGGGAGCATATCTGGGGGAAGGGAGGAGTATGTAAGAATCAAAGTATTCCCAGTGCGTTCCCACTGGCTGGTCCTCAGATCTTCAGGTAGTAAACACAAGCACTTTCCATAAAAGGATCTTGCTTGGCAGATACCAAGGGGGGAAAAAAAGGACTATTGCTGAGGTGGGGAGCAAAAAGAAGTTATTTGCTGGCAGAGGAGAAAGAAATGAAGGATGCTGAAAGAGTACTGGGCAGCTGCTTTTCCGGCTGCTATGGGAGCCAAGGGAAGAGCCTTTGATCTGCTGAGCAGGCCTGGGCTTGCCGCCAGGACCTACATCCTTTCTCCAGCACTGACAGCAGGCTTCCTTGCTAGCTCCTCTCTGATTGCCCAGTCAAAAACAAGTGACGTAACTCGTACAGGGACCTCACTGAAACGTTTCTATTATTACCAGCTCTGCAGAAAACGTATGCTACAGATGCCTCAAACTGAAATTATCTTCTTGTCCAAGGCAGAACAAAAAGGAGAAAAAACCCATGAGGTCCTCTGCATTATATCTTATGGCAATAAGATATATCTTTATGAGGCAAAGCCTCATAAAACCCCTTCTGGCATACTGAGGGATTAAGCGAACCCATTGGTTATACAGAGGAGCTACCTCTGCTGCATAGCACCTTTGCCAAGCAAACTCTTCTCCAAATGTGCCATTACCTCTTGTGACTGGGAGATTTAAATAGGAATAGAGATTCCAGACCTAACACAGCTTCTAGACCGATACCTCAAATAATGTCATCAAGATGGCGTTTACTAAAGAATGAGCTGTAATTGCCAACAATGTTCAGTTTAGAGTGATGTGGAAGTCAGCCTGCTTGATATGTGCTGCTGCCCAAGAAAGGAGAATATGAAGACAGCCATGCTCCTCAGCCCTCAGACCAAAACAAACAGAGTATAGAGAATTTTCTCCAGCACCAGCATGTCTTTAGTCCTTGCTGATGTAACATGCTATTGCCATCACTGCAGGTAAATTCTGCTTGGACATGACACAGGCTTACACCTTATCCCAGAACCAGCCAGAATGTGAAAGTCTCATCACTCGAAGTACAGAAACATGATATATTCTTTGAAGCAGAATTGTATGCTTTTGCATGATGTAACCAAAAATTCACTTTATTTTCTTTGCAGCACAACAGCTTTTACACTGTCATCTCCCCTTCCTTTTGATGCTCACCATCATTACCAGGAGTACAGCCTTGCAAGACAATGGAGATTGCAAGGTGCCATAAAGTTAATGCAACCAAGCATTCTGTTATCTCAATAATGCTTCCATCTTGCTATCAGGTACTTGTTGCTTTGTATTAATGTTATTTGCATGTCAGTGGCAGTTTCTCTCAGACAGGGTGCCCTGCAAGATTAGGTCTCTCCTAAGCTTTCTTTTCTCAAGAGTAAACAAACCAAATCCTTTCCTTATATGGCAGACTTTCAAGTCCTTAGATTGTCCTTGTTTCCCTTCTCTGGATGCTTTCCAGCCTGTTTGCATGTTTATACCCCATAGAAGTTTCCAGAGGACACTACCACCCTCCCTTCCCACCTGCCCCTCTTGCCACCCGAGCTTTGAGTGAGCTGAAGTTTGCTCTATTAGAGTCTAAAACCCTTGGTTTAGTACTAACCTTCAGCATGCCCAGCTAAATCCCAAACTCCACAACACTGTGACCACTATAGCCAAGGCTGTCACTGACCAAGGCATTTCAAAGCAGGTTTCCTTGGTTTGTGAGTCCAGCAGTGCCTCATTCCTGCTTGTCACATGTCTAATATTTGTATAAGGAAGTAGGTATGAGTGTTTGTATGAGGAAGTCTTCCTAGTCACCCCAGGAACCTGATGGATAATGTGAGCTGCTGTACTGTTTTTTCAACAAATGCCTGGACAGCTGAAGTCACCCACATGAACCAGGTTCTGTGAACCTTCCACAGCTTGCTTAAGTGCCCAAATATGGCTTTGTTGGTCATATTGTCTTGGTTTGGAGGTCAGTAGAAGTTGCCTACTGAAACATTTCCCTTGAAGATGACTTCCCTGATCTTAACTCAAGAGCATTCTGTAGGGCTTCCACAGTTGCTGTGATTGACTTCCATGCATCAGAACTTCCCCTTGACAAAGAGCGAGACTCCTCCAGTTTTGCCCAGCCGGTCTTTCTGAAACAGCCTGTAGCCATCCATCACAGTCCTCCAGTCATGTGAGCTGTCCCACCATTTTTCAGTTGTTCCTATGAGTAACTCTGCTCTTGATGAAACCCTTAGTCCCTGGTGCCACTTGGGCCACCAGTTTCAATCTAAGTTGCTATCTGCCGTTCTTTGTGTGGACAGAACCTGCAACAACTTTGTGCTTTTGCTCCTGACAGCTGCTAAGTTTTACTGAACCTTGCAGACATTGAGAAGACATTTTAAACAGAAACATATTTATGATGTTGAGGGTATTGAGAAAAGAACAAACAACAGAATACCAGCGATGAATTTTGAAATCACTGGCTAAATTTTGCCTTCTAGCACACCCAATCAATATTTACAGACTTTTCTTGAATATATGTAACTGAAGCCCATTTTTTTCACTTGTGAATCTCAATTATGTGTAATTACTTACTAGTCTGATGTGATACTCTTTGCAATTCCTTAGTAGATTTTAATGAATTTTTTTTTCATTTTAATGTTTTTTTTTCATTTATTTTAATGGAAAAAAATTATTTATTTGCATCACTGCTTCTTGAACCCATAGAGTAAAACCAAAACATCTAAATAGTTTTGGACAATTCACAAAAAAGCCAGATTGTCTTCCCTAGCCTTCTGCACTTCAATTTTGGCACTTCTAGCACACTTATATCAAACTCACACTTTAAAATAAAATGTCTGTCAAACAGAAAAGAACAACATTGATCAGGAAAGAAATTTTGTTATCCATCTTCCAACTGCACATTGCAAAAGTTGCAGTTTCCCAAAAAGAACAACTTTGAAAAAGTAGTTGACAGTTTAATTTTTAAGAGACCTGAATGATGAGATTTTCTGCTATGCTAATACTCGAAGATTTACTTTTAATTTTTCATCAGTAATAAACACAGGAGCGCACAGATGTCAGTAGCTGGGTTTACAGGAACTCAACACATAACTAGAGATAATGCTGCAGAACAACAGCAAACACACTGCAGCGCCTCCTCACTCTGCCCATAGCTGCATAGAAGGTAAGGCTGAACAAGTCAGATGAAGGATTTGTCAGAATTATCACATGGCAAGGTATTAAAAGGCTGCAACCTGGCTCAAAGGGGTGACACAAAAAAATAATTTTGTCATGACAGATTTTGTCTGCCATTGGCTTTTTGAAGGTGAAGGCACATGATGGCTTCTTTTTTCTTATGGCTGGGAAAAAGGTGTTCATGTCCTCCAACAGCTGTTGTCACTCACTTTCTTGATGCTGTCGGTGTCAGCAAGAACCATTTGGACATTCCTGCTGGAACTCAGGGCCAGATTCGAAGATCAGGAGGAAAACCTAATGCCAATAGTTCTTCACCTAGTAACTCTTCTTTCTATCCCGTTCCCAGGCCTGTGACTCTGGCAAATGACTCATTCACTTACAGGGCATCACAAACTTAGAGAGCTTTCTAAATTGGTACCATCCAGATCCTGCTTTGCAAAGCAGGCTCCTGGGACATAGAGATGCGACTTAGCCTGCTTGAGAACCAGCTCAGGCTATATGCTTTTGCAATCTGGTGATAATAAAAACCAGCAGTATACCTCCTAGGCCTCTTTTCCAGCCTGTTGATGGTTCTATGTGTTTAGTATGTAACTGGCATCAGACAAAGGGAAGAAAGCCTATAGGGTCAGAAATAGAAAACACTCACTAAACCAGATGCATTGCAGCTATCATAGTTTCCACTTACTTTTGCACATCTTTAATAATTGCCAATCTGAAATGGGACCAGCTGACAGGCTGCAATATATAACAAATATGTTCATGTTTATATGTGTCCCTAGCTTCCTTTCCCAAATGTACATGTTTGAAAAGCCTCGTGTTTTGCAGCCTCACCCAAACATCTGCAATCATTTATGGACTAAAACAGCTTGCCATCTCAGCCTCGGTTTTTCAATACACACTACAACTGATGTCATTTTGGTATTTTGTATTTTTAAAAGAAACAAATAAGTTTCTAGGCAAACCACATCACAGAACATGCCATAGTTATCAGTTCAAAGAGCCTCGCTGACCCATCAGATAGTGCTGTGTTTCATCTAGTCTTCCTGAGGTGAGGCAGGGAAATGATAGCCCAGGAATACACATCTGTGTGTATACCAACAGCTTCAGTCTTCAGTTGTTCTCTCCTTAACTGCCCCCTGAAATAATCCTCAGCAAAGCACAAAAGCTGTCAAGTACAGGCTTGGCCAAGGCTTTCATATGAATCACACTACATTCTGGAGTGGCTGTGTTTTGTGTGCCATTTTAGGGATGAATGAAAACAGACTTATGGAAATGGACATTGTTACTGCCCTCACAGTGCCATCACATTATTATAAAGAGGTCCCTTAAACTTACATACAAAAGTGTGTCCTGCTTACATTTTATCTTTTCTGTAGCCAACACCAGAAACTAGGGTTAGAAATATACTCCCAAAGGATCCTGGAAAGTGGAAGTAAGACAGGATTCAGGATGGACCACTTAAGCCTTTGCTTCTCCAATTTAGCAAAAGAAACTAAACATAGTTTGGGTGCCCAAAGGACCCATCATGGATCCAGGCTCCAGTGAGAAACAGTGATTAGACTGGACACAGCAGAGGCAAAACAGAATTGGCTCTGGGGCTGCTCCCGAATGAACCTGAGCATGGTTTGAGTTTGTAACCCCATGCAAATCCTGGGCTGAGGCCTCTGAAACTTTCCTGATGCAAAATCAGCTGCATAAATGAAACTAAGGTGTTGTAGTAAAGGGGAGGAGTGGATGCTAATAGCTTAGCATTGGCAGGCACTGATTAAACATTTTGATGACTTTGATGACAGGTTAACAGTGTTAAAGTTCCATCAAGTTCTGAAGGCATCCAGATATTTCTAAAGAAATATCCTGTACTGAAATTAGAGGAATAAGCTGTTCAGGGGATTCAAAGGAGTGCTGAGTTTTTTAATATGTAAATAATTTGGGTTTACCTTGGTAAATAGGTTTTAACACAGCTGAGATAAGGAAAATGTGCTGTAGCAGAAATGTAGACATTGAATTTCAAATGAGGTGGAAGGGCTTCAGTTTCAGAAGACCACAAACACCAAATGAAGTGTCTTAATATCTTGATGTAACAACTTCAGACAGAAATGAAGAAAACATAAAGATGGCTGTAAGAGTCATTCAGAGTTTTATTCCTGGAAATCAGTCTCTGTGTTACCACTGGGACTACTATCCAGTGCTTCTTTTTCCTGTTTGAGGTCCGACATATGGACACATACAGTGCTGTGAATAAAATAAATTTTTATCATAGATTATATGTCCTCATGAAAGGGCTCCAAAGAGTGGGTGTTCTTTAGAGTAGGCATTCACAAGCACAGGTATCTAAAAACGTGTTGTTAAAGGAGAGCTATATAAGCTTTACAAGCTGTATATTTTCCCAAGGGCAAGATGGTTTTTCTTTTTTCCTTCTCACAATTGAAGATTTCTTTTCACAGACCCAGATCCTGAAAGATCCTAGTGAGAAATGGCTCTTCATGTTACAAATGCCTCCTCTGCTGTCCCTACAACCTGCCTAGCAGAGCCTTTTCAGCTTTAAGGTAATATAACAGTGAATAGTTTTGAATGTAAGTCATGCTTGGCATTTCAAATTTTAACTGTTTATAGTGCTCTTGGGTTTACACAAATATGACAGTTCCAATGTTTGCTGTGGCACTTTTGTCTTAAGAACTATTCACCATGATTTTATGTTTTGGGTGATGACAACATAGTGTTTCAGATCTATAAAACAGTTTGTTTTGTATATCTGTACGTAATGGAGGACAGTTGCTACAGCCACAACGTCCTGTGCAGCTTCTATCCATTCTCCAGCAAGCCAACATTCTCCAGGACAAACATTAGGATTCATCATAAAAGCTGCTGTAGAAAAAAGGTTATTTCCCATCACGTCAGTGCTACAATGCCGTTGCAGAAGAAACACTTGCACTACACAGGAACTGTGAGCAAGTCACAGAGAAATGACACACGGACGTGTTTGAAAGTCTGTAATGGAAATGTCCCCAGTGAATGGGCTGTTCACAAAGGATCACTTCAGCTCCTTCCAGAGCATGTATTAAGGACAAGATCTGATGGCATTTGTTTTCACTGGTAGCAGTTTTTCCCCCTCTTTCTCTCTCTTTCTTATTTAAAAAAAAAATGTAAGTCCATATTCACAGCACGGGTCCATAAAACTGCTGTATTAGCAGAGTTGGAGGGAGAAAGCAACTGGAACAGGACTAGGGGTACTATATGGCAATATAATTTCTGAAGACAGCATGTTACCACTAAAATCTAACTTTAGGTCTGACTTTACACTGACTATGAGAGCAGTGCAGGGAGTTTTATTTTCCTAATCTGAAGCTGGTTTTATAAGAACTTTTACTTCATATTGTAGGAAGCATCAAACTTATACTGATTTTTATTGATTTTTACCTTCAAAATGAGGAGCAATTACTTACTTTGTAACCAAGGAATCATACCTGACTTCACAGAGATACTGATATTTGAACAGATTTGTAAAACCAAAACTACTTGAACGTCTAGTCTGCATAGAGATTTCTGAGAATTTCACCTATCTACATCATCAAATACTTAAATACAGTTCTCCTCCTCTACATTCAGGTTGGTGTAGTTGAGGCAAGAGTGTGATCCCAGTTCTGTCAGGGTTCTTTTTTACCTATCAGAAGAAAAAGGTTTGCTGCCTGGATAATTAATGTATGGTTCTGTTTTAATTAATCAACAATTAAACACCCACCTCTAATAACGCCCAGATCTTTTAAAAGATCTTGACAATGCAAGTCATCCACCCGGATGTATGAAGCGTCTTCTATGTTCGCCACTGTAAGAATGCCAAGATCCTCTTTTTGTGCTGGTGAGCTCTGTAAAGCTGACACACCTAAGAAGAGAATAGGCTCATCTCCATTAGATCTTACACACCTGCAATAAAACTGTTAGGAAAAATAGTTTTGTTGCAGAATCCTTCACCTTGGCAGCATTGTGAAAGCCAGGGGTATACAATTTAACATTGAGCTCAGCCGGGATTTACTTTGATATTCATCAATGAAAGGGCGAGTTTTACAGAATACCCTTTTGAGAATGGAAAATAGAGCTTTGAAGTCTTCTGCTGAAAAGACAGGTGAGCTGATCTTTGCTTCATATTCCACAGGTGACACTCAGTGTAATGGCTGTGGAAAGTTAAGCACTGTTGCAACAACAGAAACTAAAAGCAGTCAGAGCAGAAGCATTCATTACATGCACGGAAAAAGCAGACAGTGACTCTCCACTTTAGTCCTTTGTCTTGGAAGTTCAGCAGTGAATTGGAGAAGCTTTCCACCTGCCCCTGCATTGTGTGAAGTGTAATGGAATTGGGTCAGTTTGTTCACTGAGATGTTCTTCTAAAAGATACTGGCATAGATTCACTTTGGGACTGACTGTGTGTTTTCTTTCAATCAGTTATTGCAAATTGAGCAGTTGCAAAAGCCTCTCTATAGGGAGCCCTGGGGATGCACTTTTCCTGGTCTTGGCCAGCTGAAACTTTGTGAGCAGAAGGCAGCCAGACTTTCAGCAGGCATAAAATTCAGGTAGCTGCTGAAAGGGCAGCCTGTTTCCAGCACATAGATAACCCACTTGCTTATTTCCTATCGGTGTATCCAGATTTGCTTCCATGGAAGTCTAGGTCAGCTGGGGAGATGGTTGCAGCCTGGTCATTTTCCACAAGCAGGACTCTGAGGAACCAGGACTCTGAGGGTATGCGGACTTTACCAGTCAAAACAGGCACTGTGACCGAGTATCAACCTGTGTGTGGATGGACCAGGAGAAAAAACTCCTTTAATAAACAAGTGAAAAAGGTTACGTCTTATTGCCTGCTCATCTGGCTCTTGACACTGAACTGCAAAGCTCTAGTATTGTGAAGAGACATAAAAAAATTTACTGGAAGGTGAGTGGGTGTTAAGCAGCAACTGCTTGGTACAAAGAAGCAGAACATTGGAATCAGCACTAAAAACTGGTGAAGAACACCAACTCTTTCAAACATGATTAGAATTAATGGTTTCACCATTTACATTTTGTGGAGTCATGTCACCCGAATATCTTTCGTTGGGCAGAAGCCTCACACTATTTAAAACACCGTGTCCTGAGGCAGTCCCTTCTCCAGTAGAACAATAACTCCCTCTGGTGTTTGCCTGCTATTGTTACTGCCTCCGCCACAGCCCTGGGAAACCCTGCCAGAGGGAGGAAACCCTGTCAGATGATGTGCGAACTATAAACACTCTTTCCTTAACCGATGGCATCTTACACTTTGGGCAGAAAAAAAGCCATTGTTTCCACCGGGCCGGCCCCAGGGGCACTCAGGTCCGGGAACATCATCACATCGGGAAAAGTGGAATGCCGAGCTCCACTGCTGCCAAGGGCTCATGCTGCCAAAGACTCATTTACATGCTCCCTGCATTTATTTAATTACATGAGCAGTAGGCTTATTGCAATGTGTCTGGATGCTTTATTTGATGAATGCTGGAACATACCAATCCAGTCCTGAGAGGGTTGGGATACACATAGGGATATGTCAAATGGCTGGATGATAGTTCAGAGTTAATGAATTGCTGTGCTCAGCTCTTGGGACAGACAATGTGGAACTGTCATTCAGCTGCAAACATATTTACAGGAATGCTGTCACAGCTTTGAGGCTCAAATCTGACCTTACAAGTAAGTTACAATCTACATCCGCAGGAAGAGGAAGAAAAATGAGATGCAAGAGAATTAAGCTCCTGACCTTTGGGCTAGATCTTATCGATCCATGATAATGCTGATTGTAAATTTTCTTAATCTAAAATTTATGATAAAATCTAAACTTTTAGTCTTGAATATATATTGCACAATAATTTTTAAGTACACACTCAAAAATTTTTTTTTTTCAGATTTCAGCTGCAATCAGATGATGGAAACAAATCTCAAGACAAGATGAAAGACACTAAATGTTTGAGTTATGCATTTTGCCAAAGAGAAGAGGCTATTTTGATAGGATGTTTAATAGAAATTTCTTCCTGTGATCATTCAACTGGATGCTCACTCTAAACAGCCAGAGGCTTTTTATATTTGACCTAAATATCTGGATTTTTTCTCTTTTCTTCAGCATATCACAGAACAGAAATCTCTAAGCTGATTATTATAGCTTAATTCTCTTTTGAATGCAAACATCTTTGCATATTTCAGACAGGGCTATATAGAGCTGAAATCAGAAAAGCTAAAAGAGCTTCAGAGCTCAATCTAAATCCCAACTGTCTGGCTCTCTGGCCAATGCCTTGTACTATACAAAGTGTGTAACCATCCTACACCTTTGATGTAAAACAACCCTCTTTTAATGTGCTGTAAGCTCTTATTCCCTTTGTCTCTCAAATAATAATCCTCTTGCTCATGGTAATCCTTAAAATCACATATGCTCTTTAAAGCTTTTCTTTTGGAAAGTATTCACACCCATTTTTCTGGGCACTGGCAACTAAATATTACAGACAACCTGATTCTTCTGACTTTGACCAAGACAATCAGAATTTTTTTTTATTCCACATTTATTGCTTGGCTGGAACTGGGTCAACAAAATGAGCAAACAGTTTCTAGTTGTCCAACAGAACAACAGTGTGCGGACTGTTTGTTTGGCCAAGGCAGAGGCACAAGATGTTTGGAAGAGTTAACAGGAAACAAGTAAAATGACATTTTTATTAGGGTTATAAAACAGAATATGAAGATTGGTTGTCTAGAATAATTGAAGAACATGTTGTCCTGGACTGTTAAAACAAGCTAGTAAAAGAAAAATTCTCACTTCCTCTGCAGTAATAATCAAGCCCCCTAGTACTGGCTCCTGGACACTTACAAACATGCTACTGGCTACTCAAAGTTTCATTACTGTAAGAATAAATATTTTTAGGCATTGCCACCTTAAAACAGAGGTAGAGGTGGAGACTAGAATTACTTAATCAGATCAGCATGTTGATTTAAATGATCTAATAATGACAAAATGTGATGATTAGAATGGAAGCCTTGTCAGATGTAATATCCTAAATGACATAAACTGCTTTAATTGCAGGACATGATGAATATGAGCCTAAGAGTTCAAAAAGAGAGTTCTTTTAAAAGAAAGATCTTTTAAAAGGTTTTAGAAGATCTTTTTATTTGTTGATAAATGTGCACATTGCCATAAGGAATTTGTAGGAACCTAGGAGGAGTGCTGAGGCACAGCTTCCAATGATGTAACAGCACAACCTGATGATCAGACCACCTCATCTCGTGTGTCCAAGCCCAGCCACTTTGCCTCACGCACTCCCTAAAAGACCAAGCACAGAATTTTCTCCAGGTTTGCTTTTTACAGAGAGCAGGGTCTGCTGTTCTGTCAGCAGGACAGATCCTGGTTCTACTCCTGATATCAAGAAGCATTTTACTTTTTTGCCCTTGTTGGAAGGTCATTCTCCCATCCTTACCCCCCTGCACTGAGCTGTCCTGCACAGACATGTCATCCCCCGCTCCCGAGCCATGAGAGCAGGCAGAGGGAGGGATCAGTCCTGGCTCTGGGTCAGCTGCTGACTCACAGCAGCTGCCCTGGGGATGATGGATACACAGACCCCAGCTGAACAGCACAGCTCTCTGGAGTCATGAGTTTCACCGTGCTTGTCATCTGACCTTGTCACTACAAGAGACTTAAAGTTGCTCCCGAAGTTCTGTGAAACTCTGATTCTTGGACAAAATCAAGGTCATTTTGCACTTCCTTCCTATAGATTATAACCCACACCTCACAAGTCACAAGCCAGAACACAAACTTCCCAAATTCGAGAGTCTGAGGAAAGGGATCCTGATGGTTTCTCAACCTAAGCAGCTTTCAGCTTTCGATGATCAGGGATGCCTCACAGCCCTGCAAGTTGCTCTTTGCAGTGAACCGTGGTAGCTCAAGGAACGCCACCCAGGCTTAACTAGAACAATAAATAGCACCAATAAACACTCCAAGCTGAACTGGGCTGCATGTGGGAATCAGGCAGTACTACTTCTAAAAGAAAGGCAGGAAATTAGTCTCTCTTATGCCATTTCAAATGTTTATAGTAAATCAGCAAAATTAATAGTTGTAGCAGATAGAAACTCTGCTCTGACTGAGAAATTCACTGTACTCCAAGCGAACTAGCCAAATATTAATTTCCTTACAGCTGTTTTCACCATTTATTTCCTTGATTTCCCAAAATGGTGTCAGCTGAATTTTCTCATGAGTGCAAACATTTGTGTTGCAAAAAATAAGAAACTCAAGAATTTAATCCATTTTTAGGAAATAAAGTTAACTTATCAACTATAAGTGCTAATCTTCCCAACTCACATGAAATCCAGAAACTTCAGATAGATATAAAACACTTAGGTAACTTGACTCTTTGCACAAAGATTTAGATTCTAAACATTGATGGCAAACACTTGTCAAAAGGAAACAGGTTTAATTTGGTAAGCAGGAAAAAAAGTGACGTATAACACCAAGGTTACAAAAAAGATCCCTAGGAAGATGCTGAACAAAATTTTTCAAGTAGATGTGCCAATGCATATAAAAAAAGGAACCTCATCTCTTCCATTTCTCTCTCTAAGGAGGATCAAAAGTCCAGCTATCACAGGGAGCATCCTTGCTTTCTTTAGTCCTCACTAAGGTGATGACAAACAATTCTAATCTGCCAAAGCTTAATTAAGTAATCACTTTCCCAGTCTTTGTTAGCAGTGTATTGATTAGACAAGCATAAATATTAAATTTTGAAATATGTTACTTTGTTCAGTTTCTGAACTTTTAAAATCCATGAGTTCACTCCTAAATCACTTTTAATGTTGATTGAAAAATAGCTTATTAAGTATATATTAAAAAAAGACTTAAAAATCTTAATTGAAATGAGTTTAAATGAACAGAATTAAAATAGAGGCAAATTTAAAATCATAGCATATAAGGTAATACTATGAGAAGAAGAAAACTTTAGTATTCAGATGGAAAGCTTAATGTTGTAAGCACTCACAAGACTGGAATCAGAAAGTCTAGAGTAAAATTAAAACTCTAATTCCCTTTTTATCTCTTTTTTTTTTTTCATCGGTGATACAGGGCCAATAATCCTTACGTTTCTCATTTGTGGATTATTTCAAGGATGAAAAATACAATGTCAATGTTGAGTATTATCGTAATTAGTTTTATAAGTGGGAATGGAATAATGAAGATATATCACAAAAGTAAAGAAATTGCATATTTGAAACCATAAATTCACAACACTGCACAGACATCAGGAAATATTCTGGTGAGGAAGAGAAATGAATCTTTAGTTTCTTCAGTGGTAATGAAATAAAATTTCAGAAATCATCATATGAATTTTTTTCCTAGTTATTTCCGACTAATGAGGTCCATTCTGAAAATGCTTATGTAACAATTTTTGGAAAACTAATACTATCACAAGTGCAAGTATATTTTGATGTATGTATGGGTAGAGTCTGTGAATTTCACTTAACAGAAGAGTGGTTGCATAGACAAAGAACAGGAGTATGTAACTAGTGAAATTTTGTAGTTAAATGAATTCTAAACCAACTAGTGATACATGAAAAAGGAAACTACAAAGTCCTTTTTAATTATCTCTCTGTAATAAAAAAATTAATTCTTCCCACCTGGAGAATTCACAGTGGACACAAATAGCATAATAGTAGAACTAACCACAGAAGAAAAAAAATCTCCTTAAAATATTAAAATTTATGTCAGGAAAAGTCATCAGTCATAATATAAGATAACACATGACAAGCATTATTGGCTTATTATTTTTCCAGGCAGTCAGTAGAAGAAAAAACCTTACAAGTTACAGCAATGTATCAGTTGCTTATGAAATATTTTAGCCATATTGCCCTCAAAACATGTATGTCTATATATCAGGCAAAGGTCTGACTTCATTTTTTGAACCATAGACATCAGCTGTTTACCTCTTCTCTGCAGGGGATTTTTAGGATTCACTCCACTGAAAAACATGGAAGTGAAATGCTTTGGAAACTCTGTCCCTTCAATTTTTTCACTCCTAATCTCAGCAAAATTTCACAGCATCAAGTACCTGCTTATCATTCAAAACAATGCTACTTAGTGGCCTTTGGCAAGTTTTCTTTCAGTCAAAATTAATCCTACATTTCCATTTATGGCCGAAACACAGAAATTCCAACTCAAGTCTTGTTCTAGGTATTTCTAAATCAATCTGAAGGCTGAAACTCCCATGCGATTTTTATGTTTAGGTTGCAGAAACAGATTGATTTAGTATTCTTTCAAAAATAAACTCATGGCCATCCTAAATTTAATTCTTAAAAAAACCAAAAAACAACTTTAGAAGCAATTAAGTGAATCTGGAATACAGCATGGGTAACCTGCAGCAAAGTGTATGAACCTTGCTATTTGCTATGGATGTATCAATGCTTTTTGTGACCAGAGGATCCCTCTGTACATTATGTAAGAGGATAAGACCAAAATGACAGAATTTTAAAAGTGACTCTAAAGCTATTAGATTTTGAATGCTAACATGCTTACCTGGTGCTTACATGGTGCTACACCTTTCTGTCCTAATTAGAATGCGGAACAATGTTAAAGTGAACCAACTGGATATAAAAAGTAGAACACCATGATACCACAAATGCTTGTGTACCAGCCACGACTGCTGATAAAAGATGAAAAGTGTCTCAGTGAGCCCTTCCACCAGCTCCCCCAGTACCCTTGGTTGATCCCAGCCAGCCCCATGGAACTGTGCGTGTCTAAGTGGTGCAGGAGGTCACTGACCATTTCCCCTTGGATTATGGGGGTTGACTCTGCTCCCTGTTACAGCCTTCCATCTCAGGGGCTGGGTACCTGGAGAACAACTTGATCTCACAAAGATTGAGACAAAAAGGTATTAGCTAGCTTGGTCTTTTCCTCATCCATGAGGATGTTTTCCTTTCCATTTCGAAGTAACATTAAAACCTTCACTTAAGATATGCAGATCTATCACTATGTCAAATCCTAAGCTTTTAACACCAAACACATGATTAGTGTTGTCATATCTGTCAAAATTCAACAACTTCAGCAGATATTAAATGCAGTAGCACCGATTCTGTTGTCACAGCTGGTTGGCTGTAGCAGGACTTGCCACAGGACCGAGTTCCTCTGTGAGGGTTCCAAGCCTCCCTTTCTCCTTCTGCTCCCACAAGTCCCTTGGGGTGACCTTCTGGGCTTTTCATCTTCTCTAAAACACCCTGGGAGAGCTTGAGCATAGGGTAAGCTTTCTTGGTGATGGAGCAGCAGTGAAGGGAATTAACAGGTGGCTGGTGGCTCGACTTTCTGTTTAATTGACCATCCTAATGCTGTTGAGATCAAATTATATTGTTTACAGTGTGTTATGAAACACTACTTTGGACAGGCTATTTTTCATTATAACTGAAATCAAGTAACTGAATGCAAAGGACAGCTGTGAAAGAAACATATTTTGTAGCAACACAGTATTGTATTACACTATACTATCAAAAGACACTCAGTGAATGTCAGGGTGTGTAAGTTTTCACTGGCTCAAGACTTCTGAGACTGCATCTTTCCTGAATGAAGACATATTACAAGAAAAACAAAACCAAAAAAATTGAATTTCACTTTTCAAAGAATTTCTTGTAAAGTTGCTACGTACTCAACTCTCTATGGATCAATCTGAAATCATAAAACTAAATATATATATATAAGACTTATGAAAGCTTTTCATGGCATAAATTGATAATTTCAACTTTGATACATCAGGCTCTTACAGGATTTGAAAGAAGCAGCTGCACAGAATAATTAGGCAGCTGGAGATCAACCTTCTGCAGCAATATAAAGCTCCAGTTTCTGAGCCTGCAGGGATATGCGATATCAGATTTTAAGCAGTGACGTCTTAACATGCAGAAGAGCTGTCACTGCTGTTTTCAGTTTCAAGAAGGAAATTATTTCTGGGGGTAGAGCCAAATTTAAAGAGGAAACATTTTGGGAGGGTATTAAAGCTAAAGCTGGATGCTCTTTGAAATGGCAAGCATGTTTGAAGCAGCAAAGTTTAAGCCTTTCTTTTAAACATTACTTGTCACTACATCTACCTTTCCCAAAATACTTGATTTTTAACCTTGTTTACATTGTGTTCTAGTGCATTTTTGTGTGACAAGGCTTGCAACTCAATGTAAAAATGGTAACAGCTTTATTCTAGCCTTTTCCAGATCAACTTTATTCCAGCCGTTTTCAGTTTCTGCATTTCTGTTAAAGAATAGCTTTTTTATATTTGACATTTTAGTAGGATGATTGGTTAAATCTGTATACCATTAAATACTGCACAGAGAGCATAAAAAGTGCTCTACATGTACCAACACTGGATACTGGAAAAACTGGGGGACCTCTCTGAGAGCTAGTCAGGTACTATAGGATTCCCAACAGTGCATGGCTGCATTTGCATCTCCTTTGCATCTCCTGCTTATAAACAAACTCCATATGACAGTGGAAATGACTTAAGAGTCTAATTTTTAACACAAATTGTTACAAAATCCAAACACTGAAGGTCCCAGAGAAAACCACACACAGAGAGGCATAAACTACAATTTAAACTAAATTGAAGCTGGGGAGAAATCAGAGGACAGAAGATTAGTTATGAAGTTTATAGTATATGTTTTTCTGTATAATAAATATAGCCATCTATCTGCACATAATACGAAAGTTTTCCTTGAGGATGCTCTCAATATATGCCCTGTACTCAACCTGTAAAAAAACCCCACAGTCTTTATAAGCCTTAACTCAGCACATTTGGATGTTTCTTCACAAAATGGCCTCTAATTCAGTAGAGATTCAGTGGAGGAGGCATGTAGCTCTCCTACATGCAAAGGAGAGCTCACTGTGACTTCACTTCTATTTCAGCAATAAATCAACCAAACAAGCATCTCCAGCCAGGAACCTATGAAGCAAGTTCAAAGCAGGCAGACATACTCCTGCCCATGGCAGGGGGTTGGAACTAGCTGATCTTTAAAGGTCCTTTCCAGCCCAATCTGTGATTCTGTGTCGCTCTGATACCTGCAGGAAATTGCTTGTTTAACTCCACACAGAACTTTGTGTCAAATGCAGGGAACAATCCATCTCCACAGGGCAGCTTTTGTCTGCTTTCCTAAGCAATTTTCACTCACAGCTTCTTCATCAAAATGTTCTCCGGTCTTATTCATTTCTATCCCATCTTGTTGAATCACTTTGAGTTTCCTATATTTTAAAAACCAACTACTTCAGGTAAAAGTTTAGTAAAATTTATCTTTTCAAGTTTAAAAGCTCTGGGTCTTTTTGGGAAAGACTTTATTTACTATAAGGAATAGGATGAAAATTATCTACCTCAAAACATATCAGACTTGAGGTTCTCTCCCAGCTGGTCCCAGCTGAATCTCCTTGTGATCATGGTTGGTCCTCTTAGAGACCACAGTTTAACACTCTTCCTGCTGTGGCTTGCCACCTAAGTATTTTTGTCTTGTCTGTCATTATTGTGCTTAATTTTTAGTTTTAGGCGCACAAAAATGCCATTCTGTCTCCTGTCTATCTCAAGAGTCAACAATATAGGTATCCTATGGGGTGACTGCTTTGTCTTCCTCTTATTTACTTTTGGCTCAGGCAAACACTTGGCCCTGGAGTTAAACATCTGTATTCCAATTTTTTTTTAAAAACAAAGTACATCACCATGGTCTGGTACTTGAGAGTTTTTCCCCCCCATCAGCAAGTGAGAAAGCTTTTGTTTCGGGAAGAAAAATGTCTTATTGAACATGTTATGCATTATATTTCTCTTTTAAAGGTGACCATGAAAAACAGCAAGTGCTTACATTCTGCTGTAGTCTCTTTATTAGGAAGCAATGCTTGCAACAAACAAGATTTTAAGGGAATCAGGCATCCATACATTAAATGAAGATCTCTGGAAAAAATTATTAGCTCTTTGCTTTAAGTGATTCCCTTTGTTCCCACATGAGCATATATGCATAAGTAAAACCAACTGTTCTCAGGCCTCACAAAAGTGATCTTTCTCTGTGTGAATTTAAAAGGCCAGAGAGCTGCAGCAATGCTTAGTAGGGCTTATTGTTGATACTAATGAAGAACAATTGGGTCAGACGAGGAAGCAGCCACATCTCATTTTCATCACTGGTCTGCTGGAAATCTGTGACCCACATTTGCAGTTACTTCCAAGAAAGTTCTCATGTTTTCCATTTCCAGTTTGAGATGATCCATTGTCAAAAGCACAAGCAGGTATCCTTCAGGGAAATGTGGATTCATACTTCAACTTTTTGCCTGGGACCAATTTGTTCACTAAATTAGGGGTGGAAGTAATGCAACTTGTTGATGCAAGGAATGTAGACTCGAAAATCCATTTAGAAATCTTTCAAGATTGAATAAAGCTGACAAATTAAAAATTCACAAAACTGAGGCACAACAACAGCTTTCAAGAAAAATAAGCATTGTTAATACCAAATTTGCAAAGCTCTGCTGTAGAACAGGCACATATCTTGTAGAGCACCTGTTGAAGCATTTTAATAGCCTTCCAAATCAAAAACGTCATTTCACATTCCTTCTTTCCAGGATCAAATGTCAGATTCCTTGGAAGCAGGAGGTGTAGCCAATAACATCCGCTGTTTCACTTTCAGCAGTGCTGGCTCGTTGTGACTTTTCAAGCATTCCACTATTCCAGTTTTTTTAAACATGGTGAGAACAGTTTTCATTTTCACACACGGAGGGGTGATAGTATCAAGGCAGTTGCATGACTTCCAGAAAATTGAAAGACAAAGGGCACCTGGCGCAGCTCACGCTGTGCTGCAGTTCAGCTGAACTTCACTCCTTGGAGCTGTCTGTCCTCAGCGCTGTCTGCAGCTGTGAAATGCTGAGCTGTGCCTTGCTGCTGTGACTCCAGCATGGCAGGGTCACACATGGCAGCCTGTCAGGCACTCAGGCCATGCAGGAGTGTGCTAGCGCTAAACACACCTGCATGATTTTGTTGTGATTTCACAGATATCCTCAGCTGCTCAGCTTCAAAGACATGAGATTAATGGGCTTACTTCTGATATACAAAGAGGATTGTCTAGGATATATTTATTTTAGGGCAAAATTCATTTTGGCTATGGAAATAGTTTTGCCTTCAGTGTGAAGTAAGCATTTTTAACATTTCTGTTAGGGTACACTGAAAGAAAAAAGGGATTAGCCCATAACTTTCTGGATATCAGAACTACACTTAATTCAAACGACTGCTGTTATTAGCAATCTAATTCTTGTAAAAGGAACTGTATTTATTTCTAACCTAGTTAAGAGTTTTGTATCTTGTGCTGGAGCAGATCCTTATGACCAATTCTGACCCATTAGTAAGAGGAGGCTTCTCTGAAAGCATCAAATGAGATAAATCAACATGTGCAAAAGCAGTTACTAAAAAACTTGACCCTGTGCCATAAAGTTCATGCACCTGAATGAACCATAGGCCTTGCTTTCACCATTAATGTTACATTTTAAAATCTCTAAGTTGGAAGAACACAATATACTGTAATTGTACTGTATTTGTAACAACTTGTTCAATAGGAGATTTTTGTAAAAGAACTATCATGAAGTGGAACTGAGCCAGCCAGATTACTGGCAAAGCTTCCTGCTGAATATGATTAGATAAAGGGAGAATGGAGACTGGAGAAAATTGATCCTCTCAGCAGAATTTGCTGTAATTATATGCAGGATGGGGAACTAGTTATTATTCTGCTGTTAAAACTCTCAAGTGGCCAGAAGAAACATTCTTGCATAATCTGCTTTTTCAATCTAGTCCATGTAAAATGAAGATCTTGTTAAGAAAAATAGAGATGTGGCTGACCAAGTTCTATAAAGCTGGTAACTTTTCCCCCTAAAGGTTAGATAGTGGAAAGGGGTATTGGGATTGCCTTACCAGCACTTCTCCAATAGCCAGCTAACTTTTGTTTAACAGAAATTTTCATTTTAAGAAGTAAAAGCACTGAATTTCACCTATGCAATGCAGGATAGCCTCACCTCAAATGCTACTCTGGAAAGGCAACATCTTTGTGATGGTTCATTGCCAGCCTGACCTGAACTCTGCCTCCTCACATTGTTGTCACTCAAATTCTTGTGTTTTTACTAACACAATAGGATTTCTATGATTGCAAACTTCTGTTTTTGCGAGGAACACATAGCATGGAGATTTCTCATTGCTGCCTTATGCAAGTGGAAATGGTGCTAATAAGATTAAATAAGAATTCAGAAAAGATGCAGAAGATTCATTAACACAGCAGAGGATATATAGCTTAGCAAGAAGTGGGGGATTGCCCTTGATGCTACTGAGTGCAGTGAAACAGCAACAACGAAATGGTGAGACATGGGCACTGCTGGCCCATGGGACAGCAGCTGAGTTTGGTGACAGAGGGACTGTGAGCCCAGGTGCACAAGTGGAATCCACCTCAGTGCTTCTCCTCTCCAAAAATCAGGAACAGTTAGATAATTATTAAAACTAGCAACATGAAACAGAATCAGAGGAAAAGGAAACAAAAGAAAGAAGCTGTGAAAAAGGACAGCTTGTCTGAAAGAGAATTATATACAGTTAAAAAGAAGTAGGACAAAAGCACTAGTAATGTATTCTTACAGATTAACAATGATCTTTCTTTAATTGCAGTCTGTGCTAGTTATCCCCATTTCTTCCATTTCAGAAGTTGCAAACATGATGGTTTTATAGTTCATGACTGGGTGGGTGACCTTAGCTGTTGTATTTCTACAAGCCACCATATCCTGTATATCTACAAGCCACCAAGTCTGCTGAGATGGCCTCACTATAATTCTACTAATTAAAACACAAAAAAGAAAAAAAAAAAAAAAAAAGGAAAAAGGAAATTTTATTTCCTAGTAGGTACCCAGAAAAATCTCTCATGTTGCCAGAGCTGAAACACTGTCATCTCCTCTTCACTTCCTGCTTGCAACCCACTCCCTTTCTTCCAGCAGGGATGACTCTTGTCTGCTGGAGCTGCCCTGTTTGTCCAACAACACATTGGACTGGCAATTGAAAGACAGTTCTTCTTCAAGCTAAAAAGAAGGGTACAACTGGGGAAAACAAAAAAATTAAAATATAGGCAAAATTTAGAGGAAATTACTATTACAGTCATGGGTGATTAATATGCATGTGCACAGTGGGGAATGTTGCACAGTGGTAACATTATGCAACAATGCTTTTAGCAGATATAAAATATGACTATTTAAATGATGGGCATCTGAATACAGTCTGAAAAGTCTGTAATCTGACTTCTGGAGGGGTGTTGTTGGCTGACAAACTAAAAGATATGTACATATTTCATAGGCAGAAAAAGATGAAAGATAAAAATCTATTAGACTAGATTGATTATAGACACATCATTAGTTTTCTCTAAAACAGTATTAATGAATGGTTGGAGAGCCATTATCTGTAAAAATCAGAATAATTGTCCTAGGAAAAATGGTGACTGACATGAGTGTCATGGGATCATCAGATACAGTTTACTAAACAGCAGTTTTTATTGAGGAAATGAGCCATGCCATTAGCTTCAGCCTGTCCCCAAACAAATCTTCATTACCCAACCACTTCTGTGAAGCATGGCAAACAGCTCAGTCTTGATTATTGTGGGAAGTTGTCAGGGACTGCACCAGAGAAATCAGCGTAAATACAACTCCAGAAGACATGCCAGTTGCCTTCATCTTCAACAAATATTAAAATATTAATTTAATGGAATTAAATAGGAAATCTGCAGTGAGAGTAGAGATGAATCAAAGTGTATGAAAGAAAAAGTCTTTTATAAAACACATTTTAAGCAGGCAAACTGATAAGAATCAGAAAAACAGCTAAAGGATAAGTAGAAAGCTGACTGGCAGATGACGTGCATCCGCAGCACACAAGGCATTAGCAGGCCTTGTTCTATAAAATTATTTAATCACATTACCACTTTTGCAATGTGAACTTATTTTCACTTAATCTGAAAAATGCAACACTTTCCTTTTTTTTGATGAAAAACCACAATTTTGTATCTTACTGCAATTTTAGGAAGATGCATGCTAATTTGGATTTTGCAAAATTTCTACAAACTGCCCCAGTAGAAAAACACCTCCTTGTTCCTGATACTTTATCAAAAAGCAAACATGCACCAGTTTTATTTTACAAGTGAAATGTTTTTCATAACAATATGAATGAGCTAGATATTGCTGACAGCTTGAATTAATAATTTCTCTGGGCTTTTATCTCTCACCTAAGAAGCATATTGTCATGCTCCAATAATAATAATAATAATAGACTTTTCAGGAGAATAAAATTAGGTATAAAAGATGATTCCAGATGATGCTGATACAGCCAGTACACTTCAGTGTCAGAAGTTGACAGTGCCTCAGGCCCCAGATTAGTTAATGTCATGCTGGAAGTGAGAAAAAAGAAGCCTAGACCAGGTGGGTATGCCTAATCCTGCACCCATGATTAGTGTCACATGTTAACAATTATCACACTTATGTTGTTTGATAAACACACTGGGTTTTTTTTGGAAATTAGGGATGGTAATTGACAATTTCAATTGCATACCTTTTGGCTCTGATAAAAAAATACTTTGTTCTTGTGCCTCTGCATAGGCATTGGCCAGAATGCCGCCCTAAAAGAGTTCCTGACACTTTTCCATGCCTGCTGGAGAGGCAGTTGTCTGAAGATGGAGTGAGGCTTCCTCTCCACATCAGCAATAGCTGGTAAAGTTAGTTTTTTGCCAGTTCTTCAAAATATATGTATATGCCAAACTTAATGTGCAGAGGAGGAGACAACAAATGGTCTGGGAGAAGTGCATGAGATTGCAGTGCACATAGAAACAACCCCTTTAATGGAGTCATGCTAGTTTGCAATGTGTGGTCTTTTTTTATCACTGTATAGCACACATATATGAAATATTGTGGCAGTGGTCAATTCTCACCATGGTGTTATGGACAACGGGGAACCCAGTATTCCTCCATCTAACTCTGCTGAGCATGATCTCCTTGCTAATCATGAAGAAGAAAAGATACAGTTGCCCGTTCAATCTCTTCCATTTATGGATGTGACAGAAACAATCCTGATATTAGGTAATAAAATCAGTTTTTATTCTGCCGCAAATTTGCCTGCTACTGCAGGATAGAAGTGTAAATATTTACCTCATTGACACTTCTCAGGATCTAATTTTTTTTAGCAGCAAAATGGAAAAAAAACCAACCCCAAAATCTGAAAAGACTCGCTGGAAATTGTTTTGCAAGCCATGTCTGTATTACGCCCTAGAATCTCATTGCCCAGTTTAAGAATTCAACAGCAAAAGGACTAGAAAAAACTTACATTTGTTTCTTCTTAAACAAATATCCTAAATTGGATTTCAACAGATTCATGCTCCTGCCCCAGAGTCCTCTGGCTTTAAAGGTACTGGCAGTGAAACAGAGGAGCTGGATGTTTCTGTGATACCAAGCGTACAGAAATCATGAACAGATTCTATGATGGTGGCAGCTGAGGACACAACTAGACCCTCAGTGAGCAAATTGTGCAGGAAAAGAAAAGACATGTCCCAGCTTTGTAACTTAACACACTGCTCTGGTCTGCAACATTGTACCTGCAGAACAGATGGGGGAAAGCATTCCCCTTCATTTGATGAAATTCCAACACTGCTGCTGTGGTCCCAAAAATTCCCACAGCTATTCAAGCTTTCTATCCACTGCCTACTTATCTGTCATGTTCATTATTTCCCATTCACTAGTTTTGCCAGCCCTTTGAAGGCAATATAGAGATTCTGAACACCATTTACTTGATGACCATTTCATATCCCTCTATATCTCTTGCCTGCAGGAAAACTGGAATCTCATCACAACCAGAAAATATGTTCTAAAATAAATGTCAAAAACTCACTACACTGGGAGCTCAAACAGCATCAATAAAACATGCTAGACAGCACATCATCTCCACCTAGTCTACACACCAATTCATACAAGATGAAGGAATAAGGAGAAGACAAAGTATTTTGGAAAAATTCAGATTCAAAGCATCTCTTTCTCACCATCAACTATTCACACAGAGAAAGGTGTTACTGATTCTACATAATAAATGAATTTTGAAGTGCAGGCCACAATTCTGTTTTATGAAACTCTTCTTCTGGACCTACTTTGTTACTCAAAATCTGTTTTTTTCCCTTCGTCCTTCTCCTTCCCCTTCTTTCAGTTTTTCTCAGTGTTTTTTACTTAACCACCAAACTCTTTGCCCTTCAATGAAAGCACGTATGTTGAATTAGGAAAAAAAAGTGTTAAGAATAAAAACTGCTTTAACTTCTACTTATTTACAGATACACATTTTCCCCAGTAGTGCCTGTCACCTGTAGGGCAGGCTGTTGTATTCTATTAAATAAAAAAAATGACTACCCACATGTTTTAAGGTTCAGTACCACTTCAGCCCACAAGTATCCCTTGACTATGCCACCCAAACTCACAGGACATGATGGCAACCTTTGCACTCAGTGAGAGTCTCTTTGGCTGAAGTAGCAGTAAGCACCCTCCAAAAGGGAGATACACGCTTCTGTTCTCAGTAAGCACTGACAGAAATAGAAAAAAGCTCTCAGGACTGCAGCACATATTTGAAGTTCAGAAAAGGGGACAACTGGCAATATAAATTGGATTGTGGGAGGGAGCTCTTACTCTTTGAGCAATCTGTGGAAGTATGCGACACCGAACAGATGCTGATGTGCCACAGGCTGCAGAGTCTGTGTAGACAAGGAGTGCCTGTTTAAGGATTAACCCTGCAGGTAGCTCATGTAAGGTTAAACACAACTGCCTATTTACACAAAATTACACTCTACACATCTGGGTGAACGTGATGCAGATTTTTGGCTGTGGGCAAAATCCTAGAGGAAGATCTAGGAAGATTGAATGATGGTGTTGGTATAGGAAGTCTTAACTAATGATGTCCTTGTCCTTACTTATCTCCTTTTATTTTTGTTTTCCTGAACGGAGAATAAATATTTTGGTTTTAGCTGTGCATTAATCTAATTTGTAACATGATCTAACTCCCTTATAGCCACATCACAAACAGGGCAAGACAAGGTTTTTTGGAAGTATGTAACAAGATAGTAACTGACTTCACATCTAGATCAGAGCATACAGCCCTACCAACCCCACTGTCAGAGCTTCCAACACATATGCAGTACTTCCCTTCACCCCTTCTCCATCTCTCTGGAACCCTTCTTTTGCTTCCTGCTTTTTAAATAAAAGAGGCAAATGGTAAAATGTCACATGAGCATTCAGGGGGCTGTGTGAGATAAGACAGAGTAAGGCCACAGCACAAGGTAACAACTCGTTCTCTTACTTGGGTGCAAATTACCCATCATGCAAAATGTGAAGCAGCAGGTTTTCTCAGGACTTTGTGAGGCAGTTAGATTGAGGCTCATGGAGGAGTTGGGTTTTATTCATAGCTTGGTTATTTTGGTCTAGTAGACCATGATTTTTTCTGCCACAAATCTACATAATTTTATTTGGTTCTTTGTGAAGTACAGAAGAAAGAAATTGAAAGAAAAAAAGAAATTAAAATAATTAAAATTAAAATTTCTCTCAATTAAAAGAAATTGAGAGAAAAAAATTCAAACCAGAAATAGCCTGCCAGCATTTGTTTTGCTATCCTATTACAATATTCTGACTTCCATCTAAACCTTCCCAGTGGGATACCTATCTACACTTTACTTTAGCTAAAGACAGAATTACCTTGAAAATTGGTACAAGAAAGAGAATGATTATCAAGACACCATCATCTTGACTGTGCAGAGACAAAAGGTAGGCATCTTCTTCAACAGAACAGGCAAGAGATCTGTCACAGTAGAGGGTTCTGTGGTATTATTTATTGCTTTTTTAAGGGTTTTTTCCCTCCTCTGATAGCTTAGCTCAAATCCTTGATCAAAGCAACTAGGAATTGTTCTGCTCAGATGGCTTACTGCATTTTAAGTGGGATGCAATTTAGCACTCTCCCATCTGACCAAAGCTAAATGCAGTAAGGGAAAACAATTTTCAAAGACCAACACATCCATTTACCCCTTGAGAGGCCAGACAAAGGTTGTGGCATTAGAACAGATTACCAACATCTGTCTACAGTGTGCTTTTGATAAAAGGAACTGTTAGACTCTGATGGCAGCGAGACAGTCCCTCTTTGCAAAACAGCATTAGTGTTTTTCAGATCCCAGTATTTCAGTCGTATTGTGCTTGTTATTGAGCATTGTAAGAAGCAGTGCAGTGAGACTGTTGTAATGGCAAGAAATAAAAAGAGTAAATCACATCTCTGTGTATACTTCAGAGATTCTGCAATTTTTTTTAATGCACAGTTTTCTTTGCTGCCATGTTTCCTTTGGGTTTGTCTGCCATATTATTAAAGAAACAAAGCAGTGTTTGTTTCAAAAAGTGGTTAATAATGTACACACCCCATAGCTTCAAAAAGCCAATTATTGTTAGACTGTTGCATAAACACGTATTTAGGACGCAGGAAAATGTGCAATTATTTACAGTATTCAGTACCTAATACATCATATTTGAGCTCCAAACAAATTGCTGTACTACAAGAGGTAGTAGAGCTGTAGTCATTAAACACACTTATTAAAAATTCTCAGTTTTCTGAAAATCACTCAGTCACTTAAAAAAGCTCATCATCACCAAGTATTTAATCTGTAACTTCTTGCAAAATCCTATGGCTCAAGAGAGTATTATATGCAAGTATTATTTGCAAGTATTATGTCTGAAGAAAACCAAAATATTGAGGTTTGTCTTAAAGGAATGATGCAGAACTTAGTGTAGGCGAGTGTCAGCAAATGGCTGGAAATTGGACAATAGAACAAACTAAAAAGAAAAACATGAGTTATTTTTACACACTGGATGTATCAATTAAGCATAGCCTCCTCAGGAAAGAGGCCTAAGTTCTGCTTTCCAAAAGACAACTGTAGTTAAAAGCACATTAATCTATTTTAGGAAAATGGCAGGAATTATTACTCAAAATGTGATCTCATTATATAAATTGGGGCATGTTTTCAGTTACTGATTCAGCTCATTTCTGTCACTGCCATCACAAAAACATTGCAATGGAAATAAGCTGGAACAAAGAAAGATTCTGGTCTTTGTACTTTTCCATAAATTGAAAATTTAATTATTTGCTCTTGAGCTAAGAAATGATGTAACTCTAGTTCTCAGAGTTTTGAGAATTAGAGCAATGACCAGTTCCTGAGAACAACATTTTGTGATAAAAGTTATATTGATGTTTCACAATTTACAAATGGAAAAGGACTGTGGTTTTATTTTATTTTATATCCTGCTGCATATTCCACCCATTAGTTTGCAATTACAAGCTGGTGCTGCTATGGGAAACCTGCTTCCTTGTGATGTGATTCCGGGAGTATTTCAAAGGGTGTTGGTTCCTACCCCTGTGTTCAAGTCAGGTAATTCTGTCCCCAAAACCACAGATCTGCAAGGCTGCTGAGTCAGAGCTGCTGAAATCACATCAGCCTTGCCCTGCACCTGAGTTTGCTCTTAGGACACCAGAGCTGAGCTGAGCTGCTGCTCCTGTCTGGGGCAGACCTGTCAGCCTGCCCAAGCTGCTGGCAAAGGGCAGACTTGCCTTGCACCAGTGAGCAGGAGGGACTGTTTGCCATAATCCATTGCTTCTTAGATTGTGGCAAAATCACTGAAGTTTCACGCTTGTTTATGGGCTGAGAAAAATGTTAATTCTCAGCTAATGAGACTTGAGGCATGCAGTGCTCAGTCAGCAGAACAACTTTTAAATTACTGTTTTGCTTGTAATGACTTCCTGTACATTTGTTATGGTACATCAAGTGCACACCAAGTACATTTTTTCCCGGCTAGGGGCTGGGCATTCAGGTGCTGTAATACACAGGCATGGCTGCAGGCTCCATCAGGGCTCTTCCACAAGGACTTGCATACCAGCAGGAGTGGGGTACACAATCAAGGGATCAGGACTCTCTCACTGCATTAGCAACACAAGGAGGTCTCCACGAAACCGGGGTCCTGAACATCCCTACAAAAATCTCCAGTAGTGGTGCATTTGATAACACACCTACCTAGTCTGAAACTAAAGCAGAGTTCAAATCCAAACATGCTCTCTACACCTTTAGGGAGAGCTGTGTAAATCTAAACACCTGAAAAGATTATCACTTTTTGTGTGTGCAGTATAATCAAAGGAAAGGAATTAATGGAAAAACTAATTTAAGCACATTCCATACAAATATTTGCAAAGGGTTTCTACAAAATTTTTCATATCTGTATTGAAATTAATGCAAGATTAACAAATAATGAAACATTACATTTTAAGTAGCTAATCCCTTCATCCTCTTCATTTGTGCTCCACTCGATAAGAAATACACTTAATAGTTCTTTCCATAGAAAAATAGGGATTTCTGTTAAAATTCTCCTTCTCCTCCAAAATGATGCTTTTTCCCATTTCATTTGAGACTATCAGCTCACAGGTCTGATGGCCATCTCACTCCCAACATTTCAAAAGGCAAACAGGGTCCTACAGGGCAGCAGGTTGAGCAGCACACAGCAGCGTCTCCTTGCACTGAGGACTGCTGACTGCAGGCCAGGCTTTGCCAAAGCACAGCGTGAGGTTTGAGGGAGCTGTAGTCCTGCTGAGGCCACATCTCAAGTGTGTGCCCAGCATGGCACTCCCCAGCATGAGAGACATACGGACATTGGCAGAGTTGGGGCAGGAGTATGATTCACCCATTTGCAACCCTGGAGATGTCCAAGTTGCTTGGACAGCTGGAGAAGTCAACCAAACAAGTGCTGCCTCAACAAAATAGCAGAGTTGTTCCGTGTTTCTGGAAATGTTCACAAACTAAGTCAACATATTCCTTCAAGACATTTTAAGCTTGCAGTTTTGAATAATTAAGCTCTTTCTCACATTCTTACCTCACTATGAGCCTTAGCTCAAGTATTTAGGAGCATATCAAGCAAATAAAGAGTAAGAATAGTAAGCAAAGATGGAATACTGAAGGTTTTTCATTCTCTGTATTTGAAACACATTTATAACTTTGGAGACTGCTGTAAACCCATCCAAATATCATTTTCAACTGTGGAAAAAAATAATTAGGCCATGCCCTACAAAACAAAGTCTTTTTCTCACCCTTTCTGAATTTCTCATTAGAAACCTTCACTGGCTTCATAAAAATGGTGGGTTTTGGTGTGATGTGGAGCTTAACATTCATCAAGTTGTCTACTAGAATAGAAGAAATTAAACTTGTACTAGCTACAGTCAGACACCTCTGAAATTTGAAATAATGTTCTCCTCCAAGGTCAGATCCTCATTAGCAAAAGAAAACATTTTTAAGTGCTGATTTAAGCAATTTGATAGCAGATACAAAGGCAGAACAAATTTTAGGATTACTCAAGGAAAAAGAAGAAAATGAACCATGTAAATTCTTTGTCAAAAGTTTTCTACAATCCTCAGATTTATTTTAAGTTTCAACATCTGCATGAAGGCCTTAACAGAGTTATATTTCTTCAGACCTTCTGTGTAAATATCTTAATTTTGGTACAGATCCAGAAACCAACCTTAGCTTCAACTGGAAATCACATGTGGAATCCCAGTTCGTGGTTTCCTTTTGAACAGAACAGTCTCTGAAAGGACAGGTGTGAGGAATCCACACAACTTGCATTTGGCATAGACTCAGTTACAGCTTCCTTATGCACAGGATTTGATTTTATTTTTGAATTCTGCCTGGCACAAGTCAGGTTTTAGGCTTGTTTGCATTTTATATGCTTATTTACTTACCTATTTATTTTTAATTGGCTAGGCAGCCCCTTAGAAATTTTCCACAAAATACCCAACTTGTCTTGATCAGATGTTCCAATGAATGGAAGGAAAATGGTTTGCTCAGCTGAAAGACCATAATTAGCATATACTGTTGCAACTCTCTGACCTTCTCTAACCTGCTGGCTACACACCACGATTTCCTTGGGATTTTTATTTATTTTGTTTTTAAGCAGAAGTGTAATATTACTGAAAATCACCAGATGGCATTGCTGCAGATAACTCTGATATTTCTCTTTGCCTAACTCGACACAGGATAGGAACTGAATTGCAATCTAGTGCAGAGGTTTTCCTGATGTTACTACTTGAACTCTGTTAGAGAGAAGTCATCACATATTTGTATATTATACTATATTATACTATATTATATATTTGTTTGCATGTGTGCCCATGCCTGAGCCCTCACAATGTGATAAGGTTTGTTTACAACAAAGGATCATGCAAGGCTACATAGGTAAAGTTTAGAAACATAGACACAATAAATGTGGGAGAAAGATGCTCTTTAGACTACTTTAACATTTCACTGTTTCTTAATTACTGCATTCTTCAAGCTCATTGAAATGATTCACAGACTTAAAATTGTTAAAAGGCTACTTATTTAGTGACTGGATTTGTTGGCTGAAGCGCTTCAGCTACAATAACTGCATCTGCAAATAACCTGGGATCAAATGATGTAATAACTTACAGCTCATTAAACTCCTTTAAAGAGCTCAAATGACTTGGGTGTTAATTTTTAGCACAGCCTATGGTGTATAACATATGTCAGCACTTCAGGGCTGCTCTGCCTCCTGGCCTGCACAGCCCTGCTCCCAGGGACAGCCCCAGTCAGGATACCTCCATGAGCACCACTGAAACAGAGAGAGCAAATATGAAGGTGAATGGAGCCTTTCAGCTGATTAGATTTCAAGGCATGATGCAGCTGTGACATAGACCTTATTACATGGAGCTCTTGATTGTGTCCAGAGGAGGGCAACAAGGCTGGTGAGGGGCTTGGAACACAAGCCCTAAGAGGAACAGCTGAGGGAGCTGGGGTTGTTTAGCCTGGAGAAAAGGAGATTCAGAGGTGACCTTACCACTCTCTACAACTTCCTGAAAGGTGGCTGTAGCCAGGTGGGGGCTGGTCTCTTTCTCCAAGGAGCAACTGACAGAACAAGAGGTCACAGTCTCAAGCTGCACCAAAGGAAATATAGTTTGGATATTAGGAAAAAGTGTTTTACAGAAAGGGTGATAAAATACTGGAATGGTCTGCCTAGGGAGGTGGTGGAATCACCATCCCTGGATGTGTTTAAAAAAAGACTGGATGTGCCATAGTCTAGTTGAGATATTAGGGCAGGGCTGGACTCGATGACCTTAAAGGTCTCTTTCAACCCATAGATTCTGTGTGTGATTTATAATTCCATATAAAGTGTCAAGATTGCATTTTCTCTTCCTCATTCCAAAACCCTTCATTTAAAAGCAAGGCTAAAAGGAGTTTGTAGCCAGGTGGGTGTTGGGAGGAAAGGGTTAAAACTGGAAGACTTAGCAAGGAGGGAATATTTCTTGCTCAAAGTGACCTTGCAGCTGAGAATGCTAAGAATGTCAGAGTGGGAACAAGTGTCCATTTATTATATCCAGCGCCATTCATCCTCTGCTAGTTTTGAGAAGTAGAATTCCTGTGTAGAGACAACACACTTGCAGATATGCTTGAGCCTTCTGCTGGAAGTGAGATATCATAAAAGCACAGCCTTCTGATAAATTGTGTATGTGCAAGGCCCTTTGATGTCTGGGGCAGGCAGTGGTTCCCCTTGTCACTGTGTGCTAGGATGAACTGAGCCTAGTGGAGCATGTGCCTTTTCACTAGGATGAACTAAGCCAAACAGCCATGTCTCAGTGTGTCTCTGCTGCCCAGAGATGAGATAATGAAACTACTCCTCTTTGCATTTCAGCTGTGGTTTGGTGGTTGCCATCATTACCTGTATGTGTTGATTCACATATGGGGATTGACCTCTTCTCCCAGGCAAACAGTGGCAGTATAAAAGGACTTAGTGCTGAACTTTGCCAGGGAAGGTTTAGGTTGGACATTAGGAGGAACATTGGTGGCAGACTTTGGTGAGGGTAGAATTTTCCTCCCCACTCATAGTGTAACATTTCACCCCTTTGGTGACATCGAGTTTGTGCCTCCACCTCCATTTTTACATTTGGGCTCAGTTTCACACAGCTGCAGGCACCCCTCTGTATCCCCACAGCAGCACTGAGGTCAGTCAGTGCAGGCTGCAGAGGCTACCAGGTGGGCAGCCATCCTTAGCTGAATTCTGTGCCATAGCTGGTGCACAGATTTGTATTTAGACTGGGCACATCCCCAGGAACTGAGCTAGAGGTGCAATTCCTAATTGCAGAACTAAACTGCCAACACTATGTGGCAAAAGGAAATTAAAGTCTGAGGCTGCCACCACAACAGCAAAGGCTAATGGGCAAAGTGTGATCTTTGACCATAGTTCTTGCTTTATCCAGATGCCCTAGAAAGCTGTGGATCATTGCTCCAGAGGAACAATTTTGAATCCAATATACCAACAGCTCTCCTGTCTTTTCCATCAAGATGGCATTTCCCTGGACTTTCAGCTGTCAAAGAGATTCTCAATATCAGTGTATGATCACAGCTTTGGTACTAATGAATTAAAAGCCATGTTCTTGAGGTTATCGCTAATGTTGATGAAAGGAATCTTTCTTGGTTCAACAGGCAGAGATACTTTAGGGGCAGGAGGACTGTTCTTTGATTTGGGGATGTTAAAACCATTTTTAGATCATAGCTGCTCCCACGTCTCCACAAAAACATTTACAACATCACCTCAGTGGAGATAAACCTGAGATGCTGTTCTTTCTTCATATCTGCCTAGTTGTTTTTCCATTCCCCATTTTATTGAAGCAGATATAAATAAAGACCATCAACATTGCCTTTCATATTTCTCTTCTGTGAGCCAGGCACAGGCAACACCAAGATAGTCAATATAGATGCTTTTGAATAGAATTAATTCAATTCTAACACCCATTAAACAGATAGTGGTAAGTCAGATACTAAAAGAGACACAAGTTGTCTGAAATGCTACCAGTGGAAGGAATAGGCTCTTGGAGCCCAATAATTAGAAAATGAAAAAGATAACTCAGTAAAATTCCCACAGCAGGAAACAGGCATCTACAGCAATCTTTAAATGCTTGTATGTATGTCCAAAGAGAGCACTGCAAATCATTCCTCTCTGCTTTTAACAGCCTGACTACAGAAGCAATAACCCAAGACATACTCACTGGATTATGTTTTTCAATATCACAGTTTTGTTCATATGATTTTTTAAGTAAAGCCAGCTACCCAGAGAAGAGATTAGGCCTCTACGGTTGCACTACAAAAAAGGGACCATAAACAAGAGACAGTTTACAGTACAGATTTTCCTCTTTCATGTTTCCCAGCATTTTTGGCTGGCACACACAGCCAGCATTCTCCATTTATATGCCATTATCCCCAGACACAGGCATCATTTTCCTAAGTGACAGGAACAATTTCTTACATACAGATAGTGGAAAAAATAGCTATTATCTTCTGTATTAATGATCACAGTTATTTTTATAATGGAAAAATGTTACCAAAGCCATTCTCCCTGAATAAAAAACCCTCTTTGGGATCAACCCAAGCTGATTTAACAAAGATGAATGCACACTGAAAAATCTATGGAAACTCCCATCCTTCAGCTTTTGCCTCAGAATATGTTTGACACAAACTAATACCACGAAGTAGCACACACCTTATGCAAATCCTGTCTTTGTGGTTTGGTGCAAACCCTGTGTGCTCACAAGGACTATTTCTATAGCAGAAATGCTGTCATGTGAATACTATTTCTTTAGTGATTTAGATGAGAACTTCTCTGCAGCATTTGTTAAAAATGCTTTGATGTTTGTGATGTACTGCCAATATATTTCCAACAGTACTTAAACTTGCTACTTTTAGAAAAATCTTTAATTTAGCTGAACATTTTTGGTAAAAGGATTTAAAGTGTTCTTTGATGACATAGAACAATTGACAAGCAGCTTTAAAAAAGACTTACAAGGAATAAACAACTGCACCTGTGAGATAACACATAAGGACAAAAGTTTACAGAAAACAGAAATGAAAAAATACAGCAAAAGAGATAGCAGGTACAGTGAAATACGCATAATAGTCAATATTAGTCAACAACATGATTAGTATACGAACGGTATATGAATAGTAAATGAAGCTTGTGTAAAACAGTGGAATGGTTGCACAGAAGTCAAAAGAAAGAGGCTTTCTCTCATCCTGCCACAGGGAAGAGCACGCACATGTAATGGCTCCTGCCTCTTGCTTTCCTGAATGAGAGAGGCAGATTTGGAATTTGGTTTTACTTGGTTTTTCTTCCCCTTAAGCACTATTTTGGTGACAAAATCTGAAATTCATCATGGTTATTTCCAAAAGAAAAGCAACCTCAAACATTAAAAGAAAGTTTTGAGGTCTCATGTTTACACCAAAACCTCTCCCTCTAGCAACGCTTGAATAGTTTGAACTGCAGAATGAATGCAACAGCAAAATGTGAACATGCATTTTTTGACCTGCAGACTGCTTCTTCTTTTCTTCATTCTCACATCTTAGATGGGGTCTAGAGAGCTGGAACAGTCTCTTCAAGCCAGTAAAAACCACATGCAGTAACTTACACAATCACTTCAACATTGTAGAAGACCTCATCTGAGGGACCCTTCTCTGCTGGTCACAGCCAGCAGAACTGCTAACCCAGATCTTTGTTTGTTCAGCCTTGCCAAATTGTGATTGCTCTTTTGGGGAGGATAGCGAGATGAGACTTGACCTTGGACTTCCCCTCTATGTGCTTTTAGCTCAGAACAAATTAGCTTGGACACAGAAGGAGCCACAACTGCATCATCATTGGTCTGTGTGTGGTTTGAGGCTGATTAGTCTGTCCAGCTCCCTGGTGAAACACAAGATTCTGTTAAGGGCTTGGCATCTGGCAGAGAAAAAGCTTGATCTGATGGAAATGCCCTGGAAGTCCCTTCCCTTTCCGCCCCCGCTCTGGATTTCCCGTTGTGTTACTCACCAGTACTGCTCTGGATGGTCCTCACCGTGGTGGTTGTACGCGGCGGGGATGAGGACCGCAGCGATATGCACTCGTCATCCTGGGAGCAGCCCTTCTCGATGGCCCGGACGTAGCTGTGGCTCCTCATGCGGAAGCAGCCCGGCATAGGCAGATCCAGCGCTTCCACGGCCTGAGACTCCAGCTCGCTGAACACCGACTCGCAGACGGATTCGAACTGACCGTTCACCTCCATCTCGCTCACCTGCAGGCAGACACCAGGCAGGGTCAGTGCGTCCCATACACCGATATCCCACACTGCTGGATACAAACACTCTCAAGCCATGGTGGCACAATGGCCAACACCTGTTAGAGGATCCCTTTGCACGTGAAGAAAGATAAATGGGACATCCCACAGCAGCAATTGTGAGGGGAGAAAAAACAATGTATAAAAAGGGGAGACAGAGGTGTTGGGGAAAGATTCAGCTGAGTTTGGGCTCTTGGCTTTTCTGAAACTGGTGGGAAGCCTGGAGCCCTCATAAGCAGCTTCTGTTTTATGTGACCCAGGGCCCACGGCACAGGTTGAATGCTTGGTCATTGTGATCATTACATGTAAAACAAAAATCACACTTTCATTGCGGGGTGAGATAAAAAACAAGAAGGGTCAGCTTAATCCCAGTACATAATCAATGCAACCCACAGGCAATCACACTGACAAAACCTGAGTGCTAGAAAGCTGCAGGGTAACAAACACAGGAAGGGGAGGTTGGTAAGGGAACCAACCCAGCTTTGCAGCTGGGGAAAAATATTTGTAGAACAAAATTTCTGGCTGAGAGCAGATGCAAAGGAATCCTTTGTGCAGCAGACACTAGGTGGTGACAAAGACTTGCGCTCACAGTGGCCAAAGAACATTCAAAAACTTCCTACAGGTCTTAAGAATCTGGAAACTATTTACCTTGGCTTAATTAGTAATGGATGCTCATGTTCCTAAATTGAGCATTGAGCCCTGAACTTGGCATAAAAGCACAAGAATTATCACTGTATGAAACATGCAGATGGAAACCATCACTTGAGGATTTTGTTAGTTTTCAAGTATGTACAAGACCAAGTTAGCAGGAGAAGATAAGACTATGTTAGGAAGGTAGAAAAAAACCCCATTAGAAATTCTCTCCCAGGAATAATATTACCAAGAAAAATGTGTTGCAGAGTCTTTGTATATATAACTCTCAGAATTATATATAAAAATCTCAGAGAGCAAAACATATTTTTTTTTCAAAGGAACAGTATTTAAAAAAGCATGGAAGAGTAGCAGGTAGTACACCAAAAAGAATAATCTTACTATGGTAGAGAATATCTAATCCTCAAGTAAGTATCTCTGAATTAATGCATTTTTGAACCAAAAAACTTGTTCACCTTGGCAAATGTAACCACTCTGAGGCTGACACTTTTGTGTGTTAGGTATGCAGCTAAACAAGTAACCTGACCTAATGTTCATGTAGTTGCCTCTGAGACCTAAATTTCTGTGCTGTTTTCTCGTAAATACATCCTGACCCTCTTTTTAGAGCATCAGCCCATGCCCTATTCAAAGTACTTCAAAATACTCAGGTGACTACTCTGAAGTGTCTAAATATAGTATACTGCAGAAAGGGAAACTACAGCTCCATATTGAATGGCATGTGTATTTGTTAAGGCCACAGCTGAAGTCCTAGTGTCACACACTTCTTTTGACATGGTGATGACTTGGCATGCCAGTCATTAGGGATCAGTATCTGGCACCACAAATACTGCCTGCTGCACTTCTGGACTAGCCTAAGGAAGTTCTTTCAGCCAAGTGATTTACCCAAATCGTCCACTTAAGCTAACAAGCCAAAAATCATACCAAGGAGTTAAGAGGATGTAGCAGATGAACTACTGGCCCTCTACCCCGTGGTGTACTGGCACTTTTGCACTTTCAGATCCATTCCCTATGAACTCAACAGTACAAGCATGCAAAGACAGACTATTTTATAACGTTAAAACACATAAACCGAATCTGTTACAGTAGACTTCATTTTTCTTCTTGTTTGGGAGCATAAAGATCTCTTACAGGATTTCAGGGCAAAAATATAGACAGATTTTTGCACTTAATGTATATACTGTAATATTTGTATTATTTAGGTGAAATGTTTGGAGGAATACAAAGTAAAGAATGCATAAAATACCATAAAGAAAATAAAATCTCTATTAAAATTGTGGAATACAAATTATTAGCAGCCTAATTTTACTTTAGCATCTCAGCATAGAAACATATTTTTTACTTTAGTATCTCAGTCAGCATGCAAACTTGTTTTTTGAGGCATTCAAAGCACAAGATCCTTAAGAACCCTGTTCAATGAGAGTGTTGGTGAGCACCACTTAAAGCAAAATCCAGCTTGTCCCATTGCAAGCAGTGTCCAGAGTGACACCTGCTCTCCAGGCTGCCCCAGGTGCACGTCACCCACCTGGCTGATGGTGCTCATGGCTCTCATGTAGCTCTCATTGCGGGAGCGGAACTTGGGGGACGTCAGCAGCCCTGCGGGGTCCAGGCTGTCCAGGCTCCTGTTGATGGAGACTTCGCTCACTGCCCTCAGGTAACTGTGGCTCCGGATCTGAAGCTTTGGCGAGTGCTCACTGGATATCCTGGGAGTTTTGGGTGGGGAAAAAAAAGAAAAAGAAAGAAAGAAATGAGATATTCCATCAAATCCAAATGGCCTCGCCAGGAGTGAGAATAACCAGATGTTTTTCTATGGAACAGGATGACTTGAACAAGTCATGACACAGTCCTTGTATATTTATAAAATAAAGGCAATGTCAGTACTTTTATTTGCATTATGCCACCCTTTTATTTGGTGCAAGGAAGAGAAGAGGACAGAAAGGATTTTTTTTCATTTTTTTTTTAAACCATGTCTAAGCATAATGGCAAAATCATTTTCATTTTCTTTACTAACAGCAGAATGGAAAAATTTTACAGCATCTAGCTCGAGCAACCCCACCCCCAACTATGAGGGACTTTTGAAGTGACAACACTGAAATGACTTCACGAGTTGATTTTTAAAAGAGCAAGAGGAGCCACTGAACAGCAGAGAAAGCTCTGTGGCCTTACAGAGATTAATGCAGCAACCATCAAAACCAACTGGGGAGGCAGGTAAAGAAGGAAGAGGCCTGATAGTTTGATCAGCAGGATGATCCTAAATTTATCAACTGAACAGCCACATCTCAAAATGCTGCCGGTGATGTGACTCTGACATGTTCTCATGTATGTACTCATGAAACAGGACTGTTTCTCATGGGGCTTTCAAGGGGCTACAGGCCAATAGGGCAGGCAGATCATATAAATAATGCAAAACTCATTCGTAGTATGCCTTAACCTGGGAAATAATTCCAACAGCATAGGCCACCTGATAGGGTTTGATATGCTTTAAATTTTATTTTAGATCTGGCTTAAGCTGTGACTTAACACAATGCATGCTAGGGAAGTAGCTTTACATAATGATGTCAAATCAGAAGATTAAAAGTCACAGTTATATTTCTGAAGGAATAACTTTGCCTAGTTTTTTAATACAAGTGACAGGTGAGATGTACTAGGAATCAAAACCAAACAAAACCCCTCCCCCCCACATTCCTCAGGGAATTTCTACTTCTGCTATGTCCTTGCCATATGTGCTAAGAGTCAGCTAGAACAGTCCTCCACTTGTGAGATGCTTTATCCTCTGAATGTGCTGGCTAAGTGCTGTCTTCACAACCTGAGGCATCCTATAAAGATGAGTCACAAAAAGTGAGATAAATACACTTGTATGAAATACAGTTTATTAGGGGAATATGTCTTTTATAAGGTATCAAAAGGGTGCGTCTTTGATATATTTTTTTATTTAAAAAGTATCACAAAGACAACAAATTAAAATATTAACTATATTTTCCATTTTAAAATGTAAATGTCATAGAGATGTTTACAGGTATATGAAAGAAAAATCTGTAACCTAACTACAGGCTTAATCTTTGCCTCCTAGTCTTTAGAAATACATGCACAGCTGACCTGAAAGAAGAGAATCAATTTATTTCTAATTCCTGAAGCATTTGCAGATATTTTGTATTCAAGTATCTAATGATGGTAATTAGTATCAGCAATTTCCCAGTGGCATGCACAATTCTGGTAATTGTCAATGCATTTTGGGAGGACAATTCCATTATGTAATCACTCACCTAAGTAGTTCATAAAGTGGGTCTATTTCTGAATCATCCAATACTGTAATAAAACTTACAACTCTACAATACCATATTCTCTGGCTGCTAATTACCTTCCTAATAAAAATATGTAAACTTATGCTAATTACCTGATACTCCTGTCACAGAATTAAGAGAAAGCCCTTGCTTGCCATTTTCACTGTGCATACAGTGCAATTCAACAGCCACTTCCATACTCTTTGACTCTTTGACATCATTTGATTCCACATGACAAAACCTGCTTAGACATCAGAATAAATGGTGCTCCAAACAACTCAAAAAAAGGTAGAAAATGTGGTGAAAAATCAACTGTTACTAATGGTTACATTTGTTTACTGCATTTTGGTAACTAACACTAACCACATAACTCTTGGAAAAAAAAATTATTGCCTGTTATTGGATTAAAGAAAAATTGAATGAATAATTCAACAGACATAATTTTTCTGATGCATGTGAGCTACTTCACCATGCTGCAGATTTGCAAACTGATCAGCGTTGCCTGAAATGCATTTCCTAGATTGGTTCAAAATGTATTTTATGATTATGATGTGAACAGTTTGCTGCCAATATGTGACATGCAAAATTCAAATCAACTTGATTAGCTGCCAGTTAGTCAAATACGTCACCTGGGGCTTGTTGCTGCCCACTGATTAGCTGAGCTTGCAAGAAGATTGCAGCACATCATAAGATTCAATGCACAGATATTACCAGACAGAAATCTGCAAGGGCTGAGGCACATGCCCTTTAAAGAGTGGAACCAATAAAGCAAAATGTAAGTATCCACAGCACAAAGATTTTGCTGTGGCAGCCAGAGTAAAGATCATGTAAGATACTCATGGAAGTGGCATGGAAAGCCACCACAAAAAGTATAGAAATTAATTTTCTGTATATATTAGTGTTGCATATTGTTTTCACAACTTTGCTTGAAACAAAGGAATTCCTCATAAAAGTAGATGTTTCCCCCTTTTTTTTTTTCAGATGTGGGTCTTCAGCACACCTGTCTTTTTTGTTTGTTTGTTTTTGTTCCTCACTGTGCAACTGGCTAGTTTGACACCAGTCCAGAACCATATTTTACAGGGGTCTACTTATCTTAATCTGTGCACACCTCCCATCTCCTGTATAACCAGAGGAAGTAATTGGCAGCTGTTGAAGGAGGTGGCTCCTTGCTTACTGATTGCTACCATCTCTGTTTCATTAGATGTAGTGGTAGGGGAAAAAAGGAGAATAAAAAGAATTTAAACATAAAGAAACATTGAAACCTTGCATTTATAATGATTACTGCTGCTTTTATAGCTGTGTAATAAATCGTCACTATGTCCTACAGTAAAGTTTAATGAACAGCTGAAATGCCACTGGAAATTTTGATAATATGCCACTTAGGAATAAATCTGACTATGTATGATATGCAAGATCTGAATGTATAATTAATTTTCTTGGAGTTACTATTACCAATAATGTGTAAATGAAAAAACCTTTTTCTTCCTTGAGGGTTAAAGACCGTCTCTTTTTTCTCCTTCATTACCTAAATTTCTCTTTGTGCTATTGTAATTCCACAATAAGTAGAACATGCCAGGCACTGAAACTTTGGGCAGCTCTTTGGCCAATACAAAATGGTCTTTTGGCTCCACTCACTTCATTGTTTGGCAGAAGTGGGATGTGAATTATTTAGATTCTTAAACAAGCTCCTCAAGCGTGCTCCATCATTTCTGTGCTACACTCACACTGGCTGCACCATGCTTTTCCCCCACACTGCTGCCCTTGCCCCAGGCCTTTCCTAGAGGATGGGAGCACAGCCACAACAGCATCACGCTGATACCACACAGGGTGGAAGGCACAGCACTATTGGATGTGCTTCCCAAAAACCACAGCAAGAGGCACCAGGAGGAGATATGAGGGCTCTGTGTTGCTGCTGCTCTGCTGTTTGACATTGTGGGTTTCCTGAGGGGATTTGCAAGAGAAGAAGCCAGCCCTGAGCTGAAGTAGGTGGAAATGGAGTCTGCTGTGTCCCAACAGATAAATAAATACTCCCCCAGGCAGAGGAAGGCAAGTGTCTCTGATCCACATCAGAGAAGATCAAGGTACCCCACCAATGAGGCCAAGATGCTACAGAAATTCCATGAGAAGCTCTGAGAGGCAGGAGAATGTTGGTATAATCAGAAAACATGTTCTAGTGAAGCATCTGAACCAGAAGACCATATAGAGGTATAAAGGAAATCTTTGCATACTGCATTGAGATTTCTGCTCTGTACATTTCAAACACACTGAAACCTATTCTGTTTTCATTCAAATAGAGAAAAGTGTTTAAAACATGCACATCTAGTCACCCTACCACTGTTGCAACATGCATGGTAAGAAATACTTTTAACTCACTGTTACAGATGTGTTTGTATTTACCCAATATTAGCATGATTTACATGATTTAATTCAAATGAAAATACATTCTGGTCCCACATAGATTATTTGCAGAGTAAGGAGCTGGTTGGTGTAGGCATTTGTGAGAGAAGCTAGACTCAGCTGTTTTGCTCTGGAGGCTACAGGGAAGCTGGAGAGGGACCCTTCATCAGGAATGGCAGTGAAAGGACAAGGAGTAAAAGTTACAATCTGAAAAAAGGAAAACATATGTTAGATGTTAGGAAGAAATTCTTTACTATGAGGATGGTTAGACATTGGAACAGGTTGCCCAGGGAGGCTGTGAATGCTCCAACCCTTGCAGTCCTCAAAACCAATTTGGACAAGGCCTTGAACAACCCAGTCTAGTGGGAGGTGTCCCTGCCCTATGGCAGTGGGGGAGGGGGCTAGATGATCTTCATGGTCCATTCCAAGCCCTTAACACCCTGTGATTCTGTGATTCTATATCATAGGGTTCAAAATGTAGTGTTAGCAATTAACAGGGAAATAACATTGAATATATTCTTGGAAGAGTTCCTATGCATTGAAAATGTCTTTCAAATGACAGAGATAGACAAAAGGGATTTACATAAGCAGGCAATTTTAGTTTCAAATATTTCCTTTTAATTTAGGAATGCACAATGCACTCTGTCATATACATGGTTGTTATAAAAAACACTTTCATTTATCACAGTTCTTTCTGAATGAAGAAAGAGAAAACCAAGCCTTTTGATGGCTACTTTTCCCCCCCTTTGGGCCAGATACAATATAATAAAATGTAGTCCTGAGTCTGTGTTGTCTCCTGCAAGTTCAGCAGTCAGAATCATAGCACAAAGTACAGTGTTGTGCCAGATGGGTATTGTATTCTGACAACAGAAAATGACAAAGCAGAGTAAAGTAAAAGTCCAGAAACATGTCCCAAATAATTCTGTAAGCCAGCAGAGGAGTGTGCTAAAATTTGCCTTCAAACAAAGAAGATCTCAAAAAATACACCACCTGCAACATGAAACCAAGAAAAAATAAATCTCAAACCACTACTGTTAAGTATCCCAGCTCTCAATTTTGCTACATACAATTGACAGTTTGGTTCCATGGGGATAAATTATCCTCTGCTGAATGCTCCACCTCTGGTGTGGCTGGTGGGCACATCCACCATACATTTCTCTGCTTAATTTTATTTGCATTTTAGTGTTGCTAGAAGGTAGAATAGTGCAGCTTTACACAAGGTGAACACTGAAGGACACCAGAGACGAAGATGGAGAGAGCAATTTACTGATGTGCATCTGTCTTTTTCTTATTTTGGGATATAAAAGTATTGAGGTATTGTATGAATTTATTTCATGAACAATCTTTAGTTATTAAATTATTAGCAAACAAAGATGACTATTGAATAAAAATTCACATATACTTTAAAACACAGCTTCCCTTTTATCTTAAAGATCCTCTCAGGTACTTTGTACAATCAAAAAATACCACAGGCTAATGTATTTAAGGAACATTTTCCTTGTCTTTGACATACTCTATTTTCTCCTTGCTTTCTAGACATAGTGAAAGAATAGAGCACAGCACGAAAGTGGCACATATACATTTAAGTTGGCAAGAAAAGCAGATGGAAGATGATGAAGACAGACATTATACAATTCTCTTTAACCAGAAATCTGGTCTACATGCTTGTTCTGATTGCCATGTGCGTGTGTGTGCGTGGGAATAGTTGTGAGCACTCTTCCATCCCAGAGAGTGAAAAGAGATTCTGAAAGGTAGAAATAGTTCCACCCAGATGAACCAGCTCAACCCAGTGATGCCAGGGTAAGATGCTTCTGTGTAAAACCATTTTTTGTTTACACTAGAAGACAAATCCATCCTATCTTGTCATGATAAGCAGGGTAAGATGTAACATTGTCGAGAGCAGCCAGCTTGAGAAGAACAGTTCTCCTCCTAGAAGACCCTGTGAGGAAAGCCTTAATGCCCCCCTACTGCCAATCTTACTGGGTACATGTTCAAAAGGGTTTTTGGATGTCCTTGCTGGAGGCAATTTGTCTGAGCCTAGACCAAATGCATGACAAAGGCTCTTGCCTTTTTCAGCTCAAGTGTCTTTTGAATGGGCACTAGAGATCCCAGGAACCCACACTGCTCAGCACAGAGAAACATATTTACCCAAGCTGGAAAAGATCTTGCCTTGCATCAAATATAATGGACTGAGAATGCAGACTGCCTGAGGGCCTGAGCAGGTCAGCCATGCTCACAGCCTTGCTTGGAGCCCTTTGGACCTTGCTGGGGTGAGAAGGAAGCCCTCCACCACTGCTTTGATGAACTCTTTGCCAGCACAAAAGTTATACCTTCCTTACTGTAGAAGCCACTCCTTCAGTTTGCCTCATCACAGCCAGGCTTATCTATCTGATTCCACATCACTTCCCATTCTTGGTTACTTCAGTGCCACCTCTCCTCACAAGTGAAACTTAAAAGTCATCTGCAGTCTCCTCAGATTTATTCTTATTTTAGGAATTCGAGCATTCCCGTTTGTCCTATCACTACATGCCCTGGTAAAAAGTCCCTGTCCAGCTCTGTTGTAGCCTCCCTTTAGGTACTGGAAGGCCTAAAGAATATAAAGAAGATATCTGTTGCAGTCCTTGTAAAATCACAGTCTCCATAAGCTCAGATCTCACCTGCTTAGCTAAATTTTCAGTTCTCCCCCATTCATTTGTTAAGAGTTTGATTAATTCTGCCAGTGGGAACACCAAAGAGTTACAGCTCTCTGCCAAACCACAAAAGGAAAGCAGTTACTTTTCAGGAATGTCACCTGGCAGTGTGCTGAGCTGGCAGCACAACCAGCTCTGCCTGCTTAGCACCAGGATTTATGCAGGAGCTCTGGCTTGCTCCCGGGAGTGGGAGGATGGAGCTCCAGCTCACTAAAAGGCATCTTCTGGGCAGACTTCCCGTAACTGAACGGCCTTCCCGTATTACTCCAAGTTACAATATTGGGCAGTATTTACCTACAAATAATGTTTTCTAGGTAAATACTGAGAAAGCATTTGCTCTGGTGAATGTCACTGCAGTATTTATTTAAAGAGCATTTTTTTCCTGAAAACTTGCAATGCATTTTGAGTTTTCAGTGTCTTCAACTCCACAGGTCCTCCTGGACTTGAAACCAGGCAGTGATCACCCACACACTGCATGGCCATGTGCCTGCAAGCCCTGTCACATATCTGCATTTGAGTCACCTCCTTCAGAAAGACTTCCTCAAACATCCAGATTAGATCTGCATAAACAGCTCCTAGTGAGATTAGGGAAGTATCTTAGTTTTGCAAGTCAACAACATTACTTCAAAATCTTCACATACATAAACAGACACCTGCATTTTCCAAAAAATGTGTTTTACATATGCAGCAATTTTTCACTTCCTATTCAGTATTCTGCCATTTCAGAACTTTTGGCTACCTAGTAAAGGGAAACAAAAAAAAGCAAAAGCAGCGGATTCAACACCATATGTACAGATGTGCAAAACAAGCCAAACTGCTGGAGAAACTGAACAGCAAGCACATTTTAAAGCAATGAGGAGGGTAGGCTAGAAAATCTGCCAGGGAGAAGGGAATAATCCTCAATCCAACTCAGCTAAGGGGGTGAGCTCACCTTCTTACTTCTCTGAGTAACAGCCCTATGTCCAAATGAAAATTTGAGGCAGCAGGATTCAGTACAAGACAAAGCATGCTACCTACTAAATACTGTGAGTATATTATGTGCTGGCGGTGAATATGGATTTTCTCTCCTCTTCCCTCTTGATGGGGTAATTTTGAACGATCATATATGGCCTCTTATTAAGTGGCTACTTCAGTATTCTCCATTTTAGCTGTTTTGTGTTTGAAGAACACCAAACAGTTTAAAATGCCTGAAGAGAAGCCTGCCTTTTCTTCTTTTATAGACAAGTGCTTCTCACTTAGTACATTTTGTTTCCCTGCAGACACCTGGAAGATGGTGACTTGAAATAGGATCCAGATACTCCTGAGGCATAGGGGTTTGGGGGTGGGGGTGTGGTAAAACAGAGCAATGAACTCCTGGATAACTCTACAGCCATTTTCTCAAGGCGAGTCTGGATAAGTACAGGTTGGAGCTCAGATATGACTTGCAGCTGTCTCTTCCTGATAAAAAAAGCAAAGATTTTTGGGGAAACTGGCTAAGATAAAACCCTGCAATTTCTCCTGTCATACCAAAGAAGCTAGAAATAGTAACTTTTAATCTATGTTTTCATTTAAGGTAACGTCTGGATAGCAAGTAATACAAAAAATGATGGTATGCAGTAGGGTTTCTGGAAAATTCTTTACTGATAATCTGGGCAGCAGCCTGCTGCTCTGGGGGATTTTCTCTTTTCTCACTGATCTTACAAAGCAAAAGCAATACCCCAGGAGCAGGGAGAATTTCTCTTCATATAACTTTACCAGAGCTATTTCTCAGAGGAAAAGAAGAAGCTATCACTTTCCCTTCAGATGCTTTTAAATCAAAAGAAATTCCTCAAAACAAGCCCAGCTAATTCCAACCCCCCCAGTTATCCACATATATTTTAATATTATCTCTTTCCATTCCAAAGTCTTTCCAGTTTTGTTCTGTAGTAATTACAAAAGGACCTGTTTGCTGTTCTGAGATACATGAGGTGATAACTTGTTATTTCAGGTATATATGTAGTGGTCTGGGCAAGTTGTGTTGCCAATGCTCTAATAAACAGGACCAAAGCACTAAATATCTGAAGGTTGAAGTCTGAAGTCGATACCCATTATGAAAATCTTCTGATCAATAGAAGTTTGTTGAAAAAATGTGAAATAATGCTTAACACACATTTTTAGACTTTTTTGCCTCCTTATAAAAGAACCCTAACCTGAACATATACTTTGTGTTATAGGATGTTGTTGGGCCAAACTTGTACAGAATAAACCCTGATAAAGTAGAACTAATTTTATTTTTGAGCATGAGAGAAGCAAATAAATAAATTTCTTAAGAAATCTTAATAACGCAAAGTCCTGCTTGGGACTGAAAGGGATCTTTTTTTTGCAATTCTTTAAAATAGGTATTTTTTTAATCCCCTGAACCAGAAATACCTTGAAACCTTTATTTTGGTCTGTTAGTAAAGGAACGGACAAAGAGTTGTCATGTCATTCATCACACTGTCAGTGTCAGGTACAATGATTCAGATGGAGGCAATGAGAACGTAAAAAGTACTTCCAAAGAGTGGATGCCCTTCAGGGTTGTGGAACTCCAGAAGGCTTGTGCAGCTCATTTTAAAGGAAGAAAACCTTAACCCCTGAGGAAGTCAGGTAGCCTCTTAACCTGTAAGAGTAGGCATTCTTAAGTATTTTCAAATATTGTTTTGAATTTAATTTCTATACTGGAATTAAAATATATGGTTTACTGAATCTTTTTTTACTACTCTTTGTTTACTACTCTTTTCCAATGGAAAAAAAAAAGGAAAAAAAATTAAAAAGCACAACTGTCTGCATTTGTTGAAGGGGATAAAGTTAGTTCAATACTGATTTCTAGTGTGCTCTCTATCCCAGCTAAACCACAAAACAAACACTTGGTGAACAAGTTAAAAGAACAACCCCTCTTCAGAACAAAATATACATGGTATATTATGTTGAAGGCTCCATGGTGAAGCTGAAGATGGCCTTTGGTCCTGCTCAGAAGATGAAAATACTTGGATATCTATGCTTTTGTTTAAAATACCATAACAGAAAAAAAAAAAAAACCCAACACAACAACAAAAAAAAGAAACCAGCTCCCAAAAATCCCTCTAAATTTTTCTGGATAAATATCGTCTGCTGACATTTAAAACTACAAACAATTGATGGTTGTTCATGGGTTCAGATTCCAATGTGGACTGAAATTTGTTGCGTGACCTAGAGGAGAAGTAATATAAACCCTCAGCCTCAGAAAATATTCCACATGTGTTAATACTTCCCTACAGCACCTCTGTGGCTGTAGGTGGCTTTGTAATGCTGAACTAAAGTCAGCAAACATAACTGAGCTTCTTTGATCAAAATGAATAGCAGCACCAAATTTTTATTGTATTACTGGAAGCTAAGGTCACAGGACAACTGAAATAGTAATCTTCAGCCCCAGAGACTGATATTTTATATAAAGCAGAATACCTGGTTAATCAAGACTAAAGAATGTTTGGAGTGATGGTCAAAAGATACTTGAGAATAAGTATATTTTCTGATTGAAACTATTATTGACTATGGATGGTGATTGGTATGGATATAATATCATGGCAAGTCAATGGTTTTGCTGAGGTATGACAAAACTGCTTGAAAAGCTCTCCAGCCTAATAAAACTTCAGTAACCTATTGAAAAGGGTAGTAAAAGTTCAGTAACCTATTTAATGCCTAAAATGTCAATTTTAAGTAAATTCTAATGAAACTTGTATTCCTTTCTAAAGCCTCACAACTCTTATGAGGAGAGACAGAATTTTGCCCTGAACTTACATAATTTAATTTTGTTACATGAGTAAGTACCCTGTTCCTCAAATGACCTCTCCCTTCAATGGCTGTTGTACATACAGCAGGTATTTTGACTGCTCTTTCACCTTGATTAGGAAAACAACAACATTATGATAACATTAATCAATTTGTTATTGTCAGGATCAGCGGGGCAGAGAACTGTGTGAGGATGTTTGAACATCAGTATGTCATGTGCAGGTGGGATGCCACCTTGGAAGGGCTGCTCATTGTCCTGGGACTCTGGTTTCTCCTGTGATGTGTTAGGTAAGGGCCAATTTGTCAATCCATTGAATTCAGTCCCTCCAACGAAATATATATGGGGGTTGAAACGAAGCAAAATTAGGTTAAGCATTTCAACTCTGCAGCAGCTTTACATTTCCTGGAATTATCCAGGGAGGGATGGGTCAGTTGTTAATGACAAGAACACACCTGAGCTGCCTGCTGTTGTATGGGCATGCACTGACACATCCAAGGAGATGGAAGAAGTGCTGGTCTCCTGCTCACCTAAACACAGTCTTGTACCATGACTAGACAAGCTAAGCTGCTTCAAATTCATCACTATTGCAATTTAATATACATCTGTGATAAATCACCCTGCTGGACTACAGAAATGCAATAGAACTGGGTCAACATAATTTGCCTGACTGCTACTAGGAATCATATAATAAAATGTACAGAAGGGATTGGAAAAGCTTGAGAACACTGTAGAGGTGACTTTGAAAAACTGAAAGTCTGGTCAAATAACACAGTCACGGATGTGTACACAGAGGTATCATGGATTACCCAGCAGGAAGGGAACTGGAGGTCCCTTAGGATTCATCACATTACCTCAGGATGCTAGCCTGAAAAAATAAGTTCACAGTAGCTAAACTAAGGGAATAATTCCTCGAGATGTTAATAAAGAGCTCCACTTGCTGTCACTGGGGTGAGCCAGCCACTAGAGGGAGGAATGATCTAGTGCTGTCAATGACTGCTATTTATTATGCTTCTGCAATTCATTATGTTTTTCTTAAAGCTCATCTCATGAGGCTTACAAAACCTTTCTAGTTAAAGGAAAAAAAATATCGAGCTTTCACAGTTGCTGAAGAAAGCACACAAACACCAAGTTCAAGGGCTCAAGAAACAGAAAACATTAAAAAAAAAAAGAATCTGCATGTCTCCTTAGGAATATATCCTGATTTTCATAGCTCAGATTGTTAAAAATAGGTCCTGTTTTTAAGAAGATGAATTGGGGACCTGATTTCCAATTAATTAGGACTCTCAGGGCAATTTAATTCCATAGCATTCAGCATATCATTAACAAAAATTGTAGGATTAAAAGCTTTTTTATGTGCCTTTTGTGATTCGAAGTATTTTCCTTGGTGACTAGAAAGGGCAGGTCAGTACTGGGGTTGAAAAAGGTATTTTCCTTCTGTACAGAAACCAGCAACTTGCTAAAAATGTAACTTCCACATTCTTTAGGAATAAAGCTATTTGAAAGTAGAAACCAAAGAAAAGCCCAACACAATAACACACTCTCAGTGGCTGCATTGCTAATCTTGTGCCTTTCACTCCAGATTACTATGCTAAACATCCATTTATAGCAGGAAGGAAGCAATTTGGATATGTGAAGCAGGGTTTTGTGTGTAGAACTATTCACTATTCACGGATAAGAAGATATTCAGTAACAGGAAAATGGTAAGTAAAATTAAAAAGCTGCTTCTATCTGAAGAAAAGAAAGTAGTTAACGAGATAGGTAATTGCTAGATGTTTAGTAGGTCAAATCTTAGAGTTTTGCTAGAGGTCTGTCAATGGAAAAGTCTGAGTAACATTTTCTTCCTCAATTTAGACAAATTCTAAATGGTAAGTTAGCAGGCCCAGTTCTGTCTTTCCAAAAAGGAAAAACCCAAGCTTAAACTAAGCAGAAAAAACTTTTTCATAAAAAGACTGTGGAAAGCTCATGGATAATCTAGTTTTGAGTGCACTAAGAGTTTGGGATGTAAGTAGAAAACTGCTCCTCCCCTAGCCCTTGTGGGTTTTACTGTGCCTGGCTCTTATTAGATAATTAGGTTGTCTTCAGTGTAGAACCATTGGCGCTGCTGTCTACCCTCTTCAAAGAAGAGAAATCAGGAGACAATATGTCAGAGATAAATCTTTCCCACAGCATTCCAAATGGCTTTTCCTCAGAAAATTCACAGGTTTTCCAGGAATAGTCGCACGCAGAGCATACAGTGGGAACCCTCTCCACTCAACCAGACTGTGATTTTCAGTGTGTGGTGTTCTTGCTTCTCTTGCAGCACACACCATGGCAGCTCAGGCTCTGAAAAGTACAAAAATAACTTTTCCTAGCTCTAAAGGCCTTCCCTATAGAAAAAAAAAAATAGAAAAGAAAAAAGGCATTTTAAGATTCCCTTCTGCTATAGTGTGAAGAGTAACAAAAACAAAGAAAATTATATAGAGGAGTGGGAAGCTGTGTGTGAGTGTATGTGGGCAGGTCATGGAGGGAAGAGGCAGCTGAAGGGCAGCATGCCCCTTGTGAGAGTATCTGAGCCACCTCTGGGACATATGTTAGCAGTGCCTGTGGGCTGCATGGTGGTAAGAGATGGGAGGTCTGTCAGGTCAGGAAAAGATCAGATCTATGAATTTCAACAGACACAGCAAAATGCAACATTATTTAGTGTTACTGCTGGGAGTAGCTTGCTCCCCGCTGGGCTTTCACATGGCAAAGGGTGTGTGTGGTAGTCTGTTGTTTTACAGTTTATTCTTCTGTAGTAGGTTTTAAATATTCCTTGTTGTAAATTTGTAATGGTTCATTCCATATTCCCCATTTGGCTTCCCTAATGGAAGGTGAAAGGATAGAAGGGAAGCACAGCTGAGGAGGAACTACAAGAACTGACCCTTTTACTCCTTGGTGGGGGTCTTGCCAGCCTCTGCAGTTCTTCCTCTGGTAAGGAAGCATGAAGATGATTTAACTTCTTCTCCCCATGCTGTGCCTCACTGCCCACGCAGTATGGTGGGGCTCTTCCCAGACATCTCAGTGAGCACTAGGAAATGCTGCTACAAGCCTCTCTACAGGAACACAAAACATGAGCCAAGAGCAAGGGGACGACGACTAACATTGACCGTGTACCATCTCTACAGCCTCTTTAGAAGGTTCTGCAATTGTTGCACTAACTGTAATGAATCAATCCTTGTGATAGCCTGACACAGGGGGTGAGTGCTGTCACCCCTTTGTGCCCAGAGCTGGAGGCACACAGATAGGCAGGGACCAGCAGCAGTGGGATGTCCTCGGCCCCTGTTCTGAGGGCACAGCCTCCTGCCATGGAGGCACAGCACGCCGGTGTGGGGGCCACACTCTCCCACCTTTCTACTCTCCTCTGGCAGAGAAAGGGCACAATACCTGAGAGCCTTGCAATTTCAGTCCTTCATTTTAATTGCTCGAGTGATCCACCCCTTCCCTTGAGGAACAATGCAAGCCAGGCTCTTGCTCCAGGTGCACCCATCAGGCTCTTTTTTAACCTGAGAAACACCATCCAGCAAAATCATACCTTAGAGTGCTCCTGAACTGTAATTAACCTTAGTGTATCATTTTTTATGGAAGAGAAAGCAGTTAAATTTGTCTGAATTCAAAAGGACTTGGAAGAAGAGTGGCAAGATAATGTTTTTTTAACAAGCAGCTTGATTAATTCATGGCAGAAGTTATCATCCCATTGTGTTGGGTAGGAGGCAGACATTTAAAGCCTCTTATCAACTTTGTCCAGGGGAGAAAAAAATCTCCATAGATCAGATTTTAAATGCTACACTTGAGACTTGTAAACAACCCACTCAGTGCAGAATCCAGCACTGAGGACCCAGATCCCAATTGCGTAATATTCCTATGGGCTGTCAGAGAAACAGTCAACAACCATTTTTATGTGTCTTATTCCTATTAAGTCTCATGCTCTGGGGAATAAAACTAGTGTTTATTTCATGAATACCTCCTCATGGAGCACAAAGCCATCCCAATGGATATCTCAGGCCTTTATTGGGGGAGTGAGTAGCCCCGGGAGAAGGGCAAGAGATTTACATTCATCCCAGATCTAACCTGGATCACATCTAACCTTCCCATACTGGCTGGCTGCAGTGCTGCCCATCAGAGAGGCATTGAGGGAGTAACTGTGAAATATAGGATAGCACAATAGAAATTGCAGGAGTCAACCCAGAAGTAAACTTTTACCTCTGTCTGGCTACTAAACAAGATAAATTTTATTTTTCGTCTCCAGAAATATAAATATTATGACAAGAGTTTAGATTAAAAAAAAAAAAGATAGTTGAAAATGATGTTGTAAAAGAGGCTTGAAAATAAATCTCAAAATATTTTAATTCAGAGTTCCGAGTTTTACTTTACATGTCAATTTTACTTCATCCTCTTCTTTAAACATACTCTTTAAAAATAAAGAACTTTCCTCTGTGTATTATTTACTATTCTCTATTTTGTACCTGGTTTAAAGGACTTACATAAAATAAAATAGATAATCTGGGAACATACTCAAAAGAAGAAGAATCTCTACAACATCAGCATCAAGTTACAGCCCTGTTTTTAAAGAGACAGCTGTTCAGGTGAGTCATTGTTTGTATGAACTTCAAATGGATTATTTTATTATTCTTTGGGCTGTTGCCCTTAGGGAAAATAGTTACATTAAATAACAAACTACCATTATATGGACATACTGATTCTGAGAACAGGGGAAGAAATATAGTTATAACAAGCAATTTCAGCAGAAAATGCAGGCTTGTCCATATTCTGCCAAAGGCAAAACACTCAGATGGATACCACAGTCATCACAGAGATATAAGGAATCTGATTAGCTTCTCTGGAGAAGGAACAATTAGAGCTGATAGGATAAAGCCTCCTTGGCGCTCACGTGTGTTTGCACAGGGATCAGTGTGCAAAGACCACCTGACCACTGGCCAGTGACAAGGGCACCTCAGCTGCCGGGCTGCAGTCCTGAGCCACTGCAGCAGCTTCTGGCTGGAGAAATGGAGCAGGGAGCAAACCCAGTTGCTGAGGAAATCACTCCAAAGATAGCTTGAAGCATGACTGTGTGCATCTACCTACCATGTGTATGGTGGCAGCAATGGAGCACCAAAGCCAAAGGAAGACAGAGCTGTTTTCAACACGAGCTGCACACCTCCCCAGTGAGAAAAAATGCAAGGAGAGGGATCCAGGAGTGCTAAAAACAGACTGGCTCTAGTCAGGACAAGAAAGGACAGGACAAGAAACTGTAAGATTGATAAGAATGATATTAGTAACTGCACTAATGAAAAAAAAATGACCACTGATGAAATTCTAGCATGAAGATGTGTAAGGATCAGGGTTATAATAAATGAAAGCAGAAGAAGCTGCTATGTACTGATTATTTTCAAAGTATGAAACTCATAATAAAAGGAAATAAGCAGTGAGGAGGTGGAAATATAGAAATAGTTGATAGGACATTCGTTCACTAAGTGAAGGGACAGTGACTGTAATTGTGCTATTCTTCATGTAATTCTTGTCTCTTTTAATGAAGAAAGGACACTTAGCTTAGTGCATTAAGGAATCACTTATTAAAAAAAAAAAAAAGAGAGAATAGGGACAATATAATAGTAATGTAGTGCTGACATTCATTCCAGCCACTGTTACTCTAACATCTGATTTATGAATAAGGCATCATCCACTCCTGCTCAAGTCAAGCTTGTTCAACACAGGTAAACAATTAATTCATGCCCTAAGTCAAATGATCTTTTTGTAGGGGGCAAGGAAGTGGTGGACAGGAAGTAATAGACAGAGAGTTACCTCTGCCAGAAATGACATCTTACCCCAACAGCAAATGACTGAACAACTGCAGTGGAACAGCCTGACTCACCAGAATTTCAAACAAGTCTGAGCAACACATCTCTGCCAAAGCCCTGTTGTCTCACAGCTCTTGCAGCCACATGGCTGACATGAGTCCAACATGTGCAAGGCTGGAATCCTTGGCTAGAGACTTAGATTGGACCTTATTGACAAGGCATTGCCAGCGTTTCTGAGATTTCTCACATTTTTTTGTTTCAACTTCATAAGGATGGTTTAATGACACGTTGGTTACACCCCACTAGAATAGAGAAGCAAAGATCTATTCAAAATAGAAATTGTCTTCCCTTAAAATTCAATCTTTTATAAATATAAATTTATCACTTCTACAAACATAACTATTATGTGATGAAGCTACAACTCAGTTGATGACACAGACAGCATTTCACCTGGAGTGTTTCTAAGTTTTCTGCATTATGTACTTATCCTTATTTTTGAGATTTATGCAAAGTTCAGAACCAAATTATTTCTTTTAAAGTAATAAATAACAGTGAACATTTTTAGGACTAACCTAAGGAGGAGTACCTCCCAAAAGTAGCTTCGCAAGGTTTCCTTTGAAGCATGGAGTAATGAAAGCTTAGCACAGATTTGCTATAACAATTGTCATATATAAAACAAGAGAGATTTATACTAGTCCTGAAATCTCCAGAGATTGCCTTCAGCATGATACATCACTGTCACAGTGCAGAGCTGCACAGACACAGCTCAAATATGTCTGCCAGCCCAAAATTACTCGAAGAAAGAGAAGGATTTGGGTGCTGTGGATGTGGCTGCTGGCGTTTGGGGTTGACAAAACCCATTAGTGCTTTCTGCAGGCGCTGGGCTTGCTGGGGGCCAAGCTGTTGGGCAGCTGGGGTGCAGGCTGGTTGGTAGCACAGCCCTTCTGGAGGGGAATGGGAAATTGCTGTGTAGCTCAGCTGCAGAAGGAACCGCAGAAATCTCTCACAAGAACTTAGTAGCTGCTTCAAAGGTGCTTTCAGCAATTCTTTTTCCCACACCAGCAAATGAAACAGCGATTGTATGGTGGTTCTCTGCCCTTGTGGGATACAACGAGTAAGAAAGCTGGCGCAATGTAAAAAAGGCCTTTAAGGATTTTCCCTCATTTTCACACTTCTAAAAAGATTTATACCTTCATTAGGAGGAGAGGAGATTTAAAAAAGTCATGTCTCTTCAGATGAACTTTCATTCACATGTGTCACAGGGAGAGGAGTGGTATTTGATGCTGCACCTATTACAGGGGCCATACACTTTCTTTTGCTGGTCCATGGTCCCACTCTTCATCCCGCATCCAAGCCAGCAGAGAATTACAAAGTTGCTCTATCTTAATAGTAATACAAGCACAAGAAAATTGAAGAAACAAATAACTGGGTATCAACATGACTTAGATAGTAATAGTATCTTTTATTTGTAAGAGCAGAACAAATTTTCACCTTAATCTCTCTTTCTCTCACCCTGATATGATGCAGATTTACAGAAGAACCCAAAGCATGTCAGCAGAAACACTGTCTTGTACTTTCGCATTAAAACTAAAGCAACACTATTTTAACTTCTTCCATTTTTAATCTGAAAGAGCGCCACCATTTCACAGTGAAAAATGGTTGCACTTCTAGCTGATCAGAATAGAAAATTATTATGAAGAATTAACTTAATTATTGTTGCGTGTTTGCTTGTCTTGCTATGTAGAACATTAAGGACTCCAGACTGATTTTTTTTTTTTGCAAACGCAAATCTCTTTTTATGCTTGTGCATTTTCTGCATGGCAGGTTGTATACATCAGCTGAGCTCCCCTCAGCAAATTAAAGCAGATAGTACAAGATCACATACCAAGGGTCAAGCATGGTATGGCTGGCAGCGGTGGGAACACGATTTCAAAATGCTAGCAATGAAATAACATTTAAAGAACATGAAAGAATTGCACAGCACTGCTGTGGGTGGGATATCTATATTCACTGTTCAGCAACAGGCTTTCAGGAATAATTTGGTCCTGATGAGAGTTTTATTTTTACATTTAAAAAATAAGTTAAGGAAAGGAAGTAAGAACAGTGACAGTGCGTATTCAACAGCCCGAGAAAAACAGACAGAGAATAAAAGAAGATAGGTCTGGAGGGGTCTTCAAGAGGTCATTTGGTCCCTCCTTCCACCCTAAAGCAGAATTAGCAATACCTAAATTTGTTCTGACAGACATTTTTTACCCTTTTCTTGAAAACGTCCAGTGAAGTGATTTCTTTTGGCAATCAACTCCCACGCTTAACTATCATTACTGCTAGGAAAATTTTCATAGCATATAGCCTGTGTATGCCTTGGCAGTCTTTTTTTTTTCCTGCCTCCACTGGACATTATTAACTCCTTTTCTGAGGCAGCATTTTAAGTATGTGGGAAGAAGTAGGGCTAAAAATAAAGAAAACCAAACACATTTGTGCACAAACGTACATGTTGGCTCTGTAAACACTATACACTGAAAGACATGGCTGAAAATCACATTTTAGTTCAGTAATTATAATTGTTTTTCTTAACACAAGCCCTAGAAGTGCCCATTTGATACATAAAGTGCAATGATAGGCTTTGCTTCTTAAGAGACAACATTCATCAACAACATTTGCTGTAAAATGCATAACTGTTTCTAGGATTTAATTGAGAGAAGGTAGGATGTTGGAAGTTCTAACTTTCTTCTGTAGCTATGTTCCATATAAAGCCAGACCTTGTGTAAAACTGAGCAGATGACTAGACATAGGACAAGGATTTTCATGTCTGCAAATAAGACAATCATCTAAATGAAGTTGCTTTTCTTTTACAGATTACTGTCTTCCAATTTTTTTTTTTTAATATTGCCAAAAAATCACATTTGGGCTAGAAAATTATAGGCTTTTCCCCTTTTTTGCCAATGTTTATGCCTGGAGAAGAGAATGCTCTGGGGTGACCTTATTTCAGCCTTTCAGTACCTAAAGGAGAACTACAAGAGAGCTGGAGAGGGAATTTTTACCAGAGCATGTAGTGATAGACAAGAGGGACTGGCCTCAAACTGAAAAAAAAAAAAAAAAAAAGGCAAGTTTGGAGATTGGATTGGATATTAGGGAGAAATTCTTAACTATGCCTGTGGTGAGACATGAGAAGAGGTTGTGGATGCCACATTCCTGGAAGTGTTGTTTAAGGCCTGGTTGAACAGGGCTTTGAACAGCCTGGTCTAGTGAAAAGTGTCCCTGTGTATGGTGTGGAGGAGTTGGAATTAGATGATCTTTAAAGTTCCATCTAACCCAAACCATTCTATGATTCTATGGATAGTTTTATGCAAGTTTATTGTAACAGTATGATTGCCTGAAATTTCAGCAAGTAAAGGTAAAAGTACAAGTGGGACAATAACAATAGAATACATCACAGATTACATCAAAATGTTCACTTCTCCTGTCAGAGAAACAAGAAATAATATTTATATAAACATGGTGATACTGACATAACAGATCATATGTAGCTAGGTGTGGACTAATAGAAAGTTTGGTTTTACAATGTGATAAGCAATGACTGTTACCAGTGAGACGTAATATCTGGAGAATAAGTTTTCAAGATAAACTGGTGAGGATCTTCCCAGAAGTAGAGAGGAGGAGTGTTCATCCTATCCATGTCCTGGGCAGTGAAATGCAGGGATGTCACTTCTGTGCTGTAAAAGCATCCATACTTCTGTGTATGGAGGGCACAAAACCCTGAAGGGAAGCTGCCGTGGAGCACAAGATTTCTCCCATGCCAATCAGTGATACTAAGCCTTAACTGACTGAATGTGCTTTATAAATCCATCACCAACAACTGTTCATTAAAAGCTCCAAGCTCTAAGTTCCTCCAATAAATCAATATCCTCTCCTCCTTAAATATCATATACACAAAACAGATGCCAGCTGCCATAAGGAAACCATTGGCTTCTGAAGTATGTCCACCTACTACCTCAAAATAAATATATTTTTAATTGTCTTGCCTTTAAATTTTTTTCTGACTTGTAAATTATTCACTGAACTTAATCCACTTGACACACAAGCCTGAAAAGTGAGAAATATGTCCAACAGCTTCTGCCTAGTTTCAGAGAGAAGGGATTGCAATTGTATGAATAAAAAGTTAATATATCATGCATCAGTGAATGTGAGCTGGGAAAGTTACTACCTAGGCCAGTAATAGTTCCTGAATACATATGTTCCTTAGGTTGTATGTCCAAAGCACATGGAGATGCTTCTCTCTCTTTAAAGCAAAATTAAAATAAACTCCCTGTTCAAGAAAAAGAAACAAGCACACTTCAAGGAACATGGAAACAATTCCTAGCTACAAGTTTGATAAAAATGAAAGAGACTGCAACATGAAACAAATTACAGCAACTGTACTGAAAACATACTGTAAAACACTAGTAAAAGATTAATCAGGCTTATTCCTTTTGTACTAATTAGCAAAGTCATTGTTCCCTAATTGGGAGTCACTCAGCAAGAAAGAAAATTAACGAGCTTCCCTTCACGTGTCTAAAAATATTCACCATAATGAAAATGTGGTATTGCACCCCTCTCCCTTCCCCCTGCCTGTGATCTGGATCAGATCACTTTAGCAGAATGAGGACACCACCTCATTAAAAAAAAAAAAAAAAGAAAGAAAAAAAAAAGAAAAATAAAAGAAGAAAGTGTGGTTTTTTTTATATGCCCCACCTTTTTTTTCTAGATATTTTGGCATATATTACAGTAATATAGAAACACCTCAAAGTAAATAGGCACTCATTTCCAAGACTGGGATGGTTTTCATGCCTAGGGATTTATGATGTGCCGTATGGTGAAGTGCAGTGTAAGAACATCAGCTCAAATGACAGAACAGCCTGGGCACTGTTTCAGGCTAAAATTATCCATACAACCATTGTAATTTCCCTCACTGCAGACACTTCCCAAGGATCACTTTTAGGAAGACCAGGAGATTTCCTATCTTGAAATATGTCTTATACTAAGTAACAGTGGAGTGGTTTGATTTTCCTTCCAAGTCATCCTAGCAGAGTTGGTGCTGCAAGATTTGGTTTGTAATACAGGCTGACTCTAGCTTGGTAGTTTGTCCTCCTGGAACTGACTTGATCAATTCTCAAGGAGGTGATGTGAAAGTTTGAGTTCAGGATGTATAAATCAGATCTATCTCTTTCTCCTTGCTCTTGTCACTGCTACTAAGCTTGCCAACAGATTATACCACTTAACTGAGCTTGATAATTTATTGTGATTGGGTTTTCAAAACAATTTTTTTTCTGGATTCCTGTAAACATACAAGTAAAAAGTACTTACACTATTTGTATTAACACATAAAAATATAAATGTGGGTGTAAACAAATAACATGCCCCTATTTTGAGATTTTTTAAATGTCTCTGATAAACTTTAAAGATAGGAATTGTTTGGTTTATTTTAAGTCATCTATGCAGTAAATTATAGGAACAGATGCAACTGTGATGGAATTTATATAGAAAAATTCTTTACCATGGGATGAAAAGGAGAAAAGTCTAGTAATTATATGCTCACATACTCTCTTCATCATCAGTGGTGAAACTTGGTGTGCATTATAAAGGGATTTTGGTGTTTATAAGTTTCTCTTAATCACAGTTAACTTGAAAAACATCACAGGCCTAGTAAAATACCTTGAAAATAAAGATTTGCTAAGAAAAATCCCTCATTTCTGTTCTTCCTTCTATCCTTTTTATGCAAACTCTACAAATGCATCTACAAAGTATCAAGATCATTAAAATTTTCAATTCAATAGAGATCACAGAGTACAACTTGTCTCAGAAAAAAATTTATGTGATCAAATATGAGTTCAAAAGAAAAATCCTGCAACTGTTTTTAACCCAAAATCCATGTCTACAAATAAACTACCATTAAGTTTTGTAATATGTTACAAAATCTCCCTCCCTCCCTCCAAACAAACAAACAAATAAACAAAACCCTCAAATAAAAGATTCAAATGGATGGAGTCCCCACAATAGCAACAATAATGAGTTATGCATAATTTGAAATCTGTGTTTTAAGCAGTGAGTATACCTTCAGTGGAGAAGAGGAAAGGGGGAAAATGAAGCATAAAACTTGTGGTGACAGAATCCATCTCTCAGCCCTCTTGTCCTCAACAGTGTTGCAGTCCCTTCCATATTCCTCATCTTTTTAGGCTGGGAAATGCTGCCATGCTATTCCTTGTGCTGACCCACCAGCTACTTTGCCCATAGTCCTTCAAAAGAACAAAAGGGATGGCCGCAAATCCTTCTTTGCCTTATCCAGCTACAGATCTTGATAAACCTTTCTGGAACTTCATATCTTTCAGATTTCAGTCTCTCTAGCAAACTTGGTTATAGTTAGCCAATGGATTTAAGAGTTACTGGCAGCTGTAGGTGACAGGTTGGCATGTGGACAGCAATATAATTGCATACTTTTTATCTCAATAAAAGCCATGCAAAACATAATCAAGGTAGATACAAATAGTGAGGGATTATATCCTGAATCAAGCTCAGCTGTAGCAGAATTGTCAGTTATCTGCTACTTGCACCTTCTTTGGAAGTTTGCTAACCAGTCCATTTTCAATCTGCCTACAAGTGAAAGATAAACTTTTGCCACTTATTAGGAACGGCAAGAAAATGCCACTTTTTTTTTTTCCAGCTGAATCAGTTCATTTAGACTGTGAAAGCTTAAACACCAAGACCATACTGCCAGCAAAGACAGAGAGAAAAAAAACCTGCTTATGTCCTTATAGGATAATGAGAATGCAGCAGCGGAGGTGTGTATTTCAAAATCACAGCAAGCTGTGCTTTATCCAGAATGGTACCACACCATTTGACACATGTGCTGTAACCACACGGAAACCATGGCAATGGAGGAAAATGGTAGGAGGGAGATTGTACAGTATGGCAGGGAAAAATCCTCAGCAAAACCAGGAAAATAAATTTGTATTATGTAAAGGAGATATGACACAGTTGTGCTGTTCAAAGGTTATTCCTTATATAAAAAGAAACACTGGTAATAAGAAAATACTTTCTTAGAAGAGTAGGCGCATGAGCAATGGTAGGTAGGTAGGTGGGAGGAACAGTGTGGGTTGTGAGACCAATATTAGACTTAAAGGAGTCAGAGAGGAAAAGTCCCAAAAGATGAAAAAATCACTTCAAAAACAACAGTGAAAGCAAAAGGGAACATGTTTTTAAGTTGTTTGCTCTGCCAGAGATGAAAGTGCAGCCAGCTAGAGACTGTATACAGCAAATTGAGAAAGGGAGTAGCAGAAAGAAATGCATCAGGAAGATCCCTGACAATTACTACTGTAGAAATACTGATTTCACAGCAGACTTTGTTCTTCATGGACAGAAAAAAACCCATAATTAAAGGAGTGAAATACCACTCAGCTTTAGAGTGTTAATAATACCCTTTGGGGTCAACTAGAAGGTCCACTAGTGACAGTAAAAGGCTGCCTGCTGCCTAGAGCAGGCTTTGGCTCATTTCCACAAAGCTCTTATTCAGGTACAAATTGAACCCAAGTCAACAGCAAGCCAAGGAAATAATTTATTATCAGACATCACACATTTGCTTGATGACCTATAGTCAGTGAGTTAGGGGCTCTAGCTTAGTCTCTGTATAACACATCTGCAAAACTCTGACACAACTCTTGGAGTAATCAGGATAGCCATGGGATGAAAAATGAATGTCATTATGAAGGTCAAGTCACACTATTAAGAAAGTATGAAGAAGTCTGCAAACAAAGACCTAGCTTAACAGAAGACTTCAATTCCCAGAAGCACTCAGCTGTTTCTCTTAAAACCCCCAGAAATTACCATGTTCAGCAGAAAGTAATGAAAGCGCTGCATAATTATGTATTATACAAATTGTCTCTGAAAGTGAAAGATTTCTCAGGAAGATATATTTCTTTAAAATATCAGCATAGATTAAAATAAATAATTCTATTTTATCCCAGTTTATGCTGAAAAGCCATTGAAAAAGAAAAATTATTTCATGCTTTCTCCTCTTTTTCATTTGACTACCATTTACCATCTTCCTTCTTCTACCCTATGATTTACATTCTACTTCTGCACAGCTCCTAAATTTACTTGAAGTTTACAGAGTGCAGCTTAAAATTTGGCACATTCCTAAAAGCTTTCCCAAATAGGAGGGATTAAAAAACATGGGAAATTAAGTATTTATACAAGCACTTTGCTGAATTAAAATTACTTGAAAGCTAAAATCTTCTGCTGCCTGGTGTGACATCCTCCATGGGTGAACAGTGACATGCAGGACTTTTGATTTTTCATAAATCTATATTTTTCTGCAAATCTTGTCTCTATGGAGACAAGAGATAACCAAGAGCAAATACACTCATTGTGATGCATTGTGCTTCACATATACTATGGAGCTCTGGAAAGCATGCTTCTGAAAACTCAGAAAGAATAAGCTCTGTGCCTGAAAGTGTGTCCATGCATGAAGCATGGCTGGATAGAGTTTGTGGTGGTAAATAACATTCATGTTCACCTTGCAGAGGTTGCAATAACTGATTTCAGAGGAGGAGTTTTGGCTCAGGAAAGGATATGGTAAAGTCTTCTGGATGATGAAAGGAACCACTAGATCCCTTGAGCAAAAGACAGCTAGATTATGAAAATCCCTGCAGAAAATGAGATTGCTTTCTCCTTTGGTCACTAATAGAAAGACAGAGAAGAAGCAATCCTAGGCTTCCCTTGAGACAAATTCAGGCAGGCTGCTACGGGGAGCTGCAGTAAGCTTGCTTTTTTCTGCTGGCCTATTCATCACTGATGTCAAGAGCATGACATTCTTAACAAGGATCAAACAGTTTTCTCTAAAATCTATTTCTCAGATAAGGTCTCTGGAAAAAATGGGGTAGTGGAGGACAAGGAAGGAGAAGAAATTAATCAGGGAAATGCAGAAGGAGTCTTTTGTCACTGATCATGGACACTAGAAGATAGAGATCCTTTCTATTTTTTTCTCCCATTTTAAATCTACAGCCTTAGGCAAGTTATACTAAAATTGGGTTATTTTTAGCCCAGTGAACTATGATTCACTATTATAGCTAAGAATTTTTAAAAAGACAGAAACAACTGTTGATTTTAAATCCACACTATTTTCTTTTATGGATATAATTTATTTTCTTGCTTTAAGGGACCTTTCAATTTTAGAATCAATTAAAATAAAATGTTAATACAAAATTGTCCATTTGTGCTTTTTTCCTGACAATTTGGGTGGCTTTTTTAAAAGGCTCAAATAAAGGAAAAACAAATAATGGCATTTAAAAAACCACAAACTCATGATTCCTTTTGGCTAAAGCTTTCATAAACAATTGAAAAAAATCCAGTTTTGGTTCTCCACAAATTACAGTACAATTCTGAGTGGAAAATATGGGTTTGTCTACTTTCAAATGGCTTTTCTTCTTTTTAATTAGATGTTAGGTTCTCTCTGGAGTTGCAAAGACTATCTTAGGGTGAATTTCAAATGTTGAATATATATAAATATACATTTAAGTAAAGCTTTTGCAGGACAAAGCTGTATTTTAGCAAAGTATTCAAAGTACTACTGTACTACTGTACCTACTGTACATACCTGGATGCTCACTTAACACTAACAGGTTAAAATATTTTGCAAATTCATAATGCAGGTTCCTTTCCAGAATAACATTGAAATACATTCCCAGATTTACTCTTGTTAAGAAAAAAAAAACATGCAAAAATAAGCATGATGAAACACACTTGTTCAAATAAGTACCTGAACTGGTAGCTAGAAGTAAGAGAAGAAACAAACAGAGAAAACATAGAAAGTGTAAAGAGAAGAAGCAAACATAGAAAATGTATGTCTTTATGGAGAGCTGTAGGTGATACAGCAGAACCTGGACTTACTTGAGGGTGGTGAGCTCGGTAAGGGATGGCTGGGTGGCCTTGAGATAACTCTCTCTTCGAGCAGCAACCTTTGGAGATGGCTTTGGGCTTGTGTCTGAGTCTCCGCTGTCATCGTCCCCCATGGCTTTGATGTAGCTGCCGCTACGCATCCGGCGGCAGGGAATCTCGTCATCTTTTCCTCGTGGAGTGTAGCCTGTCCATTCATCTTGAGGAACCTGAAGTGAAGAACACAATTCTCTTGTTAGCACACTCCTCCCCGATGTTATTGATAAGCCACAACAGAGCCATAACAAAAGCTCTGATGGCCAAAGGCCTTTTCTTAATCCCATTTGACCATGGGGTGCTGTTGCATAGACACATGCACCTCTGGAGTTCTTTGCTATTTTCCATTCCTTATCTGGGAAGCTTCTAGCAAACATGCTGACATAGAAGGCTTGGTTTGGCTTAATACCAGACTGGAAAAATCTTGTGTGTCTTCAGCAATTTTCATTCAAAGCCTTTATAAACCAGATGAGAGTATTTTCTGTTCAGCTCAACATATTGAACATTGGGGAGGCACAAAAGCTGAAATACAAATCCCTATATGACAATCTTTTCTGACAGAGTGTACACAGGAATACTCATCAGGATAATTTTGGCCCAAGATGCATTTCAAATTAGTGGAGCTATGCACTAATTATCACAAAAATAGGTTTGCAAGTCTGAAATTTTACTACTATTGCTTCTATAGCTTAATTGGTGCAACTGCACACTCATAGCTTGCAGTGAGCCTCCTGTTGAATTCTGTTAGTCTGAGTGTCTGAGTCCTACGGCCCTTTATTCCCTTATTTGTCTTCTTCTTAATGATGTGCATTATTTCTCTTGATCTGAAGTCAGTGCTGTCCCTTCTTTGTATTGGAAATCTGGAGCAGAGGGAATGTGCATTCATGAGATTTTGAGACATAACAAAGGACAGTCCAAGAGCAGAATGCTCTTGCCCAGCCATTGTCTCCCTTCCTCTGCTCCTGGAGCTTCTGACCACATGAACCAGCATCCTTCTCTTTCCTGTAAGTGTAGCAACAACATGCAGTGGAGCAGAGTCTTTGAAGCTATATTGCAGAAACATCATTTTTATCTAAAGGTGAGTCTGCAAAAGGGTTTTTTAGTTGGATAAATATTCTCTTAGACTTAAATACAAGCAGTCGTGAATTTTTAGTTTGCTACTTTGATTCTTCTCAGTGAACCAACTGTATAAAACAGCCATAGCTATAATGCTCAGAAAACCTTACAAGCAACATTAAATAAGGAGGCATGAATCTAGGTTACTAAATTTGTCTTGCATCTTACAAATACTCTCACATACCAGAACAATCTTTTCTATGAGAAGTTTGTTTTTCATCAACATTTACCTTCACCTGAGGATCTTGTGAATCCCATGCAGGTTTCAGCTAGAGCATATACATGCCAGTTTGTTTAGACAACCAAAACTAAAACATAGGAATGTTTGTTAACAGCTTAGCTGTTGATTCCCACTACAAACATAAGTCTGCATCCAGACGTTGTAAGGCCTTTCAAATGTTACTGTTATGCAAATAAATTTTTATAGCCTTTTTATGGACTGCTATCAATTTATAATGCTATAAACTGCAACCCTAAATCCACTGTGCTATACAAAGGAATAAAGATATTTAATGGTCCTAAGCCCACACAGGGTTATTACTAGTTAGAATTAATTAATTATATTATTTTATTAATTAAACTATTCACAGCCTATATCTTTGCTTTGTTTCTGGATGATTTCAAAACCCAAGACCTTGCCAACTTTCTTCCTCTATTGATTTTCTTTTCCTGCTTCTGACATAATGATTTAGGGCCTTCCTTAAGCTGCCAGGCTCAAATAATCCTTCTTTCCTCTCGTGTTCTGCTCCGCCATTCTCCTTTGGTCAAATCCAGCCTCAAAGCTCACTTGGACCTTCAGTATTTTCCTCAAAGGACTGAATATTTAATCCTGGAGATATACTCTAGATTGTACCATTACCAATATTATTTTCTTAAGACCCAGTCTTCCTTCTCAGGACTTAGTCATTCTTAAATGCTCCATGTTTTATTTAACTAATTCTTTCCTTGTGCCTTTTAAAAGTAAATTTCTATGTTGCCTTTAAATGTCCTTCAGTTAATGGCTCTACAATTCTTGCATAAGCATGCAAAGTTTGTTGTTGTGGGTTTGGGATTTTTTTGCTCTCTGTGTGTGGTTTTTTGTTTTGTTTATTTTGAAATTTATTTTCCTGGGCTACAAGAATCTAAGTTCCTTTAGGCAGGAATATAATTCTAAGTCCAGTTTTCTTACTGAATGATGACATGCAGAATCATGCATCTATAGGATATTACTGAATAAATACTCATAACAACACTTGAAATATTCTTCTAGGAAAGGCTAAAGCTTCAACTAAGATTAAGAGTTCCAAGTACTAATGGAATCTACTGGAAGAACACGATTGAATTAACAGCTCTAATATTTTCCCACAATAAAAAAAAAAAACAGAAAAAAAAAGAAAAAGAAGAAGAAGTAATATTTCCATTCTGTGGCTTCTAAGTTTATGCCTAGACACCACATCTGGAAAGCTGATCCTTTCAAATGAAGGTAACACTCAGTAGCAGTTTTGATTTTGATAGTACAGAGTATTTACATTATTTCCTTAACTACTTATGACAGACAAAGTATAACTTTTTTCAGGTCTTACTCTTGCATTAGTTCTAGGCCTAGAACATCATCAAATAGTGAGCATACAATATATATTCATGCCACCTTTTCCACACATTTTGGAACCTACAGCTTCTGCTTATTGGTGTAAAACCTTGACTTTTCAAATCACTCATACAAAAAATAATTTAAGACACGTTTACTAAAATCAAGATCAGCTGACATTTTGATGCCATGCTCAAACTTCAGTCAGCAGTTTAAAACCTCTAATGGTGTATTTCCAATCAGTTTTTAGGCAGCTACTAGATATTGAAGTCAGAGTATGTAGAGAATCTGTGAAGTCTCAGAGGGTATGCACTTTGATCTGTTTAATATTTTATTCATTATGCTTTAATTGAAGATCTTTGCTTTTTCTGATTAAGATAAATCTGTGAATTATTCTTTAATGCACTAAACTATGTTAGTATATTGTTAATGTTGGTGTCTTTAATGGAGAAAAAGTCAGAGGAGATAAAGTTACAATGTTCATACAGCACTCATAATTCAGGCAAGCTGAACATTTGTAGTTATATTAAATAACAGATACACTGTTAAATTTAATACCATAGTTTATAGGTGCAATATAAGTGAGGAGATATAGTTACTGTGGAAACCCTTACTTTGGAATTATTAAGTTCTGTTATCAATAATGCCACATATAAATACAAGACCTTTTATCCCAAAGCTTCTCAAAATTATTTAGATGCAATAGGCCAGGTTTTGAATGGTGGTTGCAATGGATTTACCCCAAAACTTTCTATTTACACATGCAAAACCTATGTACCATGATGAAGTTTGAGTGGATTACTCTAGTCCCTCAATTTATATGATGTGATTGGAAGTTCCCAGTTTGAGCTCTGCTCCTATCAGTGAGGGGAGCAATCACTGAAAAACAACAGCTATGTTTTTAGTAGCTTTTCCACTTTTTGAAAAACACTAGCTGCAGAGAAAGAAAGCTAAGCTGTTCACACAGAGAACAGGACAAAGCAGCCTCAGTGAGTGCCACAAAACCACTGGATGGTTTGGGTATTGGAAGTCACCTGCATGCACAAAACCAAAAGAAAATAGCACCAATTTCCATTTCCATATCATGGATTTAAGGGAAAACCCTGTATGTGCCAAAGAGAAAATAATGACTGCAGTTAAAAAGCCATCCAGATTCAGAGAACAGACTAAAATACCAATCCAGATATGCTTCTAATTTCACAGAACTCACTGAGGAATCCAGAGTGTTTCTACAAACTATCTTACCTGCCTAGACAAAGCTGCAATAAAAGAATGTAATGGAAATTTGATTTAAAAACTATTTTATTTAAAGTTTGACCATGTTGTTGTGTGATTTTTTTTTTCAGGTATTTAAGTGTGGTTTGGTTTTTTCTAAATATAATTTTTACTCTTACTGTTTGTTTGTTTACAGAAAAATTTCAGTATATAACTGATCTTGTAGATGAAAATTTGGGTCCAGCTCCCTTTTATCTTATTTTTCCTTATTCCTTATATCACATTCACAGAAGCAAGAAACCCTGATTTTGGAATTTGGTGTAGGTATCATATAACAGATAAAGAGCAGGGTAAAGAAACATTTTAGAAGTTTTGTCTTGGCTATTAACAATTGTAATACTTTTAATGAAAGGGTGTCTGTGTCTTACTTGAGTAGGACAAACAACCCTTAAAGCTCAGCATTTCCTTTCATTTCAGGCAGATAAAATAATGTCAACATTTTAATACTGATGGGCCTATAGTCAAATACCTCAAGCAATACCTACTAAAAGCAGTGACCTGATTTTCAGAGTGCTTTTTTGGTCCCTAAGAAGTATTAGCTGTAACAGAAGTGGCTGTAACAGCTCATGCAGACAGTGCAGTTCACTGTCGCAACAAAGTGTTGCATATTATGAGAAAAAAGTAAAACATAAAGCCCTCTCCAAAATGCAAACTGCAAAAATAAAATCAATCAGATTATTTCATACATTCTGTTTCTACATATATGTCACTACACATTCTGTAGTTTGATTTTTTCTGTTGGTCTGGAAAAAAATGCTGGGAGAAATGTCTGTGAACTTCCAGCTCTCTTATTGTTTTCAAGTCAAGAGGTCTGCACAAATGTTCCCACAGGCTCTTACTTTATTTAAATGGCCAATATTATGCCTTGCAATGTCACACAAGTACAAATGCACTGTATCTTCTGCCTTCAAGGATTAATGGGATTAAGATTGACATACTTGAGATAAAGATATTTCATGCTTTTAAGAAAATCATATTATCCAATTACCTTGGCAATACCATTTTTCCAGTATCAGAATATCAAGAGAGAACATCACTTGCATGATTGTTTTAACTCTCATGAAAAAGGGGGAAGAGCTAAATTCAGATCTAACAATGAACATTGTTTTTATTAAAATAGAACTATGATTATTCACACTATCAAAGTAATAATGATCCTGGAAACATTTCATTCTCCAAATTATCTTTAAGCTCATGTACAAATCTTTACAAGCCTAGAAATCAAGAGTGTACTTCACTTACACAAAAGGCATAGTGAAACAGAAAAACATTACTCATTGAATAGAGATAGAAAATATTCAGCAAAGGCCTCTGAGCCATCCAGCTTACTGAAACTTAAAACTTTGGCAAACCCCTGGCAATAAATTGCTACATGTATGAACACTAAGCCTGACAACAATTTCTTTCTTTTGATTAAATGGCTGATATAACATTCTTTTGTAAACAGAGCAGACTATAAAAATGAAGTACTGCTACCAGCCAACATTTTACCTGGATTTAGCATCATTTAGTGTATAGATTACCTGTCCCAATCTTTAAGTAAATTTATGCTGCTCTGCAAGTGTTCACACTTTGTCATTAGCCAGGTTGTACTGACTTGTCACTTCATTTAATGCATTTTTTGATATAAAGGAACTGGATTTTTTAATAGATAGCCTAGGACCCCTATTAAAGAAACAAAACAAACAGGTATACTGACCCCACAGTTTTCAAACATTCACTTCATAAGCTCACATGTTAGTATTATATGAAATAAGCCCGGGTTGTAATGACAAGGCTAAAGAAAACATTTTTTTAAAATTCAATTTCTAAACAATTAAATTAGAATATCTAATTTCCTTTATTTTTTTAAATTTTTAAAAGATGTTTCCCCCCAAATAGTTATTAACTTACCTTGCTGGATGAAATAGCAAACAGACTGTCTCTATAGCAAATTAAGTTCATTATTGATCTCTAGTTTGCTTTGGTTTATTGCAGCTGAAATCATTAAAGCTTCTCCCTGTGCTTTGCCAAAGCAATGTGGATGACTATAGAAGTAAACAAAAGGACTGGAAGGAGTGGCTAACCATCACTCACAGCAGTAGACTTGTAACTTTAGCTTTCTATTAGTATGCAAATACTTAATGAAATGAAATCACACAACTGAAGAACAATGCCTAATGACTGCTCAGTGCAGATTTTTCAAACCCATACAATTTGGTCTTCTCAGCCATTATTATGCCTCTTCTGCATGCTGTAAAGGAGGTTTCAATTGCCATCTTCCACTTACTGAGCCTATTCCCAGCAGTCATGAATATTGAATTAATCAGACCAATAAGGATGAGTAGAATTTCTTTCTATCAGTGTGCATATGTTAAGAATCATTGAAGTATGCAAAAAAAGGGAAACCTTAGAAAGCAGAAAAGAAAATATATGTTTAATAAGCCTTAAGTGTTTTCAAAAAGGCAGTTAGGACTAGGACGGTTGCGTTTATTTAGGATAAATTTAATATGCTCAGTATCTGCAGCAATGTTTACTTTAGCTTATACTATTTGAGCAATCATGTTCTATTATAAATTAATAAAATTTAGCTGACTTATCTCCACATTTTTTTTTAAAGAGGGGAATTAACACCAGAACAAAGACCTGTCCAAGACAGAGCATTACTTTCTCTACCCTCCACCCATCCCTTGCATCAAACCTGAACAAACAGGGTGAAGATCCTAAATCTTCCTTCACATAAGAGTAGTTTGGAAAGTCTTCTAAACCCGTATACATCCTGAGAGAGTCAGCCAGTAGACAACATTCTTCAAGCACCACTCCAGTTTATGATGTTCATTCACCAAAAGGTGTCTTGACCATTGGCTTGTCAATCTGATTCATGTCCTATTTTATGAAGAGGAATGTGTGTCTTCTAAATGAAATTACCATGTCTTGGTTGCAGATAAATTTTTCTCCTTCTGCTTCATGCGTAAAAGTCCAACCAACCACAAAGAGGGGCACGCTGATACAATGATTCCATCCACTGCCTTGCAAGTTTGCCCCCCATAAACACCTTCTGCAGAAAGGAAGCCAAACAGCAACTACCACATCCATTAGCTGAGGTGAACATGACTGAAGGTCACAGAGCAGGGGTCTTGGCCAGGACCTCAAACTAGAACTGCTTCAGTGATACTCATGGATTATATTCTCCAGTGGCAGAGGGCAGACATTCGTTCTCATCTTTCACAGTATCCTTGAAGCATTCAGTGCCATTGGTTATAATGACATATGGTTTCTTGCCCAATTAAGGATGACAGGATGATTGCTAACACAAATACCAATCCTTGAAAGGACACTTTCAATGACCAGCAGTAGAGAAATGTTCTCTCATTTCTTCTTTATATCTTTTGTGGTGAGTCACTTCAACAGCTGCATACAGTGACTGGTTGGCATCCAAAGCAATACTGTTAGATGAGATGCCATTTTACCTTTCTTTCCCTGCGCACAGGCACAAGTCTGCTATCAAGCAGACAGCAGGAAACTGGCTAGTGGGTGGAGAACATGTAGCTGAATCTGTATCCTTGGAAGAAAACAGATGTGGTGGGGAGAGCATTTTGAGAAGCAGCCCTTATGCTGTTTCTTTTGGCTGACTGTAACTCAGTAATCTCTGGTGCTTTGCTAATGTGCTCTCAGAGGCAGCAGCTCTAAGTGATGCCCTTAAACTGCCATCTCCTGCTGACTCTTGGCTTCTGTCACGTTTTAGTGGCCAGGGGACAGGCTTCACTGACACTTTTACAATGATTTCTTTTGGATTACAGCAATGCTATACACCTGTGAAATAAGCTGTAAGGAAATTGTCCTGGTTTCAGAACATCATGGTGTGTCTTCTCAGCAACTCCAAATCGTCACCAAATGGTCACCTGTGTCCTACAGTAGTGTCCCATAGGATATGAAATCAAGGTCATAGTCCTGACTCTCATCTGCTGGAAAGTGAATTGCTACAGACCAGAAAACCTCAAAGATTTCCTAACAAACTGGTTTAGCAGGCTGGGGTTATGTCAGCAAAACAAAATTAGACAAAAACTTATTTGCATAAAAGACTCCTGGACACAATTCAGAGACTGTATTTGGGAGCCCTGGCCCTTCAGAACTGTCACAATGCCTTATCCAACTAAGCAACTACGCATTGCTTAGTCTTTGGCGAGAGAAATACATACCTATCAGAAACCCAAAGAAGACAATTCATTGCACAGTTTCAGGCTAAGAGGATGAAAGGACAAATAATATACAACAGACTGATGTTCTTATTGCTTAATTCACTAGTGTCAGAAGCTCACCTGTGCAAGAACAGCACAAGAGAATTTGTAAAGCAGAACAAAAGCTGTGGCCAGATAACCCAGCTCAAACCACTCTTCTGGCACTGTAGTATTTCCTCCCTCAAAACCTGTACTGTGAATTCCATTCTTGAAACAAGCACAAAACCCCAACCCATTAACTGGATGAAGGGAAATACTCCTTATTACTTTGCACATTGCCTAGTATTTTCTTCCTCACCTTTTTCATGTGTTTCCACAATAAAAGTTAAGGTTTCAAACTCAGAGGCAGATTGAAATGATCCTCTTTGCTGGACTTGACTTCTCTTGAAGATTTTTTGTTTGGTATTTTTTTTTTTTAAGTGAAATTACTGAAGAGAATAAGATTGGAAAATTCCAAATATTTAAGGCTACAAAAAGGAATCAGATACATGACTGAAACAAACCTTATCCATAAAGGAACTGAAATAGATACCAAATGCCAGCTGCTACGTGCAGCCATAATTATAGTAAACATTTCTGACCTAACAGTATATGTAATGTAGTGTCACCCAAGTAGGTTGCTAAGTCCTCTAAAATATATGCCAGTTGCCAGAATTGTGTTCATTAATGGATGCACTATTAGAAAGTAAGGATGCTAACAGAATAAACTGACAGTAATTCAAGTTAATCTGGAAAAAATAAGGTCAGTGCCAGTGTATTCAATACTTAGAAGTTAAAAGATGGCAATGAAACTAAAGGACAGAAAATTATGGAACATTGGCAGATAAAGCTGAAGCTGAAATTGCTGTTGAAGAGCACTCTGTACTAGGAGGCCCCCATTACTCAAGACATCAAAGGTCAGCACAGCATTCAATTAAGGAAATAAGGACACACCAGTTGTTATGGTGAAATGAGTGGCAAGATTATGATCACCAACACAGCTGACAATTTTGGGTTTTTTTGTTGTTTTGTTTTTTTTAGCTAAATTAAAGGACTGGAAAGATGAGGAAGATGAGTGTATTGAAGTACTCTCCAACATGTTTCTCTCAGTATAGCAACCACATCTTGGGTGGGCTTGCAGGTAAGCTAAATAACCAAGATAGCAGTTTAATGGAATTATCTGTTAGTAATATACATATTGTAAATAAGCTGTTTTGTGCCTAATCTATATTTTCCACAAATTCCCTAGCTATAAGCATTATTCATATTACCCACCTCACAATTTTAAAACCAAAATAAATTAGCTTTCTGGCAGTATTTTTTCAGTGTTAATATGCTTACATACTAGTTCATTTTAAAATTCAAGAATATTTAAGGATTTCCAAATGTTTTCATGATTATTGCATTACCTGGAAGCTGACCTAGAGTACATTAAAACATTTGACACTTTATTTCACATTTGTCCAAATTGTTTCATTAGTTTTACTAAGAATTATCTCATGAGCTCATAAAAAACCCTGGAAACTTATACTTCATACACTTTGTAGTTCTGACTGGAAAATTGAAAGAGAAATAACATGTGCTTCATTAATTTTCAATTTATAATGGAATATGAGCCAAAAATGCATCAGATACATGAAAAATAGAAGATCTATATTAATGGATGTTAAAACTTTCATATATATATAGATAGATATAGATATAGATATAGATATAGATATAGATGATATAGATATAGATAGATAGATAGATAGATATAGATATAGATATAGATGATATAGATATAGATAGATAGATAGCTAGACAGACAGATAGAAAGATAGATAGATAGATATAGATAGATAGATAGATAGATAGATGATAGATAGATAGATAGATAGATAGATATGGAAGCATAGACTGGAAGATTAATTTGAATATGGTAGTTGCATCTGAAATGCAAACACCATAAATGAGTAAAACACAAACTGAAAATGCAGAAAAACTCTCATAGATAAACTTAGTATAACAGATCTAACATAAATTGCTGTGTCATAAGGATAAACTCTTTGAAATGTAAGGTACCATGCTAACAAATCACATTACACTTATTGGTCCTTATTAACACTCTGACCCTTAGGTCTATTTGGTCATCCATGGACACAGGCAACAAAAAGAGGCTGGCTGGGACTGGAATTCAGCTGTCTTTCCTAAGAAACTGTGTCTTGTCCTGAGATTGGAAAACAAGTCATTTGGATAATGAGTTTCTCAGCACTACACATTGTGTATCAAGGCATGTATCAATGCACTTCATAGAGGAAACTGAGTGCAGTACTAACCAGAACCCTTTGTCACCAGAAAATTGTTATTACACCCAGAAACTTGGTTTATATTTTTTAATAGTATTTTTCATAGTATCCCACCAAAGGACAAGCAAAGCAAATGTGGATCTTGAATGACTGCACTGTTGCCCCCACCTTCTGCACTTCAGTTCCAGAAGTAAAATTTGCATCCTTAGCCTCAAGTGTCTGACACAACTGATATGAGTCTCATCAGCTGCAATGAAAAGAAAACTTATGACTGACCCACATAAGAAAAGAAAATTAATCTGAAAAGTGTCATTCTTTGTATTTTTCTCAGTCTCTTAACAAATGGACCAAGGATAACAGGAGTGGTAATTACAGGGAAGATTAAATGGCAAAACTATAATCAGAGAGAAACTCTTCAGTGTATTTGATATACTATGAGCTCCAAAAAATTATGAATTCTTAGAAAACAGGAGTGTCAAAAGTATCTCCCCGTGTATTTAGACCCTATTGTTTGCAGCAAAGGACTGCTGCTTACACATTGTCTTTGGTTAATTTAATTTTTTGTTTCCAGAGCAGAAGCTAGCAGAGAAGTAGAGGCTGTTCACTTCTTTAAAAATTTTTATTTCAAGGGAGGGAAACCATCTTGAAGAAGCATTTTGATAAAACATGAACAATTCCTTCTCACCATCCTTCACTGTAGTCCAACTGTAAAGCTGGATCAAATAGCACTCTCCTGAAATAAAAATCAGCTCATAAAAAGAGCCTTATCTTTCTACTATCCAGCTGCTCACTCTTGAAAAGAGAAATAAAAGATAAAAATGCAATTCCATTCCCAAAATGTGGGTAAGAGGAAAAGATTTGCTTGACAGTCTTTAGACTATTCTAGGACAATATCTGTTTCTGAAGATGCACAGTGTAGACCCAAGCCTCCCCTAGAACTCCAAGGATGCACACTGTGCACCAGGGGTGGAAGCAGAGCCTGGTGGGGTAAAGAAAGACAGTACAATGCAGAGGACTCTGCACTTGATCCAAATTCCAAATTATGAGAAATAAGCCCATCTGTAATACTAATTATTGCCAACACCTTCCACAGAAATGTTAAGTAGAAAATATCACAGCAAGTGAAATAATTGTTTGTTATTTCTATGTCTTTACACTGAGAATACATGCAGATACTTTTGTGATAAAAGCCCTTACAAACAAATGGGAAGTCAATGTCACCTGTGATCTCTGATTTATTCAGATCTATCAGGATAAACAAAATTATCCTGAGTACCCTCTGTTGGAAAAAAGTTACTCCTTCATTGAATTCAGATACTGTGACTAGAAGAGATTGCATGAACAAGTAGTTGCTCTTTGAATGATCAGAGTTTATGTCCTGGACCATAGACAGCAACTTAAATGCAAATTGATAAAAACATCTATTTAATATTTTGTGAGTTATAGAAAGCAACAAAGAAGCATCATAACAATGAAAAATTATCAGGGTTGTCCAGTGTTGTTGTGAATTTGCAGCTTTCATCTCATTTTGTGCTTTTCCAATTGTTCTAACACAGGACATCAGGCTTTTGGTGCAATAATGAGAAGTGCACCTGGAAACTAGCAGATGCACATAGTAACTCTACAACTCACTAACAGAGTAGAACTCTGCTACTTTAATATATATTTATGCTGCAGGACAGACAAAAGGCCTCAGCTGGATCCTGTGTCCCATTGTGCTGTACATTGTGGAAACACAAAAGGGAACAAAGTCCAAGACCCAAAGGGCTTGCAGTGTAAAAAGATAAGTGATATAGTGAAGAGAAAAGCAATAGGATGCAATCAAAATAGACTGACTTTTTAAATACCCACATGCATTTGTCATCCTTTCAAGCTGCCAAGAAAGAAGAATATTCCTGACCTGCTTCCTCAAATCTACTGTACTCTGTTTAAATATTACTTCCAATGTTAACTGATGCCTGGTTAAGATTCTCCTTAAAAAAAATCCAAAAAACAGTTTCAAACCAATTATATTTCCCTGGATTTTACAACAGCATGCAATTAGAAAGAATAAAACAAAATGAAGTGAAAAGTGAAATAGAACTACCAGTGAGAATGAGAAACACAGTGAGAATGTAGTTATTCTAAGTGAGAATTTAGTTATTCTTGCCCTTGACAATTGTTGGACATATTTTCATACAGACACAGATAATGTCCTTTAATTCCACTTGAGAAGTCTATTCCTGTCAGTTAAACATTATCTAAAGGTCCCTATGGAGGTGTTCGTTTAAAGCTGATGCTGGCACAGTTTTTCACTCTTTTCTAGCCATCTGGTCACATACTGAATTGTCAGCTATTTTATCTAAACCCAAGAGAAGGCTGAAGAAATAAACAAAAATACCAACATAAAAAAATAGGGTTCGAAGTGACCACAACAATCAAACCTAAAGTTATGATTTCTTCTTACTCACAAAATTCACATGAAAGATACTTAATAAAAGAAATAGAAAACCTCAAAAGGTTGTAACCTGAAGCTATTTTGAAACCCCTCTCCCTCCCCAGCCCATACACAGAGCTGTAAACACACTGAGCATTTGTATTGCCCCCTCTTCTCACCCCACTCTCTGAAACAATTGATAGAAAATATACATATCAATTCCTTTACATTTAAGACTTAGCATCCCAGAGACTGGCAATCAAAATTATTTTGCATGACATTCCATAAAACCTTTTAAGATCAATTTTTAAAAGCTGATGCCTCAGTCCTACGCTTTCTCTGCATACTGACTTAAACAACAGAATGCGGAAGCCGACTGTCTCATTAAAGCACCCATATAAGAGAACTTGCTACTGTTCTATACAAATAGAAAAGAGTCACACTACATTAAAATGAAACCGAATTAGCTTAGCAAACCTCTTTTTTCCTCATGGTCTTCTCTCTTCTCTGTGCAACGTTGTTCCATCTTACACACACACTTAGATGTGCCATAAGTGCTTCTTTTAAAGTGCATAAAAGCTATCCACAGCTCTCCTAAGAATGAAACAGTTTTAATATTTTCTGATCCATGTTCCTGCCACAAACATTCACCGGCAGTATGATAGCTCCAAGAGGAGACATCTGATTCTTGACATTTAAAGATACAATACTGGTGAAAAATAGTGACGCTGTATTAACTGCAAACAGCTTGTGAGGGAGTAGGTGATGTACTCCCAAAATGTATAATCAGAACAAGCAATAATTTCAACCTTTTGATTTTTTATTTTTGACTCAGAGCCATAAAAAAGAGGAATAGTCTGATAAACAAATCTGGACACATTACAATAACTGTTTTAATAGAATTTATATTCTATGGCAAAAAGAAAAGTAGGTTGCTTTCCTGCTGGAGAAAGTATTAAGGTACCCCATAGTTTCTCAAAAGGGTCTCAAAAGCTTTCTTAAAAAATGAGCACTAAATGAAGGCAAAATTGAAATTACAGAAATCAAAGAATTTGTATCCTGGTAACATTCAGTTAATTGACATTGCAATGCTAAATTAAAGCACTAAAACATCAAATTCCCCATATCCCTACTGTGACAGCCTTATAAATTGAAAAGGTAGAGAGAAAGGTCTTATTTTTCCCACATGAAAAAAAAATCCTGTTCTAACATGAACCGTTACTTTGAAATACTGAATTCTGTACAAAAAAAAAAAAAAAAGCTGATATATTTTTAATTTTAGTAGTAGAACCCCTTGTTTGGTGACCAGTGACCTCTGGGGAAAGTTGAGACATCAGAGCAAACCTCCATCCCCCACAAACACCTGAGACAAGGCAGAGCACAGTTTACAGCAACCAGCTCTCCACACTGTACCTGGAGGTACTGACATGACCGTTCCTGCTGACACGTCTCTGCCTTCACCACTGTCTGGTCCATGTTAACTGATGCTTTCTGGTAAACTTCACGGGCTCTGCTCACGGTTAATGTAGAGGACCAAGAGCTTTTCTTCATTAACTGGGAGTCCAAATTCACAGGCAGGTTTGCACAGGTAGAGCATTTGACATCATTATTGCTTCTGGAGGACTTCACAGTATGCTCGCTAATAGTGTTATAGGCTTCCATAAAGTATTGGGAAGAAGAGCGATCAGGGCATCTTCCCATGGTCATAACCCCACTGGGACCATGATAAATGCAAACATCATTGTCCAAGTTGTCATCTGAACTCCACCATCCTGATGCATTGGATCTGGGCTTACCTTCTGATCGCCTTTCCTTACTCTTGCTGCGCTTCCCATACCTCATCGTCTGTGACTCCTCTGGACTTGCTTTCCCCCCATTGACGCTCCCCTTGGATGGTCCTTCCAGCGAGTGGGACTTGGTGAAGAGCTTTTGGACAGAATGAACCAGATGCCGGATCCTGCCCGGGCTGTCACTTCGGTGCTCCATGGCAGTTCGCTTGTACTGCAGAGTGTGGTAGCCATCCCGGTTCAGGGGCAGCTGCCGCTCAAACTGGTCCAAAAGGTTGGCAGGAATGCGGTTGGTCTTGTTGGCAGTTCCGTGGGGAACCAGAGCACACTCGTCCTTGAGTTCGTGGTGGGAGCTGTAATGCCTCCGGGGAAACGTGCTGCTGGCAATCTGATCATTGTAGGGCACCATGCACTCGGCCTGGAAAGAGTTCCTTTGAGTGTAGTAAGGGTGGTCTGCAGGGTGGGGGTCCACTGGGTTTAACAAATATGGCTTCCTGTCCTGGTGGTGTGGCAGGCTGTCACATGCAGGGTCACAGGCAACCCCGTGATGGTGACTGCGGCTGCCGGATAATCCCTTCATCGCTGATGGAAAACGAGTCCCAAAGTCATCTAATGCGTATGGCTGTGCGACAGGCAGAACTCAGAGAAAGGCCTAAAAGAAAGAAATACAACAGAAGATGTAAGGTATTTAAGCTGAGAGAATAAACAGCGTGTGCACAATTAACGTTCTTTGTTTCTTATTGCAAAAGTAACTGAAATAAAAATTCTCCGACTCTTTTTATCCTTTAATCTTTTCCATGTCCAACATGGTGATAAAGATACCTAAGCAGCACACAAGAAAAATTATCTTGTACCATTAGCTGCAAACAGATGCAAAACAATGTTTCCAATATGAAAAGCAAGATAGATATTGTCACCTCTATGCTAAAAACTCAGTCCTGAAAACATTCATGGACAGGGACATCCCAGGATGCCTTAACTGCCCACCTGCATATTTTCAAGGCCAAATGGACAGATTGAAAAAGATATTTTCTTTAATGGAGCACTTACTGGGCTTCTTTGGGCCAAACACAAAGCATAATGCAATTAATGGGAAACCTTTCTCTAACTTCAATGAATTTTTTTTTACTCAATCTCCATGTCATCTACCTGGACATCTCAAGGCAATAGCAAAACATTATTTCTGTAAGTTCTTTTCAAATTAAGAGTAAAATAGCAATAAATTACACTAACTGTCAAAACAAAGCCAAACCAACTATTTAACATCCTATATATCTGTGAGGTTTGTATTTACTATTTCCTGGCTCCTACTCACTAAAAAACCCCATTTTATTCTGCTAATGCACAGCTTGATTTATTTCTCAATCATTTTTCATTATTCTAAGCAGTGTTTCTACATACTCCTACCATTAAAAGAACTGGGATAGCCAAACCTTGCATACAACAATAACAGTTAATAACAATAACATCTTAATTCTTGATTGCAGTTATTTGTCCCTGAAGTGACTCGCAATGCTGTAGAATATGGATCACAACAAATTGAAAGTGGAAATCATCCCAAGTGATATAATAACCACTCTGAGGCCAGATGCCCTCATTTCAGCCCTCAGTGCTAGCAAAAGTCTGGATGCAACCTATGAGCTACTAATGTGTATATTATGAGGTTTCAGGTGTGGGAAAGCAGTCTCATGGTGCCATCTGAGAAGCTGAAGGGCAGAGGACTCCTTAGAGCATGATTTCTTATACTGCACTTTAATGGGCATCACTCAGCTACTTTACTGCTTTCTGGAACATCTAATCACATAAATACTGTTGGAAATGTAGTTCTTGAGATCTTTCTTGGAGTAAGGATAAACATGCACAGCAAGCAGGTTTCCACTATGCTCCTCCAGCACTCTCTCAGCTAAAGTTCATGTTTTAACAGATTGTGGACATTATACCCACTGGCAAATTGGTAATAATGAAGTTTTCTAAAATAACATTAAGTTAATGCCAGTCTGGAAAAGCATGCTCCACATTTCATCTGAACTCATTTTATATTTTCTTCTGAATCTGCAGCAAGCCAAACTGGAGGTTTTTTTTCAGTATGCTTCAAAGCTTATCTGGACGTCCTGCATTTTATTCCCCCTCACTGGATCCCTGCAGTGCAGAAAATGTTCCTTTTCAGGAGACGTTGAATTAAAAAAAAAGTTTTCAGTATACCAGAAAAGGCTCTTGAAATATTCCAAATGGATAAGCTACCTGATTTACCTAAAGAGGAAAATGGCTAAAGGCACCTTTAAAAACATGAAAATAATATATTCAGGGAGCTGTACTTGTCAATTACACTGTAGTGACAATCCTTAGCACTTCTAAAAGGAATTTTACATCCCTACCTTAGTTTTAAAATACGATCTATTAGTCTGTGTAATTGAGAAACATCCAAAGGGATGTAGTAGCAGATTAATTAGTTAGGTAATAAAAAATGTGACTTGAACAAAGATATCCCATCAAGCAGAGTACTTCTAAATGATATAGAGACCAAATAAAAAATAGTCTAATCTTTGCTATCTATGAATATCTTTTACATATTAAGGTTTATGAAAACAAAACTTCATCCAGTTTTTTTTCTTTTATACTTAAATTCATAAATCCATTTGCAATCATACAACAGTCCTTAGGGTGATGGATAAATTCTCTTAAGGCTAAAAACAGACTAGTGTGCTATATAAGATTAAAAAAAATATTAAATCTTGCCTCAAAGATAGGAGAAAGATGTGCAAGAGTACAACTAACTGGGACATGCCCTGAAACAGTGATTTATTTTCATTTTTTCCCTATCTGAATGGCTATGAAATTTTCATATACTGTGGAAAACAGAGTATATGTAGGCAAAGAACCAAAAGGACCAATAATTCACAGCATAGTAAAGTCATGACAGGCACAGGGAATGTAATGGAATTATTGAGAAAATGTAGCTTTAATATACTGATAAAGAAAATGGTCGGGATCAGGAAACACTTGATCTGGTTTATAGACTGGGACAGAATATTGTGGAAAACCTTGAAACTAAAAGCAAGCTTAAAAGATGGAGCTGCAGTTTGACCAATGAGGACAACAGCCATGTTACCAGCTGTGTTTTGGATGGACGGGCAATATGGATGCTAAGGAGGATGTGCAAAAAGTGGTAAAAAGTGAAAAAGCTTATCATAAGTGACATTTGTCTGTATAGAGAGAAAACGACAGGCTTTCAAAAAAATTGTGGAGGAAGATTGGCTAAGCACTGCTATATGAGCTTGGATGGCAAGTAGGATGGAAATGTTTAGGAGAAAAAAATACATGTATTTTGAGTCTCAGCTGTCAGTGGATCTTTTATGAGGAAGTACTGGAGAAAAAAGCAGAAGATAGATAGGATGATCTACCCAAAAGGAATCAGATGAACAGATAAGGAGAATAACAGAGAAAATGCTTGTGAAAGCAAAAGATCATAGAGTTATGAAAATCCGATTTAAAAGAGGTGGAAAAAAAGAAGAAACAAATAGAGAGTGATAGAAAAATCAAGCCAAAACCAAAAGGGAAAAACCAACCTGTGTAACAAAAAGGAGTGGTGGTAATTTATTCCCAGCTCCTAAACTGCTGGATGCATTAAGAGAAGTTTTTTTTTTTTTCCTGGTGAAACAGCACTGAAACATTTATTTTATATTTATATTATATTTATATATAATTTATTATATTTATGCGATTAAAAATTCCCACATAAGCATTTACTAGAATATAGCTTCATTTTACCTTAACTGTATTGCTGCTGCCAGAGCATTGAAAGAGCAATGAATTAGGAAAAAACCCAATCATGTACCATAGAGCGCCTTCCAGGAAGGAAAGAATAACTATTGAAGAAAGAAGTGTTTCTTTTCTTAAATAATTAGTGGACAATTCTTCTGCACAAAATCACTCCAAACACAAAACCTAAACAACTCTCACATCTCAATCCTGTTTTAATGTTAATATATGTCTACAAAACATTTCTGTCCTACAGTCTCTGAATTCATCAGTATTTTTCAAAGAATATGCATCATATTCCATAATTGTGTTGTCTGAACTTATACATCAATGTTTAGGGCAATTAGCAGCTGGAGACAGGGCTGTCTGTTCATGCCATGAGTAGTGAGAGGAAGCCAATTAAGGAGGTTATTTTATTGGTATATTTTGCTCAAAATAAGAACATTTAATTATTCATGAAATAGGGCAAGAAAATTGATGAGCACATTAATAAGCAGTACAAATAGCAGTTCTATAGACAGCAGACCAAAACTACTTGGTGGCATAGGAATAAAGGAGATGTTAAAGAGATACAGAATTGTAAGAACACTTACTACTTTCAACAATCATGTTACATTTGCTTTTGTTTTCTGGAGGATGCCCTTGGTAAGAACAATACAAATATATTCATCTTTGTCCCTAATGTGGTGTCCCTAATGCATAACAATTTCCTGGAATAACCTAGTGGCAAGAAAAACACCTATTTAAATCCTATGTAATTAAAATGAAAATAAATGCAAAATAACAAAACCTGAATGTAGAAATAGCCTTATTTTTTTACAAAGGAAGGACTCCTCTTCTTGAGCAGCAGCACTCCTTGTCTCCCTGTTCCACTTAGAGGGGGAAGAGGTAGAGCTCAGGAAGGAGGGAGGGGTGGGAGGATGGTGTTTTACTTTTCATTATCCTGTTCTGATTTTGACTGGTAATAAATTCAATTAGCTTCCCCGAGCTGAATCTGTTTTCACTGTTGCCCATGGTGGTAATTGGTTTGTGATCTCTCCCTGTCCTTATCTCAACTCATGAGACTTTTTTTTTCTCTCCCCAGTCCAGTCATGGAGGGGAGTGATAGAACGACTTTGGTGGGCCCCTGACATCCTGCCAGGATCAACACCCCACAGGCTGATGGACCTGTGGTTGCTTGGGTCCTTCTTCTTGCCCCTTTCTGAAGGCAGAGATAACATTTGCTGTCCTCTAGTCCTCAGATACATCTCCTGACTGCCATGACCTTTTAAGATGATTGAGAGTGGTCTAGCAATGATGTCCAGCAGTTCCCTCAATACTCATGGATGCATCACATTCCATCAGGGCCCACAGACTTCTGGATGTTAAGTTTTACTTAACCCAATCCTCCTCAACCATGGGGAAGTCTTTTTTCAACAGAGAAGTCACCAACAGAGACACCTTAATTAGGCATAATCAGGGCCACAGCACCTTGGGTCTAATATCTTTGTTCAGAGACCAAGGAGTCAGGGATGTTGATTTTTTTTATTGTTTGGTGAGTGTGGTTCTTCTAAGATACAATTCAAAGAGTCAGATGACACTTGCAAATCTTCAGGTGTCTGCCAGGTCCAGAAATTGAAGCACTGGGACAGAGGTGGAAGACATAATGTGCAAACACATAATGTGTTCACGTGTATGTTCAGCTCTGAGTGAGGAGGGCATTTAATCATATGCACAAATTGAACCAATGATGCTTCTTAGCAGTACTGTTTTGTGCTCTCATTTTATGCTCTGTGGTAAACAAAGATAGGTTCTGATTTCCATACTAAACTTCCAAGGTTCTCAGAATTTGCTTATTTATTTAATCCCACACTATGGAATGTTCTCAGTGAAATTCCTTTCCCCAGTTCTCAAAATTTACAAACAGATGGAAAATATGATTATGGTAGAAACTTCCACATGTTCCTCATGCAGAACATTACATTATTGCAAAGGTCTTGATATTTTGCAGCCATTATGTGGGGCCTTTCTGTTACATTGCATCACATTAATGAAAATCTACATATCAATAAAAGGATGTATATTCTAAAATTCATCTAGCCACATATTTTATTAAAGGTGTTCAAAAGAAAATGAGGTCTCAAATTATCTCCCTAATACATTTTGGCATGTAATATGAACAATACAGTGCCTTGGGTAAAACTCTCAAAAGAACATCTAATTTTTGCTTCTGTGTCAGCAATCACACCAGACAAGTGATATTTACAATATAATTTAATCTTGAACAGTGGACGGGGAGTCATAAAGAGAAATATATTGGCCAGTCAACTCATTCCAAGTGTATGGGGAGATCAATAAGTGGAAGAAACTGGGGAAAAAAACCATAATTAAGCTTTAGCTGATTTTGAGAAGGCCCTTGTGAATGGTATGCATATCAGAAGAAAACAAGAAGAGAGGCATCCCACCAAAGGCATCATAAAAACTGGTGGAGTTTTGTTTTCCTGTCTGCATCCAACAATTTTTAGTTTGCATATATTTGTCGTATCAGGTATCAAATTTAAATTTGACTGCTGTTTTCATCCATGTGCTTTTGGTGAACAACTGTGGTGGTCAGTACCAGAAGAGTATGTGCCTAAAAGTTTTGGGCTTGGGTTTACTTTCTTCATCTCTGTGGCTAAAAGCAAGTTGATTCGCCACAAGGAGTGTCACGAAATCTGTAGTCACTAAGGTAACCAAACACATAATTAACCTCTGAGTCATATCTAAATACACTACAAAGTCTGCAAGATTCTAACAGTCATATGTCAGCAAAATTTTGATACAAGGAGACCAATTTTTTCAATCCTCTCCGGAGTGTGACTGGCAATATGCAGGATTGCACGCAAAGATCTTGGCTCTACAAAAAGAAGTACTAAACTGTGCTCTTACATTCTCCTGATTTGCACACTAATTCACAGTCAACTTCAAAAAAATTCTAATCTGCTTCAGTGAGTAACAATATACAGTGCAATTAGACTACTCATTACTTTCCTGTGGTGTAGGACAGAGTCTGACTCGACAAGGTGCAGTTGGAGAATTGCAGTTGTGAATTCAGAACTGCCAATGGGAAGTTTCTTGTCCCAGAAAAAAAACAATTAGGATATTAAGTCTGTATAATGCGCAAGTAAATATTTAATTTAATCTGTATAATGGGCAAGCAATATTTTGTTGAATCATTTAATAAATGTCCTATAGGCAGTGTTGAAGTGTATACCTCATACCCAAATTTAGATGTTGCATTTTAACCTCCTCACTCTGGAGGATGATAGGCTTTATGACCTTAATATTTTTTTTAAGCAGAATTTGCAATGCATCTCCAGAATGCTTTGTCTGGGGAAAGAGCAAAAGGGAATGAAAAGGAAGATACACCAAAACTGGGAATCAGGTTAACATGTACTTACCTGGGCTGCTCTCTTTTAGGTACCTTATTGTTGCACCTAAGTTTGCAACTCTATTTTGCTTGCTTTCTTCAGAAGATTTCTTAAAATGAAAGGATTACAGTAACTATTTTCTATCAATTGCAAACAATCAATATAATATAGGTGTCTTCTACTGTCTCTGGATAAAAAAAGGAAGCAGGTATGAGGGGCAGGTCAAACATTCCTACACCACTGGCATCTGATAAAAATAGAGGGGCTATCACAGTAGCATAAAACATACACCATCACAGTAGCATAAAACATATCTGACTAATACAGATACAGAGATATCAGGTATGTGTCTAGATTCCTGCAGGCCAGTCAGTTATGGATGTCAAAGGTTTATTTTTTTTTTGTAGGAATGAGGTTCATTTTTCCTGGCAAAGGCAAATAAATTCATGGTCTTCAATGTGGTCACATTGTGAAAATGGACATTTTTGTACTAAAACAAGCTCTTGATCCTCATTGCAAGGGCACCAGCATGACTGAGTCTAGGAGCCAATATAGCTACTAGTGACTGACAGGGATCTAATGGAAGCTGCTGATCAGGGCTTGCACCAACATTACATAAATCCCATCTGCACAGGTTATTAACTCATTTTCTACCAGTTTTAAAGTGTTTTGCAATTCTGTAGCATGGCAGTAGGACAGGTATCACAGTTAAATTTTTGCCTGAGCTACAGATTTTCATGCTCTCTAAAGCTTTTCTACAGGCGCATTGAAAGAACAATATTCACTGTAAAGCCAGGGAACTGACATTAGTCCTATGCACTACACTCCACTCAAGATAGCTGAGAATCCATACTTTCATGTCTATGGTGGTAGTGACAGTGTGACTGCATAATTACATGACTTTGCTGGTCTTCACCAGTAAATCTCATGATTTAAACTGTCTCTAAGCTTTTTATTCCTTGCTATTTAGAGATCAAGTGAAACATTATGTTAATTATTTTTTGCTCCATGAAAAATCACTCAATTTAATGAAACATATTTTTACAAGACTCTGTCTACAGCTTCAGACTTACAAACCCTGACCTCATTTAGCAGAAATAGTGATGACTTCTTTGAGAAAATACTCTTCCAAGTACAGTATAATATTTTAAGTCCAAGCAAAAGTGGATGCTACAAAAACATACAAGCACCAGAATCTCTATGTTTGCAGATGGTTTCCTAGCTTGGTTTTCAATTCATAACTCTGTTTGAATGGTGCCTTCCCTGATAATCTGTTGTCAGCCCAGAAACTAATGAGAAAGTGTCTTAGTGGAGAAACTCCATGGAAATGCTACAGAAGTTCTGTGAAGACCAAGGGTAAGAGTTGTGCAGACACTGCTTTTCAAAGAATGACAATAGAGGCCATATTAGACACCACATTAGCCCACTGGTTAACTCCCACTAGCCCACCAGAAAGAACCTGCAAAGCCTCAGAGAAACTGTCCCACATCACAACTATGAGTAAGAACATCCTGGAAAATTCATTTCATAGTAATTTTGGTATTATGGAGCTTTAGCTGTAGCAACAAATGTCACCACTAAGATCACCCTGCTTGGTCATGGATATATTCCAAGCTCTGTGTGCCCAAGCCAGGTTTCTCCAGTGAGGCAGTAGGAAAAGAGGAGAGGCACACAATGCCAAGAACGTTCTGCTCATATGCAAGACCAGCTAACTCCTACATGGGAGAAAACTGACTCCTGGGAGAAACAGGAAAAGCCCTCTCTGAAGGTGTGAGATAAAAGAGCTCAGCCAGCAGGGCAGAAAACTCATTGGTAGAAAACAGTCATGCTTAGATCAAAACTTAATCTTTTTAATTTCAACCCATTCCTCTCAGCTCAATGTAAAAGTAAAAACAGAAATTGTTAGGCACTGAATATGAAACACCTGATTAAAAGGCAGACAATAACAGGATTCTTGATTTCCTAAAACATTGCTGTAGTACTGAACTTCATCAATTTAAGGTTTAAAAAAGCCCACAAGCAACTAAAAACTGAAACAAATCCTCACATTAGCTGTGGTATATAAATGCAACGTGTTAACTTTAACTGCCTTGTCTTTGATGGCTACAGTAACTGATCAATATTTGCTATTACACAGTAGAAGAAATGGAAATGCTTTCCAGCTTTATAGCAATGCTATGAAATACAGTAAGTTTTGGCAGAACTCTTAAGCTGCTTACTCAAATCAACTTGTCTCATTTCACCCCTATTGGCACATAAAAGTAATAAGAAACTTTAAAATCTTTTCAGAGGGAAATAATTACCACAAATATTTTCTCAAGTGATTTTAGCAACCATTTTTAAGGAGGACTATTTTTAAAGAATTCCAGAAAATGATTTTGAGCTATGGCAAACTGGGAAATAAATCTTAATTTACGAAGAATGTCTGAAAAAAAATTACTGGTACTTTCAAAAAACTCCTTATGTATGTCATAGAGTAAAATGTAACAGCAAAAGGAAGAGAAAGTCTGTGGGCAAAATGTTTTTCCCCAGGCATGGCACAAGAGAGTAGCTGCATCCCCTCTGGGACATAATTCTGTGCTTCAACAGAGGATACAAATTTTCTTCTTTGAAGAAGGCTTTGAGCCTTCATTCAATTCCACCTAAAACACCAAACCACCAGATACATTTAATCTATTAATTTACAACAGCAATAATTTAAAAATTTCAAAGAACCCCTATAACAGTAAATTTCATTTTTGGGTATGATTCTGACTGTAAACATAAAAAAGTAAAAAATAATATATCAGACTTTTCTGCTATTATTTATGCACAGGGAATTTGTTTCTACTGTGCTCATGCCTTTTTCTTTTTTTCTTGGTGCATTTTCCAATAAATGGAACCAATGGTCTGCACATATCTGGATTTAAAGATTAGAGAATCCTTCTGAGAAGTTTATCTTGAACTTCTTATGTATATGTTTACTTATGCATACAAAGGATTTGATTGTAGGAACTATGTTTATCCAATAAAGAATCAGAAAAGGATTCTATTCATAAACAAGTAAAATTGAAACAAAACTTAATTACTGCATCCAAATTAATGAACCTGAGACTAAAAACTATTAACTGTTCAGTGAAGCAATATTTTCTAAATAGTGAACATGACTTAAACATTTCAGAAAAGGCTTTCAGAATAGTCCTTTAAATCTTTCTTTTAAGTCAGGAAGAGGCAAAAATAACTGAAAAAAATTATTTGATGAAATGAGTTATTATGAATAATAATCTGATGTTGGATGGCCAAACAGGAAAAATTAAAAAAAAAACATGCTTATAAGCTAGAGTAGCAAAGGTCAGCTTTGCAATGCTACAGAATTTAACTGTACCACTTCCACACTTTGTGACTGATCTTTTACCAGTTTGATGAAACCACACAGGATTCACTCTGAAGCTTTGACACTGTGAGGAATATGGTGTTATATGGCATCTTATATTAGATGCCACCTAAAATGCTTGTGCATGAACTTCATATCCATGTTTTCAAGAAATGCAGATTTGAAGATGATTTCACTATGTGAATGCCGTACAGAAGCTCATCACAAATGACTGTGCTGAGATACACAAAATGGTAAATGAACATCTTACTCCTGAAGGATGTTTGACTTCATCAGCACATTAGGCATTTATACAGTGCATGTTTCACTCTTGGGGGCTCAGAGGGAATACCAAAGCACTGGATGCTGTTATTTTATACTAGCCTTGGCTGAACTTCACACATGGCTGATATGAAACACAATAATGAGGAATAGAATTAAAACTTTTCTTTATATATAGAGAGTAAAGAAGTCAAAATCAAGGAAAACATCCTCAAGAGTTTTTCATTTCACTTCAATTTTGTTGTATTAAGAAACATTCATTGATACAGAAAAATTGAAGTGAGGGAGGGAGTGGAAGAGAAAGCACTAAAAGAAAAGGAGGAAGTATGAGTTTAATTCCCTTTTTTTGCATGCTACTATTTCCAGCAATGCCCTGATTGATGTAACTTCACAGATCTCAATGCAATTGCTCCTGAGACCAACATGAATATTATGAAATGAATTTAATTTCTGCTTTTAATATTTGATGGCTTAAAGAAATAGTATAGAGTAAGTATTCTCCATCATATGAAGTAGGTAGAATTTTAAAACTATTAATAATGCACTTTAAAGTACAATGTTATTGGTAACTCAGTGCTTCATCACACAAAACTACCATAAATGAAATACACTTTAAGGAACTCCTGAAATTTAATTCACATGCAATTGCAAATGATAGAGTGTTCATATACTGGATTACTTTACACTTTAAAGCGAAAAACTTTATCTCTAGATTCTACTCAAAATATTTTTTCATGAGTATTTAAAAAAACCCACAGAAGTAGTGCATTTAAAGTTATTTTTAATTAAAAGAAGATGTAATATTTTGTAAAATAAAAAACCTGCAGAGTAATATGCAAATGTGCAATAAATATTTCAGAATAAATACTTCAGAAAAATGTTTCTTTAGAAGAGTAACACCATCAGCAGGCTACCATATATATCAAACTGGTAATATATGCAGAACTTATTGTTAATTCCTTGTTGCTTACTCCTCCCAATTTAATTTAATTTCAAGGTGAAGGGTAAGTGCTTTCTACGATTTACTTTAATTTGTGTACTAAAAAGACATACTGCCTTAAACCTGAATAAAAAGCATAAAGCCTTTTCACTATTCACTATTCAACTCAAATCTCATCTTTCCCCTCAAAACATGAGGTTCATCATATGTTAAATGTTAACATTATTGTGTAAGTTCAGGAAAAGCCACAGTGGGCTAAGCTGTTTGTCCTCATACATGTCCTCATGTTTTTCCTCATGATGCTTACAAAAACCATCCATAACTGCTACTGTGGAGTTACAATTTATTGCTGACATAGCGTACACCTTGTGGAAAGATAGCAGGTCTGATTTTAAAGCTATGAAGTAACAGAATCTGCCTCATTTCCAAGAAAATTGTTCTGATAATTAGCTATTGATACATAGCTGCAGCTAAATGTGTCCAATATCCACTTCCATCTAATAGCTCTGGCCATTTTTCAATAAACCTTTTCAGAAGCCCTTACCATGAGCCATGTTCCCACCTCCTGCTGAGACAGAACTATTTCATGCCCATGGCTACTTTATACATTTCATATCACATACAGTTCTTATCAGATATACAATTAAATTGTTAGGCTCTATCAGTACCTGCAGATTTACTGTGAATTCCTCAGTCTACAAAGAATTTAACTGTGATTGGACCATTAACCTGTGTTTTCACAAATGTAACTCAGAATCATGCTCAGTGTTCAAGTAAACGAATTTTATTTTTCTTTTATATTTTCAGCCACTGCTTTTTAGCAATGTTAAACCTGTACGGCGGAAACAAAATTACACTATCCCCCTGAAACAGTAGCTGAATCTAAAATTGCATGTCTACCCTCTCTCCTGGGAAGTTCACAGTAAAGGCAGACTCGTTGATGGTTATCCATTCTGACAGTCAGGCTGACCGCTGCCGAAACAGCAATGCATGTGAGCATGGGCAAAGCAACAGGACACATTGCTTAGAAAAACTGTACTACTGCAACTGAAATATTCAGTGTACTTTCAGAGTGTGCATTTTAAGGCACTGTAGAGAAGGTCCAAAGAAGGAATATTTTAAGATAACGTGGATGGTGGATTTCAGAAAGGTATGATTTCAGAAAGGTAGATTCATCTACTTTCCAGCAGATGAATAAAGAACACCAGTTTCAGTACATTCTACTCCTCACCTCTGAAAATCATATATTTCAGAATTATCACTAAAATCCACATTCACAACACAACCTATCCTTGCATCAACAAATGCAACCAAATTAACAAAACAAAATTCCTTGCACAAGACCCAAAATAACATCATCACAACAGAAAAAAAGAGGACAATTTACACAAAATTCAACCCTTGTCCATTCACCACAATTATGACAAAAATTCCCCATGATCAATCCACTCTTTGATGTTGTTCATGATTTATTTTGCCCTTTACTTCTCCCAATTACTATCTTTATCTCAAAATCCTTATGACCCCATGTTTTGGCACCAAAGCCCCTGTAGTGGATTGACCCTGGCTGGATGCCAGACACCACTAAAGCCTCTTTATTACTCCCCTTTGCAACTGGACAGGGAAGACAAAATATAATGATGTTATCAACACCTTTCTAGCTACCAATGCAAAGCACAGCACTTTGAGAGCTGCTATAGAAAAATTAGCTCAATTTCAGCCAGACCCAATACAGTGAACATGCTGAGAGTTTAAAAGGAATGATCCTACTATTTTTAAAATGTTTTTCATTATTAGGATAAGTACTTTATTAGCTGACAAGAAAGCTGTGTTTAGAAGAGTCTTGCATGCTTTTAAAAAGTCATTCCTCTCTTTTGCTGAATGAAAAGAGACTTGCAGGTCAAGTGCATATGTAGAGAAAGTTCAGAATAAAATTCTGGAAATAGCATGAAGAGGTCTGTGATGTCTTCTACCCTAAGTGAATAGGAAGAAACCTGCTAGGCCTGCTAAACCTGTTAATATTGCTTGAGTTTCATAAGACTTAAAAGGATTTAAAAGGAAGTTTTTATGGGTTTTATAGAGCAGTTCAGAGTATGATCTCAGACAGCTACCAAGTCCATCTTGAAGTCTACAGAAGAGATGGTGTACAAGAACAATAATGTTCTGTTAAGCATTATTTGCCAGGCTTCCTCAGTGATAAGGTTTATACAATGCCCCATCTGAGCACTCATGCCCATTCTTCCACCCACCACCCTACCTCCTGCCCTGCCTCCCTGCTTCACATTTAAACTGGCAGGGGTTGAAATATAAGATTTTTATGACCTCTGGAAGTTTTGGAAAGAGAAGCAAATCCCACCTGTTTCCTGACAGTGGGAAAAGGCATAAAAGAAGCTGAATTTTCTCTAGAAATTAGTTACACTTGGACCTTTTTTGGCTCCAGTGGCACAAGGTACCACAGACACAATCCATTGACAGGACCTTGGCAAGCTGCACAGTGTTGGAAATAGTGGCATCTGAAGGTAAAGAATCAGAGCAAAAGACACAGAAGAGCATCATGCATCCTTCAAGCTCTCCCTTTTCTTTCAGTATCCACTGGCCTCCCAAGTATCCTGCTTGGGAACCTGGGAAAATCCAAGGAGCTCCATGGACTGATCCCATCTTAGGTTTCCTGCAATCAGCCCTCAAGGTCTGCCTGATGCAGGAACTGCTGGCAGGCTCAGATGTGGACACCTAATTTGCTCCCTTTGGTCCTGCAGTTTGAATCCTCTCAGCTGACTAAGCACCTCCTACTTTACTCTTACAGCAGACCTGGGAAAGTGCTCAGGTTGATTTGATCTCAGTTAATTCTCACCTTACTGGGAAGTGTGAAAAATAACATTTTTTCTCTTTAGTTTTGAACAGTGTGTGATTATTTGGACTGAGTATGCAGCCATATTTTCTGTAATTTTCTCATAAAATTTTGAACTCAAATCTGATTGAGACAACCATAGTACCTGTAAAGATGACTACATTCTTACAGGTCTCATAAAAAATAGGAAGTCACACCATAGCTGAACATTTAGAAGTTCACTTCTCATAACTTTTTTATTCCTGTGTCCTTTTAATTCCTGTGTCCTGTCTTGCTCAGGGCGAGAGCTGCACATGTGTCGGGGCAATTCCAAGAACGAATACAGGCTGGATGAAGAATCAATAGTGAGCAGCCCTGAAGAGAACTTGGAAAGTGTTTGTTGATGAGAAGCTCAACATGACTCAACAATGTGCATTTGCAGACCAGGAGGCCAGCCCACATCCTGGGCTGCATCCAAAGCAGCATGGGCAGCAGGGTGAGGGAGATGATTCTCCCCCTCTGCTCTGCTCTAGTGAGACCCCACCTGCAGTACTGCTGCCAGCTCTGGGCACCCCAGAGTAAGAAGGACATAGACCTGTTGGAGTGAGTCCAAAGGTGGGCAACATAGATGGACAGAGGGCTGAAACACCTCTCCTATGAAGACATGCTGAGAGTGGGGTTGTTCAGCCTGGAGAAGATCACAGTACCTAATAGGGGTTGACAAGGAAGCTGAAGCGTGACTTTTTACAAGGGCATGGAGTGATAGAACAAGGGTGAAAATTCAGAGAGGGTAGGTTTAGATTAGGTATTAGGAAGACATTCTTTACTTGTGAGGATGGGGAGGCACTGGAACAGGTTGTCCTGAGAGGTTGTGGATGTCCCATCCTTGGAGGTGTTTGATGGATGGGCCTCTGAGCAGCCTGGTCTAATGGAAGATGTTCCTGACTGTGGCAGAGGGCTAGAAATTATTTTTAAGGTCCCTCCTGACTGAAATCATTCTATGAGTCTATTAATTATGACAATTGTAAAAAAAGCATTATGTCTATCTCCTTTTCATTAATGTTCCTATTTTTTTTTCATAGACAGAAGCTGAAGAAACTGGAATGTGTTGTAAAAGAAAGCTTTTTGAATTAGAATTCTACAGTACATTTTTTAAATGGATGTTCTAAATCCAAAACTGTACTAATAGAAACACTTCTGTTAACATATCTGTTAATATTCTACTAAAAGACCATGTTATTATAGCAAGTCTGAATATCCCACAGTGATGCAGGTAAAAAAAAAATAAATCTTTTGTACTTTCAATTCCAGTTCACCCATATTCTTAAAAGTAGCTAAACCAACCCCTGACATCTGGAAATACAAGCTGTCAAAGTTTATCAGTCATTGTTTCACACATGGTAAATCTCATCCAACAGGAGAAATTCTGAAGGCCATAATATTGTCTTGCTCTGCTCACACTGGACTGATTCTGCTCTGGGTGATGCCTGTGTTCCTCAGCACAACCTTTGACCTCCTCCTGGAGGTTGATACCCCCTTCTCAAAGCAATAGGTTTGCTATAGCATCCTGCTCTGGTTAATTTGGTGGAGTTGTACTCACATTTAATAGGCAAACTGCAGAAATCTTAGACAAGATAGTCACAGACTTCTGCCTACTCCTTCTCACATGGCAAATAAAACTGTTGTTACCAGACTTTGTGGTTGTCGCTCTCCCACGGCCTAAAGTCTTCAGCAATTGTTCATGTTGGTTTTCCTCAGCCCTAGCTGTGATTAGAAAACAGGTTGGGAGCAAGAATGCAAAGAAAGAAGTTTTCTTAAAAAAGCACTGAGTAACAAAGTTACATTTATTCTCCTAAGCTGGCAATTTTCATGGCACTGGTCATCCACATTATGGCTAAAAGCAAGATGTCATGTATGAAATTTACCTGGAATGCAATCACTCTGCAGGAATATTCAACAATGAACTTAACACAAGTCTCCTGTTTCAAATCTCTTCTAATGACCAGCTAGATGTCCTTTGTGAAACTAGAACAATTGGCAAAACGTTTTTTTATTCTCAGTAATTTTTGTTGAACACTTAATTATAGGACTTTTTTTCAAGCTGGTTGCATTCCTAGATGAAGGTAGGTTTTTTTTGGTTGTTTGTTTTAAGGGATATTATTCTTCCCTTTTCTTCCAAGGATAACTTCACAGATAATCTTCCCTGGCTTTAAGATGATTTGGCCTCAGAAGTACACTCTCAGGGACACGTAAACAGCACTGTGTTTCTGAAGAGTGATGTTCTGGTTGTTCTGGTTGAAAGAGAAGATATAACCAAGTATGATAAGAAACATGAGGAGGAGTGAGAGGAATATGAAATGCTCCATGGCTAACAGAGCTTAGCTGCTGTGGAGACAGAGAAGATAATCATAAGCAAAGAAATTGGCTGGTGGTGTTAAACTACTGCCTGAAAAAAACATTTCCAGTTTCACCTCCTGGTCTGTTACAGCTTGTGGTACATATTCCTTAACTTCTTGGACTTCGGGGTATGTAATGTCATTCTCCTTGAAGCATGAAGAAACAGAATGTACACAGCTTCCCGGAATATCATATGACACTGAAGAGAAGAAGTGAAACAGGAATGTCTCAGTGACGCCCACAGGAACAGTCACCATCGCCAAATTGTCAGCATGCCTCTGCAATGCCAGACCACAGCGAGCATATGGATAGTTTAGGCTTCCTGCCATTAGACTAGATTAGGGAAGCAAATGCTCTATGCATATCTAGTGTAGCTTTGAGCCAGTGGAAAAAAAAAAAATCCCACTACACATAGCCTACTGGACCTAAGAACAAGGGCTAGTTCTTGGGAAACTTCCATGGAAAAAGCCTGCTGCATTCATCAGCTTTTGCGGTACCTCCCTGGAGAAACCCTTTGTGTGATCATTACACCCCTGAGACCATGAACTGAGGTGTGAAACAAGAATACCCTTCCTTTCTGTAGAGCAAACATGACAGACAGCTCTGCAAAATCCCTCCAGCAGATGACACTACCAGGGATTTTCATTCTGTTACAACTCACACAGGCTGCATGGCAGCAATTTGTGCAAAGCCTGCTCTTGACAGCCTCTCCAGGCAAGAGGGCTTTAGTGAAAGACATACCCAGAGAGGAAGACACCACTAGAACCTTCAGTGAAAAAATGTTCTCTATAATTTGAGAGAGAAAACTTCAAGTCTGATAGAGTTGGATATTTCAGGCATTTTCTTCAGAAAAACATTGAACCCAAGTCACAAAAAATCCACTTTATGTATTACCAAACTTTGGTCTCTTTACCAGCAGATTCTGGTTCAGTTGGCAGGGCTGTAGTCTCTTTACCAAATGACCAAGTCATTTATTACATTTTCATGTATAGAACATGGAACATTATTACAGTTCCTTATGGAAGATTATTGCAGCAAAAATTTAGTGTTGAAATTTGCAGTACACTGACAAAATAAAGAAAATCAGAATATACTATCCTGTGTTGCAGTTGACTAAGTAGCTAACTTTCACCAGTCCTGAATGAGCTAGAAATATGGTTATATAAAATATTCTTCCTTTTGAAGCTGACATGTTATTTATATCCCTGTTCATGACTGGAATTACAAATCTGAGATCTAGGAAGGGTTCCAACGACTATGCTACAGAGATAACATAATATACCTGTACATTTGTTTCACTTCAGAGAAGAAGCAAAATAAAAAAACTGGACAACAGTTAAATAGCAAGTTAAATATTGGTTAATATACACATCTATCATTCTGCAAACACACATCAATTGTACTAGCTTGAAGAATCTTATGCACATTAATCTATTTGCAAATAAAAATTCATAATGCTAAATATTTGTGAAATAGAGGACATTCGTGCCAAACACACAGTTGAATACAGGGCTTAAAACATTCTTTTTGTGTTTGCCTTCCATTTTTTGGCATATTAATTGAATTTTCTTTTGTACTGGCACCATACAGGAATGATTTGATCAAGAACTCTTTAAATATTAGCAATGAGCCAGAGCAGCCTCAGAGGAAGGAATCTTGTTAGTAGTAATGTAAATACAAACATATGCAATGTTTATTTTTGGCATAATACTATTGTGGCCTCTCCTGTAGGCCAAAACCATTATTACCCAACATAGTATAATTAGATGTCTTCTCAATTAATACAGAAAAATGTATTTTTAAAGCTAGTTAACCGTCATGTCAGGTACCATTGTATGTTTTTCTTAATACTTGAATATATTGTAAAACTGAAAATAACAATTACTTAAGTAATTGTAATTTCAGTAAAAGAGTATTTCTAATTATCTTACTTCCCTTATAAACTCTCAGGCCAGAGTTAAAAAAAGAAACTACACATCACTATGTAGGCTTGCTCTTCAGCAAAAAAATGCCATGTACAGCATCTGGCAAAATTGATCACATTCCTCTCTAAAGTTATTATTCAGTGTTGTCAGCTACTAGTTATTTTACATAACAAAAATTATTCCAAGTAAAATACCTTTAAAATATTCTCTGGAAACATTCTCTTTATAATCTACAAATATGAAAATACACATTTGTGATTTAACATATTAATTATAGGAATCTAACTGTTCTGGCAATCCTGCACATCCCTCTTGCTTGTTCCTACACATAAAACTTAGTCACTGCTTGCACAAGGAAATATTGGAATAAAGATCACTCCAGATTGGGTGCACAAAAATAGGTATGTTTAAATAGGTCATAGCAAGATGCTGTTGGTAGAGACTGAGTAACTACTTTTATAAACTCTCTGTAGACACATATTTTCCTAACAGCTCCTTGCTATGCTGGGTATTGTGATCTCAAGCATAATTTTATCATTTATAACAAAGGTACTTCCATGCAGCTCCACTGCTGAAACCAGTCCGTGGAATGAGATGAATTATACTGCCAGCTTTTTTTATGGTTCATTTACACTAATCGTTCAATGTACTGGATGAAGTTGTAAGTCTATAAAAGAACATGTTATTGATGCAACTGGGAATTTCTTGAGGGTTTAAGGTGTTATGACCATGCATGATAAATTACAAGACACTGGAATAATTACAGATATTGCAATTTCTAAGAACTACAAAATTCATACAATGGTTTGGGTTGGAAGGGGCCTGAAAATCATCTTTTTCTAACCCCCTGGACATGGATTTAACTAATTAACAATTATTAATCTAAAAGTGTACATATACTGTATTCACATGAGGCAGAGATAATTGTGGTTTATGCATTACATTATTTTTTTAAAAACCTGCTTGCTATATTCATGACAAAGCAAACACATTCACATGTGTTCTTACTCATCCTTTTCATAAATATTAATTTACCTAGCTGATGTGGAAGTATTGTTTTTCTAAGTATTAGCTAATCCTTCAGACAATTTTGCATTCTGAAATGGAAATAGTCTTTTTCCCAAGATAGTAGTCAGTGATCAGGATAAAGGTAAAACTTTCAACTTCATCTTTCATTCAAGACCACCATAATCTATGCATAAATAAAAATGAAATGAAATGTGATCTCAGCATGCTCTTTCAGCTATTCATTATTCTATGTTTATGGAAGGTTTTATTAAGTAAGCGCTTATTGCTCAACTAATTTCTGTCAAGAATCCAAAATTATTGATAGAATACCAGATCCCTTCACTGGCTTAACATATATGAAAGGCGCTCCCAGTTATTGACAAGATGGGACAGAGAGCAAAAAGAGGATTCACAGTTTCTTACACACTGTTCACTGCACTCTGTGCTGCCCATCTGTTCTCCTCCTAACCCTGACAGGGTGACTTTCAAACAGCAGTGGTGCAGTGCAATCGTGAGGGACTCTGCATGGCCTCCTGTGGAGCACGTCATGACACAGGGGAACATCCCCATAAGAAGGAGTCTAATAAGAGTTGGCAGCTCGTATTTTGGAAGGCTGCTTTAAAATTCCCCCCCTTGCACTGCAAGGAAGAAAATCTCACTTCTTAAAAGTTATATATTGTTGTATTATGACTGCTTGTGCAGTGAAATGTGCCATTGCCTGTACCTACTATTGTGTTTCAACAGCTGGAATGTACAATATGAATTAATCTGCAATATTATAACTCACAAGTAAAACAGAAGGAAAAAAAGAGAAAAGTTTTCTTTTACAACTTCTGGAGATTACATTTAAGGTGGTTTTGGGAAAAAATGAATAAAATAATTCTTTGTGTAAAAGAAAAAAGAACATCCTTATCAAGTGAAACAACAAAATACTGTAGTACATTTATATCACTAAAATATTTGTATCAATATTATGAAATTATGCTAAAAATGAATCTGTTCATCATATTTTAATGCTGTGGAAAACTATGTTTGCATGTAAGTTACTGCAACACCCACAATGACTTGCATTTTCACCTTACAGAAAAAATGCCAGACTTCCATCAACATATTTATAGTGCCTAAAACCAGGCTGGTGTTTTGAGAGAAGAAAAAAAAAATCTTGATATGTTATCATCAGCAACTGAGGAATAAATGGAAAAGAAGGAGAAGTGAACTGTGACGGATGATAACAGCAGGTTGCTGAATTTTTCAGTTACTTTCAGACTGCTTGTGGGAAGAGGTTGCAGCAGTGTGCTCTCAGCTGTGCCACATTTCCACTGTGACTCCTGTTGAACTTGAGGGAATTAGACACGGGCCCACCTTGCCCTTGCTTTTACATAGCTCAAGCAGTTGCTTGGAAATAGTGGCAAGAATGTAGTATGAACTACAGCTGACTTCATTAAGTTTGCCATTATACCAAATGGTGGTACTAAAGCTCTGTGCATCACAGTGTTATGTTTTATACATGAGCATATAGCACCACTTACTATGAAGACTGCCAAATACCTTATAAACCTTTCTTATAACCTTAAGACACCTCTGTGCAAATGGGCTGACATTTTCTGTTACTGGGAGTTTTCCTTTGAAGTATTTAAAAATTTCAGCCAAAAGAATTCCACTATACACAAAACTAGTGAAAATATTTTTCTTTGCTTGTTTAAAAAAAGAAAAAAAAAAGTGGTCTTAGCTTCAGTCCTTCAGTCCCAATTCTTCTACTTACTCCCCACTTGCTCAGGGGGGGAAGGGGAATGGGGCCTGTGGTCAGTTTGTATTGGTTTCTTCTGCCTCCTCACACTCAGAAAACAGCTTTCAACACTTTGTATATCCAGATACTCCCATAGTTGCCATTTTTTGAGAAACGGGAAGTAAATGAAATAATTAGGCAAAGCCCTACCGTGATCTAATAAATTTTTCATGATCTGTATTGAGAACCCCCCACCCCATTTTATCAGGGTCCTACACATTAACATTTGCATTAACATTTGCAGCCAGTTTCTCTGACCCATTGTGCACATTCAATTGAATTTGAGCTCAAATTCAGTTTTACTGGCAACTGTACCTGAACTGTGGAATTCAGGCTATGCTGGAAGCAGCACTTTATGCAATCGCACCTCTGTAATGCCCTTTGAAGAGGGAGGGTTTATATAACGACAGAATGATTTTTACTTTTATATTTCCTGTGGGAATCCAGGGCATCCCTCTGGCTGCCCTGGAAGGTCTGGGACCCGGCAGGAGGTCAGGAACCCCCCTGTACAGAGCCCCAAGAGACACTGTCTCTGATCTCTGTCCATAGAAAAGAGTTTTTCATCTTACAAGATGAATTACAAGCTCTGAGTGTCTGATATAAGTAATAATTAAGTATGGCATGGGTGCAAAAGTAGAATTTTAAGATTCTAGATAAGGGGTTCAAAGGAAACAAGATGGAAGAAATTAGGTGTGTCTTGTCCTTCTTCTTCTTGCCCTCCATGTTTCACTGTAGTGTTGGCATTTTTCTATTGGTTTAGGCTGGGGACACACTGTTCAACGTAGGTGATAGATATTGGCACATTATTGTAAATATGGCACATGTGGTTTCTGGTATATAATGTTTGTAACATCCCACTGAGGGGCAGAGCCCCACATGCTGCCCTGCAGGACAGACCTGCTGCAGGTCAGACAGAACATGTTATAGATAAGCAAGAATAAACAACCTTAAAAACCAGCACAGATTAATTATGACTTCTCCTTTGGCTGCGGGGCTCAAAGACAGAAACTTTCTACAATCTCAGAATCATCTAAATACCACAGATTCCATCATAATTTCCTTCATATATAGTTGTAGCTCTCTAGACTATTGTTGTATAATTATATACAACATATATTATAACATATTATATATAGCTAGCTCCAGTACTTTTCCCTACCTCTTCCCTGCCCTGATAGGCAGAAAGACAAAACACATTCCAGAGGCTTCAAGCCTTGGGGGGTCCAAGGCCCCTATCCTATCTTGGTTGCTTCTGAAGCCAAGGTTGAAAGTAGCTGTTTGAAACACATTTTCATAAACAAAGTTTAGTTCCTATCTAAAGCAGGACTACAGAAGGGGTAGATCCTAAAGGGGGGAATTTATTTATCACCTGTGCTTTTAATTGGGGATTCTTGTCAACTATGCTAATTTTCGAAAAGTATAAAACTGTAAAACCCCATGAGGGCTGGGCATTTTTCCATATCTGCCCCTTAGAGCCCTCCAATAAAGACCACCTTTTATATTATCTCCTATACTAATATTGTCTCAAAAGTGTGTTATTTCTACATCTTTAAGGTATCAATATATTACCTGTAGGTTTTCTATATATCCCAACCCCCTGAAATTACCTCATACTAGAAGGATTTCAGTGTGCTTCTCCCCTTTGCCATAGGATCACATTTTTACCAGAGGCACTGATAATTGCCTGTTCTCTAATAGAGCAAAGATGCTGTCCTGTGACCAAAAGGGCTGTGCAGTGCTCTCTTCCTTCACTGGTATACCTAAGTAGATTGCAAAGCTGATCAATTCACTAAAGAGGGAATTGAAGTCCCGCTGCAATTGTTCTGGTTTTAATCCCGGTTGGTTTCTCAGCGTTTCCCACATAATAACACCCCAAGCTCTGTTAGAAATGTCGTTCTCATTTCTTAGCCACTCCACTGAGACACTGAGTTGAGAGATTGTTCTAATTACTAGTGGTGAAAATGTCCAAGAGGACTTGGATACAGGAAATACATTTACACATTTATTCATTCTGGTTCATTCTAACAACAGTTAGGTGCTCTAAGATTGGACTTTTTGTGCACATTTAATTATCAGAATTTTCATTCTTTTGTTAACAATCACAAAACCAATATAAGCATGAATACTTAAAAAATGTAGATTTTTAGATTGTGAGTATATGGGAACATGCACTGAGTGCTGTATTTTATTTAGTATTTGAGGACAGAACACCTGACTCCTCACCTTATTTTTACCTAAACGCATGAAAGCTATCATATGTCTAAGAACTTGGCCCAAGCTTTCTTTACCTTTTACTTTAAAAGCCAAATTAAACACTTGACAATAATTCATCTCAGTGGTTGCTTTTGGCATTCTCACCATTTCATACAAGGGAGTGGGCTGTAATGGGCTGTAAAATTTTCTTTGGGGATGCGTGATAATGGATATGTTTAATAGAATTACACTTCTGGAGCTGATTATTTCTAGTTTGGCCAGGCATTGATAGTACTAAATGCATTATTGTGGTAGTCTTGGGGTGGGGTGGGGAGGAAGGTAGTGAAAATTAAAGAAGTATTAAAGGCTAAGCAGAGCTATAACAGAGTAATCTACCTCCTTTCAAAGAACTTGGAAATACAGTTTTTGTATCTTGTTTCCTAATGTATAGCACTGTACCACAGCCCCACAAAGAGCAGTACTCCCCCACAACTGAATGAGCTTTTATCTTCTATTCAGATTTCTGACACAAATGGTCATAAAAATCTCATATGAACTAGCAGAGAAATTCAAGGACAGGCACAGGACCTGAAAATAAGTTACTTATTTTTCCCCCCAGATTTACTAGATTTTAGATGTCCTTTTATGTTCTTTATTTTGTTGCCAAAGCACTTCTGCAAGGCTACCAATGGGCAGTGTTGCTTTTTTGCATGATTTCCAAGTTAATTCTTTGTTCCCAAAAAGTAGTGCCATTATTTCTTTCCTCTAGCAGAAAAAAAAATCACACTATAAGGGGTGAGATGATAGGGATAATTAGACTAAATCGTGGCATACAACACAATGGGAAAAACATCTTTTATGTAGACCACCTGTCTACTTATTTTGTAGCCTGAATGATGTTTTGTTTTGTTCAGGGAAACAAATTCACTTAATAAAATCCAAAACACAGATGGCAGCTGCTAGGAAAAATCCATACAAGATTTTGTTGCAAAGGGTATAGAAGTGATCTGAGCTCTGAATGGAAGAATGAAAACTTCCGTCTCTGCCTGTCAATGGTGCTCTTTTCCAAGAGCTCTCTCTCATGCAGTGCGGGATTTAGTTAGGGCAGAAATTCTAATCCAGAATGTTAGAAATAAGGCTTTCTTTCATGTCACTCTAAGCTATCTCTTAGATATTTCTTTTCATGCATCTTCATTATTTTATTGAAAAATATTTGAAAAATAATGCTGGATTCTACATTGTATTTGTTCAGGTTTGTTTAAAATGGATCAGGAGAAAATTTTTAGATCTGCATTCCTCTTACAGGTTCAAATGCATATTTCAATGCAAAATCACCTAAATTTAAGGAAAGATAACATGGTGGGTTTTGTTTGCTTTTTTAACACAGTATTGTCCTTTATTAGACTAAGTCTGTATGTCAGATTAAATTCAGAGATTCACATCAAACGTTGATATCCTATTTGGCTGAACACATACCATAAGCTGTCTACAAATAATAGGAAGAGCAAGAGTTACTCAGAGCAAGAAAAACAGGCTTGTTATTTATTCAGTCTGATACTGCTTGGAAGTTTAGGAACTCAGCTCAATTGAGGGCATTTCTAGATGACAAGTCAGAAACACATGAGGATCTCAGGGTGATTTCAATCTGGCCTAAGTCCTTCAAACACAGTTATCTATGCAATTTAACTGGGGGGATAAAACAAAGATTGTGAACAGCCAATAAATTTTATGGTTTAGATACCAAAAGAATCTTTTCCTAAAGATGATTATATTTCAAAGAATGAAAACTTTAGTCATGTTGGGGGACTACTTGATCATTTTCCCTTAGAGAGGGGACCTCTTCCATGGGAATCTTACCTGTCCTCAGCAAGGATGGCAGATGCTTCTAGAACTGCTATTCCCCCAGAAAACAGATCCTCATCCAGAGGGATCAAACAGCATAAAGACTAGTGCAAACATCTGGTCTCACACAGTGAAGTTCTTCAATAATAGAATAGCTGTAAAACAGTCTCTGAAATGATTCACTTTTCTGGAGACAGTCTTTGGAGAAGACCAGTGTCTGGCAGATTCTGGTTGAGCATCAGAAAGGGCAGTGCCAATACAGATTATGAAAATGGCTGGTCTGAAAGACCCAGAAAAATCATCACAGAATCAGATGATTAACATAGGATTGGATTATCATAAAATTCAGTTCATTATCAGAGAATTCAGTTAGTGATCATAGAATGATAGAACAGTTTGGTTAGAAGAGATTGTAAAGATAATTTGGTCTGAACCTCCTGCCATGGGCAGGGACACCTTCCACTTGACCTGACTCCTCAAAGCCCCATTCAACCTGTTCTTGGAAATAACATTTTTTTCTGTTTGATCACTTATTATATATATAAGTAAAAAAATAAAAGTCCTCTTAAAAGATCTTTCCCAGGAAAAAGTTCCCTGAGTTTCTTACCAAATTAGCAAAATGAAAATGTCATACAAGTTGCAAATATGCTAAGTTATTAGTTAACTAGTTCTAAGGCAATTAGTAATCACTATTCTAAAGGCTGGTCACAACAATAAAACATCACTTGGAATTGAAAAAAAATAAGGTAGAAAATACACAGGGAACATGACAGGAATTTTGCCACTGAAATCATACAAATCAACATAATGTTTCTCACAACTCAGGATAATTGAATTGTAAGCCACTGCTTAACAGGAGTAAATCAGGGCAGTTAATAAGCAACTTTTAATTTAAAATAAATGGACATGCATCATATAGAGCTCAATTCTCATCTGTTTGAAAGCTTTTACTACTCTGGCAGCAGATCCACTGTGGAAACATGAGAATGTAGCCTCAGGGAGTACAGGCTTGCCAGATACCATTGCCAATGTATGCTCTGACCAGAACTATTACATGCATTGAGGGCCTCACCAGTTTGTTCTGAGAGAAGGAAAATGGGTTCTAGAAGTTAGTAATTCACTGGGATATCTTATCTATAAGGAAATTCTAAGAGACACATGACAAAATGTATTTTGCCTTACTTTAATTAATGCCAAATCTCAACAAATCAAGCCCAAATTTTGAAAGCAACCTCCAATGAAATCTGGATGAAAGCTCAGGAAGGTATTAAATGACAAATTTATACTCCTTCAAAATTTACGGAGAAGCAGGAGTGGGCTTTGGCCAATTACTTGAGCTGTGAGGTTTTGTTATAGCTAGGAGACAATTAATTTCAAAGTTTCTTTTGAAGAATTCATTTACAGGTTCTAGAACATGTGAATTGCAATGTCTATGACATCTACATTCATATTAGGAATTTTAAATCTCTGAGTCAATCAAAGAACGGAGCTGAAAGTAACTTCCCTGTTTGAAGCAATTTCTCCACAATATACTCTGTTAAAAATCCTTCTGAGTAGCTACATTCCTTTGTGTTGTTTAGTAGACTGAGTACGACTGAGTCTACTAAATCAGGAGTGGATATGGGTCCAGTACAATTCAATGTCTTAGGAATGATCTGGATGACAAGAGTGACTGCACCCTTGCCAAGCTTGTAGGTGGTACCAAAATGGAAGAAGGTCAGCCAGAAAGAATAGCCACCACACAAACGCATCAACCAGCTGGCAGATAGGTACAAAAATATTTGTATAAGGTTTAACAAAGATAAATGTGAACTCCTGCATCCAGAATAACTCACACAGCAGTACGGGCAGGGGTCCAACTATGTGGTGAACAGCTCTGTGGAAAAAGCTCTGCAGGTCCTGGAGCACATGGACTTGTTTACATTCAAGCTGAACATGAACCTGCAGGCAAATATGTCCTACGCTGCATCAAGGAGTACAGCCAGCAGATGGAAGGATGTGGGAATGTCCTATCTGCCCTGCACTTGTTAGGTCAAAATTGAAACACTGTTTATCCTGCTCTGCTGTACCAAGTCCTGGGAGTTCATGAGTGGCATGGAAAATTGAGGAAACTCAGTGGAGAGTCACCAAGATGATCAGAGGGTTGGAGAAGTTGACATAGGAAGAAAGGTTGCTGGAATTAGCTGTATTCAGTCTAAAGAAGAGAAGGCTCAGGGGGATATAACCACAGTCTTGCAATATCTAAAAGGTAGTTATAGAGCAGACTGAGTCACTCTCTTGATAAGGATGTCCACTGATAAGAGAAGAGGTGAAGGGCTTCACAAGTGGTGCAGTAGCTTCAGTGTAAATTCCATAAGAAAAGAAATTCTATGCTGGGAAAACAAACTGGAAAAATTTGCCCAGAGAAGTGGTGGAATCTCCTTCACTGAGAACACTCAAGATGGTTTCACAGGTCCTTGGGTAGCCTGGGCCAAGTCTAGGCACAATCAGGCAGGTTGAATGAGATGGTCATCAGAAGTTCCTTCTTACCTTGACCTTTCTGTGACTATATATGTGAGTGAATGAATCAATAGAGTGCTACAAGAATTTCAAATGCACAAAGGTACATTTGAAATAATGGATTTTTCACTACATATGAAAGTTTACTTGAATTTATTCATGAACAACCAAGCCATGTCTGAGATATGCTATATTCCAAACAAGTGTAGACAAAGTCTCTAAATCATATCTTAAATGCAAAAGTTTGATGCCATATTTATTGTGAAAGGGGAAGAACTTTAAAACGTTAATGGCATTCTCTAACTGTGAAAAATCTTTACTGTGCTATTCCTTTATGCACATTTCTAGGTTCTATATCTTGTCGTAAACTTAACACTGGAGGATTGAGACAGAGAAAGAACTATGAATGCATAATTTACAAAACAGCCTAAACCCATCATAATCTGAAGTGGCATCTCAGGTACTTCTATGCAGTTATGGAAATGCTTCTGAGACTGTATTTATCAACCTTACGTAATAAATAAGACTCATAAACTACAAGATATTGTCCATTGGAATGAGACTCAATATTGACCATTTTAGGTCTTGAGTTATAGCAAATATAGGGAGCAAAATCAAGCAAAATCAGGTCTCTTGGCACTGAAAATATGAAACAGCTCCTGCCTGACTTTGCTCAGAATCTTGAAAATATGTAAACAGCTGGAGTAAAGTTACAGCACAGGGAAACACTTTCATTTCTTTGCATATTTTTGCAATGGGTGTAATGTGTTTTATGAAGGATAGGCCTTTTGCTTGAGTGATGTAGATGAGTCAAGGTGACTGAGGTACTCAGCACTTCAGTTTGCCCTTTTCCAAAATTGTTTTTTCCCACTAGACTGAAAAATGCATCACCTCAGTGATTGCCTGCATCCTTTTCTCGTGGCCAGTCACATCTCCTTTCTGTGGGAATGGGTAGCATAAGAAATCCCTGTCCTATCATTTCAATGGCACCAATCTAGATTATCCTCTGATGATCAACAACTTCTAACAGACTAAAATGTTAAATTAGATTCTGCCACACTATTACAGATATACTACAGCATTACTCTTTGTTTTCAATTTTTAATGACTTATGAGAAAGAAGGAATTCCTTATGTTTCTAGTCACAAGAGAGCACACACATCTTTCCACTACGACAGGGAAGGGAACAGGTAATTTCATCGCAACCCAGAAAGGATTTGCATGTGTACTTCCCTAAAATACTGCACAGAGGCTTTGCTTATGCAAAACAAAATTAAAATCAAGCATTACAAATAAGTCAATGAAAATACATAAATTTAACTTGGAACTTTTTAATGAAGTCTTATGTTCCATAAAACTTACTCTTCTGCTGAAATAGTGCTGGCTGCTTCATATTTGAAGGAAACATGCAAAGAAGCTGCTTGAAGTTACAGATAAATAATAGATGATGCCCTTCCCAGTGGAAAAACAGTAAGTGCTGTAGAAATACAGCAAAATGAGGAAAACCTGTGCTATGAAGTTGTAAGGAGCCAGGATTTCACATGAAAGAAAGTGCTATTGCATTTAAATTTACAAATTATCACTACATATCTGGGTTAGTGTCCATCCCTGAGTCAGAATAACTTTTGACACATTTTTAAAGTGTTATTCACACTACTTCAAAGACAATACAGGGAAATAAAACTTTCAATGAAAAAGAAGAGCACAAACTAAACCCTTTCTCTAATGTTACATTAAGCAAGTTTCTTTTCACATTTGAAGTTGTAAAAGACATGGTTACTTAATATGAATAGGTTAGACTTTACTCCATTACAGGTAAAAACAATTCATTTAATGGTTAATTTTTAAATAAAGTCACAAAATGCAGTCCATTTCCCTGAGACAAAAGATTTCCTTTCCAAGCATGAGAGAAAGAAATCTCTATTGTATTCAGCCTAACTATAAACGAGGTACTGAAATTTAGGGATTCCATGAATAAGAGTAATTAAACATATTTTTGCATTCAAGACTGAAAAAACAAGCATTAGTCAAGCAAGGAATGACAAACAAAGGATTCTAGTTACTTAGCACCTCCTGGAGCAAAATCCAGGAAATTGCTTTGGTTTCTATCATAGCACTGTTGTGAAAAGTACAAGTCAGAAACTGGCTGAAAACCCTTTAAGTGGGAGAGGAACATTTTGTAACAAATGCTCTTCTCTCACAGCAAAGGAGCTCTCTCTGAGAGCAAATCTTTTCCAACTCCTCTTCAGACAATTCCTGAACTGACAGTCTGCTGTATTCTTCCAAAGTCTGTATCTATATCTCACAGTCATTGAGAAGTTTTCTAGGAAAATTTGTCCCATAAAATTAGATTTGAGACATATATAAGGGAGACTTAAGAGAATATACACAGCCTTTCTCTCTCCTCACCACCCCACATATGGCTGAGGATGTGTGTGCACAAGAAAACAATAGGAATTAGAAGCAATGTCCTGAGTGTTAGTCTAGGCATTTATAAATCTTGTTCCAGTTCCTGTTACAAAGGCTTTGTTGTCTTTACCAGAAGGTACATAATTTGGTGTATTTGAATAAGCTTAAAAGTTCAAGCATATCAGTTCACTTGCACTGGTGCCACAATAAACCAAAAACAGCACTGAATCTGTGCAGTCCAACATAATAATTTAACTGCTGACAGTTCTCACCTGGCCAGTATCTTTGTTCTTAGCATATGCTTGCTCATGTCACTTTTAACAATTAATTATATACTCCTCAGAGACTATTTTGGCATCTAGCAGTATTAAGGTAACTGTCAAACCTAATCAAACCTAAGCTGTATTTACAACTATTTAAAGAGAATTCTTTCATTGTAGTCACTGAAAAAACTAGGACACAAAGCACAGATATGCATTCCCTGTTCTGAACAAATATAATGGATTATAGAATGTCAAGAAACTGTCCTATCATGAAACAAATACTGAAATTTAGGGACATTACTTATTTTCATCTCAGTACCACAGCAGTTGTCACATAATAACTTTGCATCTCACATTTATCTCACCTTAAGTGAGCTCTAGATATTTGCTCCTATTTTCACATTGAGCTGAGTGCGTGCATCATTGGAAACAGGCGACATTAATCAAGTATATGAATTTATCAGAAAGTGGAAAAAATGGTAAGTTTACCTACATATTAAAATATATTCATTTAAAACCAAGGTTTCCAACAGTTCAGGTCCTAGATTTTCATCATGTAATTAATAAGAAATATGTAGAAACAAGGCATAGTGTACAGGTAACACATAAACCTTAGATTTTATGCATGCTATTTTACATCAGGTACCTAACTATTACTTTTACCAAACTGCAAAATATATCTGTGCCCTAATACTGAACTAAGACGTGTAAACATGCTACAAAGAAATTAGTATCTCCCCCCACCTTGCTGCAACAATTTCCAAAACCCACAAAAATTTTAGGGAAAAAGTATCTTGGCCAATCCCTCAAATAATTTCATGCTGATATACTGCTGCAACAGGATTCTGCATTACAAAAACTGTTCCTAACAAAGTATGACAACTTCCTATCCTCACTGAAGAATTAAAAAATAATAAAATCTATGTGCAAGTGAATCAGATAGATTTTAAAGTGTAATCAGGAAAATAATTTGACTTGGAAAGATTAAAAATTGCTATTTCATTGTGAAATCCCTATCTTGCTAACTGTTCAGTGGCACTTGAAAAACCATAGGTTGCCAAACTGCCTACTCAGAGACTTGATTATGTTGTCCACTAAACTCACAAGAAGTGCGATTTTAGAGTTCAGATGGTGTGGATTTAGTGGGATACATTTTTTTTTTGAGTATTTAGAAGGTTTTACTGTCTTCTAAAGGCTGATCTAACCCTCACCCTTACCAGTTATTGTAACAGGAGAAATAGCATTATTTTGAATGTGGAAAAATGCACAGGACAGAGGGAACAATTTTTGAAGTACCAGAGCAACCACACAAAATACTGTTGCATGCACCTCCTGGGCCATGCAAGTTACTGCTTCAGCCTATTTCAATGCTGAAAAACTTTGTGCAGAGAGAAATCTTGCTGTCAATTTCTAGTTTCCTATCAGATGTTAAAGTGTCTTAATCTCTTTGAATTAGAGACATAACTGATCAAGCCATTTGTTTGAAAGGAAATAGCAAATAATTATATATTTACTGTGCAGAGCATGCAATTAATACTTTTTGCTCAATGCTTGCTGCAGAATTAGTCCACAAATGAGCTTTCACTATGCTCTAATAAAATATATAAAAGAAAATACTGTAATCACTTAAGAATTAGAATTTAAGGCACTGGTATATTGAAGAACCTTGAATGACATTATTTATGTTACAGTAATGTCAACAGTGACTTAAGGTCTTGGGTCTCCACTAAGACTGCTTGCTGCCAGTGGGGTGAGCCTTTAACTACCCTTTCTTCCAGCTTCAAGGAAGCAAACAGCTCCAAATTGAGCTGCTTCACTCTTTCAATTAAGAACATAACTGTAAAAGTGGCCTGATTCACTCTGCTTCTTTTGCAAACTCAGTAAGGTCACCTACCCACTGTACAGATTTTTCTACTTCGTCCGCTCCTGTTCCTACTTACAGATTTGCTCAAGGGAAGACTGTTGTTTTCAAATGATGAATATTAAAGTTTGGCAAGAAAGGGGCTCTTCGATTGAATGTAGAATAAAATACACCCAAGGAAAAAATAATTTCATGGCTGGCATGAACCCTCATTATTTCCCTGTATTGCTACTTTTTGCAACTATTCATGGTACTCCTGCAAGACATGCAGTTTTGATAAGAAAGGTGAAAAATGCTAATGGAAAAGCATCCTGAGAAGTCAGTCACTGTTATGAACCCAACAGATGTTAGTTTTCTGTGCTCCCTGAGGCTAAGGAATTATTTATTTATAGAATGTAAAACTTAAATTGACAAGTATCTTACATTGAGGCTTCGAGAAATCCCATATTCTATTTTACCTCCATATCTAATGCATTAAGAAAAGGGTGAAACCAGCTTATATTGAAATCTATGTGGAAATTTCATTAACTTTTCATTTGAAAGGAGCCTCTCCTGATGGTGTATGGAATCAAAACCTGTCCTTTTGGTCAGCTCCATGTAAAGAGCTGAACCAGTCATCATAACAGGAGAAATGTGACAGCTTGGATCTGCAAACTTTTGCTGATGTAACTCAAGTTATCCTTGAAAATCCACCAAGTTAATTTTTCTCCTTTGCCTCTTGAAGTCAAAGGATATTTTGCCATAAACTTCAGTGGGGCCAGACATTCTATCAAGTATTTAGTGTGATATTTCATTATTAAAATGGGCTTTAAAAAACTTTTGTGTGGAATTGGAAAGACACATCAATAGTTGCAATATTCAAAACACCTTAATGAATGACAAAATAACACTGCATTGATTCCAAAAGTGCTATTTTCTTTCCTGTCTTGGCAGAAGAGATTTCATAAATAATGTAAGCAAAAATATATGCAAGAAAATAAGCATTTCATAATCTTACTTCATATTTCTTTGCATAAGAAGTGACCACTTAGAAAAATGCCACATGTGAATTTGAGTGACGCTTTTGAAACTGTCAGTACATTGGAAAAAAAGAAAAGTATCCTTTACATATTTGTAATTTTTGTTAAGGATTTGAGAAAAATTAAGATGCTTGGCTTAAAGCATTCAATCTTTTCTGCATTGTAAGTGATAGATTTTTATCAAAGATGCATTTTATTTGGGAAAAAATTATTTTCCCCCTCAATATGAACATCTGAGTATATAATCTGGAATTTTGTGTGAAGACAAAATGGGATATAAAACCTAGCTGTTTTCCCTAAGATGGGGGATTGGTTGATTTGACTCACATTTAGAAACATAATAACAGTATATTTCAGAGCAAAATGACATTTTCCCCCCCAGATTATTTTTCAGGACAGACACAGGGCAGGGAATAAAGTAAAATACTTTTCAATCCCAGGCTCTGCCCAGACCATTATGAATAGCAAAAATGCACATCAGTGTCTTTCCTGCGCTTTTGTACAAAATACAGGTTGTCTAAGAATGAATGGAGACTCATTACACTCTTGTAATATTTCCACTGGCATCCTGGGCCATATTCATAGATATATGTACTTATAAGCTAATTTTGCAACCAGCTGTGGCTTGAAACTACATATTTGCCCTCTGTGACCTGCATGGTAGACACATGCACAAAGATAAGGCTTAATAACAGTAAGACTAACTTAAAAATGGTTATGTATAAACTTTAAAAGAGAAAGATGACCTGGGAGGGAAGAATGAGAAATATTAAAAAAAAAACCCACAAAAACTAAAAGATATATACTTGAAAAATCAAAATACTTGGCTTTCTTCCCTGTTTTTACACACAGTAGTAGATAACAATTCTAAAACTAGGTATCCATTATCTGAGCAAGAGAAAAAAAATTCATTGTAAGAATTTAGGAGGACACAATATGCTCACTCCATCTGAATTTACCAGGTTCACTAGAGTTATTATTAAAACACTTTCAAAATTCTGTAAGATCAGAGAATATTAGAATCACTGAATGGTTTAGTTCAGAAGGACCTTTGAAAGCTCATCTGGTCCCTGCCATGGATAGGGACATCTTCCACTAGACAAGGTTTCCTAAAGCCCCATCCAACCTGCCCTTGAACACTTCCAGGTTGGATGAAGCATCCACACCTTCTCAGGGCAACCTGTTCCAGTGCCTCACCACCCTCATGGCAAAAAATATCTTCCTGATACCAAATCCAATTTACCCTTTTTCAGTTTGAAGTCATTTCCCCTTGTACTGCCATGAAAGGCAGCTTTAAAGTGATTATACTGTGCTGTATTAGGATTTGCAGTGAACCTGCTCTTCTGAGTTTAGAGTATGGGGAGTCACCTTGCAGGACCTCTTAAACTCTGCTTGCATTATAGATTCATACAAACTGTGTTTTGCTCCAGTTGTTTAAGCTAAATTTTATCCTCAGTAGGACTTGGGCTATTTCTAATGTTCCTCCTATGGGAGCTCTCACAAAAAGTGATTTCTGCTACTTTCACACAGAAAAAAAAAACAAAAAACAAACCCACCCAAACTTTTTTCCTAAAAAGAAAACAGAAAATCTCAGGTAATACTAATGTTACTGTGGAAAACCCAAAGATATTAAAAAAGATTTGCAACCACCATGCTCTAGACCACTCAGCATCCCAGCTAAATGCAAAGTTGACATTCTTCCTTTGGAAATAAGTTCTAACTTTTCTGACATATATTAGATGTTGACATATGGTGACAAAAGTATTGCCAGCAAGAGCAGTACCTGAATAATTCAACAACGGAGTCATGGCCAAGGAAGCTGGGAGAAGTCATATTTAAAGTAGACATTAAGGATGCATTCTTGGAGTTTTTCCTACAATGATGTCACTGACACTATGCCACTCGCTGTCTGCCAGCATGGATAAAAATAAGCACGGTATACTACTGCATTTATTTCAGTGATAAATAAGGTTACTTTTCTGATATCTTAAGGAAGTTTGTGACTTCATCCAATGCTACTGGTGAGACTGATTGAGCAAAATATCTCCCAGAGGTAATGGTTGTTGTCCTCTGATGGAGGACACAATTTTTGATTGTTAGCTTGTCTATTAATTCAGATTTTCTGAGAAAAATGTGGGGTAATTTGAATGTTTCCAGTATGTATCTCTAGCATTTCACAAATGGTTAGTATGGTTATAAAATGAAAAACTAATGGCAAAGTTAAAATGAAACATGATGATTGAATAACTGCACAAATAGTTTTCCTTTAGATATCTAAATTCTCAAGAAATCAAGGGTTCTCTGTATGATATGCAGAGGTAGATGTGTCCTAAGTTAATTTGTTTGTTCTATTTACTATATAAAAAAATAACATCTATGACAACATCTCTATTTTGAAAGGCCTGGCTTAAAAAGCATTGAATTTAGTGATAAGTTTTCTGACTTATGTTGAAATACATTGTATTAGCTGCTTGAATACTCTGCTTACTGAGGCTAAAAGACAGCATTTCAAAATTCGGGATGAAAAATCACCAACAGGCTCATTTTGCCCAAAAGCAAACTTGAATGAGATTGGTTCTCATTTCTGTCAGTTAATATGTTACACAAGAATAAAGTCATGTGATGTGCTATACAAGCAGATACTGCTTAAGAAGGTGCAAAAGCAATGTGTTTTGTTCCACATGCATGGGACTTGGTACCTTCAGAAATCCATCTGACTATTGCCAAATGGACAAAAGCCTTATATATAAATAAATAAATAAATAAATATACACACACTGTACATGCACAGAACACAAGCAGATATTATCCATATAGACTCACAGTCAACATGTGATACGTACCTAAAAACTAATCTTCTGCCTGTGAAAGAGAAACCTGGGAATGACATTTATTTTTGGTGGAGGTGTGGGGACTAGTGCACCTCTTGTCATTTCTCCTCTGTCTTAAAATGAAACTTCAAAATTACAAACATAACGAGGCACTTACCTTGCACTGAAAAAAAAATGGGGTTTAGATTTTTTTCCTAAGGGAATTTAATTTCTAAAATAGAGACTTTACAGATATATAAACTTTTGAGGATCTCATCTTAAGCCTAGAGCTATAGATTTGGAATGATTAAAACAGACTGCATTTACAAAATCCTGAAGATCCTGAATTCACAGTACAAAACAGCTTCTTGGCCTGTAGCATGATGTCTTCAATGCATCCACTTGTTATTAGAGTTAACTGACAGTTTAGCCACCAAAAGAAACACCTTCCTGTACACAGTCCTTTCATGACACACATCAGTTTATACACTCTCCCACATAAAGTATATTTTCGTTTCTGCAAAGCAGTTCTGGTAATGATTAAACATTTAGTAGCATACATTTCCAGAATGTCACAAACATAAAATCCAAGTGTAGTTATGTCCTAAAGTCCATGTTTCGCTGAAATTCTAGTGATCCTTCAGGCTAGTAGATCTTGGATCAAATTACTGAGTCCAACATGTTCAGCAGAAAGGTCAGCAAATAGTTTCTGATATTCATCAAACCTTGGGTTCAAAACTCCTGTAGTCGTCCCTGCCCACTGTTTGCTCTTGAACAAAAAGGAATTACTTCATAAAGTCTAGTGGCTGTTGAAACAATTCTCCTCCACAGACCTGTGTACATGACTGGGAGAGGTATTGCCTACTGCTGAGAGCCTACAAAATAATTCATTTTCTGAGGCTGACAAAGTGCAAAAGGAAGAATAAGATAAATTACTTAAGACTAGATAAAAGTGAAGTTTATTTGGCAAGGGATTACAAAATTGTGGTTATATTTAAAGCAGGAAAATAGGTTTATTCATAGCATCATAGAACCATTTGGGCTGAAAAAGATGTGCACAAGCACACAATGACCACCTACAGCTAATTTTCACAGAATTTACATGCTTTTCCTATCACAAATGTAAAGAAGGATGGGAGCCAATTTTCCATTTGAAGAACATGGATCAAAATCAGAGATAAAAATAACTCACAGTTTGAGCTAGAGGGACAAGACACGTGCATCCCTGTACCATTTAACAACTCCCCAAAAATATGTTCATGGAGATTTACCAAATAAAGCTATCAATCATGTACTTAGGCTAAAGTAACCATTCAATTTTGCTGGAACTTCTGGCAATAGCTTGAAATTGTGATAAAGTATTTATTCCCTAGAATTACTTCATGGGTTCAGCAGGGAAAAGCAAATGAAATTCTTATCATGCATTTCCATCAATTTCTCCTAGCAGACAGTAAGAGGCAATGTTGCCATTTGCCCTAAAGCTTTCCTTGGGAGATTTCTGTAGGGAAGAGACATTTTAGGCTATGGCAGAGGTACTGAAAGGAAACACAGAGAAGCAGCCCCAGTCCCACTGGTTTCTGGCAATACAGAATTCTCTCTGCAGCATTTAGCTGGTGGCTCTCCAGAGCCTTTCTCAGCCAAGTGGAACTGCACCTGCATTCCATTGCAAATAAACACAAGAGCAAAGCCTCCCTGTTACCAAACTCTTAAACCTGTGCTTTTGTTCTCTAGCTCAGTGTAGCACTAAATGGTCTATGTAACAGGAGCAATTCCTGTTGATAATTAGTTCTGTTCAAATTTGTTTTTAGAAAGTTCTGTTTTCCTAGGAGAAATCTTCCCGCCCATGAGCAGAAACTTGAAATGTCCCTCCAGAGACTGCCCTGGGGTGTTACAGCTCTGCCTGCCAGCAGCTATCTCGCAGTTTTGAAGAGGCCTGGTCTAGACTGAACACATATAGATGAAGAAAGACTTTCAATTCATTATATTGGCAGTCAGGGCCAAGGATATGTGTGCACTGAAAACCCCTGTGGTTTGTGTATTGTTGTTTATCCTTTATTACTCTGGATAGCAGATCCGTAAATGTGGTGGCCTTCTTGGTGGCTGTCTTATACAGCAATGGTGTATTTAGCAAACCTAGTATTTTCTAAATTGCTGCTCAAGTGATTAATATTTAATTAATCTTAGCCTATAAATAAATAAATAAGCAAAGCCCTTAGTGTCACTGCACCTAGAAGAGCTACTGGTCTAATCCAGTGGTGGAAGACTGCTTTTTGAAAGCAAGGATGTTATGCTTAATCTGACAGGGAAGCACTCAGTTGTCACTGTACTGCTTCTCACTGGACCAACTTCACTGGAAATTGGTAAATTCACAGAACATTTCTAAAAAGAGTGAGAATTATGAAACAGCAGATTTTAAAAATTGGTGTTGTATTCAGCTTATTTTTTAGATTTTATAAGAAATACTGAAGCTGAGAAAGATGTGAGCAAGCTTGTAGGCTTCTCATGTGGTCTCTGTACACTCAGTCTGGAGACAGTCCCCTTTTTACCTTGGATCCTCTTCAGATTTCAGGTGCCTCATATTTACCTCAGATAATATTTCAATACTGAATACCAAGACTGTCTTCTTCTCCATCTCATTCACATAATCTCTGTATGCATAAAACATCGGTCAATGTACTTCTTGAGTAGATTCTTTAATTTTGACTCTTCAATACATAAACAATTTAATTCTTATTTTTTTTTCCCTTTCCAACTTACTGTATTTGCAGTTTTCTACTCTTGTGTGTCATGTTTGGCACATGTCTGCTTGAACTCAAATCCCCTTTGACAAATGGCAGTGTTTTATTTTAAAGGATTTGTGAGCTTAAATTCACCATCTCAAAGGTACCTTACTGAGCTTTTTCTTTTTCTTGGATAAGAAGTAATATGTTTTCTATTAAAAAAATGCTGGATTGAAGTATGCTGCAGAACTGGTCATTATATTTGCCAAAATACATATAAAAGCCAAATACCAGATTAATTTTTCTCCTTTATAAATCCTATTTTTTTTCCATGCTAAACAAACTCCTATCATGAGTTGCTTATATATATACAATTGGAGCAACAGGTGTCAACAGCTGAAAGTGCACACCTTCTAAAACTCAATTTAGTTTAATTAAATAATGCAAGTTTATCTGAGGAAGCGGTTCTCAAGTACATGCTGCCAGTTCACTGAATGCATGCCTGGACTGAATAAAGCAGTAAATTTGAAATAAGATAGAAAAAATAATATTGCTCTTTTTTTTTTGGAAGCCTTTGAATTCATCCCTCTAACAAAAAAATGAACACATAATATTTACTAGCAATTGTTAAGCAAAGATTATACCTTTGTATTCCAATGGAGATGTGATATTTCTTAGTAATTTAATGTTTTTCTATTAAAAATATAGAAGTGAATTCAGAAGACATAACTGGTGAATCACAGAATCATTAAGGTTGAAAAAGACATCCAAGATCATCAAGTTGACCATCATGGCAACTAAACCCCAGCACTAAGTGCCACATGCAGTTGTTTCTTGAATATCTCCAGGGATGGTGATTCCACCATCTCCCTGGGCAGCCTGCTCCAATACTTAACAATCTTCAGGTTAGAAATTCTTCCGGATGTCCAATTTGAACCTCCCTTTGTGCCACTTGAAGCTATGTTCTCTAATCCTGTCCCTTGTTGCCTGGGAGAAGAGGCCGATTCCCACGTGGCTACACCCTCCTTTCAGGTGGTTGTAGAGAGTGGTCTGTAGAGCCTCCTCTTCTCCAGGCTAAACAACCTCAGCTCCCAGAGCTGCTTCCTCATATGACTCACCTCTCTATACCCTTCACCTCTCTGTTGCCCTTCTCTGGACATTCTTCAGCACCTCAGCGTTGTCTTGTAGTGAGGGAGCAACACTGAACACAGCACTCGAGGTGTGACCTAACCAGTGCTGCATACTGAAGCACAATCACTTCTCTAGTCCTGCTGGTCACACTATTTCTGACACAGGCCAGGATGCCATTGACCTTTCTGGCCACCTGGGCACAGATGCCTCATGTTCAGTCAGCTGCCAAGCAGAACCTGAAAGTCCCTTTTTGCCAAGCAAATGTCCAGCTACTCTGCCCAAAGCCTGTAATGCTGCATGGGGTTATCGCGGTCCATGAGAAGGATTTAGCACTTGGCCTTATTGAACCTCACACAACTGGCCTTGGCCCATTGATCCAGCCTGTCCAGATCCTTATGTAGAGCCTTCCTGCCCCTCCACAGATTGACATTCCCACCCATCTAAGTGTCATGCACAAACTTACTGAGGGTGCACTCAATTCCCTCATCCTGATTATCAGTGGAGATAAAAACAGGACTGGCCCCAGTACTGAGCCCTGGGGAACACCACTAGTGACTGGATGACAGCTGGCTCTAACTCCATTCATCACCACTCTCTGGGCCTGTCTGTCCAGCAAGTTCTTAACCCAATAAAGAGTGCAGCTGTCCAACCTTTCCAGCAGTATGCTGTGGGAAACAATGTCCAAGGTTTTGCTGAAGTCCGGGTGGAGTTCATCAATACTGCAGCCTTTCCCTTATCCGCTAGGTGGTTACTTGGTCATAAAAGGAGAGCAGATTGACCAAGGAGGACCTAAACCTTTCCTAAGACAGGCTTGATCCCTTGGCTGTCTTGTGCTTTCTGCATGATAGCAGTCAAGATGTTTTGTTCCATAACCTTCCCTGGCACCAAGGTCAGGCTGACAGGCCTGTAGTTCTGGGAGTCCCCTGTCAAACCCTTCCTGTGCATGGACATGACACTGGCTGACCTCCCTCAGGAGTCAGAATTTGTGACAGATGAAGGAGGGCTCTTCTGCCAGCTCCTTCAGGTAGAAATACAACAGGAATTTTCTGTAACCCCAGTTACAAATTCTTCACTACTACAGCAATACTGAGGGACTGAGTCACAACCTTTACCACATTAAATTAGACAAAAATAATAGAAATCATCGTGAGCTATTAAATACTCATCTAATGGGTGTAGATAGAGAGGTTTAAATGATCATGTGTTAATATTGCACCGTGGAGGTGCCTTGTTATTTACACCATGGTTCCAGTACTGTCATGAAGCATTTTCTATTCTCCATTTAAATCCAAACTGCCTGGATACATTTTTCATACAAGTTTTGAATACTCTCATTCTGGACAGCATTACAGACAAGTCACCTAGCAGGTAATTATGCTGTCTTCTAAGGATAACTCACCTAACCATATTTCTAATAAAATGTATTTCAGTTAAACTGTTGCCTGATTTGTGACAAGCTTCTAAGTCAAATAACATTCAGGGGAATGAGACTATGTACTACACAAGCTCAGTCTTGCATTTTACAAGAGGTTTCTATGGTGTTAAACTGATGGTTTTTTTTATCTTTTTAAGGTTGCTGAAATCTTGCTCTATATAGAACACATTTTTTTTATTTCAAATATATCACAGAATAACCATTACAACATCTGCAAAATCTCACTTAGGGAATTGTTCCAAAGCTGTTGAGAGTTGAAAAGTGAAATTGTAAAATACTCTCAAGCTGGGGAGGTCATTCTGCTTCTGAAGGCTGGTAGTTTAGCTCAGGGTTTTATCTTGACAATAACATCTGCTTCTCCAGTCTTTTGCTGTCTTTTCCCTTTTTATTTAAAAACTTAGGAGAGCAATTTTATATGCCAAAGAAATTAAATGTAACAGTGGGCTATGATTGTGAATTTATAAAATAGGTAATAAATCAGGTGATAAAAGAGTAACACACCTCCAATACTATTGCATGCTTCACATGCTTTTTCATTCCATTCTGGTAAACCTCATTTCCAAACTGAACTGAAAGATATTTTTCCAGACTAGACACAGAGAATAAAATGACAAAGCATAGTAAAGCAGTTCCAATTTACAGAGGACTGTCTGGTTACAATTCCTTGAGGGTTGCTACTCTCAGCAGGAAGTCTAGCTTAAGAAAAAATTTGTTGAACAAAATAAACTACATATGTATCCTGCTGAGTCCATTAATCCATAGTCACAAAACACTGATGCACTTCAGGTTCCTCTTTAAAGGTGTAATAATTATTTAATAGGTGCATATCCCACAATGATTCTATTCTTCTTCTAGAAGAATATTTCTAAAGTTTTACCAGTTACATGAAGGAAGTGTCTTTTCTCTTTGTCCTAGTGAAAACAAGCAAAAAACACCCAGCCTTAAACAGATTTTGTGATAGAAGGTACATATGCAATTTTTAAAGTTTCCTCACATCTATATGAGAAAGAAGATCAAGTCCTCTAAAAATAATTAAAACCTGTGCATTTTAAGCAGCAACTTTTATAACACAGTCTCAGAAGAATTGGAAAGCAGAGTGGAGGAATACAACAAAGGAAAAGAGAAAATAAACTATCCACCTGCCTAACCCACCCTGCAATGACGTAGAACCTCATACTCAGAACTTGGTACTGTCTCAGAAAAAAGAGAAAAAGAGTGGAGGAAAACACACAAAATGTTGTCTTTGATATTTCTCTTTTTCTTTATTCAAAACAGATTTTATACTGTACCTGAGCTACAGCTGAGTGACCTGAGCACCAAGAAGAGCATGATTTAAAACAGGCAGAGGAAAGATGAGAGGAGCTGTGGAAGGGAACTTAGCAGGAGAGGCACACTGGACAGATGTCAGACAAATTCCAGCAGGGGAAAGAGGGGAGAGACCTCCAACCCATTCCCAAAACACCAAGGTGATGTCTTTGAGACAACCAGCTCATGGGAAGAGGCATGGACACAAGGTAGTCTTAATGGGGAATGTTGGAATGTCTGAATTCCAAATGCTAAAGTTTGTGATGTTATAAACTCCCAAAGCAGAGCAAAGGGAACACTGTAGAAATTTTGCTGGAGCAAAATATACATTTTCCAATTTGCAGCTGAACTCTGTTCTATGTAATAATTTTGGAAAGCAAAAAAGGCTTCAGTCAAATTACAAATTCCTGTAATCTACGTGTTAATTCAGCTAATACATATAACTTTTGAGGCCTCTTCATGTGATGTCTGATCATTCATTTTACATATTTAGGTCACATGAGTACTGGAAATTAAGTATTTTGGATTTTTGCTTTACAGTGTTACTAATTTTGAAAGATAGCAGTTAAAAGATGGGGTTACCAGTTTATCACTAAATACTGAGAAAAATGCCATTAAATGAAAGCAGCAGTTGGTTTTCACTGCATTTTTCATGGATGTAGAAGCATAAACATCTGCTTTTGTGTCTTTTTTTCCCCAAGTTTCCCCAGGCTTGAAAAATAGTTATGCACCATAAATATCACTCCATGAGTCATTTACTTAAGTGAACAGCTGCTTGCTAATTAGCCAAATGCTCTCCATTTTAAATCATACAGTTAAATGAACACACTGCAACAGGCACAAGAATGAAGTGCAGGAACTTTACTGAAATGATGAAATGGCAAAAATTTGTTATTTCCGTGTCAGCAAACAGAGGTCATTTCCTTATTCTGTATCTATGGACTGAGACACATAATGATCATTTGCAGTAGATTGTGGCTCTGAATATAGAAAGCCAGCAAACATGACAGAGCCTTGGTTAAATACAAGAAATGATACAGATACAGACCACTACCACTTTCTGCCAATTTAATAATGCTAGCTTTGTTTTTCCTCATGGAGCTACTGAACAGTGCTAATAGCTGAAGAGTCAGATTGATAGGTAGCAGTAAGGATGGCTGTTCATGTTCATGTAAAACTCTTCTATTCTACAGTGATATAGAAAGATAATTAAATCTAGACAAAAGATGGAGCAGGCATACCATCCTGGAAGAAGCCAAAGCAAAGCAAAGCACCTTTTTGTCTTGACCATTCTCGTCCATTGTCAAATCTTGATTTTTTTTCTTATTAGCATAATTGTTGGCAAAAGTAAATAATTATGTGAGCCAGGACTTCCCTTTGAGCCTCATATTCTGCCATCTGAAATAGAAATTCTTTAAATTTAAATACAATAAAACACCAACAGATATCCAGAGTTCTCAAATTAAACTCAAGTGATTGAAACAATCCCTGGTGCATATTGAGAACAAAGCGTCTGACCGTAACTAATAGAACAAAGGTCCACCTTTGAAGGCCACTAAGCGTCAGGCATGCTTTAATAAAGCTACATTGAGACAGAATTTAAAGAATTTTTCATCATCCATTTGAATCTTTCAGCAATCAAGGAAAGTCAGCTGACACAGAAGTTAAGAAAATCAAAGCCATAAGATCCAAGAAACTAATATTTGAAATCCTTACTGTTGTTTTTAATTAAATTCTCAATTCAGATTAAACCTGATGCAAAAAAAAAAAAAAACCAAAAAAACCCAACTCCAACTCCAACAATCAACAAAACAAAGAAAGAAACCAAGCAAAAAAAAAATACTCAGGTAATTATGTCTTCCTGAGAAACTCTGTTTTTCAAAGAAAATTTACATGCTTTTGAGAGACAGCTACTGTGTTGTAGGACACAATCTGGTTTTCACTAGAAGGAAAAGGCACACATTCCTTCTGGTTCTCTGTTCATTAAAACTGAGAAGAATGCTTAAACAATTAGCCAGATCTTCAATATCATTACAACAGTGACCTCCAGTGAAAGATAACCATAAAAGGAATCACTCACTGACAGAACAGCCACTATGAGGGGCTTTAAAAATTAATTTGTTTTACAATATTTGCCATATTTCTATTCTATTTCAGAAATATTCAATAAATATAGAAGCTATGAGTACTTAATGAATGGGTGCAAAAGTCCAGTATTCTACACTTTGCTTAAAATATTAAAATAATTTCTGAAATGGTGTGCATTTAAAATAGAAGTGTGTGATATATAATTATTTGCAGAAGAAAAATAATTTAGTCAATAACCCTACAAATCCTTTAAAATCCTACATTCATTATGATAATGAAAAAACCCCAGGAGCTAGAGGTACTGTATATCAGAATATGATATCCAAATGACCTAATTTTTTTTTTTTCATTTTCTCATTAATGCATCAAAATTGGGTGCTTAAAGTGACAAAAAATTAAGTATATTTAACTTCTTAACGTTTTAACAATTTTACAATTATTCATTCATCATTCAGCCCCAGAGTCCTGTGAAATCTCTCCAGTAAACCTGGCAAAACTAAAATAAAAAATCCACTCCCCAAACACACATGCTGGAAATTCATGTCCACAGATCCTTCTGATTTCTATTTCAAATGTAGTCCATGACTTTTGAATTTTAGGTTTATAGTTTCTATTCTGTACTTTTGTGATATGTAAATGACTCCTTGAGGTTTGAAGCCTAAGAAAAGGAATGACAAGTGGACAAGCAGCTTCTGCTGTAATCTGTACTGACTCTTTAAGGAAGGTGCTTTGCAACATGCTCCTTACATTCTGCTTTCCTCTGTATTTGCAAAGGAGTGAATATACCTCAGTAGCTAAAAAGATTTTATCTCAAAACAATGAACAGTCATAAATTGAAAAGCTTTGCACGAAACCTCAGCTGTTTTACAGAGGAGGCAGAGGGCAAAATTTGTTATTAAAAGATGCATATGCCATCTGTTCATTGGGAAAATAAACTGCATCATTCACCTAGTATGTCCCTCATTCCTGCCAATACTCATGATTCAAACAGAAGTCACATATTTTTGCAAAAATTATTCATATTGAAAATGGAGAATGAACACTTACTTTTTAAGCACAGTCATTGCCTCTTCTTCCCAAGTGCGCACAAGAAAGCCCTCTGTAACAAAAAGTGATCTAATTCTCCTAAACCATATCTTTCTGAATCAAGCTTTCACCTGACCAGCAATCCCCTTCTTGATCTAATAAAAACACCACCTGCCAAATAGGCAAATTCTTTAGGGGATGTAAAAGCCACAGGTACAGCTGGAGCAGGATTTGAGTATGTAAAGATTACCCATTTCAGGTCTGTCACCTTGTGATGGGGTTAGACCCAACTGTGAAGAGAACAGTAACAGAAGACAGCATAAGGAAATAAGAAAATTTTCAGGAAAGGGAAAAGGACCATACATTTTGGAAATCTGCAGAGGGGATTATAAATATTCATGTTTATGAAACCCAACTTGACTGTGGGTCAGGAGTCTGGGCGCAGCCAAATGCATTTTTAGCTTAAACTTTGTTGTTGGCGCACAGAAGAAACGTATCAATGTCCAAAGAGGCATGCTAAAGCTAAAAAACTGCAGGACATTTAAAAAAAGAAAGTATTCAAACTTCAACAGTAACAATAGAAAATTGCAACTATAATCAAAAGTCCTCAGCATAGACAGTCAATTAATTTAAATCAACTGTTTCCTTTACAGAAGATTAAATAACAAGACAAGAAGTAGAAAATTGACTTTAGATGAATAGCTTCATTATTTCTACAAAGTAATTGCATCTTATATCTTTTATATTCTAAAAATGCAGAACTTGGTCTGAAATGCTTCTCTCCACAGGGTTTAGGGACAGTTAGGTTTTCCCTCCTTATTTAGAACACTCAAACTGACTCATTTCGAACTTCTGTGCTTTACTTCTGTGTCAGGAAGACATACAGCCCAAAGCAAATGGAAAATTAGTCAAGAGGCTTGAAAACAGATTCTGCAGCAGGGAAATGAAATTGATTTATATTCTCAGATTAGGGGGCAGGAAAATGAAGCATAACTTGCCTTTCTCATTCTCTCCTTTTCTTAATCTCCAACATTAAACTTATTGTGTTACTTGTCTGGAATAAGACATCCGTGCTTTTTGCTGACAGCCTAGAAATGAAATTCAAAGTCCACAAGAGGATAAAAGTGTTCATAGCAGGACCAGCACATGCACTGTGCTCTCAGAATCAGACCACTGCCAAAGATTTTCCATCTGCCTTTATAAAACCTAAAGCAAAGTTCACAAAATTATCTCAGTCTTCAGCTTCGCATCTCTTCAGTGAGGGTGTTTTACTGTGCTAGATGTTGGAAAAGGTTGTAGTTAATTTAAAAGCCTTAGTATTGTCTCACCAGTGCAGGTGAATTAAACTCAGATGGCAGAGAACAGTTACCATCCTCAGCTGTTTACTTCTCTTCAATAAGTTGCCATTACCACTGCATTGATAGGCAAAGCACACATGAAGCATAGCCTGAAACCATCACAGCTAACAGCCTCAGGCTGCTTTCAGGCAAACAAAAATTGATTCTGGGCTGTAAAACAAGCAGCAGGAGATGCTTAACAGAAAGCTCTGTAGTTTATACAGCGTGTCTGCTCAGGAGAGTTAATCGAACATCTCAAAAAACTGACCCACCCCAACCACAAAATGGATCTAAGAAACTGACACTGGGAAATCATGCAAGTGCTAACCAATCCCTTTTTAGCAACGTTATTGCATATTTACTTTTGTAGGTAATTCAAGTATTTATGTTAATTTTCTGCTTTGCAAATGCAGGGAAAAAAAAAAGACAGATCCGCAAGAGCCTACTGAGAGGGTGCGGTGCATCCAAGGAGTGTTTACTCCTTTCTAAGACATTTAGCTGAGACATGGAATTGCTTTCCAAACCATGACCATTTCTTGATCACAAAGCAAGACTAGTGATCTTCTGAGACAAGGCACCTGACTTTTTTAAACATTCTGTTGGCTGTGTCCTATGCTGAGCACTTCTGTTCTGATTCAGGTTTCTCCTTACCATGTAGATCATCTTTTCTCAGAAAGAGAAAAAAAAAAAAGAAAAGGTAAAGGCATTTCAGCCTCTTTATCCTAGATTACTACCTGTCTACTGAGTATGACATGAGACATAGTTTCCTAATGCTTAGCCTATATTTTTCCTCCTTTAATGCTATCATATACTCTTAATTACACTCCTACTTTCTTCTGTGCTAAATAGATCCACTGTTACTATTTATGGAGCTTAGAAGAGACATTTCCAAGTCTGTGAACAGCAAAAAGAGCTTGCACTTGGATTTGATATATATGTAGATACCATACCAGAACAAAAGGAAATAACACGCTTCTGGAGACATACTTGGCTTTACCTTGTAGATCAACCACATAACTCATTTAAATCTCAGATATTCTCTGCAGGATTGGCAGGATACCATACACAACTGAGGCTAAGATAAAACTAAAATTTCAGTCTATTCAGCCTGGAAGTCCTTACTGCTGTGCATGAGTTACTTATTTCCAATGGAAATTCAAATTTGTGGATTGTTATTAGTAACAGCACAAAATGTGAGCTGAAAATGATGACAAAATGCATTTTTTCAGGGAAATTTTAACTTAAATTATAGCTTTAGTATTTAAAGAAAATCACTAGCAAAATTATTATATCTAAACCAAAATATTTATGTGGTAAGATGAATCATGTTTGGTGAGGATCCTCACACTTACTTTGGATAGATTTTTTTGTTAAAATTATTTTTCTCACCATATAACTTTTCTTGTGAAGAAAGGAATGAGAAGAAGCTACCATTTGGCCCAAATTTTATAATTTTTAAATTCTAGGCAGACAAAGTTATTTTCTTCTCACCTCTAAATACTTCGCTAGGTGCTAGTATCCATAAGTCATACAGTATATGAAAAACTAAAAATCCTTCTAAGAAAGTTCAATTTGGAATAAATCTCCAAAAGACAAAGAACTTTTTTTGTTGCTTCTCCTCCATAATGTTATTTTCCTTTAACACTAAAACTCCATGGAGTCATTACCATTTTGAAAAGATATGAAGCAAAGTTTATCTATCACAGAGTCAAAAAACAATTTTCGCATGAAGTTTACTATGGTAAGGAATATAAATTAGAACTAAAAGTCAATGAAGAAGACCAAGTAAGATTTGATTTTTATGAAAAAGACCCCAAAGTCTCAAGTGGTTTGTGGAAATGGTAGATGCATAAAGAAAAAAGCTCATGAAGTCACTGAAAGAAAAATTATACTTATTTCTAAAGGAAAAAGAAAATTGTGTCAAGTAAATTAATGATGGGAGCAAGTTATGTTCATGCATTCCCTATTACCACTTGGTTTTGAATGAAGCACTCTGTTAATTTATGCAGAATCCTGTAATATTTTATAATGTGAAGAATCAACCTCTAGGCTGGCTAATATTCTGATTTTCTAAATTCTCTGGTTTTTGCAATAGAGTCGCTATGTTTTTACAGTAGCTTGTACAATAGAGGCCTGACTGATTAAGGCATCTAGATATTTTAAATAAGCTGATAGTTATCAATACAAGGTTGAGATGTTTTAAAAAACACATTCTGAGACTGGTTTTTTATCTTTTTTTTTTTTTTTGCAGATTGTGCATCTGACTTTTTTTGTGAAGGGAGGGAGAAACCAAAAAATGTTTTCAGACATTTAACAGCATATTTTGCAATACTAACACAAATGTCACCTCAGACATTCAAAATATTGGCAGTTACTTCATTAAAATTCATCAGTGTTCTTTAAAGTCACATTGATTTTTTCATACATTTTGAGAAATGAAAGTGAAAAGTCCATACTAAGTACACAGTTATACATCATAAGATTAAATATGGAAAAAGATGGGGGGGAAATAAGAGGCAGATTAAAAAACTGAAATGAGAAAGAGATTTAATTGCACCATAAATGTACTTTATTATTGTACTCAGGCCTAAAATGAGGAAGAGAACATTCTACCAGAAAACACAGCATATACTGTAACAAATTAGGTTTTAAGCTTTTTTTTTCTTTTCACGAAGGAAAAAAAAGCCTCAAGCATGCGTCATTTGTAAGGGTTTCTTCTCCCTTAATTACTGATATTTGATGTGACATTAAATAAAGAGGACCAGACTGTCAGTTTTCATTAGCAGACACTTAAACGACACTTACACAAGATGACAACAAGTAGCTTTGAAGAAATTGTTAGAATGGGCATCTCTACAAGAAATCCCTTGCTGTTGCAATGTGGAAATTCTCTGAATTCTTCTCGAGGCCAGTGCTGAAGATTAACACTGAAATGAGAAAGATACCAGGAAAAGGGCAAAGGGGGACAAATGAGCACAAGGCAGGTGCTGATTGTCAGTCCACAATGACTTGAGAGGGAAATCCATGAACCTACATTTCTTATGTATCTTTTTCTTCAGAGGATAAACATGATCAGATATTTCCAGAAGTATCTGTTTTCACATCTTGATTTTGATACTTAATCTGTGATAGAACTTGGTATCTAAGGAAACTGGAGATGGATATTATGAAAAACTAGGATCTAATTTTTTTTTCCTCTATTTCAGTCTTCTGTATCCATGAGACACTAACAGCTGAGGGACTGTATGAGAATCTAAGAGTCAAGAGCTGGTGAAACACCTACAAAATGTGAAGTGCAATTTGAAAGCTGAAACATTGGCTGGGCTGGGCCCACACAGCCTTATTGAACTGGCTTTACAGCACTGGCTGACGCTGGTTTAACAGCACCTGCATTCACACAGGGCTTTCAGAGGTGGAGAACAAACCTCATTACAGCATCCCTCTTTCCACTGAATCATGAAGTCTTCACACTGTAATGCTGGACGTTGCATTTCTTGGTCCTGTAATTTGCTCTTGAGGCCTGCCAATGACAGGTTCTTTGGTGTTTCTCTGATTCACATACTGAAACAGAACAACCACCCCCAAAATCAAATCAAATGTATTTGTTTGCATTAAGACTTTGTAACTATGTGTCAGTCATATAATCTACTGTGTAATCACACCTATGGATTTTGCTCACTGTCCTCAAAGTAGTGATTCAAGAAAAGGTTTTGCCTTAAATGTCTTTTTCTCTTATTAATTAATTCCTGCAAAGGCAATCTTAAACATTGTCCATTACACAAAGGAAAATATTCTCCTTCATGCATTAAATGGCATACCAAGTAAGTGCTCTAGTTAAAACTTAACATTTTTTGAAGAAGTTGCAGCATTTTTGTTCACCTGCAGTGCTTGCTCTGGCTGCCTTGGTTTTCGGAATTAAAATTATCATGCTGTCAGCTTTGATCACTGTGGATGTTTTTCAGGTTTTGCTCTTCCCTGGAATACAAACTTAGATGAATTGCATTTAGTCATAATAACGCCTTGGCAATTTCTCTACCAGTCGAAATAGACAATTTAGGCAGCATGTAATATTTAAATCCTTTATGCTCCCTTCACTTTTTCCAAAGGATGTCTAAAGCCTCTCCCTTGTATATTAGAACAGTCATTTCAAAGAGTGTAAGAGTGTTTCCTCATGAGAAGCCTCTATGGTAGCAATCTTTGTATGATGGAGAGATGCATCTTTAAGTAAAAATAAAAGGAATTATTTCCTGTAAGGTTTTGCTTGAGCAACTAGGACATTTAGACATTCAAGAGGTAAAGAAAACAGCACAGTCCCAGTATTGTTACCCATATAGCCTAGATTAATCTCCTTAAAATTAATTAGCTATATGTCACAGTTATGAAAAATGAATTACATGTTCCAGACTCCCCCAGTCTTAAAAACAAGAGGTAAAAAGGAAGGAAAAAATCCTCCAAACCCCAAACCAGGAGCCATTCCTTGATATTCATCTTGCAGTTTCTTAATTGTCATCCCCTTCACAGTCCAAGCAACACATTTTACCACTCGCTATTTACCTCATTTAAGTTCTGCAGTGCATTCTTGCCTACGTTGGTACTTCCATGAACAGCATCAGTCCTCACCAATACTACGTGATTAGCTTTGAAACAGCAATGCCTCAAAATAAACTTTTACAGACTGGAAGATTTGCCTACCAGGATTTTTCACGAAGGAAATCTCTTGAAGAGCAAGGGAAAAAACCTCATCTAATGTTTTGATGTTTTGTCATTTTTACAATAAAATGCCCAAGACTAAACACAAGGAATACTCATTTTATTACTGCCACAACTGGAAGAGCCCATGCCCTGATAGAGTTCTGTAAAGTATGGATTCTGCATGCCTTCTGTTCCTTTGGATCTGTCTGGGATGTATTTGTAGTATTGTGTGCAAGTAGCACTGAGCACAGACTATTGGAGCAGGCAGGAAGAGTGGCAGGAGAAAGCTGAGAAACAGCACAGCCTCTAATTTGTGCAGTAGCTCCATCTACCCGAGTGGAGTTTCCTTGTAAAGACCCCCTGCTTGGAAAATGTTCTGTGCAATTTTGGAAAACAATACTCAGTGCCTGTGATGAATACTTGTAAGCCAGGAACTTGTCAGAGTCTACGGAAAGAGCTACTGCAGCTTAATGTTATTGTGCACATCATTATCACCCACGCAAACCTTTTGATGGATGGATGAATAATTCCCATGTGTGGGAAAGTAACACCAAGTGATGGATTTCACCAGCATAAATATCACCAGTAATTACTTGAAACTGGTAAGGGAAGAAGAAAAAAAGGGAAAAGAAAAAGTAAAAATAAAAAAAAAAGAGTACAGTGAACACTTTGATTTGGAAACACATTAATTTTTAGATAAGTGGTTCTAATTGAGAGTTTTATATATCATGACATTAGAGAGCATTCGGAATGGGATGAAATTTGTTTTACCTTTACTATGAGAGCAAAAGGGATGCATAAATGATTAAACAACTTTCAAAGAAGAACAGTGAGGAATATATTCATTATAGTTGTCCATCTGCTTTGCTAATACAGATTAAAAATACTCTTGTGTAATAGATCTTCACACAATCCCTCATAAATGATACAATTAAGTCCTTCACACTCAGTATATGGCTAGGAAACATTTAATATCATTATGGTTAAAATCAGTTTTGTTCATAACCAATACAGTAAATGACAACTACAACACAGCACAGCCCAGTACCTGACAATTACATGCAGAAAGCAGAGAGCTCTTATTAAAGAAGAAGAGCCACTGATATTCCTAATAAGCAACCAAATTATTCCTATTTTTATTTAAAAATAGAGTATTTCCAAGAGAACTAAGACATACAGTGCTGCTTCTCTAACTCAACTAATTAAAATTCTTGATGGTATGTACCACACATTGTAAAAAATATCAAATTAACCCATACACTGTTTCTTATGCTTTGCCAAATATTCCAGGTTTCTCTGCATCTTATAATACAAAATATGTCTGCAAATAGCTCATTTTTCTACGCTGAATTGCTCTACTTGCAGATACCAGAAAATGACAAAATGGCCAGACAGCAAATGGAAACAAACACCCCAAATTGCTAATGGAGCTCCTCTGTGTCACTGAAGCAGAAACATGATTTGTAAAGACAGAAAGAAGAAGAGTTGGTAAATCTTGAATAAAACTGGGGGATATAAACCAGGCTATTCAATGAAGGGCTAAATGATAAAGCCATCACAATAGACCAAATTGGTTTGAGGAAGACTTTAAAAGCCTTTATTTGAAAGATGGATCTGGAAGGTATCTAAATGGCCTTTAGAGACATGAAGTTCTGTATCTCTCTCTCTCTCTATATATATATGATAGAAAGAAGAAAATAAAACCATATTTAGCTACTTGATGTAAAAATAAAGAAACATGTGCCTGACGTTCAGCAGTTTCATAATTTTAAAGGTCTTATTTTCGTATAAAATCAGAGTATTGGACCAACATATCAAGTCTTAGGAACTTCAGGGAACTTAACTCATTGATACTATCTGGCATGTAGTCTTAAATAATTGTTGGAAGTTCATGAATAAATTAATAAGACCATCATATCACTGCTTAAGTTGTACAAGTACTCTATTCTATTCTATTCTGTTCTATTCTATTCTATTATATTCTATTGCATTCCATTCCATTCCATTTATAAGATTAAACATTCTCCACTGACTTCATGCCTCCTCTCATGTAATCTATGTAGCATTTATGTACTTTTTGAAAAAACCAACAAAATAAAAACCCCAAAGAATAAAATACAACAAGAACAGTTGGGTCAGGGCCAAGGCCATTTTCAAGTTAGCTATGATTATATGGAAGACAGTAAATTACTATATATATGATTATTTGGCCTTATATTGAGTACACATATTAGCCAAAAGATTAAACTACATTAGGTATTAAATTATGAGTCTTGGGAACGTTTTAAGGTATGCACTGAAAGGTATGAACTCCCTTTAGAAGAACTTAGGGCCATATAGGATGATCTGTACAGGCAGATCCTTGTTGCACAGATGGCTGTTAGACTCTGTCTTCTGGGATAAGGTGTTTGAAGGTATCATTTCCACAAGCATTAGGTACTGAATCTATCTTTTTTTAGCTGAAGGCTGTAATATTTTGTTTATTTATTTTGTTCCCTCAGTTTATGTGGCACATCCAAATTATTTACAGCAATTCCACAAATAACAAAACTCCAATCCCGCTTCGCTTCTTTTTCCATAGATACATCTCTTGCATTTATTTGCTGTCCTTAAAATTGTGAAGGCCCTTGAGCTCAAGACAGATGGAAAGGCCTATTTAGTTTCCAAACATTCTTGTGAGAATACAATTTCAGATAGTGAAGGAAAATTACATATGGCCAGGCTTAGACTGTAACAGGTTACTGACTCCATTGAAAACATTATTTCAAATCATATAATATGGATGCTCATATTTTCAAAACAAAATTATTTGTTTCAAAAAGACACAATTATTTGTATCTTTTGGGGCAAGGAGAGAGAAAGCAATCTTTAATTATACTATATATTACAATTATTACAGCTTGAATAGTCTGGAGGTGGATATATTCAAGAATGAGAAATTGAAGCCTCAGTTTTCCATTTTGGATTAGCAGAACTGTCTTTGCTGTTATAATTGTGGTTTTTTGAGACTTCATTTATAATCCAAAATGCAGTCAGGGACAGAAAATATATATCAAGACACACACATGCTCTTTTTTTCTTTGTACTGTACTATACTTAGAGAGTATGTGGCAAGCAGTACAAGCAATACATACAGAATGTGGCGAACAACAAAAACATGGCTTTAGATTCTGATAATAAATAAGTCCTGTCATTTGTTTTGAGATTTGTATTCTGATGATTGATGTAGTCTGTTAATTTCCTTTTTGACCATCAGATGTCTGTCTTACCTTATTAAAGTTTCACTGCATTTGCATTCTCTCCTTTCACTCTTAGGTGCAAAAAGAAGCATTTTGTTCCACTTACCTCTCTCTTTTTAGTCAGTTTCCCAAAGATATATACATTACTTATGCATTTTTAATAATCTTATCCCCACTGCTCCAGAATAAAACATATATGTGCAATATCTCATAGATCAGAGATTCTTTCTTGTGTGGCTTGGTTTTAAACTAAAAGGCATGTGTGGGGCAAAGATAATCTTTCTGTTCTCCCTGTGGATCTGGTCAAAGAAACTGAAAAAACAGCTACTTCTATGAAACACTTCCAGAGTAGAGTTTCAATTGTTATTTATGGATATCTGAGATTTCCTGTGCAATTCCTCAGACTCAGCTCCACAGTATTTCAAATGTCAGGCTCTGTCCTGCATAGTTTGAAAAGTTTTATTATTTTAAATCTGATTGAACATCATGATGGAATTGCTGTATTAGCTGCCTCTTAGCCATCTTAAAGCTATATTTGTATCATCAGAAAGAAAATGCGCTAGTCCTAAACTAAAAAGAAGAGCTCAAAAGTAGGTATCTGTATATAGGTTCTTCATTAATGTAATTAAATTGTCTTAAAACTAATGCAAGTTAGGGCAAAAATCTTTCCTTTGAAAGCAAGATCTATATCACCCTCAGCATTACAGTATATAATAAAGACAGAAACATCAAACTAGCAGGCTATCACAGATGGTTTCACCTTCATTTTCCACATTCTGCTCCCAAGCCAAGTGTTACAGGAACAAAATGGAACAAAATATAAAATTATGTATACTTTTGATAGCAGTACAGAATTGAAATCTCTGTACCACCTCTGACCTTCCTGAAATGAAAATGCCCTGAAGGACAGAGAGGAGATATTCTGGTATTATCTGCTAGTCCATTCCAGAGAAAACAGACTGCCTTTCACCCTGGGCTGAGGTGCCAGGTTCCTACGTGATCCTTCCTATGTCCTTACATTTATCCTCTGCAAAGCTTGTCTCTCAATTTACTGACTTTTTAAAAATGGAGCAACGACATTCCTCCATCCGTTTAAGTGTCTCTAAAGAAAATTAGTTACTGCTTTTATTATTCTAAAATCTTGTTGAGATTGCTGATTCCCTTTCAGGCTTTTCTTTTTTTTTTTTAATTTAGTTTTTCAAACCAAATCTGACAGTTAAATTTTACATCAGGTATTGGTTGAATTGGAAAAATGTTAAAAAATTAATGAAGAGAATGGACTATTACTTCAAGAAGCAGAAAAATTAGAAAAGCAGGCTAAAGAAACAATTTAAGTTGCGACTCCAATGGGGTCATTAATGATTTAAATTAGCTTGGCAAAGGAATCTGAGACAGAAAATCAATGCTTTGATATTTTTTAATCAGAGTAAACAGTATTTGTATCTCAAGTTGTATGGCTGAAAGGAAGCTTGGAGAAATTAGACCACTGGGCCCATCACAAACCCAGGATAGAAGGCCATTTTAAAATAATTTTGAAAGTAGAACTTAAATAACATTAAGGGATAGAAGTAATTTATGCTCCGTACTTTCATATGGAAAAGCTACACTGGCCTAAGTTGCTGATGCTATCTCATCTGAAAATGACAATATATTCTGCTTTAATGCTCTTTTCCCTTGCTTCAGAGGTTGACAGGCTGATAAGTTGAGTGTTGCTGGCAATTCAGCAAAAGAAAATTTCTCTGCAAACAAGTCAAAATTAGTTTCCTTATCTCTTCACTCCCGAATAGAGATTAACAATTGGGTGGCTTTCCAATACATTTCAGTGGTCTAATATCGAAGTCCTCAGAACAAATTACTGTAGATTTGAAAAAATACTTATATGAAAAGTACTTCAGGGAGCTAATGTACATGCACTCCCACTCTTTCAGAGGTTAGGGGTTTTTAAAACGTTTTTAGAAGTAATCTTAAAGTAACTGAAACCCCTTCTAAGGGTTCCTCAGTGATTATTTGATGGCAGTTGCTTTTAATGTGACTTACGCAATGTACAATGATCCTAAGATTTATACCATATTTAATTCATTAATTTCAGTGTCCCAAAAGCATGGCAGAAATTATCCAGTGAAAGCATTATTTTGCCTTTTTCATATACAGAATCTACACAGGTATATCAAGAAGTATTACTATTTTAACATATTAGTAAGCTTATTATAATCAGATGCCCAACTCACAACTAAAGCTGAAAGGCATTTTATTTATCGCTGAAAAGACAAGAAAATAATGGTGTAGGTTTTAATAAAAGGATGCACTCAGGTGCACAATGCTTACAAGCACAACAAGCAATATATTAAAAATCCCCATATTAACATTTTGACTGAAAAAATTGGAAAGTTTCAGTTCAGTTTACTATTCAGAAACTGAAAAAGATAACATAGAGGCAGTATAGGGTTTATTGATATAAGTAACTCATAAGTGTAAAACTGGAATTTGTAAATACAGACTACACATTAGCAATATGATATTCTTAGTGAATAAACAATAGCAGTATTTTCAAAGTTACCTTCCTTATTTAAAAGTATTGATTATTGACTAATCATCAATTTTGATGATTTAGGGATGGAATTTACTATAATCTGCTTCATTTTTATCTAAAATCTTTTGAAATGAAGATGAGCCCTTCTGGTAAGTCCTGTTCATTTGGAAGGCTGCAAAAGCTCAATGACTGATTATTTCTTTATTCATAATTTAAGCAGAAAATAAATAGCAAGATATCAAGTTATCCTACCATACATTGTTTTGATGGAGGTTTTGGAGCATTGAATTTATCAAGAGCTGACTAACCTGCAGTTACTGAGGGTCAGATAAAAAGGTCTAAATGTGTATTCACTGGAGACATTTATAAAAATAAGTGTTAGCACTCTTTTCAGGGATCTGACATGCAAGACCTAGTTGCATTCAACTTTTCTCTCTGACAATCTGAGCAGCAAGTTCGGAATGCATTTCATGTCCTCTAGTGTAACTCTCATGGCACAAAACAGCTTTCCAAGTGTTCTGAGCTCCCTAAGGGTGCATATTTTTGACTGCCTTTCTTCAAGTTGTTTTCAGTTTTTCAAGCTGAACATCTGATATTCCATTTAGACTGAGAAATGTACTTAGGTCTATATTTCTCCTCAAGTTGATATCTAATATTTCTGTTTAATAAAATTTACATACACTTTATTTTCCTTCCTCAATTCTCAGATGTCATTGAAATTTAATCTAAATCTGTATCTAGGTTTTAAGATATCTCCTACATCTTGAATGTTGCAACATATTAATTTGGTTTCAGTTTCTGGACAGAGCAGTATTTTATTCAATATATTGTAGGTAACAGTAGATAAAATACATCTTATTCTAAAACAGGAATTTTGCACTACAGGCTCCATTTATATTCTCCTCTCTAACAGCCTCTATGAGTTACTGGAGGTGCAGATCACTGTCAAGTCTGTCTTGGCAATTTGTATTTAAAACAGACCATTTCAAATCACTGAAAATTGATCCCAAATGTGGGTGTGTTGTCAGGTCTGAACATAATTTGGCATACACATATCCTAGAACAGAATATCCTTAGGGATTCACTTCCACTACTTTGTACATTACATCCTGGAAGTGTCACAGCTCACAAGCCCTCCAAGCAAGAACTTGTAAGTAAAATGTTGTAAAACTTCTGCCATTCAATAGAATAAATTACCTTAGAAGAGTTTGGTGCAGGTCAGTAGATAAAATCAGTGGAAAGGAAGAAAAGTGATCAGCCAAAAGTAAAGAGGAACAAAAGTGTGTTTACATCATCATTACCCTCTATGTGGCAGACATCCAGTTGCTCTCTATTATGGTGGGCTGAAATAAGCCCAAGCAGAAATTATGAGCCAGAGTTACAATGAGGAAGGAATTACAGCAATTAATTTTGTGACAAATGTATGTCACACACAGTTTTGTCAATGTTAAGCTTCCTTTGTTGAAGATCTTCCAGCAACAGCAAGACCACGATTTATTTTAGCAATAGCACATTGTGAGCAGAGAATATACTAGGGAAATTCCTACCAGCAGAAAAAACACTCAGTGAAGGCACAATACAGAATGGTAAAAAAAAATTCATTAGTGAAAAACAGAGTAGCTTTTGGTGGATGACACAAAAAAAAAACCAGAACAAAAGCATGCTGCTTTAGTCAAGCTTATACTTGCTTAATCTCTAGATAACAGCTCCAGGATAGGGATACAGATCAAAAGTTGTTTGCAGCTGAGCTGAATTTAATTCAAATAATATTCCAGCTGGAAAAGGAACTGGCTGTATGCAGGAGACTTTCATGGTGGTCAAGGTCCTGCTCTCCTAACCAAAGTCACCATTTGTGTCTTTCAATCTTGAAGTACTTACAAAAGCAAGTTGAGCTTAAAAAAGGTACTGCATTCAGATCATACTTTAATAACATGCCCTAGTGGATGTTTTAATTAAAAGTGGCAGTATGTTTAGAACTGTCTTAATGTTCCTATCAGAAAAATGTAGATTCAATGAAATTTCAGAAAAGTCAGAAAAGGCAACATTAGACTAATTTTAGAGGGCTGACAGTGTTTTGTATCCCAGTACAAACATCTTTAGAATCTTTCCACAGTGTTATTTCTTGTGAGTCATACACATAATTTTCATGGCTTGAAGTCACATATAAATTTCCCAATTTTAATACAATCTCAATTCTGCTATGTTAGGCAGTGCATATTTTCAGCTAGAAGTATACAGCCCAAATTTTTGCCAAAGAATTAAGAAACTGTGGTGGGTTTGACTTTGGCTCACTCAAGCATCCGCCAAGCCATTCTCTCTCTCTCCTGCCCTCCACAGGAAAAGGGAAGAAAAGATGAAAAAGCTTGAGATAAAGGCAATGACCAATTAACACCACAGGCAAAACACACTCAACTTGGGAAATAATTTTAAGTTATAGCCAGTTGCAAATGGAGTAGTATTTAAGTAAAAAAAGAAAAATTTACAAATGCTTCTCCCCTACTCTTGTCAGGATCAACTTCTTAATTCCTGATGTTTCTACTTTCCTGCCAATGACACAGGGGAATGGGAAATGGGGTTTGTGGTGGGATCATAATGCTTCATCTCTGCTGCTCCTTTCTCCTCACACTGTCCCCCTGTCCCCGAGTATAGTCCCTCCACTAAGGTATAATACTTCATTAACTGCTCCAATGTGGGCCCTTTCCACAGGCTGTAGTTCCACAACAACAGCTCCAAAATGGATCTTTTCCATGGTGTCAACTCCTTCAGGAACAGAGTGCTCTAGTGTGGATTTCCCATGGGCTGCAACTCCTGTGAGAAAAGCTGCTCCTGTGTGGGCTCCTCTCCATGGGCTGCAGTTCCTGCTAGGAGCCTGTTAGGACTCTCCAGAGAACGCAGCTTCCTTCAAGCCATTCCCATCTGCTCCAATGAGAGGACCTCACAGGCTGCAGGTGGAAAACTGTTCCAGTGTGGTCCCTCATGGGCTGCAGGGGCTCAGCTGTCTCACCATGGTCTTCACCATGGGCTACAGGGGAATCTCTGCTCTGGCACCTGGAGCACCTCCTTTCCCTCCTTCTTCACTGACTCTGGTGTCTCTCTGTCACATTTTTCTTGCTGCTCTCTCACACCCGTTCAGCAGTATTTTTTGCTTTTTGTTAAACTTGTTGTTGTAGAGGTGCAATCAGTGTCCCTGAGAGGCTCAGCCATGCCCGGGATGGGCTGGCTGGAGCTGGCTGGAGCCAGCTGGAGCCACCTCTGTCCATAACAGGACGGCCCCAGTGCCACCTCACAGGGGCAGCCCCAGCATCACTCCTGGGCAGTGCCTCGGACACATGGACACTCAAAACAGAAACAAAGAGAGTATAATTTCTCTTGTTTAAAGAATAGTTGGAGAGTTCAGCTCAAGAACATTCATGATGACTCAACTGATGTAATATTATGTAACGTTACATCAACTGGCTGTTTTAGTTACCTCATTAGAAAAAGTAATTTCACCTGGACAGAAAGAAGCTGATATAGTCAATAAGTAATTCAGAAAAATGCAATAAAATAAAGAAATTGAGGGAAACCAAACAGGCTGAAGGTGCACAGTTCACATAATCTATGGACACCACTCTATGATAAATGCTGTGACAAATGGTTCTGATGTCATCCCATTACATGGTACCAGAGGCTCAGCACTTCACTTGAATGTCAGAGAAAAAAATGGATGAAGAATTAGGACATGTAGGTAGACAACATCCAAAAATATTAAAACACCTCTTCATCATACACCTGAATATGAAAGCAGCTTCATTACACCTTGTCTTTCAAAGCAAGTGGAAAGCTGCAACTAATACTGTCCTTTCTATCAAAAGGTCATTTCCTTTATTCTCTCTAGTGGGGTCTGTGCTGAAAGACTTAAAGCAACAGGTATTGAAATATCTGGAAGGAAGAGAATATTAAAACAGTTAGTTAGCTGCTGGCAGAAGCTATACATAGTGTAACTGGAACATAATCATGGAAAGTAAAATTAATTTCTAGTAAAATACAAACATTTAGAGAAAGACTGGTGTGTCTTAGGCAAGAGAGGCTCTAAGGCTCCTAATGCTGGATATTTTCCATGGAGATTAGTTTTCACAACATGGAACCTGGTTTTGTTTTTCTGCTTTTTATCAAAGTAACACAAATCTGTCACACTCTGTGGAACAGGTTTACATTTGTTTATTTTGCTTATGTACTACTATAATATTATTTTCTTCCTTAATTTCTTGCACTTGCACATCTAATGCTGTGGTAGCCTAGTCTGACTATAGGTAATGTTACTATTGGAAGAAAAATGACTACAGAGGCAAATAGCAGCTTTCAGGGAATAGTCAGGCTTGCTTGTCAGGCCTGTCTAGCTTGGCTCTTAACTGAAACCTCAGGGCATGATGCATGACATTTAAAGTAACTCTCTCTGTTCTATCTGTGCTGAGTGCTACCTCAGTCACTGACCCACAGCATGGTCTAGTTCAGAAGATCATCCACACCCTGCCATTGGCAGAGGCACCTTTTGCAAGATGGGGTTGGTCTGAGCCCCTTTCAACCTGGCCTTGAACAATTCCAGGGATGTGACATCCACAGCTTCTCCAGGCAGCCTGTTCCAGTGCCTCACCAACATCACAGTGAAAAATTTCTTTCTAACAGCTAATCTAAGCCTGCCTTCTTTCAGTTTAAAGCCATTATACATAGTCCTATTGCTTCATGCATGTAAAAAGTCCCTCTCCAGCTCTCTTGCAGGCCTTTGGATACTGAAAGGCTGATGTACTGTCTGCCTGAAGGCTTCTCTTCTCCAGGTTGAACAACCCCAACACTCTCAGTCTTTTCCCAGTTCCAGCCCTCTGATCATCTTCGTGGCCCTCCTCTGGACTCACTCCAACACATCCATGTACTTCCTGTGCTGGTAGATCAAGAGATAAACTGGGATCTAATTTGGAAAAAAAACAAAAAGGAGCAAAACCAGCCCAACCAGTGGGGTTCTCTGAAAGAAACAAAAATGATTCATGGTAGATTTTAAAATTACATTTTTATGAGACTAGCTGACAGAGTGGAAGGAAATCAGGGAAGCTCTCTCATGAACAGAAGGTCTTTTTCAACTCAAAATTGTTAAATGCCTTTGAGCAACATCCAAGTCAAAACACACTTTCAATGCCCCAAATTATTCTTGAGTAGTACTACTACAAAAGTGCACATGGTCACTAGAAGGACTAAAATGTATCTGAGGTCCAATTAGTTACGATTTCCAGCTGTTCAGAACACCTTCATCAACACATATTTATATAAATATGATAATAACTTCAGCAGCCCCAAAGAAAAAAACAATCCTCAAAAAATACTCATCATATTTGTATCTAAATGGATCTGTGCTCTACAAAATCTGATTTTAGGATGGGTAAAGGAGTCTGCACAGCTAATTGTAGCTGCACTGGAGTTTGTACTCCACAGACTCTTTGTCACTAATTATAACAATGAAAATAACATATAGCAGGACTCTGGTCTCATCAAATATCTAAAAAGCTTGAAAAAGAAAGCTCACTTAAAGCTATTTACATGGATTTTGGCCTAAATTTAATTTAGAAGAGAATGAATGGAAGGTCTAAAAAATTTATTTGTTCAGATATCACTGAAAATACACATTTAAAGAAAATACTGAACAGTAAGAAGCCAATAGTCCAACTGCAATTTTAAATACCTGTTAGGGCTTACAGACCTGGAATCTGCAATACATTAACTTATGAAACAGATGAAGGACAGCAAGGAACACAAATGGTGAAATGCTTACATGGGTTTCTTTAGAGAAGCATTTTCTTCAGACAAGAATGACATTACACACTGTTTTACATTTCTGAAAAACTACATTTGAAAGAACCAGTAAGCCATTTCCAAATGTTATTTTGTAAAGACAGAATGAAGGGCAAAAAGTAAGAATGACACACTGTAATTTATAAACTATTGTACAGTTGTGCACAACGGTATGTTTTCATTGTTATTTTAATAATATTCTGTTAGGTATAAAATAATGTGGAATCCCATTGTGTATCTCAGAAAAAGAGAAAAAGAAAAGGAAGACCAACAGTCACTAGAAAAAAACACCACACAATCCTTTTACATGGTTAGTGGTTATAGGAAGTAATAACTTTATCAAATTTCTAAGAAGTTCTGTGAGGGAAGTGATTCCCCACCTTAAAAATGGAAGAGCAATCCTTGAAGAGCCACTACATTCATCAGAGTGCATGAGACAATACCTCAGTCTTGTGGAAAGGCCTAGATCATTAATCCCTATAGACAGTGACATCTGAAGAGTGTATGTTTCTACAAATCACCAGATCTTCCTCTTTACTGTCACTGGTACGTGAATCACAGGTTCTCAGCAGCAGCACTTAGTGGACTCCCAAATACCCCATCTTTTCTAACCCCACTCATGATGCCAAGAACAATATCAATATCCCATTTATTCACTACTGCCAAGCTTGTCTCCTTCTGCCAAATGATGTTTTATCTCATTTCATTTGCAACTTTCCAGTGTGCTGTTCTTGTCTAGGAAGATAGAGAAGGCTTCAGATATTTAATTTGAAAATGCTACAGTCATAGCAAAATTATTCTTTTGACAAGCTTTAGCTGAAAAAAAAAATCAAATATAGGATCACCCCACTTGCTTTCAGTTGCATAGCAAGGCTTCTGGAATTAAATTTCCTCCATGCAATTAAATCCATTTTGAAATGTAAAAGTAACACTTACCACAAAAGGGCTGAAAGCTTTCCTTGTTTATCTTGTTTTAGCATTTCTCAGTATTTGGGATAAGAGTAATGAGATTCCCCTGATTTAAAATTGCAAATTTGCCTGCCTCAGAAAGATGAAAACTGTATCTGTGTTTGCTGTATCAGGGGGCTATTGATAGTTTATGGTAATCTGGACAGCTCAGGAAACGCTTATCATCCAAGCATACCTACACCATCCCTCCTAGGAAGAAATACTCTGGCGAACACTACATTGCACCATTCCTGAATTAACTTCCATTCCAGAGCTCCCACCTACCTTCCCACTGCACTGTGGCCCAAAGGTGTTTTCACAGCTTGTCACACTGTCACACCGTCACACCGCTGGCTTACTTGACACTATAAAAGATGCTAATGGCCGTGTCTAGGAAGTTGATGTTTTTACCCCTTAATTATCAGAGAACTAGTTAAGTTTGTCTGCCAGCTCTGTGGAAGGTTGGGGGAGCCAAAACACTTTTCCCCTTGGTCATAGGGTGGCAGCCACGATGACAGTGTTCAGACTGCACACCTGCATGCCTCCCTGAGAAATGCTGCAGCAGGGTGTGCTCAGCCAAATTGTTTTCATCTGCACCTTCCTCTGCACATCTCAACCCAGACACAGCAAAATTTGCACTGAGCTGAGAGTCACAAGGTGCACAGCTCCATGTCCTCACTCCTTTGATTTCTAGGCAGGGAACACAGTGATCACTAAAAGCAAAGCAGCTGGATTTTTCACTTTAATGATGCAACTAGGAAGTCTAACCTCTTGAAGGATCTATTATTTTTTTTTAGGAAAAAGGAGAATGTTGAGAAAGAAGATTTACTTGCACAAACATGCTTATTTCAGTTGTAGCTGGCTGCTCAGTGACTCTTGGATGAAGTGAGAAAGGCTAACCACATTATGTGCCTAACTTCTCAAAATGTAATGGGAAGGCTTCCTTATCACAGCCCCTAACTTAAAACATCCAGCAATCTAAAATTAATATGACAGTCTTCTGTGGCAGGGAAATGTACAACTTACATATTTCTGAATATATTTTATTTAATAAACTATATCCTTACTAGTGAAGGCACTAAAATTAGGTATTTTTAATTTGTAAGGTTTTTTCTTTCTCTGCTCCCCTGTTTCCCACTGCTCTGATCCCCCCTGCTCCATTAAAAATGGGGTAAAGGAAAGTAATTTCTATAATTAGACAGCTAAGTTGCCATGGTAGTTGGAAAAACCCCAGCAAGTCTCTCCCACCCACTCTGTGAGCTGTTGGTACAGGAGGCACCGGTGTGCTGGAAGTGCAGAGCCCCTTACAGAGAAGATGGGATTAAACACAGGGCAGGTGCAAACCCAAATACTCTGCACTTGTACCAGAAAGCCTGACAGGAATACAGGCTTCTTCAGGGAGCCATGGTACTTTATCATTTCTAAGGACTAACACTCCCAGCAGTTTCTGCTTCTTGTTACACAGACTGCAACCAGAGGGTTCTGTACTGCCCCATTTGTGGTACAGGAATGGACTGTGCACCCCTTTTAGAGATGAGAATAAGAATGGTTTTAATCCATCTTTCTGTGGGCTGAATTCTAGTTGGGATCAGTCCCTGTTCAATGGTCTTTTTTTTAACCTCTGTGGAGCATATACCTGATCTGCAGTGCCTCTAGAGTGTCCCAAGCCATATGGTCCCCTAATGATGCTCTTCTCTGACAACAGATCTTTTCACCCAAATACTGCCCCAATCGTCCCAACACCAAATCTCACAAAGAAATCTAGAGAGGACAACACTGTGGCTGTCTTTCCATACCACAGGGAGAAGCTCCAACACTGATTAACTAAACAGTCATTCAGTCCTGGACAGGAATTCAACACTGATCAGTAAACTAGCAAACACTAATTTGCAAGTAAGAAGTCGAAATTCCCAAGTATTCTGCTGAATTTGGGTTTTAGAAAATGCCTTAGATAACAAATATTTTTCAAGGCATACAAGAATATCTATGTTAGTGAGAAAAAAGCTGTTTTAGAATACAAAACACTATTTAGGAGTAAAGGCTAATTTAAATGGTATTTCAGACATTAAAAAAGTCTGAGTTTATATTTCATATTAATGAAATACTATTAAATGTAATCTAAACAATTTAATGGTTGACTGGGTTAATTAGCATTTTTCAAAGACTGATAATTAATATTTTTTTAACCTCAAGGTCATAACTCAAAGCCAAGATCTTACTAATTAAAGCAATGACAGTAATTAGGAGGACAAAGATAGCATTTTCATTTGAAGATCTTAATATTTTACTTCAGCATGTATTTCCTCAAAACAGCTACATGTTAAGTGACAATTTTTAAGACCTGTGTTACAAAGAAGTAGGCTGAGACACTGATAGAAGACATTTTCTTCAATCATCATAATAGAATGCAAAAAAAGATTTTGCACACAGGCTGGTAAACTGTCATGACAACATTGCAAGACTGGTATGTCCCTTTTTATCTTCTTCCAAAATGGAAGTACCACTGCTGAGCTTGACACAGTCTCACACAAACACCTAAAGGTGCTTTCAGTGGAGCTAGTAAGGGTAAAAATAATCAGAATCACTAAGACCACTGAACAGTTCACTTATTTAATTAAAACTTCCTTTTACTAGAAATTAACATATTAAGTACAAAATTGCTCCTATAGTACTCAAGAACATAAACTCACTTTTCATACAAAAGTAATTAATCTATTGATTTATTTTTCTTAACTAGCCTACACAAATCCTGCATAGGGTGTATTGACATTATCAGTTTAGGGCAGTTTGAATCCCAAGAGCTTCATCTACAAGTATCAGATCAAAGAGCTCCTTTCTCAAATGATTTATTTTCTTTTCCCTCATTTACTACTATTTGTATTACTTTAGCACAAGAGAGATCCGCAGCTAAGATCATGCACCCAAGATCCCAAGATCTTTCCACAGGATCCTTCCAGTTGATCTAATCAAGACAACTGAATAGCAGGAACAGTATTAGGACCCTTCTTTGAATTGGAGAAAAACATCTACATAGGGAAGAAACTTCCTGGTGGTTTAGCATGAAATATGCAGGGAAAATTCAGTTTGGTACCTTAACAGCCCTCCAAGTGGTGCAGTAAGAAAGAGGATTCAGGTACCTAAACAAAAGCAGCTTGTGCCAGTTTGAATAGTCTAAACATTGACACCATCTGAGACATTTTTGTGGGGCTGGCAGGGACAAACAAGGAATGAGACCTGAGCTGAGCCCTTTTTGAGGAACAGCTTCAAGCCAAGCAGGCTAATTTAGAGAATTTCAAAGAGCTACATGCTCAGTTCCCTAAACTTGAGTTCAACCTCTGATTCATGCCTGAGAGAAAATAGTCTCCAGTATTTTAAACAGAAAGATTTAAGTAATCTGTACATTTTGGTTTTGTTTGGTTTTGAGTTCCACTTGCAAAAGATGGTGGAAAACAGACATGCTGCCACAATGAGGTCATCATTAGAAAATTCTCCTTTCATACACAAAGCTGTAAACATATGGCAATGTTAATGATTCAGTGTCATCTTTCTTAGTTTTCTTCTGGTGACCTATACAGTCACCATCTCAACTCCTTATTAGTATACAAAAATTTGCAATTAATAATATAAAATCTGGAAAATGTATGCAAAAAAGCAAACTCTTTATAATTACATGCTTTCAGAGAAAAGATGGTGCACTATATCACATATTATGTTTTTTTCAAGTTTGCCTCTTTTCTATGAAACCAATTAAAAAAAAAGTATGAAAGGAAAACCATCAAGTAAATGAGGCATAAATGGACAATATTCCTGTGCAGATTCCTTCTGCACATGCACCTCTTCTAAATTCCCTTAAACATATTGTACTTAATACCTCATGGGACACCTAATTCTTGCAATAATTTTCTTCAGTTTTTTCAGTACTTTTCAGGGCATCTAGAAAAGTTTGATTTCTGCTACGAAATCTAGAAGACATCTTTATCCTCTGATCATAAGGAATTTACATAAAAACAACATAAAAATAAACATTGTTGGTTAAAATCACAGGACTGAAAAGATACAAAATTCCATCTTGTTGTACTTACAAAATACTATCAAGTATAGCCAGTGCAATTTTGTATGTCTATACTCTCATGGAAGTGTATCTGTCCCTGTCAGCTTCAGCAGTTTGGATCAGACAAAATACATACAATGGAGCTCAAATCCAAATCTGTCTGTTTGACATTGCAAGATATTTGGAGTGGAAATCAAAGACTTCACAGTTCTATAAACCAGAGGCTTCCTGTGATGTGTCAAGCACCCATGCCCTGCTTCTCTGGGCAAAGGCCTTAAATCATTCTTTTGCTGACAGATGTCAGGGAAAAATAAGGGTTGTTTATCTTCATGTGTTTATATATTTTCTACAGCCTATTCACATTAAATGCAACAAAGCATCTTGGAAAACATGCTACTGACGTAATTCTGTGCTGTGGCTGAAAAACATTAAAAAACATTTATCTAGCCTTTGAAGTGCAATCTTTTTAGTCTCTGTTCTAAATACGAAAATAAGTAAAAATGGAAGCTTTCTTGTTAGCTGTCCTATCCTTATCTCCTTTTTTCCCAGCAAACACAAAGGAAGCACAACGAAAGCTGGACTAGCAAGTGGACAGTAATGTACCATAGAGAACTACACATCTGCTGGAAAATTTTGTGGCATAATAGAAAGAGAAAATAGAACTTGGCACAGATGTTTATATAAGAAGTTTTACCTGCATCTGCATTTTTTTTTTCTGAAGACTATGGGCCAAATTCTTTAGCTTTTAATATTCAGTCTACGGCAGCCCAGAACAGAGTCCTGATTCTCAGTGCAATTGTTTGACACCATATGTCCATGCCTGAACATTGAAAGCAAGTTCACTTTTCCCCATTTTATTAAGCCCTTATCTGTATTGACATAAATATGTTGCCATGTCATATTTGAACACAGTGAGGCATTCCTCATAGATATGTTGAGTATTCCTGGCTAATATCTCTTTAATGTAGTACAAAGCAGATCTGTAACAGCCTAACACAGATTAACACAAATGACTCATTTTTTATTAATATATGCAATAAAAAAGTGCCTAAACACCTGCTGGCTTCCAGACTGAGCTATTTTTGTCAGATGTTTTAAAAGAAATTGTCAAGGTACTTTCAAACAGAAAGATCAAAGTTCCTATGATGAATTCAAAGGCATTGACTCTCCACATTCAATTCTCTGTTGCACATTCAGTTCTCTGTTGCACAAATAATAATGGATGTGCCACAGAGCTGATGAAATCCCGGGAGCTGTAGAAGGGTGGTGTGGCTCATCTGACATCTGCTCTTCCCATCCACACTTAGCAAGAAGAACATGAGAGCCCAGCATGGGGCAGTGGCCCAGGGCAGGCAAGGCAGGGACATGCTGTACAAGAGCAGTTCCTTTTTGGCTGCAGCACAGTTCTGCTCTGCCAAGTCAGGCAGCTTCAGGGGACAGAGTCATAAAATAATCTAGGCTGGCAGGGACCTCTGAAAGTCATCTGGTTCAATCCTTTGGTCAGAGCAAGGGCAGCTTAAAAGTTAAAGCTAACTTTAAAGTAAGATCAGATTGCTCAGGGCCATGTCCAGTCAAGTTCTGAGTATCACCAAGGATGGAAATGCTACAGCCTCTCTCAGAGATCTGCTCCAATGCTTAATCACCACCTTACCTGTAAATTATTTTTCTTAATATCAGAATAGAATTTCTTTGTCAACTGGTAAAGTTGAAAATAGCAATACATTCACACTCCTTTCTAAGCAGTACTGAGCAAACCCAGCTCTCAGCCTCCCCACCTTGCAAACCCTAATCATCTTGATGACCCAACTTACTGCATGGTGCCAGTTTCACTCCTCTACTGTTTTGCAGCTTCCTATCTGCAGTGGTGAAGGGCTCTTGTGAAAGGGAAAGAATTATTTTTTCATGAGCAATGGCCTCAGGGTATTGGATTTCTGTCTTTCTTGTATTTTTCTTGTATGGAGAAGTTACCCCCTTGGTTTTGGTTCTAGAAGGGACTGCTGAGATCTGTGGCTTGAATTTAAACCTACCTAATTTTAGTTATCTAATATGCAAAACAATACCTGTTTATATTGATTACATGAGAAGAGAGTATAGCTGGGGACTTGAAATAGCCACATCAGTTAATAGCCAAAGGTAATGTGAAAGATGGACTAGGACCTAATGTAATACAGAAGGGAGACAGATAAATCTGCCCAATGATGGTGTAACAAATGCCTCATTTGATGTAACAGCATCATCTTTGAACTCTATCCCTTTCTCTTTGTGTTTTTTGAAAAGAGAATGGCCAAGGCAGACCATTTTAAGCATAAGTCAGACCCAAAAATCAAGAGTTGAGACAAAAGAACTCCAGTTATGAAGGCTTTAAAGAAGGTCAAGCCAGAATTCTTTCCTCTATCTTCTAATTCTCCACCTCATTTCCTATAAGTATAATAATAATCACTTTGCCACTCCCAGCAAATAGCCAGTCAGTTTAATATGCCTCCAAAGGCAGGAGCTCTTAGCAGGGAATCAAGGTTTCATTGGGCTGGGACAAGAACCCAGCAAACACTAAAGGGATGCAGAAGCACTGAAGAACTAACAAAACCCCTTGGACAGTGAACTGGAAATTCACAATTTCTCCAAAACTCATCTCACAGAGATTCCAAATACCTCTTAGATGGTAGTAGCACTTGAAACACTGAGCTGTGCAGGATTCAAACTGGACCTATAAGGGAAGAGCTTTATGCATGACTAGAAATAGCTTGAGACATCTCATGTCCTTAAAGAACTTCTGCTGCATCTTTCAAAATGAGATGAAAGACAAGCTTATTAACTCAAATGTTAACATTTTTAGTAGTTTTCATCAGCAGATGTCCTGCTTATAAGAAATGGGAGAAAGATTCCATAACAGGCTCTGAATATACACATTCAAATGACTACAAAACTGTTTTCAGAAAAATAGGTTTTCTTAGCTGAAAACATAAAAATGAACATTATAACACCATCCAAATTCACTTCTTAGTGCAAATGTTTTGCAGTATAAAAATTATTTTCCATAATCCTTTTGCAGGATTGGCAAAGCAAATGAGTCATAATGCCAATGCAACAGAAATCTGAAGTCTGTTCCCAGCTCTGCTTAAAGTGACCTTGAGGAAGCTGTCCAATATTTTGTGAAAATGAACCACTGAAAGATACTGTCAAAGTTAGAAATATGAACCATGTGTAATGTGAAGGAAATAGAAATATTAACAGCAATTAAGAGGAGAGCTGGAACTGAAATTTATGGTTTCTGGGCTTCCTATCAAATGTATCTTTGTACATAATAACAGGGATAATAACAAGGACTGTCTGTGTCTCTTCCGCAGTTCTGATTCGGATAAAATCACATGCTCTGACTGTGTTGTTGATCTTAATGCTCTATATGAAATAATTGGGAGCAACTAAGAATATTAAATGATGGAAATCTGAAGGCCCAAACCAGAATCAGTTGCACATAGATTATTTCTTCTTCTCCTGGAAGGCATATCCTTTCATTTTTCTCTTTTGCAACTATGAGACAATTTTAAGAAGGCAGACTCAAAATATATTTCTCCAATTTAACAGCACCTCAGATTATAATTTCACTGAAGATATTTTTCAAATCTTTTTAAATAATCAAAACCCTTAAGGACAAAATATATAATGTCTCCCACTGCAATACAAGATTCTCCCTTCTCCTAAAAGAGATCCCACTGGAAAAGGATAAATAGCAATCTTGCATTGCCTAAGTGAACCATTATTTGTGCTGCAAAACTTAAGTATTAATCATAATGGCTCCAAACAAAATAAATTCCACTTGATGCTCAGGAAATTTTCAGCATTCACAACACTCAATTTTTTTACTTGCAATATGAAGACCTGAGACACTGTGACATAAGCCACTACAGAACTACTTTTACTGCTATCTTGAAAGTAAACCTGAAAATATTGGTGTAGACTTGTCGTTGTGCTGGAATAATGACAAATAAGAAACTGATTAGACCCTATCTAGTAGGTTATGGAAACAGGACAATTGTCAACTCATCTGCTGTCGCTTCAGACGTCAAAAATGTATACTTGATAACAGCCTAATACATTGTTACATGATGTGACTTGAAGTCTTCTGACACTGAAAGGGTTTAAAAATTTTTATAGAGAACAAAATTTATTAATAGTGAATTATATGTCAGTATCATGCTGATTCTCTAATCAGCAAAAAAATGTGTTTAAGAGCATGTCCTACAAGATTTAAGAGGGATATTTAGTTAAAAGTCGCCACAAGCACTGATAGTATTAAAGTGGACTTTGAATTGTCATTTTCTGAGGGTAGTTTAAAGAAAGCTAATAAACATCAAAGTGATCAAATCATGTCAGCTCTGGAGTGGAGTTCTCCTTGGATCCTTTTTCTGTCAACTTTGTGTGTATTAAGAGTATCATCAGACATGACGGCCTATTCTCTCACTTGCAGGCAGTTAAGCCAGAAGAAGCTTGAGGGACTGACAGGAGTAACTTTGATATGAAATAAACAGAAGAAGAAAACTGGATCCAATGTTTGGAAAATTCCCCAAGAGTGTAATTATTTGTTTGCTTATCCTGGCAGAGAAGTAGAGAGATAATAACACTGGTCAAAGGTCTTCAAAGAGACTGGGGAAATGGCAAAGCAATGAACTACATTTTGTAATTAGAAGAGACAGCAGCTCTGTTTCTCAGACCCTTTTCCTGATTTTAAGTCAGAAGCCAATCTTTTCGATTTTCCTTTTCATCAATAACTATTTTCATCCTGTGATATAAAAGGTTTCATGCTGTTGTTTGGTGCCTGCAGAAATGTACTATATATGCACCTCTCTGTCTATAAAATATTGCATCTGTTTTCTACATAGATATGGCCTGAAGTGAAGAAAGTTCTCCCTAAGCAATCTGTAGACTTCAAGCTTTCTTCTTCCTTTTCAGTAGTGAATTACTCCTCTGTCTATGCCCCAGTATTGTGTTTCAATGTTTTCTGCTGGACAGATGGGGGATAAATATTGCTTTGTCTGGATTTCTGATTTTTTTTTTTTTTAATTAGAGAAGGTGGACTTGTAAAAATTCTTAAAATGTATTTATTAAAATTTTAATTTTAATTTATAAGTGAAATATATAGAGTCTATCAATTTTATGAAGGGCTTCTTTTCCTGAAGAGTTTAACAAAAATATCTCTATAAAAGGGAAGTAATTAATTCACCTTTTTAAGAGAAACATCCTCCTACATTTGATGCTATTTCATTTGTCATCTGCTTTAATGAATCAAGACATTATCTCCAAGACATCTTTGGATGAACTATAAATTAACTGTACTACAGAATCACATTTCATTTAGTAGACATACAGAGCTTCTTCAAGGAGTGCCGCCTCAGCACACTTAGCAAAAAACTCCATTTTGGTTTAACAGCATAGTTATATTTTATAATATGTAATAAAGAATGTGAGAAACTCATTCAGCATTAAAAATAAAGTAAGCCTCTAATCATCAGTTGTGTGAAAACAAGATCCAAGAGAGTCCCAAAACTTGGGTACGAGCAGCTGAATAAAAAGAAACATAAGTCAAGGATTTCTGGAGCTTGATGGATGCATTTGAATATGGCACTGTTCACTTTATTCAATGTTTAAACTATGATAGGTCTACTGTGACTATAATGTGCTGTATCTAAAGATTGCTTAGCTGCCTGGAAAAATCTTCTCTTATGCCTGGGAGTTTTCAGTTATAACTACTGAAATTTCTACTTTGAGGGGGCAAAGCTAATTCAGAAGATGTAATTTATTTCTTGATTTTTTTTTTGGTGGTAAAAGGACTTATCATTTTTCCTACTCAAATACACTGAAAAGAACTCTACTTTAACTTTTTTTTTTTCCTTAAATAGAGCTACTTTGCTGTATTACACATTCACAATTATCATGGTGAAACAGAAATTAAGAAGCAAATCTAGCAGGTGAGTTAGAGGATTGAAGGCTTTCCACTAATACCATAACTGGATACCCCTATGTGACTTGCTTTCAAGCATTCCAAGGAGGCTTGAAACAAATCTATAGAAATCAAAATGTTGCAGGGGAAATTACCTTTGCACTTGTCCTCATATACTATGGTCTTCTAAAAGGGCACAGAGTTATGCAAACACCTGTTATTGACCTTTTTGTTTTTCAAGGGAGATCCAGAATGACACCTACCATGAAACAGTAATGCAGCATTCAAAGTTACTGAAGGAAACCATATGAGGACTCTTAGGGAGTGTTATTGGTCTCCCAAAAGGATGGACAAACTATCAGATATTTTTTGTCTTCAGTAAAATCAGCACATACCCCCCATCCCTAACCACAGCATCATAGAAACCTCTAGAAGGACTGATAAGACTGAAAGTGAACCATTTTTACCCACAGGGGTAAGACACTTTTGTATCAGTAAAGACTTTTTAATATTTCAAGTCCAGATAAAAGTTTCAATAGAATCCTATGGACACTGGAAGCAAGTTAGAGTTAATGCTACAGTTTCTTAAAAAATGGTGTTTAGAGATGCTTGTAACACATGGTTCTATTGCTTTAAATACACACAGACAATAAAACGGAAATATTTCAAATGCACACTGAAATTTTATCTAAATTGGAACATAATTACTGTGACTGAAGAAGTCTCATTACTGTTAGTGCTCAGTAGGTCTTGTCTCTCCCTGGGGGAAAAAACAATGGCTTGAGGATGCTGTAAGTAGTGTGGCATCTTCCTACAATTAGCACAGAGTTTTCTAATATTAGATGCATTTATTTCCTAACTTTGTGGGAAGAAATTCAACACAAGTCTCTTTTTGAAAACCCTGCTGTGCCAGCATTATCTGTGTTCTAGTATTTTATAACAGCATTTCCCAGGTATAAATAAGATGTCAAGTGTAAATTAACACTGGAAACATGACCTGCCCTGTTTTTGGCTGCAAACTGACAGCTCCACTGCATATGTCAAATGTGAACCACCCTCCCAGCTAACTAGAGACTCAGGACTGGCATATTGCTGAACTGCAAAACTTACTAACAAAACATCATTCTAAAGAACAAGGAGTCCCAAACAGTTCTATAAACTCTATTTTTCACTTCTTAATTAATTTGAAAAACATTTTTACAGCAGTACTTCTTAAAAATTAATTTTCCAGGGCTTCACAAAATCTCCCTGTGTAGCCAAACCCTCAATCAGCCCTCTACCTCAGACAATTAACTGCTTTTCCCACACCTTCTTTCACAATGTCAATTCGATTCTGCTTTGTCCCTTCTTTCCTCATGATCAGAGAAAAACGACCTGGGATAAACTGCAGATGGTTATTTTATCAACCACCCTACCAGAAATTAATATCTGAAAAGCAATCCTGCTAGTTTTTATCGTAGCCTTATAGAATGGAAAAATAAGTTCCCTTCCTCTTAACCTTCTGATTAAATAAAGGTTATAGTATCTCCTCTTAATTTTCTTTTTTTTCACTAAGCAATTATTGTAAATGAAGCCTTTCTTCTCAATAACTTCTGATCTTTATCTTGCAGGTCCCAATCCTCCCCAAAGTACATGGTCTAGAAGCAGAAACACTACTTCAGCTGAAACCCTCCAGTGCCATCTCTTTCCCCTTTCTTAAAGATTCTATGCAAAATCCTTCCAAACTGCAAATAAATCAAAATGTCTAGTACAAAAATAGATGATACAGGCAGAAGAAAAATGTTGTTAAACCTGTATGTCTTCATTTACCAAACTTATCTTCAGATCACCAAAAAAGAGGTTTCTAGTTCAAATGGACTAAAAAAGATCTGAGAATCTTGAAGACTTGTAGTTTAATGCTTCATGTCAGATAAAAGTAAAGATGAAAACCTCCTATTCCTTTTTATACAAATGATAAAGCCATACCCTTCATGAACCCCAAGAAGAGCAGGAAGAAGGAAAGCATTTTGGAAATTCATGCCATCAAATCAATAGACAGAGCATGATCACAAACATTACAGACTAGCAAGAAAATAAGACAAACTCTTCTTTCATGTTGATTTTCATTACGACATTTTGTGTATTGACTCATCAGTCATGGCTAAACATAGTTCATACAATTGAACTGAAATACCTTTTAGCTCTTTAGAGTGACAGACTCATCCATGGCCCTTTTCATTTGACAAGTGAATACTTGATCAACACCTTAGGTTTCAGTATATTTCCAGCCCAGTGGCCAGGCACTAATATCCACTGCTATTTTATCTTATTTCTCTACTCTCCAAAATAAGATTTCTGCTTATATGTAACCACTGCAATTCTTTGCCAATACACTTTTTCAACAGCATTCTTATTTCACACAGGCAAGTTAACACCATTACTGATTCTCACCCAGAAAGAATCTATTTTGCTATAGATTTGGAGGACATTGGTGTTGGCTCCTGAACTGAAGTTGAATGCAAGTTACAGGAGTAGAAAGGGAAGATGGCATCATTCCTAATTCACATAATGGGATAATTTCAGTCTGCACTGTCTTCCACAGAACTTTCAGTGCTTCTCTAGGACCTGCCAGAGCCTGGTGGCAATAGGAGTAGCAGTGCATTGGCATATGGTTACAGAACAGGTATGGATAGGAGTCAGCACTATTTCTAGGTGACATGAAAGGTTCAGTATTAAATCAAATGTGTCTTACCTCAGGAATTAATATAGATGGCAGCTATGTATAGGAAGTAGCCATTTACTGAACAGCTAATTAGAATACACCCCAAAATAAACAAGAATAATGAGTCATTACTGCAATTATTAATTTCTGTGCCAGTCACTTTGCCTCCTCAGAGTACATTAATGTACTTTAAAGATGGCAAGCACAGCTGAACAAACATCATATCACACCTGAAATTACTGAAGCACAAAAATGAATGCAGTGTGTATTGATGACTTGAATAGCAATATGAAGTCATTACTGAAAGTCAACAAACTAGGTGCTGTTATATGTCAAAGTCTAGGTCATCCTTTGGAAAGTTATGCAAAATATGTATTCAAACTGCAGTTACATGTCTAGATAATAAATATATTGGCTATATAGGTTCAAACATCTGGTCCATGTGCAAATATGTCCAACAAGAGAGTATATATATATTCCATGCATAATAGAGGTATATATGTGCTTGAAGTGTTTCAAGGATTGACATTTGCACTACTTCAAGCCCATTCCAGGTTTTTCATATGTGCACAGCTTATTAACAAATACAGAGATGGAAGTTATCTCTGAGTCTACGGTTCTGGAGTTCAGCAGCCCTCTGGTGTGGGAAAATTCATTCTTTTCACTACCTGTTCATTGCACTCTTCCAGGAGCAGCTTTTGAGTAACTCAGTGACCAGCTATTTTTACCACAGCTATCTATTGTTCTGTGGAAAGCTGACCTTGCTTTAACTCCCTACAGCCAAATACCATTCATGAAGAGAATTTCATCATCAAAATTTCTGTCACAATTTTTTTGGGCTGGCTTTGTTTATGCAAGGTCGACATTGAAAACTGAACATTTTTTTACTATTGCAATATTAATGATTTTACATCCATTTTCATTAAAAGTGTAAGCAGATACTGCACTACCTGTAAAGACTAGCTATTGATTAATGTTAACTTCAAACCTCAATTACTTTGGTATTTAAGCAAAGTGATACAGGCAAAAATGTACCTGAATTCTATGATGCAAATATGCTTCTGCAGAATCATTAGAGGATAACAAAGAAAAGCAACAGAAACATTTTTTATGATAAAGAAAAAGTCATAATAAATATTTCTCAGAGGTCTTTTATCACTTCTCTTTTGACAATGTAACTGTCTAAATGAAGTTGTATAACATCAGCAGACCCATATAAAACAAACATGTCATGTCAACAAATGACAGCCACCCACTAGCAAACACTGTGATAGATCAGAAATAATACAAGAGTAGGATGAATCCCAGTGGCATTTCCAAATTAAACCCACAAAATATTGACTGGGAGCAATTTGGAACAACCACCTGGTCTCAGTATATTAAGATTTTAAAATCTGATCGTAACTGAGCTAAATAAGTGCAACATATGTTTTGCAGGTTTAGCCATATCCCAGAAATGCACTTGAAAAGAGATATAGTAATTCTTTATTGAAGGTTTTGTGGCATTGGAAAATAGCAGGAAAACTATAGAACATTTGAAATCACCCTTTGCCTTTCTCTTCTGATAGGATTTTTAATATATTCTCTTTTTTTTGTACAAGAAAACAAATTCATTGCGTAGTATACCAAGACAGAATATATGTTTTAATATCAGACAAAAAGATGTAAGAGTTCAATGTGATTTCAGTTTTTAAAATTTCTTAGATTACTCTGGAAATGTCTCCTGTAACTTAGTTAACTGAAACCTTTAACGATCCTTGTAAGTGAAGCCAGTACATGTGATTTGATCCAAATAATAATAAAGAGGAGTGGACAAGGGAGAAAATGCTTTCCACTTAAAACTACTAGACACTCTTTGTTGATCCTTAAATAAAATCCACCAATAAAAATGACTGTCATTTATTCCAAGAACTGAAGTCCTGATTTGGGTTGTGTTAAAAGTGTTACTCTCTTAGGTCCCAATGGAGAGATGGACCTAGTATTGCCTTACCTCCACAACAGGCTGGCTGAAATGTGTGACAACACCTGACAACTTTACATCCTCCTGGAACAAGGTTTACATTTACCTTTACCCATACCAAGCTCCAGTGAGCAGTGTGTGGGATTGTGGACAGAAAACTGCTTTGGGCATCTTTCCACTCTCATACAAAGCTACTCAGTTCAGCCCTGTATAGACCATGAAGCACATTTCCAACAAATATGACAGGTAGGAGGAGGCAGTTCCCAGCAGTAATAATGACTATTTCTCACAAGGTGTTTAGGGCATAAGTGAAGAAATTTCTCACCTCAGGAAATGAGGAGGACAAAACAGAACTCAGCCTCACCCCCACACAACCCTTTTGTAATCTGGGAGGGGAAAAAAATCACAGAATGGATCAGGTCAGAAGGTACCACAGTGGGTCGAGTTCCAGCCTCCCTGCTCAAGCAGGGCCATCCCCGAGTGCATCCCATAGAATTGCATCCAGACAGTTCTTGAGTATCTCCAGCGAGGGAGGCTCCTCATTCTCTGGGCAACCTCTATGTGTGGTCATCCATACAGCCAAGAAGCTTTTCATCATGTTCTGGTGGAACTTCCTGTGCATCTGTTCCTGTCTGCTGCCTCTTGTCCTATTGCTTGGGACCACCGAGAAGCACCAGGCTCCATCTCCTTGGGACTCCCTCTTCAGACACTTGCATACATTAAAGAGGTACCCCTCAGGCTTCTCAAGGTTAAATAGGCCCAACTATCTCAGCTTTTCCAAGAAAGGAAGAAAGGAAGAAAGAAAGAAAGGGACAAAGGAAAAGAAAGAAAGGAAGGAAGGTAGAAAAAGAAAGAGAAAGAAAGAAAGAGAGAAAGAAAGAGAGAAAGAGAGAAAGAAAAGAAAGAAAGAAGAAAGAAAGAAAGAGAAAGAGAAAGAAAGAAAGAGAAAGAAAGAAAGAAAGA
>QUSF01000001.1:21032050-21249489 GCA_003676055.1 Chloebia gouldiae | reverse complement strand
AAAGAAAGAAAGAAAGAAAGAAAGAAAGAAAGAAAGAAAGAAAGAAAGAAAGAAAGAAAGAAAGAAAGAAAGAAAGAAAGAAAGAAAGAAAGAAAGAAAGAAAGAAAGAAAAAGAAAGAAAGAGAAAGAAAGAAAGAAAGAGGCTCACTGGCTCTCACTGGCCTGGCCAAATCAGGTGGCTGTCAGCAATGCTGTATCACAACAGCACTGTTGCCATATCATTCACTTCACAGAGATAAGCTGCATTTAAACTGGAAATACACAGAAGTATTCTCGACAAGGAAGCAGTTGGTTAGGCTGTTGGTTAATATTTGTAATTTTTCTGAAGCTTTTCTTTAGTTACTTAAAATAAACCCCTACGCATATCCTGCCCAAGCTGCTCTGTCAGAGAGGAGTGAGTGTGCCATCAGGTTTTCTCTGCCAGTCATGAAATTGCTCTATTAAATCCTCATGCTGGTGTGGAAAGAAGAGCCTGCTCCCAAGCCTCTGAGAGCAGGCTCTCTGCTCTCTCCTCGTTGTCACAATTTTTTTAAGCTGACACTACTTTTCACTTTGGAGGTGAAAACATTGTGCACCATGTGATAGGCTACCAAGCTTGCTTACAGTGCTGTGAAGAGCTGACAGAAAAGCCAAGCTTATCAAATGCTTATGTTTCCCCTTTCCCACTAAATTTTCACACATCAAACTCTGGCTGAAAAAAAGGGAGCATGCAAATCTGCAAAATTTCACAGGAAAGTGATATGGACCCTATAGATTAATGTACAGACAGACACAAAATGCATTTTTAACTATAAAACAACTTATAACTCTATGTCAAGTCCACCCATCCAGTGAACAGTTATTACAGTAGTTTCACTTAATCAAAATTATGTCATTCCATAAATTTGCAGTTTAGACATTTTAAGTGCAGAAGCTGGAGACATTTTATGCGTGGGTGTGCCTTTTGACACTGATGCTTCTGCTTAATTTCTGCAAAATAGCATCCTGCAACCTGTACTATTTTACTTCCATTCCTATCCCCCAATGACTGTTTTTAGCCCATCAACATATTTCAAGATGACCCATTGCATCCTCTGCTTACATCAGCATCAATTTATGTCTCTTCTTTCTTCTTTTGTTAGGCACTACCCACTGTAAAATGGAGAATTCAGAAGCATCTTTTATGCATTTAGCTCTTTATGTTAATTTCAACACAGCCAACTCATCTAACAAGTACAGTATTTATCACTACACATTGCTAGACTAATAGAATTTCATTGTTTTTGACTAAACTTTGATGTTAAATGCTGCTTGTCCAGATATATGCAATGAATGTATATCTACAAAGCATTAAAATAATGTTTAGACTTTTGTAACATAGTAACAGAAATTCTGATAATGTTTAATTGTGCCATTTTTATGCAAATGTTCTCATTATGCCATTTTTATGCTTTCATTTGAATTTCTGGTGAGTAATTAGGGTGTATCTGCCTTTTGTTTGGTCATCAAATGTTTGCTGGTGACTTTTAATTGTAAAACTGCTGCTTTGAATGTCTATGCTTCCTGGATTGTCCACCTCAAAAAGTATCTTGAAAACATCAGTTTTTTTTTTCTTTTTTCACTGAAGCAAATGAACAGTAAGCTCTCAATAGCTCATGCTTCATCTGCAGCAGAATTACTGCCTTATTGGCAGAACTTCCTACAATGGGAATGGACAGCAAAGGCTGTTTCAGTATTTATAAACCCCTACTTGAATTAATTTCTTCTAGGCAGAATTAAGGTGGCAAGTACTGTAAACACAAAATCAAAGGTGAAGTGAAAGCATCTGCTAGGCTGACATCTCTAACGAGGACACTTAAAAATACAGCGGAATGGAGTGAAAATAAATCAACCTTAAAAGCAGAAAAGTTTATTTGAGAAGACAAATGTGAAAAGGCTGCTGCAGAAAATTAAGCTAGTAGCTCACAAAAACATGAAAAGGTTACAGCTGGAAAAGCAGGTGGGGAAACCTTTTTACAGGGACATCATGGTGTAGTCTAAAGCCTGCAATTACATCAGAAGCCTGCAGTGTTAAATAGTGCTGAGAGCTGCAAAAATGGCTTACGAATACTACTAATTAAAGATCATATACATCAGATGTTTCCCCAGTAAAAGTATCTAGAGGCAAGCTTCTAGGCACCAAGATGATTAAATCTTGGCTGTACAACATGCAAATTTCAGTTTCTTTGAATTGTATTTGCTCTTGGTATTTACATAAGTGTTTGGATAAATTATCAGCTAATGTAATGAAATTTGGCCATAACTATGCAATTTTATTTTTTAAACAGTAGATAATCTTAAAAAGCTACTAGTCCAGAATTCAAACAACAGAAACTAAATTTCTTTCTAAATCATAAAACTGCTCTAGTTCTTCATAGTAAGCAAAACCCAATCTTAAATCAACTCACCATAAATGTTAACAGCTGCCAAAAACACATCTCCAGAAGTGGTTTTGCACACTTTCTAACTCTGCCTAAGTACAGCAGTTATTTAGAAGCATAATCTCAATTATGTATACAGGGTAGGAATTGTAATACTAATGTACAATTTCTCTTCTGATTTCAAATTTAGATGTACAGGACATAGCAGAGATCCATTTTGCTCATCAGAATATGACAGTGGATCAATAAAAGGCTGTCATGTTTTTGAGCCAGGAGAAGATGATCTGGCACTATTTAATAGGGTCTATGTATTCTAAATGATACTAGACTTTCTCAGAAAACTTTTTTATATCTTTTGTGTAGTAAGATATATATAGTTTATACTTTTCAATTATTGTAATTTCCTTCTCTTAAATTAACTTACATCTTTCACTTGCAATTTTAGTATTACCAGTGGTTATGCCAGTCCAAGAGAAACCTCTATCATTTTAGAATCGTGAATCTCCCAAGAACTAGTCCAGATGTTGTAGCATTTTGTTATTTCCTTGGAAATGCTTTTTAGCTTCTAGTCAAAAAGCATAGCATTTTCCTTATCAGAAACATGACATCAGTTAATACGTCTTATTCAGCTCAGATTCAGAGCTCTGGCTTAATCCTCTAAAATAACCAAAGATACTGGACTATCTTATTGAGTTAAATTTAAAATTGCTAAGTAATAAGAGTGAATTATAAGCTATTTTTTTATATCCTGTATCATTATACTGGGTGGTACAAGACTAAAACAACTGACTACTGATATTATTAGCTAAAATCCTGTTTTCTAGAAGTAAGATGGGAGATTGTTTTAATTTGCTACTGAGTTCATTCATGGCATCCAGATAATTATGAAACCACTGTCTGCAATTTGATGAAAAACCACTGTATTCTGAGAACATGTTTTGACCTAGAATTTGTATCAATTGCTATTATAAACACATTTATAAATTTCAGGGCAGAATTCTACTTACCATTGTACAATAGAGAAAATGTCTATTAAAAATGTATGGCAAGAAAAGGTAACACAGCTTCCTGCACAAAATCTACTTTGGCTTCAGTCACTTGATATTTGTTTGCTGTGTGCTGTACAAAATTACTGAAGCACACAGAAATGACACTTTGCCCTTGGGTGCAAGGGAATGACAGATTAAATGAGTAAATGGAAGACTCGGAGCCTCCTCCAAAGGGAAAAAATAAGCTACATAATACTTTCAAAGACTTTTCAAGCCTTTTGGTTCTTCTGCAAATTAAGAGAGTAATTATTTAGTCAACCAACTTGAATTTCTTAAAAATGCAGGGAGCATGAGGGGAAAGAGAGAGACATGGAACTTGTTTAGTTCTCCCACAGCTCTGGGAAGTTCTCCCACTTCTCTGCCTTCATGAACACCTGATTTTAACCTAAGGCTACACAAGTCTTTTGTTTCTGTAAGGAAACACAAGTTGCATCATCACCTAATGCACCAAAATGCTTTTTTCTGTAGCTTCATAGATGGAACCATAGCTATGCTTCACCTTCAACCCACAAATATATATATTGACTTTCCACCATAACTTTAGGGTCTCATAAAAAGCACAGTAAAAGGAGAGTCAAAACTTCTTTTAAATCAGACTGCGGGCTCATACCAATTTACAATTTCTATAGGAATTATATATAAATTAACTCAATATTAATAGAGAGTCTTACTGCAAATACCTACCTCATATTCACTAGAAATAGCACAGAGCAGAGACTCAAACTCTTATCTCTGAATTAAAGAACATTCATTGAGCCATTTTAACATTTCACAAGGGATGTTTTAAAACATCTGAGTGTTTCTCAGTTTCAATTATTTTTTATGTTCTCTTTTAGGTTACATTTTGTAGATATTTGCTACTAAGAATTTTGTTCTCTTTTGAATTTATAAATTACATGCCCTTCATCAAAACAAGTAACAATTTGAAACCGTTATGTCTGAGAATAAAGTGATGAATTTGAACTTAGGATGAATCAGAAATACTATTTTATTGAGCTTATTGATCAAATGAGAAAATTAAAGAAATAAGTAAGCACGCCTTGGATTGTACTCTGCTGGTCTCATTTTAGGCAGCTTAGTTTGAAAATTAGCAGTTTATAATGTCAACAAGACTCATGCAAGAAATATTTTTTCTGAAAGAAGGTATACATATGTATTTTGTATTGCACAAAGAGATTAAGCTTTGGTCACATTTCAGTTGACAGAAAAATTGCAGGGAGTAGAAAGCACAGGTGTTACAGTGCTGGGAGCCAAGTATGGAAAAAGCAAAAACTAAAGACAGAAGAGAATAGCAGAAAGAAATCCTGAGACACTTTTCACATAACTGGATGTCCTACACTCCAAGGAAACTGCAACTTCACTAGAAATAACATGAAACAACATTTCTCCCTAGACAAAAGCAAAAAGGAACTCTAAGGATATCTGAGAGCTAATTCACATATGTTGAAAAATGCTGACACATATTAAAGACAATCTATAGCTCAGCACAGACTCTCCTGAAACAGCCAGTTTTGACCTCCTCTATAAAAAATTGCTGAGGGAATTGAGGTGGTTCAGCAGTACCTGTAGTAACTGGACAAAGGGCAACAGTTTAGAACTGAAAGATGGTAGATCTAAATTGGACATGAAGACTTTTTTTATGATGAGGGTGGTGAGACTGGAACAAGTTGCACATAGCATTGTGGATACTCTGTTGTAGAGACGTCATGATTTGTAATGTCCCAGGATTTTGGAGCAATATCTCTCATTGCATGTTTTGCCATACATCTATATTTTTGTTGTGGTAGCTGCTATTACTCATGACTGAAGATAGGATGTGGCATAGGTGACTAAATGGACTTTTAATCTGATAAAATGCTGCTGTTGTTATATTCTTAGCAATGTCAAGCCCCATTTCTATCAGACTGAACCATTCAGTGTCATTAAACACAACTATACCCACTCTATTCCTCTCAGACTGCCACAGTAAAGTCAAGTTTCTGTTGCAATAAAACAACTTTATCTGCATGAAGTGCTCAGAAGTTCTTTTAACTTGTCTATTACAGAACACCTCATACTATGAAACCATACCTTCAAAATTCACCAGCAACCAAAAGCCACAGGTCAGGTCAGACAACAGGAAAACAGAGGAGAATGTGACAGCACAAGTGTGCTCACACAGAGGCTAAAGAAATAAACCCATGGTACAGAGGACAGGCTGAAAAGGCAGCAATGCATTCCTGGCAAGGAAATTGCCTGCTGTTTGTTCTCCCTGCATTCAGAAAAATATGCTTTCTTTATCCTCTTTGCTAATAAACACAAGATCATTAAAATGATCATTGATTCTAATAATCTATTTTACCTCCAAGCAGAAGAAGCTTGGCAAGGGTCCAAGTATTTCCCTGAGTAATTTTATCATCAAGCAGCAGAACTTTCCAGAACATGAAGTATGATTCAGTGTTCCATTAGAAGAAAGGCATAAAAAAGAGCAAACAATCACACAGCAAAGTAAATTAATTAAAACAAATAAATAACCAGCATATTTTTAATTTTCTGGTTTTCCTTCTCATTTAAACTCATGTTTTTCAGTGATGCTCCATGCCTCAAATATTTATCAGGAGAGTACAGTCCTTCCTATAGCAAATAGCCTCCTGACAAGAAGCTATTTTAAAACTAATATTCTTTACTAGACTTCCTTGGATTTGTCTATGTAGTAAGCATCCAAGGATCATATGTTTAAAAAGCCTTGGAAAGCAGAAAACTAGTTGATTGACTTCCATCAGGCAGCAAATTATCAGGGACTGAAAACAAACTAATACTACAAAATTTGTCACAATTTATTTTTCGAAGATTTAATTCTGTCCCTTCTCAGATTTGTTGCTCAAGTGCTGATAGAGCAGCACACAGACAAAGCCAGAACACACAATTCTGTCAGTTTTGTTCTGTCACAATTATCTAATCAAACCTTTGTTCACTCATTCATCAATATTTTTCATCTTATAATGAAGACACTGCTAAAATAGCACACCCAGAAGTTTCCTCATCTTATTTCCTATTAGAAAACCTCAGCAACCTACCAGTATTATTGGTTGAAATTTGGGTGAAAAACTGGAAAACTGCAGTAATGTGAAGACAAGATCAAATTGCTTATTCTTTACATAAGATTGATTAAGTAGTCTATAAAATGCTATTTTAAAAAAAGAATTCCTAGTGAAGATTTCAAACATCAAAATATGGATTTTTTTTTTTTGTCTGATATGCAAAACAAGTCCTGCATATACATACAACTCGGGAACATTAGAATACCCTTAGAAACAACAAACTCTTTCCCTACCATCTATAACAGATGTATACAACACTCATGAGAATATATACTGTTACAAGCTTTCTGGAAAGGGCTTGCAAATTCAGAACTGTTACACAGGTGGAAAATTATGAATGTTTCTCACCTCCAAGCACCTGACCCTAACTGGGACATTAAACTCTGGATGTCAAAAATGAGAAAAAATGAACCCTGTGGGAGGATTAAGATGCACTACTTGAAGAGAATAAAAGCTGTATCAGCTACTGCAGGAACAACAACAAAAAAAAAAAAAATCCAAGAAAGTTGTTTGCCCTTGACAAACTTTGTAGTACATTCTGTAATATGTTCTCTATAGTACATTTCTGTAGAAAGCTATGAGCTTTCTAGAAATGCATAATGGCAGAGATACATTGGTTCAGTACGAAAATGACACTAACACAGGTAATACAAAATTTGCTCCCATTCACATCAACAGCAACTTGGGGAATAAGGTGCAGTTCACCAGAACTTAAGGACAAATATGACTCTCCAAAAAAAAATCTATTTTGTCTGTAAGAACAAAAGCATTTTTCACTAATGTTCCCATAGGACAGAATTTGTAGCAGAGATATTAATCTGTGCATTTTTGTAGCTCTCAATAGAGATTGTCATCTTAAAGATCCTTAAACATATCAACACTAAGCTGATAAAATATTTTTATTTATTTCTTAGATATGGTAACATACAGAGATAAAAAGGGAAAATAACAGTCCTAACATAAAAAGTAAAGAAATGAAAAATATGTATCAAAGTGATGATACTTATATCATCATATGTTCAAGAAACAGTGACATTAAAAATACTAGGCTGATCCCTCCAAAACTGGTAACTTAAATATCATAACAGAGGACAAGAAGATATGGAAGAGTTTAGGAATAAGGGAGGGAAGAAATTCAGGACTTCATCAGATCATGTTCTTGTGCAATGCATATTTCTAAATGAAATTAAATTTGTCTACAGTTTTATGTTTATAGGACTTGGTGGAAAGAAATCCAATTCATTTTCATAATGAGAACCAGAGGAAATAAAGAGATGAGTTCTTTATTAAAATTTAGAGCTACAGACAGGACCTCTGCCACACCACCTGCACTGCTGATTAGTAGGAATATGTCCTGGCCCGAAGAAAAAAATGCCACAAGAAATGATTACAATGCATATGTAACAGAAAAAGATCCTTCAGAGAAAAAATGCTGCCACTACTTTGGCAGCAGCTTTGATCCAGCAGAAGATGTTTCTGCCCATGACAGGTAGGGTGGAACTAGATGATCTTCAAGATCCCTTCCAACCCAAAACATTCTATGATTCTATGATTAAACTTAAGAGCAGTTTACTTTTGTATGCTTCAAGGACAAGTGACAGTGCTGTGTCATAAAAACAATCAGTGACTTTTAATGCCAGGGGAGCATACATGCCTTCCAGAAGTCTTTGGGTCTGAGGATGCTTTCTCTTTGTCTTGTGCATTCCTTGGTGCAGGTGGGGGAGCCCAATATTCATTTTCATCAGGACATGATTTCAGTGCCCTATAAGAGCACTTACCAGGGCTCTTCTGGAGCATTTCCTTGAGTCACACTCCAAATGTTTCACTTGGATGTTACTTGCTGAGCAAAGGGAAGCTGACTCTACCAGAGCTCATTCAGACCAAGAAGAGCAGAGCAGACAAGAGGATGCTGTTAAGTGCTCCTTCTCCTGCAAGCTGAGCTTCAGCCCCATGCAATACTAATTTCCATCTGGGTTGGACATACCAGGACAAAGGACCTACCACAGGTGTGAATGGAGGCAGGCAGACGTCAGCCACCACAAACAAGGTCTGGATAGATGTGCTAAGATAGCCCTGATTTTCAGATAGCAAGGGTAATGGGGAGATGGGATACATCCCCTGAGCCCCAGCATGGCTTCTCATACCAGAGCTTATGAGTACCAGATGCGAGGCTCAATTAGCTTAATATTCAGTCTATTTCTTTTATCACACAGGAACCTTTTTTATTATTATTTAGAAGTAGAAAAGAAATGCATATGTGAAGAGCAGAGGAAGTAACATTAAAAAATTGGACATCAGAGTATTTTTAAATTCTTGCAGAATTTGTAATTTATATAAAATATTTTTGTCTTTAATTCCAAACTAAAAGAAAAATAAATTAGAGATGTTTTCAGTTCATGTTTTGAAACCAGGATACTTTACCCAATAATTTTGTTTTGCTTCCTTAGTTTTTCTTCTCTTCTATTTCTGACACCTGTACTGGTTAAGCACCTCAAAAGCAAGCACAAAAATCACTCATAGTATTTAAAAGGTTTTCATGAATATTTTTCAAAGTGTTTCTCATTACAGTTTAAATTTATTTTATTAGTGCCAGGTCAATTGTACAACTGCATGGACAAGGAGAGCAGTGATTACTGTATTGTCTCATGGCCAGGCTTTTTTCCATTCTACAATGAAAAATTTAAATTGTATTATATTAGAGATAAGGCAGTGTGAAGGGAGACAAGATTAAACCTGTAAAGACCAGATGGCCTTTTTCATAAATTATAAGATCACAAGGAACAACTAACTCAGGCTTTAGTGGATAGGTACGGAACAGTTTTCACTGCTCTTCCCTAAGTCAGCCAGCCTTACAAAAAACAGGCTGTGGTTGAGGGATTTGGCCAGAAAATTTCCTCCTAGGTTTGCAGACATCAACCTTGATCTACAACAAATAAAATTGTCTCAAAGAATCATTATATAAGGGAGAGTGACAGCTGAACTGCCTCTGTCTAGTGGTTTTCCAAAAGTCTGCATCCAAAGCCATGCACCAGAAGAAGGGAGTCAGTAACTGCTTGCATGTAGGAGTTATTTTTCCACATTTGTAGCAGCAGCCACCTATGGAGGAGTCAAGGGGAAATAAACTGACCTGACTCCCTGCCTTTTCACATCTGCACTGGACTTGTACTGCCTCAACTCCGTACTCAAAGCTCCTCTCTTGAAACTTCAATGAGAAGTCAAATGATTGCTTCTATTTGAACAAGGGTGAGAGTGCACCTGAAAATGGTGAATGCTTAAACTGAAGGAAATGGTGACAGTGTAATAGCACTAAAAAGGATGGCAAATGAAGAAATTACTTTGTAGAGCTATTCAATATGAACTATTTAGGATTCTTAAAGCACCACCCCAGTCCTTCCCCATACCATCAAAGCTCTTAGTCTGTAGCAGCTGAACAAGATGCTCAATGAAAGACAAAACACAACCTGGAAAAATATTGGCATTACTAACAAGTGAATTCAGTCAATTCTGGACTCAAGAATGGTAAGACACAGAAGAAAAAAGTCTATGAATCCCCTTAAAAACTACAGATTTAAGAGCAACCAAGAAACCCTCTAAGTTTTATGTGATAGAAGTTATACCTGTATTTTATGATAGAGGTAAATTTTGAGGAGGAATGCAAAGAAGAGTAAGATTCATGAATGAAATATAACACTCCAAACATTTTACAGATAATTCATCTAGCAGTAGCTCCTCTTGTAAATTGCAGTAGAAAACCTATTTTAAGATAATACAAGAAAACACTTAAATCAGTAAAATTTAATATTATTGAAGCATGCATGAAAGGCACAGAAGTTAGGTAATGCTTGACTTCAGCTATGGCAGCAGCAAATAAGAAGATCATCAAAAACTTAAGAGTCAAAAACTTAAGATCATCAGAAACTTAGAGTCAGAATGAGACTTTAATAGTTTAAAAGGATTTGAAATATAGAAGAGCTCTTTGCTTTATGTAGTTAAGGAATGTTTGTGTTAATAAAGATAGAAGAAGGGTTCTGCCCTGAGACTTTGCTCCCCCTACCCTGTTAATGCAGGCTCCCGCTTTTATATGGGAGAAGTTACTTTTTAGAATACAGTTTTCAGAATCATAGACTCTTAGAATCATTTAGGTTGGAAAAGACTGTCAAGTCCAACCATTAACCACGTCCCCAAGTGCCATATTTACACATCTTCTAAATACTTTCAGGGATGGAGAGTCAACCATTCCCTGAGGACCCTGTTACAGTGCTTAACAACCCTTCCGGTGAAGAATTGTTTCCTAAAATCTAATCTAAAGTGGCCTTGGCACAATTTGAAGCTATTTCTTCTTCTCCTATCCCTTGTTACCTTGGAGAAGAGGCCAACCTTCAGCTCAGCACAGCCTCCTTTCAGGTAGCTGTAGAGAGCAAAAAGGTTTTCCCTGACCCTCCTTTCCTCCAGGTTAAACAAGCCCACTTCCATAGTCACTCCTCATAAGACTTGTGCTCCAGACCCTTCATAGCTTTGCTGCTCTTTGGACACACTTTAGCACCTCAATATTTTTTCTTATGCAGGATGCAAGACATTCCAGCAGCTGGGCAATCAGATGACAATTCTCAATGTTCAAATTTAAGGTCCTGACTACAAATACAATTATTTAACAACAATAATCTCTGGATTCATAATGCTGCCATTGTACCAGTGGTTTTTTAGATAGAATGTGTGCCAGTACCCCATTGTGAGTTAGGCTTCAATTCTTTTACTGCACATTTAATATTTAAACCAGAGTTATTTTTGTATATTGCAATGAACATTTTTTTTTCTGGGGCAGACTGCTTGAAATTCATAGGTTTCCAGAACAAACATGGAAGTTAATGCAGATGACATCTACAAATACACTAATTTTATGTGATTCTCACATAAGAAAATTGTGTTTAATTACAGTAAAATCTGAAAATTATTTCTTTCATTTTCAGCCTTACTCTTCTAGTTCTCAGTTGGAAACAAACTGATTAATGTAACCTACTGTCACAAGGGTCCTTTCTAAGAAACAGTGGGAAAAATTAAGATTACTAAGATACACATAATTCTTACACATTTAGAGACTATCTCCTTCTTTCTGACATACACTTATTTTCATTCTAAGAAATATCAAACACACACTAAATTAATCATGGCCTTCACTTACTCTTTGATCTTAAGCTATCCAAGTGTAGGAAAAACAATGTGCTGACATGGAAAGACATTCATACTGTAGCAGAATGTCAGCACAGGGCTTTTACAAGGCCTAAGAAAGAGGGATTGCTATGTAAGAACAAATTTTCTTCATTCAGTGACAATGAAAGCACTAAACCTTGGAGACCGACTATTTATAAATGCTCCTGACAAGGGCTTATGTCAATCAGTGTTCAGACCACATTATGTTAGCTGTGATCTTGCCATTCTCATTTTATGTAAGGATCTGTGGTTTTCTCATTTTTCCAGATCTAGAATCTTTGATTTTCTTTAGGAAATGGGCTCTCCCAATATGTTTACAGTTTGCAAAGATGAGTCTCTAAGTTTCCAAGCACTATATTGAATAACTGCCACCTAAACTGTATTTCTGTATTTAAACTAACATTACTTGTTTCATCCTTACACGCTTACTGACTCCAAAAATTTGCTCTATCCACATGTTCTCAGAACACAAGAGGTCTCCATCCTGATGTGTAAAAATTCAAGCAAGACAGGCTGGAAAACAAAATCTCTGAGCAAGGATCTGATGCTCACACTAAGTAAGAAGGTTATGCACAGCTAGAGGAAGCAGGGGCAGGTGACCTGGGAAGAGTACAGGGATATGGTCCAGAAGTGTAAAAATGGGAACAGGAAAGCTAAGGCAGAGATGGAATGGACCTGGCAAGGGATGCAAAGAATAACAAGGGACTCTATAATACAAAGGTCAACAAAGAAAAGCCAAGGAGAGTGTGTCTCCTGATAAATGAGCAGGAAGAACTGTTGACAATTGATATGGAGAAGCTGGAGGACTCTTTACCTTATTCTTCACTGGCATGAGGTTTCCTATGTCTCTTAAGTCCCTGAACCTCTAGGTAGGGCTTGGGGGAGCAAAGTCTTTCCCACTGTATCTGAAGAGAAGGTTTGGGAGTACTAGATAAAACAGAATATCTACAAGTCTAAGGGGCATAACAATATGCATCCCAGGGTCATGAAGGAACTGGCTGATGTTGTTGTCAAGCCAGTTTGAAAAGTCATGGTGGTTAGGCAAAGTCCCCAGTCAGTGGAAAAAGGGAAACATTACTCTTGTCTTTAAAAAGGAGAGAAAAGATGACCCAGGGAAATACAGGGCAGTGAACCTCACTGCTGTGCATGGGAAGATCATGGAGCAGATCCTCATGGAAGCAATGATAAAGCACATGCAAGGAAAGGAGGTAATTGAAGTCAACCAGCATGGCTTCACTAAAGGGCAAATTGTGCTTGACTAACCTGATGGCCTTCTCTACGACGCAGTGACTGCAATGGTTGATCAATGCCACCTGCCTAGCCTTCTGTAAGGCCTTTGACACGGTGCCACATGACATCCTTATTTCCAGACTGGAGAGACATGTATTTGAAGGGTGGACTATTCAGTGGACAGGGAACTGGCTGGATGGATGCAGCCAGGGAGATGTGGCCAATGGCTCTATTTCCAGTGGAGTCTGGTGATGAGTGGTGTCCCTCAGGGCTCTGTCCTGGGACTGCTCTTCAATACCTTCGTCAGTGACACAGAGAGCAGGATTGAGTGCAGGAAGCTTGCAGCCAGCACCAAGCTGAGTGATGTGGTTAGCACAATGGAGGGTTGGGATGCCATCCAGGAGCCCTTGGACAAACATGAGAAGTGGGCCCACAAGAACCTCATGAAGCTCAAAAAATCCAAGAGAGGGGTCCTACTTATGGGTCAGGGCAATCTCAGACATGAGCACAGAATGGGAGCAACTCAGAGCAGCTCTGCAGGAAAGGGCTTGGGGGTTCTTGTGGATGAAAAGCTGGACATGAGTCAACAGTGTGCACTCACAGCCCAGAAAACCAACTACATTCTGGGCTGCTTCAAAAGCAGCATGGCCAGCAACTGAGGGAAATGATTCTACCCCTCTACTCCAACCTTGTGAGGCCCCAGCTGAAGTATTGCAGCCAGCCCTGGAGTCCTCAGCACAACAAAGATGTGTACTTCTTGTTGAGGGTCTAGAGGTGGGTCACAAAGATGATCAGAGGGCTGGAGCCCCTCTCCTGTGAAGACAGACTGAGAGACTTGCAGTTGTTCAGCCTGGGAAGGCTTTGTGGATGCATTATTGTGACATTCCTATACTTAAAGGAGGCATAAAAAATGGGGAGATGGTGATAAAACAAGAGTTATGGTTTTAAACTAAAAGAAAGGAAATTGATTTTAGATATTAGGAAAAAAATCTTTATTGTGAGGGTTATGAGGCACTAGAATAGGTTTCCCAAAGTTATGGACACTCCATCCAAGTGTTCAGGGTCAGAGTGGCTGGGGGGCATCTTCATCTAGCAGGTGACATCCCATGGTAATGTGGGATTTGGAGATAGATGATCGTTAGAGTCCCTTCCAACACAAGTCTTTCTGTTATTCTTTCTGATTCTACAATTCTAGTGAAAGGTGTCTCTGTCCATGGCAGTGGAGGGTTGGGACTTGATGATCTTTATGGTCCCTCCCAATCCCATAACATTTTATTCTATTATGTTATTATAATCCACCTATCAAACTTGACAAACAATGCACTTCTCAGATGAATACTCAGTTGAGTGCCTACTGAGGACAAAAAGTTATAAACCAATATGTTAATGAGGCAAGAAATTTTATTTTTTTAATCTTTCCTATCTCTCCAGAGCTTTCATAGTCCTCAATCTATGGCAGTATGGTATCACTCCCTCAGCTCTATTTTCATTGACTGTGTATTCCAGGTTATATTTTCCACTACATAGTAATTTGAAGTTGCAGAACAACATTATTAATTAATAATTGCTCTTTTTAAGAATTTTTTATCTAATACTTTCATAATTGATTAATCACAACATGCATTCTATTGTGAAGTGGAAACAAAAGAGCTGTGATTTGAAAAAGCTCTCTTCATCCATATAAAACAAGGCTGTCTTTGCTTGTATAAACTTTCTTGCTTATTAACTTGCACAGCACATGCATAAACATTCTTGCTCTGCATGATTCAATGACTCTGAATTTTAATAGTCCCTTTAGGTAGAACTACTGTAGAGAAAATGCTTTAAGAAGCAAAATAAAAGTCAGTGAACAGTGATAGAACTCGAGGAATTACAGCTAATATTTGGACTGAAGGAATTTTTTTAGAAACATGCAATGTATCAAGACTGTATGCATTCAGTCAAAAATGTATTCTTGATACAAAGTCTACAAAACATCTACCCAAAGTTAAAGCAGTATGTTTAAGTATTTGTGGCTTTCCAAAAGCACTGACAAAACAACAATAACAATTTACTTAGAATTTACATTTACAGTTTCTAGAAGGTTTTACTTTGCAAGCAAATATTATCAAACTGTCAAATTAATTCCTTAAAGACCATAAAAAGCTACCATAAACTGCATGAAACAGTTAAAGCAGATTCTTCTGTGGGAATGGTGCAGCCAAACAATAAAGGTCATACATTTAATCCCTAACATGATAGAATATTGATATGAAAAGACTCTGTGTGACTTTTATTTCTCACTCCATTTATTCCCTGTTGTTACTCAGTAATTATTTTCACTTCTTCTTTTTTTTTTTTTTTAAGCACATTCTCCAAGTATGTATTTAACTTAGGACTTGTGAAATGGCTAAATATAGTTGCAGGCATGTTGCCTGGTTGCATGTTGGAGAAGTGTGACATTTGGTATCCAAACTGTGATAAAATGGAAAATAGAGAGAAGAGAATGATTATAAAAGATTAGGTACTACAATGTAAATAGGTCACTACACATAAAACACCTGTATACATTACAGGTATACATTAGATAGTATGTATAAATCCTTTTTCCTTGCCTTTCTGCCACTTAGGAGGTTACAAAATAATCTGTGCTTGAATTGTTCCAAAACGCATACCAACAAAATGACAAGTTAAAAATTAAAAACTATGATGACTTATGCACAAATGGGTTTTTCTGGATTGTTGGTCAAAAATTTTAATAGCTATTAATTGTGCACAGTCTGAAGAGGTGTCCTTGTTTTTCACCCCAAATTATGTTATTCTCTATTGATTAACAATACACAACACCTTTAGTATATTTTAACACAGGTTCTACTCTATAATGGAAAGAGAAAAAAGAACCAAATAGAAAAATCCCAGTATGAAATATTAATAATGAAGTTACTCTTCTACAGAATATATTTTTCAAGACAGAGATATGACATGTTGGAATACCTTAGTTTTTCTAGTATGAAAGTCCAGAAAATAATGAAATAAGCTAAATGCAAGCAGAGTGAACATCACGCCCCAACACAATGTCTTGCCCAGCACCTTCCAGATCCATTCCAAGGCCTATGAAGCATTTCAATCCCACTTGAGCAGTAGTTTGAATAATATATTCTGTCCCATTATGCAATTTTCAGAGCAAATAATACATCACACATTTGTTAGCAATACTTCCGACTGTAAGTTAAACTGGTCTGCAAACCCAAATATTACGATAAATGCATATAAGTGTTTTTTAGTCTGAGGTTGCATACCAGTAATGGAAAAGGTAATACTGTGAATAATTCTATCTTAGCAATTAAAAGAGGGATGCTTACAGGCCACCGGAAGAGTGTACTCTGCATTGCAGGTTCTTAGGTCTATTAATATCATGTGTTAAGAAATAGTTCATTGCACTTCAGAAAACTGCCAGACTTACACTGCTGTATAGTAAATTGCCTTTTATGGGGAAGGATTTTTAAGGAAAGACCTGGTAGTCTTTTTACCCTGCTATAGTCCAGATATTCCTATATTATAACTAAATTTTCTCTTGCTAAACAGGAAATGTGTGTTTCCCCTTAAAATCTGTTTTCTACCTTAAAAAGGCAACCCTGAATTCTGTTACGTAACAGGCTGAAGCAATGGCAAAAGCTCTCGTCTTCTGCAAACACATTTCTCCTGTCCTTATAATCCAGGACAGGTGATTCTCTTGCTGTTAGGTCTGGCTACAGGATAAATTTCATAAGCTAGATAATCCTTCTCTAGGGACAGATTCATCCCTACTGGGATGAAGTGAAACGAGAGTAGAAAAAATTATTTGCGCCAGACACAAGCAGTTCAAGGAGGCTCTCCTGGGAGTGGTAGCACTTAGTTCACACTCCTTAGCTCCTGAAAATGAAGGTGAATGGAAAACAGGAGAATAATAGGCAAATGGAGTCTTTAAAGCCAAAGGGAAAGTACATAGGTAAAACACCTACCAAACACTTTCCTGCTCTCAAAAGCAGAAAAACCACACACTGGGGAGGTACCTCAATGAAGAAAAACTCCCTTTTTAAATCACAAGGAGAAGAAAGAAGATATGTGAAGAATACTTTCTACATGCTGTCATTTAACATCACAAACCAGGGTTTGCAAATGTGCACCACATATTACAGTACAAACCTTCTAGTACTTTGCATGGGCTAAAAAAGCTTTTGAGAAATATGACCGTGTAAGGGACGGTCTGAAGTTTCCGTCATCTGTCTCACAATCATCACAAGGACAGAGAATAAGACCCTGACGGTCCTGGTCTCCAGACTGGAGTTCTGGCCTGGTTGAGGTGGATGCTTGCCAAGTGATTGTTTGCAGGTGTTGTTGCTGTGCTGCCACGGTACACTGTTTCGAGCAGGGACTGGCAATAAGCGGCTTGCTCTATATGCTTACACCTGCTTCACAATCCCTGCTCATCACAATAGCCCATGAATCTCCCCACCTCTTGGTCAGATACCACTTGCTTTAGAGAACTTCGGTGATCCCCCACAGAAGATCCTTCATTTGCCTCATGACTGCCATCACAGACAGAGATAGAAGCCCCTCCAAGGACTGAGACTGAGACCCTTAAAATTCTAACCCAGGGCTGCTGACTTGACTGAAGCAGGATGTCTGCCAAGTGTTACCTGCTGATGTGTTCACTGGACCAAGACTGTTTTCCCATGATAACCAGTCCTGAAAAAATGGGTCCTGCTCACTGCTGGAACTGACTTGTCCTGTTTGGAATTGGACTGTTTGTACTTGTTCTCAGCGGACTTATTCTCCACTGTCCTGTACCTGCTCCCTCAACATACTATAAAAAACTGCTGAGTTAACCAAAGACTTTGAGATTCTCCCCGATGTGACAAGACGGATCTATGGGCTGGACCACGAGGATTTATTCTCTCCATTGGTAGCTATTCCCCCTCTGTTTCTCTCTCTGTCTATTCTTTATCTCCTTTCTAATACTTCTATCTCATTTGCTGTGGGCACTCAATAAAAGGTGCATTTGTTTTGATTGATACTGAAAATCCCCTTCTGTGTTGTTTTTGCACTCTGAGATTGGTAAAACGAATCATCGCAATCCCTGCTTGCACTAGTGGATCGTGACAGACCGACTGTGGAAAAATTGAATTTTCCTGACATTTCTGTTCCAAAGAATATGCACACAATAAAACATTGATACTGCAGATACTGTGTTTTGAGAACAACCAAAGGGAATGAAAGACAGATTTCTCCTACTAAGACAAACTGTTTTCAGGTGGATTCTTGTGCTGTTGTATTTCTTTATTCATTCAACAATATATGGATAAAAATATTACATATTATAACTCATATTGGAAAGCAACACACAACCTAAAATAAGTTCTGTGCTTAACCAAACGTTCTTTTTTCTGCTCTACAAAAAAGCAGCTTGCAATTGAATAACAGTAATTTAAAAGACACCCATTCATTAAAAAAATAAATTAAAAATCAATCACCTGATCTCAGCCCTATGCCAGTGATTCCTCTAGAGTTGGTGACAGTGGCACATCTAGAAGTGAGAGTAGGGTAATCTGTACTCATCATTTAGGGATTTGGTCAAAAACATTATTTTTTGCTGATATTTATTTTTTTCTGATATTGCCTAAGACAGACCCCAGATTAAACCACTAATTTTGGATGGGTTACCTCGGGTGAGATGTACTTTTCCTTTCCACCTTGACTAATGTCACTTGTGGAAAGCATTTGGGAATGAGAACTGAGAATGAAAACTAAATAATGAAAGTTATTAAAGAGATCTATAAGGCAGGAAAAGAAACTTGTGACTGATATTAAATTGTCATTTCAGAATTGTTGCAATAGGTAGTGCCATCATATTTTAAGAAAAAAACCCAACTAATTTATAGGAAAATTCAATATTATATATATTGGAGAAAAGTATTTATAGGTGTGGTTATTATACAGCCATCACTACAATTTCTTGGTAGCATGTAATTTAAATTGTGACATAAATAGCAATATGTTATAGCAAGGAATAACATTTATCAATTGCATTCTAGCCCAATTTAATACTCATTCATGCTTAGATAAATAGATCATGCTTGGCTATCCAAAGAAAAATAATTTCTGAGTTAACACCCTTCCTAGTGAGTACACATCTCTGCCAGCCTGTACATTATGCCCCAAGCAAAAGATCAGCTATCACACCTGAAATCAAAAATTGCAACATTAGCATTGACACAATCTATTTGAGGGCTAAGTGATGATGGCAGGTGCTCAGCAATTGATTTCCCAGAGAAACCCACTCCCTGTAGAGAAATTTGTCTTTGGTTTTATCAAATAAATTACTTCCTCAACCATGAATCCACAGTACAGCATGAGAGACAAGCATGCCGATGGAAATCAGCAATAGCAGAAATACTGCATTAATTGAGTCCTGTCAGATATCTGGATTTAATGGCATCAGTGTGAGCAATTAAAGACTGTTAGTAGCCTCTACGTTTTCCCATTTCCCAGAGGTATTTCAAACACTGCATATTCCAGTCTTAGAACAAAGAGACACCGATCACTCAAGCTTTGCCACCTTCAACAAAACCGCCTTACTGAGACACCTCTTGTCCCTCTAAAATTGCCATGAACAATCCATGTCCCTTTGGACATCCGTCCACTTTCAGCACCCTCACATCCCTCCTTACACTTGGAAGTATAACTGTGTATAATTATTTACCAACGAGTTGGAAGACATTGCTAATACACCTTGGTCAGACTTTCACCATTCTGTAAGGGTAAATGTATCTTTTTATTTCGCACAATGTAGGATTCACACTTGCAACACTGAGCTATTAAGATTATCTGAATCCAATTTTTTATTGTGTTAAGCTGAATTTTTATAATTAATCAATTAAACAGGTTCTTCACCAAAATAATACCTTGTTTTCCTAGCTATAATAAGATTTTTTGATGATTAAAGAATAAGTATATATGAATATAGCTACAGAGATTTAAGGATCTAAATAATGTTTATTAAGTCCTGTATATGGAAGTCCTATCTTTACCAAAGGGCAAACTGTTGAAGAGATTAAGAGAATTCATCTAAGTTTAATCAGGATTTGCCAGAATATTTGATATGTAAATCAAGTTTGAATAATATGTCAGAAATTTGCATTCTGTTTCTCTGTAAGAAGCTAACACATCATTCATGCCTCATATATCTTCCCTTGTTTTAGTACTGCTATAGCTATGAGTAAGACCATAAGATAGTATTATGCATTTAGAATGGTAATCAACACTAGCAATATTTCAAAGTCAGAAATTTTTCCTCCTTCTGCACAGAGCTCTAGATGTTCAGCAAAAGGCATTTTGAAAAGTTAAAAAAGATACCATATCATATCTTGGTAAAAAACAAAGCTTTAAATTTATTCAAGATTTCCTCACAGAAAATAAATAGGTTATTAATTCTCAAACATATGTGAAATGAACAGTCTGATAAAATGTGTAGCAATACAAATTATCAGTAACTGTAATGATACAATCCATTTCAGTCATTCAAACCAAGAAGGATCTCTGCTGAAATACCAAAATTGTTATGAAGAACCACAGCATGATGATAGTTTGCATATAATTAGTAAATCAAATGGAACTGCATTGAAGGCAGAACAGAAAAGCAGTCAATTCAATAAACTGCATTTATCATTCTCAATTTCTTTTACATTTTGGATTTTAATTACAAATCTAGTACTTAATCTAAGCTGAAACCAGATAATTCAATTTATGCCAGGTATGTGTTTTCAGAAAGTAATGAGTCAGGAAGGGCACACAGGAAGGGCTAGTGCAGCTGCCCAGATGGAACCCTGGTGAGACCAGGCTGCCATCCCAGTGCCAGCTGCAGGGCAGTGCCCTGCTCTCAGCACCCCTTGGAGATGCACCCAGGTGGAGGAACTCCAGCCCTAAGTGGCAGAGCTTTGGGAGGAAGAGAATAGCTTGTTCTCCAGTACTCTGTGTTGGAGCCAGTCCTGTTTAGTATCCTCATCATGATGTGAACAAGGTGACTGAGTGCACCCTCAGTTAGTTTGGAGATGACAAGAAGTTAGGTGAGAGCGTTGATCTGCTGGAGGACAGGAGGGCTCTGCAGAGGGATCTGGACTGGCTGGATAGACAGGCTGAGGCCAATTGCATGAGATTCAACAAGGCCAAGTTCTGAATCCAGCACCTGGGTCACAACCATCCCATGCAACACTACAGGCTTGGGGCAGGGCAGCTGGAAAGCTGGAAAAGGACCTGGGGGTACTGGTCAGCAGCAGCTGAACATGAGTCAGTGTGTCCCCAGGTGGCCAAGAATCCTGGATTATATCAGAAATGGTGTGGCCAGCAGGGCTAGGGAGGGGATCATACTCCTGTACTCAGCACTTGTGATCCTCTCATTACAAGAAGGAGCATATCCAGGGAAGGGCAACAGAGCTGGTAAGAGTCTGGAGCACAAGTCCTGAGAGGAGCAGCTGAAGAAGCCGGAGGAATTTAGCCTGGAATAAAGGAGGTTGAGGGCAGACCTCCTTGCTCTTTCCAAGTACCTGAAAGGAGGTTGTAATGAGGTAAGACAGTCTCTTCTCCTATATTACATGCAACATAACCAGACAAAATTGCCTCAAGTGCCAGGGGACGTTCAGACTGGATAACAGGAAAAATTTCTTCATAGAAAGGATTGTCAAGCATTAGTACAGGCTCCTGGAGAAGTGGTTGAGTCCCCAGTCCTGGAGGTTTTTAAAAGATATGTGGATGCAGGACTCAGGGACATGGTTTAGAGGTGCACCTGCTAGTGCTGGGTTAATAGCTGGACTCAATGATCTTTTGAAACCTAAATAATGCTATGGTCCTATGATCAATTTCTTTAAATACAAGGAAACCACTGAGAAAGTAAATGCAATCAATATAAAATACCCTTACCGAGCTGTATATATAATGACACATGCTTAACATAAGAAACATTTAGTTCAGAATTTAAGAGCTAAAAATTATTGGTATTATTAATTTTTTTTTCTTGTTCCCTGACAGCTAACCAGTTACACAGAGAGGACACACTACATGCACACAATCTTACATAGCATCATGTGAAGTAAAGAACAGTAATTGAAAATAAAAGACTCACCATGTTGTTGAACGCTACAGTGGTCAGGTAGTTCAGGATGAATAAATTCTTGTAACAGAAAATTATCAGGATGCAGCAATTATTTTCTGTTTTCTCAGATACTCAGGCTATTGACATCTCGACAAGAGGTCAATTTTCTATCAAAACAGTCTCAAGGTATTAATTTGTCTAAACCTAAACGAGATGCTCTCTCAAATAAGGTTATTCCTGAAACTATGCCCTGCTACATCTGGTGCATCATGCTTTCCCCACAGCAGAGGCTTCTTTGCTTACTGTTGCTCTAAGACACTAACTCTTGTCATGACACTGAAAGAAATCTGACTGGTGTCAGCAAATATCAAAGACTCAAAGCCAGATCAGTAATTTTGCTGCAGGACAAAGTTCATCCTTGTTACAAATTTCCACTAAGAACGATTCTATATTGTTTCCGTGGCATCTGCACAGAAGTGCTGGTTTCAGTGTCACATCCTGCTTATTTTCTGTGAATTAAAATACCTGCATTCCCTACAAAGTTGCTTAGATATCCCTCTTACATGGGATTGCTTCTGATCTTATATCTAAGAAGCTCTGTAATTCCAGTCTCATTTCAAGCCAGTAGTGATACATCTTTCTTGATGTCATACTGACTGCTTTCAGTTCTGCCTTTTGGACAGATTCCACATTGTATAGGAAAGAAAATATGTTTTGACCTAATTAGTCCATTTTGTACCTTCTTGAAGAACAGCTATGTTGCCTCATCTCCTTGATCATACTTTCTGAGTTACATTTTCAAATGTAACAGAAAGAAAAATTACATTTATTTGTTATATTTACAAAATGTTTGGAGAAAATAGTTATACATATATGCATAAACATGCATATATCATGTAATGTAAAGAAATGGTATATAACGATTACATTCTGTGCAAGCATTTCTCAAACTCATTTGGCCAAATCAATAAGTCAACTTAGTTTATCAGGAAGCAATGTAACTCAGTTTTTACAATGGTTAAAACCTAATTTTAACAAGGTCTAGCCATCAAAAAGTAGTGCACCCTCCAGACCAGAGGGCATTTTTGTGCAGTGCTCTGAAGCTAAAATCATAACAACCTTATAGGAAAGCATGCTCTGAGGCAGAGAAACAGATTAGAGTATATCATTTGAATAGCTGCATTATGAAGTTATTGATGTTAACAAGGACATATATAACTTTTTTAGATCACTTACACTACATTAATACTTGCTCACTTAGAGAAGCTAAAAATCCCAATCTTCTAACATTGGAATTTCATTTTCTCACTCACTAACAAAAAAGAATTCAATACAATTCTTGGACACTGGGCACCTTCACCTCAAGTACCTGCCTAGAATCTTGATCTTCAAAATGTAATGTATTTTAAAATTGGCTTAATTATAATTTTTCTTCTGTCATTGGATATCACAATAAATGGTGTTTATTTTGAACTTTGATAAGTTGTGCAAAGAAGAAACACAGCAGCTTCCATCAGTAATTTGTCTAAAATACACACTGCTTTATCCCCATGTTGGACTTGATAGATCACATGGAAGATCTATATGATAAGGATGAGAAATGCAGCAATCTCATTTGTATAATTTGTATTCTGGTAATATATATTTTGTAAAGGTGACAAATAGATTTTATGTACTGATACAGCCCTAACAGTATTATAACCTGCTGTCTTACTGATGTTTTGGATAAACAGATTTCCAAAATATCTATGAAATATCAACCACCACGTAAACATTTATCTTTTCATTTTATATTCAACTCAATCCACTGTTATACAAATTGTATCCATTTATATTCTGAGTTTGTAACGCTGGGCTGACATAGGCCTGTTTTCTTATACAACAAAATGTAAGTTTAAAAAAATGTTAAGAAGGACATGCAAGTTTTAATTTCATTAAGTGTTAATGAGCATAACCAGACTACTTTTTTTCCTACATTAATTGTTTCCATGTTGTTAAAAAACTAGAATAAAGAAAAAGTCTCTCTGTATTTAGATAGTATTTGTCAAGTGGAATTTGGATTTCTGGAGTCTCATAAAACTCAGCTTTGGGAGTAAACAGAACTCAGGACAGAATTCAGCTCTGATTCAAGGAATACAGTGATCTTCCTCACTCATGGGTGAGCTTTACTTTGCTCTCTGCAACCATCCCATTTCAGATAATGTATCTTAAAAGTAATACTAGAAAATTGGCTTGCAGGTAATACTTGTACTGATAACAGATCCAGTTTAGAGGACAGACATATTCCAGCCATGCAGACCCTGGGAAGTGAAGCATTGTAAGGAAAGAAAATAGATCATTTCAACTATCAGGGCTGCAGTGCCCAGTGACAGCAAAATTACTGCTTGTACTGGTGTGTGACTGGTTGCTTAACATGTTGATACAGCCTCTAATTCAATGTAACTCTCGCAAAGGTAAAATTGAGCCAGCCAGACACACTCATCTAAGATCCAAGTTTTCCTGGTGAGAGACAAAAGTCTGAAGTGAATTCTTTATATAGACAATACTATAGAAAACCAAGAAATGCTCAGCTAATATGTCTACCTGGTTGTATTTCAGGAGCTCTGTTCAATGCACTCAGACCACGGAGCAGGTCCTGAAACATGACTGACCATTTCTGCTTTGGCAATAAAATCATTTGCTGAAAGCCCAACAGACACAGAGCAGCTCCTTAGCTGCCATGTCCATGCTATCTCTGCACACAGGCCTGGTCTTTCAATCTTTTCCCTACAAGCAGCAGAAGGAGGTGAAATAACATTCTACTGCAACACTAGTGAATCACAGTCATCTTATTAAACAGATAGGATGCAAGTACTTCAACAGCAATCTCAAGTAGCTCCTATTAGATTAAAACAATTTTTTTGCTGTTCTTACATACAAATAAACAAACACACTGACTGCAAATAAAAGAGGCCACTGGGACAGTGACCTGAATAGTGCTTTAACCTGCCACCTGCAGAATCCTGTTAAAGTTGGTAATGTACCATGTCCTCAAACACCTTTTCAAAATTTTGATTTATGGGATCACATCCCTGTTTTATGCTCCTTTATTCTTGTACTGCCTAATTCTTAAGCAAAATATTTGTTTATATAGATACAGGACACACATACAGAATGACACTTTATGTACAAATTCACCCAAAATTTTTAAGCGACTTACCCTCCTCAGTATTTATCACTTCACCAATTTCTGAGCTATTTCCATACTTCACTTTTGATGATTTTATATTTTCTTTCACACCTTGAAATTGTCCTGATTTTCAGGATTTGTAAGATTGGAATTTTAGTTGTTCAAATAACTTCTTAGGCAGCTTATAAAAATAAGGTGCAAAGTATTTGTGCTGATTTTGCAACACTGAAATATTTCTCCTCATTTCTAAAACAGCAACAGTACAATGAAATTTATGTGCTCAGATAAATTAATGCTTTAAGAGCAAAGGCAATTCAGAAAGCTTCAATAATATGCATATTTATACATTTCATTCTTGATGAATGATGCTTTGTTAAAATATTGGTTTCTTTTCCTTTGGTCTTGAGAACACAGTCCCTGCATCCAAAAATGATTGTGGTCTCTCTCAAGCATACAAGCCCTGCATACTAGAATTGTTTGATATGGCCCAGCTGTGGTCCACCATTATACTGTCCCTTCCCCAGATCATTAGACAGCTTTTTTACACTGTGTCTGCATGATGCAGACTAGCTAAAAAGGCTGTCAGGGAAAGGCAGAGAAATGAAAAGTAAGTAAAAACTATACAATATAAATAAAACAGATTGTAGCAAAGTTTAAAGTAATAGCCACATGGCAGAGTTTCATACAAAATAAAGCTTTCGGGAGACCATAATTTTGTGTCACCCAATGAATCAGAAGAGGCTACTAAGGTACCTTGGTCACACTTCCATTATCCAGTAAGAACAAATATATCTTTTTATTTTACACAGTGCTGGTTTCATTCCCTGCAACCCTGAACTAAGAGGATTATCTGAATCATATTTTTTTGTTATGTTTTTGATGTATTTCTTATAATCATATAAAAATACAAAGGAAGACCATATAAGGACAGATGTGCTTCCTATAACCTTTCCGGTGTGAGCATAGATGTGCAGTCCCTGATTCCATGAGACCATCAGGAGGTGGTGAGATATTTATCATTGTGCCTGTGTCTGCTTGTGATGTGCAATGCAAACCAAAGAAAGGCAGCTCTCCCTGTATCAGCCTAAAAACCAGTGCCAGTTCCACGTGTTGGTTTGTTTCTAAAAGTGCTGCATTATTTCAGGAATATGATTTTATATCATGGGAGTAAATTGGATTTCCCACTGTGCTCAACTTGAAATTTTTTACTGGAAGAGAATGACAGCAATACCAGAACTATTCCATTTCTCAGAGTTAATGGTGTCATTACTTTTTGTCCAACCGTAAAAGCTTCTTACAGGCATCCACTTCCAGTAGTTGCATGTCCAAAAATAGCCATTCTGATTGAATTCAAAGGCTCATTGAGCCACTGGCATAAACTGCAGTGGCAGTATATGCCTAAAGAAAAGTATAGAAAAGCATAAAAAGGTTGAGTAATTCTAGTATTTCCTGAGCTAGGGATGACCTCTTCTGAGAGACCTTACAAGAATGACAGTGGTCTATCTCTAACCCTGTCCTTGCCTCAGGGATGTCACTCAGCAGTTGTGCTCTCACATGCATCTCTATTTTGGCTGGGACTTTCACTCAAAGAAAAAAAAGTCAGAAGGGTGGGTATTTTAAAATTAAAGGATCACTTAGCATTCCATTGGATTAATAGGAAGAGGTAGAATAAATAAAAAAGACCGAGATGCTTAAGAATTTGGCCTCAGTTCTTCACCTACTTTCTACAATCTCATATTTATCAAGGCAATGGGATGTGGGCTGGGAATCACACAATGATGTCTTGAAGTTGCTTCATCTCTCTTTTCCTGAGACTGTTCATATGAGTTTATCAACCTGTTACTTTCTTACTGAAATAATTTGAAATAGATAAATTAATATTTTAAATAAAAAATAATTATTAAAAAAAAGTTTTTGTTTAGTACCTTGACATTGTTTGTATTAAAGCATAAATAAGGACAATTTTTTATTATTCTGTTTAAGTCCTGCAGGTGTAAATGTAGTAATGCTTTAAAGACTGCAAAAAAAAAAAAAAGATCTGAATGTTACAAAATTTCTCTATATTTACAGAAGTTAAGGTGATCTGTAGTAAATAGTCTTCTGGCAAGTTGGGTCAATTTCCTGCACCAAGAGCCTCCACTTAAAAGAAGGGTTAGTCTAGATTTCATAGGAAGAAGTACCGTACATTGTCTATGATTCAGTCAATAAATATCTAGATGATACCAACTGTAAATAGTAGGAGATGAAAGATCCATGTCTGAAATAAATTTTGATACAAAATTGATTATAGATGTGGGGAATTATCTTCTATTTCTGCTGGCTTTGATGAAGGGACATTTTTTTCAGACTGACACAGAAAAAGTCTATTTTCCTGGCTATATCAAATATTGATCTCTTTATTTTTTCTTTTTTTCCTCTAACTTACATATTTTATTTATATAAGCAAATTCATGACAATTTTTTATTACTCAAAGATAAGCCTCTATAGTTTTTAGTTGTTAATGAATTAATGTGTTTCCTTACTTTTAACAGTAATGAAGCTTTTGATTAAATATTTGACTCTGTATCCCAGCACCTCTCTATGTGCAGTTCTTAATCTTTTCTTCACATTTATAATAGGTGCTGGAGCTTCAGGATCTTTAAGGTCCTGCTCAGCCAAAGCCTTCTGTGATTCTATGGTTCTGTACCTCCATTTTTCATTATGCCTACACTGATGGTTTATCAGACTTAGGAAATTTTCGTTGTCACTAAGATACTTAAAGCTAATAATTTTCCAGGAGATTTCAGTATCCAGCTCATATTCAGTATCCCAAAACATTATGGATTTCCAACTTGTTATGGATGTAAAAATACTTGAAAGTGTTGTCCCTGTCTATAATTTTGAAGTTTGGTTTTCTCACAAGTAGAAAAGGAAGTAGGAATATATAAATTTTGAATTTTGATTTGAAATGTCTTGTTTAATCTAATAGACAGACAAATCACTTGTATATCTCACAGTCAGTTTAGTTTCTTTTGTCTGATTTGTAGGCTGTCTATAACTGCTCAGGGAATTGCTATTATGCTGTAATAAGTCCTGCCTAAATTTTTCTTCAAAATACCTCAAGCAAGCCATAATCAATTTTTTTTCAATTTGCACTAGAAATCTGTTTTTTTCTTTATATTTGATTGTAGTATCTTTGCCTCATCCAAGATTTTCTGCCTTCTCAGTGTGTTTTACTTGAGGCAATTTTCTAACTTTTCCCATTATAGCTGTTACTTTCACACCAGGATTATTAGTAAAATACCTTATGCTTCCCCTTGTACTGCATCAAAGATCATCATATCTTTTAACTGGTAATTTGTTCTCTTTGTCTTGTGTCCTTACCCCCTAAGGAATAATACTTTGCAGAGCCTGAGACTTCTGCATAATTAGATCACACAAAACATCCGCTATCCTGTCTCCCACTAAGACAAGAGGACCTCAAGGTTTAAATTACTTCAATACATTCTCACTGTAGATCAATTATATTCCTTTTGTTTAGTCTTGTTAAAGTTCAATTTCATCCGCATCCCTAACACATTTCATATAGATTCTCTTTATCTGACTTTTTCAAAGCCTAGTCATCCTTTCCCTGATGATAAACATGTCTTGATTTAATGGCATCTTTAAATTCTGTTTGTATTTCCCTTGAACAAAATTCAAAACAAAAGAGTAGTGTTATAGGCACAGAATCACAGAATAGTCTGAATTGGAAGGGACCCACAAGGGCCATTGAGTCACTCTTAAATTATATTGTCAATATATTCCTGAGGAAAATAAGCGGACCACACTCTGTTCTTCTAATAAATGTATCACTAATCAAAATACCTTCTTCAATGACATAATGTTTGTTTTTACCCAAGATACTGGAAGCTGAGGGGATAGGGTGGGGTTTTTTTGTGTGTATGAAAATGCATATAAATATATGTAAAGATAAGCAAATATATTACTGTGCAAAACAATTCCTAAGGTAAAAATCCAACTTTTGCTTGGGAAAAATCACACCATTGGAAACCTTATGTCACCTTTTCAATAAAGTTTCAGAGTTCTACAGAAGGCCAAACTGAGGCAAAGTTAGCAGAACTGATCTATTTCACATTGTCAGAAGATACACACTGGTTCCAAGTCCTACTTTTTGTAATGTGTATGTACCTTAGAAATACATACTTGCAATGTATAAATACATATGTATATTACATATATAACATGCAGAATCATATCTCTATCTCTACCTATCTATATCTATATATATCCCACATATAATAAATCATCTTTGATACATTTTATGGCTATGGAAATGTTTCAACACATTGCTTCTTTCCCCTCTTAAAATACATTTACTAAAATACAAAGCTGCTGGATGATTAGGTAGCATTCTAATTGTAAGAAATTACGTTTTTTAAGTGAGGTATCTCTTGAAATTTTTTGAACTAATGGAAAACAATGATAAAAGGTCACTCTAGAGTGACACAAAGAATATCCCTATGATGTAAAATATTTCATGTAAGATGTAAAATGTTTCTTAAACTCATGCCCCACTGAGAGAAATTTACAAATTTAAGTACAGCATCATACCTAACTAAACTAAAATACCCATAATCAATCATATGATTAACATATGAATTTAACATTACAATTAAATTGCATGTCAATGAACTGTAGTGAGTCTAATATAGTTCTAAGTGTTACATTTAAAATAATATCAAATCATAGGCAGAATGACCACCATTTAAAAAAGACATAAAAACTCTACCTGTTTCTAGTGCATGTATCTTTAAGTCTGCCATGTGGTAATAAAGAAACAGGATATGGAACTGATTTCAATTTTTCTCAGTATGATTAACATTGAGAAATACCAGTAATTCACTATATGTAGACATTTCACTGCTATTCCATTTCTGTTCCAGAGGCTAGAGGTCAGCTTATCTTCAGTGTGTCCTATCAGATCCCTTTTAGTGTAAAAAAAAGTCCACACCAAAACAAGCAGAAAAAAAACCCAAGTAAAAATATCTGTGGACACTGTGGAAAAGGAAGTTCTTTTCTTACCAGAGCTTTTCCAGGCCATTTCAATGTTGCTTCCAAGATGCTGCAACCCTTTGCCATGCCTGTCTTCTGTACTTCATTTTTCCCTCTGCCCTCTCCCATTTGTTAACATTCCTCTAGGCCAAATCAATCCTTCCTCTTACATTCCATACACTCTCTCCACAGCTCTGGTGTATCTAGCTCTATGGGGCTCTATTCATCATTTAAGTTTATACTAAGTTTATATTATATATATATATAATATTTATATTTATATTAGATATATATTTCTACATTAATATCAGACTTGTGAAAATCATTCACCACAATATTTGAAGACATCCAATATTAACAGAGCCCTCAACAAGCATAACTAGTTAAATGCAAAGATGGTTCTCATGTGTGTAATTTTCTATCTACCTTTACTTCCATCAAAGCAGTTGAAAGTTTGCAGTCATTTAGCTCCCTGCCTTTACAGGAGGCAGATGTGGAGAGAATTAATAAAAGCAATGCAGAGAGAGATCAAGGAGAATGATCAGAGGAAAGGACTCACCTCTTTTAGTCAGTTTTCCATTTTAGTTGTTTCAATACTTAAAGAGGGAAGAGATTTTTTTGCACACTCTTTAATTCAGATGTCAGTTCCAATACTTGATGCTTGACTGTTCTGAAACACAATCAAAGTGTAGGAGTTAAAACTACTAGTCTGAAACAAGATAAAATTATTAAAATGGCAAGGATCTATGTATTCATTAAAAATCACAGCTACGTTGAGATGTTTTATAATAATGCTCCATGGCAAGGTTTTCACATGGTTTCATACTCTCCTTCTTGCAAAAAAAAAATAATATTTTGATTGCATAATGCTGCAATTTGTGGTGCCGTCTCAACCTTCCTACTCTCCCTGCACAATGCATGAAAAGTTTCTTGGTTCTTTTACCAAAAGATATCAAGTCTAGTTACATGTGATTGCCCCAGTAAATCTCTGCAAGTTCACCTCTCCCCTGCTCACTCCCTTCCACAACCTTTTCTCACCCTACATAAAACACCATGGAATCCTGCTGCCTGTGCCTGGAAAAGCAGAGGAGAATGGTGAGAAAACCTGAACCACCCAGCTGTGTACACGGCGCTTCCCATACCAGCATTCGCTGGGTAGTGGACAAAATTACAATGGGAAGCCACTGCACGTTAAAATATATGATATTTAAAAAGTATATAAACTGAAAATATTTCTTTATAATCCATTTTCTCTCTCTTGTAAGGAAAATTATATACATCTTTTTCCCTCTTATTTCTCCAGTATTACTTACTGAGGCTAACAAAAATAAATGGCTTTTCTCTGTGTTCTATATTTGTTCTCTATGAATCATCTCACTATTTAAGTTTTGTTTCTGATCACCTAAAGGTCTAGCCTATTTTGTTCTGTCTTTTTTCATGTGAACAATTTGAAAGTACAAGCCAGAATAAGTGTGAGTATTTTGTCTTGTAAATGCAGTTTTTATCTCAAATCAAAATTTTACTGTAAAGCATATTAAAAGAAAATAAATTCACAGCTAAGGTGCTTTGATACTAGCCTTGGACTATACTGAAGATTTATCACTACAATAACTTGTTTGAAGGTTCTTAAGTTATTTTAATCACTTGATGCTCATTCAAAGAAATACCTTTCCACACCACAGTCAACTACTGGGGGCTAGTCATCAGAAAAAGCAAGTAAAAATTTTCAGAGCAAAAATAACCTGAAAATATTACAAATTCATGCTTATAAAACTATAAGAGACCAACCCAAATAGAGTCTGATGTCCCACCTCCCACAGGCTAAAAAACTTGCATAAATTAATTCCTTTCGAAGCGGGATGCATCTTAGTAAAACATCAAGCTTTGGATTGAAATTCTTTCAAGTAACCACTAAGAGGACAGGAATACCCTCTGTATATAAGAGGTGATTATTCCTGGGAATTCCTTGACCTCTAAAGCAGTCAAATAGATGACAGCTGCAGCCTCCTCTTTGTTACTTTCTTTATATTTACTGTGAATTCTGTTTCCAAGATAAACTAAATTCTGACACTGCTTCAGAGTCTCTGACATTACTGTCAGGATAAAAACATTCTAGTGTTTTTAGTACTAGTACTCCAATGACAGCACTTTGTGTAGAGCTGGCTTTGAGGGTCTGCCTTTCCCTTGAGGTATGTAACTATCTTTAGTGTATTTCTTCTTAATTCTAAAACTGAATTTCCAGTTCTTTCTTTACAGTTGGTCTTTCTTGGTTGGTTGCCCAGGCTTTTTTTTTTTGTCAGAAGTGGGAGAAACAATATATTCAAAGTAGGAAAATGAGACGATAAAACTATCAGATTGGCAGTGGGATCAAGAGAGAGGTACAGAACTAGAAACAGCTTTTAAATTATTTCAGAAATGCAAAGATTTCCTGTTGACAGGATCTCTTTTCAGGAAGGCTTTAATTTGCATATAATATTGACTATATCATAAGCATTTCAGATTTTCCAAGAGAGTATAAAATTGAGTAAGTATATTTAATTGCAGCAAGTAAACTGGATTGATCTTTTCTTATAACATCTCTTTAGGGAGCTTACAAACATAAATCTCTAAAGGGAAAAATCTTCCATGTTTTTAGGAGGAAACTTGAGTTGTTACAACTTCTCTGAGCCCATTGAAACTCCCATACTTGAAGATTAGGTTGAGAATCTTGCTGAAGCTGGGCTCAGATGAGTTTTTCTTAGCTGACAGAATTTGATTGGATAAGAGAAATTTTAATTTGTCAGATGTATTTAGTGATGACAGAAACACCAAAGGCAGGCAATGCAAAGGTATCACTTGCAATATACAAGTGTTAAACACACCTTAAGCCACTGCCTGAAGCATAAAAAAGAGAAAATTTGAAAGTTACTTTCTGCAAACATCTAACTATATATGACAGAGTTTTGAGAGATGGCCATGGACTAGTGTGCTTCAGATACTGTACAAACAGATGGCACTATCCATGTCAACTGCCCAAACTAAATCAATGTTTGCTTAATAGTTTTAAAATTCCTGTAATTCTTCTTCTGTTTTGGTCTTTCTTATTTGTGCATGTCTTTGCATGCTAGCCTTCTCCAACTGCTTTCCTTACTTTTTATTTAATCAGAGAGGTACAACAAGAAGAAGTTCACAAAAAAGTAAGATGATGATGGATTGTACAGAATGAATTCTGCATGAGGGACAAATGAATAGAGTAATACTACATCAAAAGATAAAACTGAATAATGGAAGATTATGAAAACAACCATTGGACATTAATCAAATTTATTAAGAGTAACATCATAAAAAGGTTTTAGCTTTTTTTTTTTTTGCCTCAGGTTTTAGCTTTTATATTTTTCAGATTCCATACTGCTTTGGTGTGTAGTTCTGAGCTTCATATTAAGGGATGGTAAGCTCTCTTCACAGAGTAAGTTGACAAAACAGTTCCTTCTCTAGCTGGGGACCAAGGACTATCTCAGGCCCAAGAGCATAAACAATGTGGACTGAAGAGAGAAAAACAAGAAGGATAGGACTTCATAACCTAAAGATGTAATTGGACAATTCACTCCAAGATGCTAATGTAACAGAACTTATAAAAATGAGAAATCTCAGGACCGGTCATCCATTTATTTGTGACCATTTTGGGTTCATCTTGGGTGTAGACCTGGCTGGGCTCTTGTGCTGCCCAAGGTCTATCCATTGAGACCTTTTAATAAATGACTACTTTATTTTTTAACTCCATCTAGCCTCTGGTCTAGGTCAGCCTTCACAAAGCATCAAAAGAAAGAAAGTTGAACTAAAAGTTGGACTGAACAAAGAGGGGTGGCCCCTTCTGCAAAGTGCATTTATACTGTGGGACTCCTGCCACAGTAGATTATGGGGATAAAATCATACGTTCAAGAGAAGGAAAAGTGTGGAAAATTAAATTCCCTCAATTTAGGTAGCCAGAAATGTTTAGAAACATGCAGCTCAGAAAGACCCAAAGTTCAAGACATCAGGAGGCTAAGAGAATATGTTTGACATGTTGGTATATTCTTTCTTTTGATCTCCAATGCATGAAACAGGGCACGGGACAAAAATACTTTTGAGCTTGATGGTAATTTTTATAATTTTTTTGTGGTTTTAGATAGATTTTGTTAAAAAGAAACCTGGAAGAAAGTGTAGCAAAGAACAGGAGCAAAGAATAACCCAGAACAGGTGCCTAGGGAGGTTATGGTATCTCATCATGGGAGATACTGAACACTCAGTTGAACAAGACCCTCCACAACTTGATAACTGCCTATAATTCCTTACTAGGTAAATTATTCTGTGAATCTGTGAGTCTGAAAAACAGACTCTCACACATCTGTACTGTTCCTTCGCAGAACACCAATTCACAGTGTGATCGTTATCATTAAACCAAATTTCAATGAGAAAATGAAGGGCAGGTCTTCAAGTGTTTTATTACTTACTAAACCATTTGATTTCTCCTCTACAAGATGCTTCTGTACACTCCTGAGGTTCTGCTCACATGCATAATTTTTAATTAACAATACATATGGTAAAGGAAATGGATAAAATTTTTGCTTGGTTTTTTTCACCATTTTTTTCATTACTTCTTATATTTTATTAAAGTAATTCACAGTGAAGGTCAATGACTATCCATTTTTCTGTACAAAACATCAAGATACTGACCTACATTAAAAACCCAAATTATTCCATTACAAAGGTGTGCTTAGAGGGGCTTTATATATATTGCAACATTTCAGGTGAGTACCTGAGGTGACAAATGGTGGATAACCTCTGATGTTCACTCTTTCAGGTGATGATTTAGTGCATATTAAGCCATTACCATAATTTGTTTTACTTTTAAAGTACTGGGCAGGAACCTAGGAACCTCATATATTTGCTATGCAGATGATAGCAAAATAGTAATAATTGCAGAAATTAGGATTGCCTAGTAACGACACACAAATGAACTTCTAAAAATTTAATTACAACCACACTAGTGTAGTAGTAATGGGAATACCATAAAGCTTAGCATTGAGCAGAAAACTCAGTCTTCTTCCTATAAAGCCAAGACTGCAATATCACACACATTTATTGAACCTCATTTGTAAAATTAAGAGTCTCCCACAGACAATTAAAAATCATGCTGAGTACTCAGCCACAGTAAATTACAAATATAATTAAGTAAATAATAAGAAAGCCCAAGTCTCTACTTAAATGCACTGCCAATTCAGCTAATCCAAGCACAGCAAATATTAATGCAATACTTCAATGTCTACAGCTCAGCTCCTGATCTACAGTAAGAATAACACATTAAGGTTTTGTTCATACTCAGAGCAAACCACTTATTTTCCCCAAGACAACTGGAGCACCAGGTTGCCAATAATAAGCTGCTCATATCTTCCATCATCCTGCTCAGGAAGGCAGGCTGAGAAGATGAGCACTTTTAGCCTGATTGTATTTGCCACCAATTATAGAGTCACAGTCTTTTGACGATTCTTCACTTTAAATTGAAAATAAAACTAACCTGAAGGATTAAAATCAATGCCAATTAAAGGACTCTGCAAAGTTTGATTTTTAATTACACTGCCTTGGGAAATCACTACACAATCACTATTTGAATTCCATTGTTTCTGCATACAAAGCACAAAAAAATTACATCTTGGAAAAACCTTCTGATTTTAGCAGTTGGCACACCAATGAGAAGTTTAAAGTTCTGTATGAGCGATAAGCACTATGCAAGAAATGAAATCTGTCTAAAATTATGCTGACAGCACATGTCACTTGCCAACAATGTACACTAGCATTGATATGAGCTGCTGTTTACAAGCTCAGAGAGAAAGGATTAAATACCATTTAATTAATTCAAACTTAAATATGTATTTTTACCATTATACAGCAGTGTGTGAATGGCAGACATTTCACTGTCTCACTGCAGTTGTATTATTCTCAACCCAACCTCATAAATATTAATTGCTTTTGAAACTGAGTTATAAGTCTGCACATGAGATAAAGGAAAAATCCCAAGCACAGGCTTTCCCTCAACATCAATCCACAGGAGGAATAAAATATTCTCTATGAAATGTTTCTGCATCAGCACCAGCAGAAAGTTCTGCAGCCTATTCTAGTTGGAAGTAAATGGTTTTAATTTGCTCTTCATTGTAACTGAAAAAAATCAGTTGAATAAAGCCTTAATATTTCCAAACCTTTTTCTTAATAAGGAGAAGCTTCCCCAGCTCCTCACCTGATTGTCTCACTATGGGATTTTTCATCACATGTGCATGAAGAATTTGGCTCTAAAGTGGGCACAAAACTGCAAACAGAGGCAAATAAAAAAAAATTCATAAATCCACAATTTTCTGTATCTACCACTACCCCAAGAATGCATTTTAACAGAAGTAGTTAAACCACCTAAATTTAATAAAACTTTATAATGTGTTTTGTTCCGTTTCTCATGCCATTAAGACAGTTGAAACTGGGCTGATAGTGCCCGCATACCGATTTTTGCTAGGAGGAAGGAAGGAAGGAAGGAAGGAAGGAAGGAAGGAAGGAAGGAAGGAAATTTTAAGCCATGGTTATTATATATTTTAAAAAATCACTCTGAAGCACTGTATAGAGACCCCATGAATCCAATTCCCCTCACCATTTCATGCATACGTACAGAGAGAAATATTTATTCACACACCATATATGATGAAAATCTCTGCATTGCACCTACACAGTCAAGTGAAAAGTTACAAACAAATCAACTACAATCTTTTTCTCTCAAATACTTATTCATCCCTTGAAATTTACAACTAAAATATCTGTACATCACAGAAGTGGCTGCAACATAAAATAGGTTCAAAAACTTGTGTACCTCAAGTAACGTTTCCAGAAATATATAATGGTCCTGTGCAAATTACCCTAGTCTCCACATTTCTCGTACAGCCTTTACATTTCATCAGTTCCCTTTTGGGAACAAATATAACAGTAAATATGCCAGTAGCACTTCAAGAATTACTGTGCTCTTAAACTACTCTAAATTTTCATCTCTCTAGTCCCTAAAATAACATGATGGGCAGTAGAAGACAATAAAAAAACCTGAAGGTTTATTGTTTCTCCTGGTACACAGTCAAAAGTAGACAATTTCAGAGTATATCTTCCAGAACCTGCCTGTGAAATTTAAACATGCACAGCTCATGATTTTATTGCATGAAATACTACTCCTGCAATCATCAAAAATCCCTTTGCTTTGAAATGCTGAAAAACTCCTCCCAGCCTAAATAGCAATCATGAAGCATTTGAGCAGTTTTTGATACTGAACATGTTAAAAAATGGCATCCAGCTGTTGCAGGAAGAAACTTTCAATTACACAGTTGGCTGAAAATGTGCTGTGTAGTAAAGAACTCTACTTGTGCAGCACTATTAGGAATCTGCAAACAGGGGGATACTTTGATAATCTAATCATACCTTTTCACAAAGGCTAAATTTCTATTACCACAAATCAATCTGTGTAACAGATCAACTGTCAAAATATCTAAAAGGACATTTATTTCTCTTTACTATTTCCTGGTAAAAAATTCTCTCTCTCTCTCTCTCTCTCTCTCTTTTCTTCATGTGGTCCAGGCCATTCTGCTCTTGCTTTGTAGCCACAGATAACTATCAGCATGTTTCCATGGTAAAAACATCTGGCTAGGTAATGGCTTTCACATACAGTGCACAATTTTTTATGTTTAGTCATCATGCATTTCCTGTACTTAAAACTCAAACCTTCAAACCTCCTGAACAAGGCTCTAGTTGCACTTGATGTGGAAAAAAAAGCTGTCAACAGAAAATTCATTATCTTTCCATCATGCTATACTGGGTGGTAAAATGATAAAACTTTAGTCCTGCATGAATTCCCACCAAACTGAACTGTCTTTGTTAGTCGAGGCACAGTAGGGATTATGTCCTTTTCTTGGTAGAGAAATTGCCCTTTTTTTTTTTTTTTTGATCAGTCTAAACCATGCATTTTTCTGTCTTGTCAGAGTACAAAAGACCTAAGCAAGTTGTCAATAAAGCTGATTCAGAAGTGTACAAAAGAACCGTATATGTCCCAGGCTTAAATTATGGCAAGTGTAAGCTCCTGATGCACATCTAAGCAAATGAAGAGTTACATTAAAATTTTATCTTTATTTTGTATGTATTTTTTAATTATTTTTTAAAAAACTAACAGACAACACTGCCAGGTTGACCCTACAAATATTTCTCTTTATTTTGTGCTAATATGCAGGGCATATTCCATAAAATTCCAATTTTATGGAATTGTGAATACGGTACATTAGCCCCATTAGGTACATTAGGAGTTTCCTGCTGGCCTACTGCTGCTCTCAATATTGCTGTGATTTGAGCAGGAACATAGGTTGAAGTAAAGAGCTTTTTGAAAAAACCCACACAATGTAATAAGGTTTATTACATCTAACTGCACAAGCACTGGTTTTCAATTATATTTCTCTGTGACAAAATTGAAAAAATAACATCTAATCATAGATGATATTTTTTTATTATAGTTTTTTTTTGATTATAGACTTCACAGCATGCCAGTATGCAAGAGAATGTCAGAGAGAACACAACTACTGTAACTGTGTGCTGCTTTTTGCTTAATTCATTTATTGACTGCTTGATTAGTTAGTTTGTGTAGTACTTAGGAAATGTAAAACAGTAATAAGTGCTAATTAATCATTTATATAACATTCAACTACAGCTGCAAATTGCACAAATATAACAAAAAATATGAACTGCATACTGGTGAAATCTAGGTTGCTGATGAACTTCCTTCATTAGGGAAAACAAAAGGGAAAAGCAGTCATAGGCAGCAGTCAGGGGACTGTAGCTGCAGAAAGCCTGCTCCACAGTGAGCAATAGAAGCAAGAGATGAGGTGAATGAGTGATAGTAAAAGTGCTGCTCAACTGCTGTATTAAGGAGAACATATGGCAAAAAGAGGCAGAACTGCAAGGAAAAATGACAGTTTCATTGAATTGCAAATGAGAGGCAATAATTTCAACATCCACTGTGACAGAATACTTCTGTGTGTTATTACAAGCTCTGGTGGATGCTGCCTTAGACCAGTTAATCAATGGAATCATTTGATGCAACAGCATTTAGTGCAGTAAGGCTGGAAGTGGAAAAGGTGCCCCTGATAATGCTTTCTGATGACCTAATGAACCTGCTCTAACTGGAACAGCAGTTTCTTCTGTCAGAACAACTTAAGAGCTGAGTGATAACGAGGAGACAACATTTATCACTTCTTCCAAGTCCGAAATCATGTATAAATGGATGAAGCAAATGGAAGAGAGTACCCAGTGATGGAAAAAGATCAGGAGAAAGCATCTACTAGTATGAAACATGCAGAAAGGACAGAGAGATTTGCTGCTCTAAGAATAAAACTGTTTTGAGTTCTATGAAAACACCCACAATAGATGAGTAGAAGAACTTGCACATCATTTATGCCAAAAGTTAAACACCTGATAGTTAACAAGAAAGAAAGAAATTTAGTTTGACTGTTATGCAGATGAAAAGGAAATGTTTCCATAATACTTCTGCTATGACTTTCAAAGTTATACAATGTGTAATAATGATAGTTTAAATGTACAACTAGATATTAAAAGGTAAAACTAATGGGACAAAAGATGAAAAATTAAGTTAACATTCATCATCATAATAAAGAATATTAACACTCGTAGATACTATTGTTTCTATCATATCAAATGTTTTCCATATGAGAAGAAAAGAACATTTGAATTCAACTTTATGAAGAGATGCATTTCTGTTTCTTATTTTTTGATGGATTTATCTTCTTTGGCCTGGGTGTATATGAAAATAGTCTGCAGAGATGATTTAACAGCACAACATACAAGGGATTTTTTAACATTCTTTAAATATAGAGAATGCTGAAAAATGTGATGGATGCATAAACTAAGAGATAAAGAAGTCAAAACCATCTTGCTGTACCATTGTTAAATTCATCTAATACTGCCCAAAAAGTCCATTAGAGTTCATCTGTAATTTTCCATTAATTTGCTCTGGCACATTATTAGCTCCTTTTATATTTCATTTTTCTGAGTCTTCCTTTTCTTGATTTGGGGAATTACCATTGTTTTAACTGTTTATGATTTATGAAGTGAATTCCAAATTTAAGACAAGAAAGGAGAAATCTTTTTAGGTATTCTGTATTTTATCTTGTTTACCATAACTATGGCCAAGTATCCAGGAATTAGAGTTTTATGATTCAGGAAGGCATTGACATCATTATCTTTCAATGGAGAATCATAATAGGAGACATAAATCAGAGTTTTAACTTAATGGTCATGGAATGTAGGACGTATTAGTTAATAAGTTTTCACAAGAATAGGTGATTTTTGCTGTCTTTGGGCTAGTCAATCTCATAGGAGTCTCATAGAATACAGAAAATAGCCCCAAATAGCTGCATCTTCATGACATGCTACAAAAACCTTCATTGTTTAAGCTTGTAATGACATGCTGGGTGCTACATGGTGCATGACTCACATTCCTAATGAAGATTTTGTAACAAAACTGGCAGTATCCTAAGTATATCTACATCATTTTCAACAGAATACTTGGTAAACATTGTATAATGGAAAATAACAAACTTAGGATGGAGAAACATCCTCAGAATATAATCAGGTAGTTTCTTCAGATGGTCCTTGCCTTTTTCCACATTTTAGTTAAAAAACTACTGTAACTGAAAATCAGTTCTCAATATGAAAAAACTCCTTTCACCAAATTTTCTGAACAAGTACAGAGTAATTTCTATTTTCATTTCCCCAATCTACAAACATATTCCCTAACCCACTAGAGAAATTCTTCTTATATTTGGAACTTTGTTACTATGCACTTTTCAAGTTCTCTTTTTGTCAACTCTGTGTCTCTAAAGTCCTTGTATTTAAAATGCAGTAATATTTATAAAATAACATATTCAGTGATGGATAATTCTGAGATTTTTTTAACATAAGCTCTTGAGGAAGTGATTAATAAATCTACTGGGAAAATAAGCAATTAATGTCTTTGGCACTGTCTCTATATAATGTTGGCTGAATGTCTGAATGTGTTCACTTTGTTCCTTTGTGGCCTGAACTGTTTCTTGGTAATTATTGGCTTCTGACTGCTACATTACAGAAGACATCACTTCAGAGATGCTTTCATTCTAGGTTACTGAACTCAAAATACCAGAACAATTCAGTATCTAAGTTCTCCAGCACTTGAATTACTCTCAGTTGTAGCAATCACTGGTAACACAAACATCAAATGTGTAGATTTTCATGCTTTTGGTGAATACATTTTTTGTTCTGGACTTCCTTCACAAACCATGTCTCTCTGGGTGTTTAGCATCTGACTGCCATGCTGAATCCATCACTAAACAGTAGCTTTCACTTAAATATGCTGGCACTCAAAACATCTCTGTATGGCACATTATAGGCATGGCTTGAGTGGTCAGTGTCCATGCATAAATCCCAGCCTGTAATTTGCAAAGAAATCTTCACAAGGGGGAAGCATTCATTTAAACTGACATAGACTTCTCCACTGACATTCCACTTATCAAAAAGTTAAAAACAAAGTGATGAGTCAAGTGTAAAGACTTGAAGAAATGAAAGCTTGTCATGAAAATTCAAATCACTACTCTGAATGCTGGATTAATTTTGTTAATAATTTTTTCAATTAGACTTCTGGCCTCAAGCAATCAAACTACTTCAGTCGTGTCAGCACTAAAAATGGGTAAGTTTTCCTAAGAAGTAGACACAATAGATGTTATTTAAAAATAATTTTAACAGGAAAACAAAAAACCTTTCAGAAAAAAGCCTTTATTTGGCATGCAACTACAATGACTACTGGCTTTCTGTCCAAGAAAGTATGACTTGATGGGTTTTTAAATAGCTTCCTAGCACTGTTTTCTGAATGGCCTGAAGAAATAAAATTGTGAGACTGATTTTGCATTTGCAACCAGAATGAGTCACAGCTAAAGATTTTTAATGCACTTTTTGTACAAAACATCATATCATGACATCACTGAGCATAATTCATACTCATTGCAAATTGCTTTTATAAAGAAATTGCTATTACAATTACAAAAATACTTGGTAAAATAGTTTCATCAAATATCTTCAGCATTATTTGCTTTCACCTGATTTTTTTTTTTTTTCATTTCTAGTCTGGTAGAAATTAGCCCTGTTACTTGGCTGAATGCTTTGTGGCTTTCTGTAAATGCAGATTTTCAACTGAAGTTTTACAGTACCAGATGAACAACTCTGACATCTAAACCAGGCCTGAATCTAACATGTATCTACTGCTCTGCTGATTACAACCTTGCCAAAACTTTCACAACAATCACATCAGGAGAAGAAACATAGATACCAATATCATATCCTGCTTACTGAACTGAAACAAGAGGCTTCCTACACATTGCTCAGAATTACTACTGTGCAATACCTTTACTGAGTACCAGAATGAATAAGCATAGCATGTTAAGGTTGGCCAAGCCAAAAATAAAATTATACAGTAACCTGTGTGATTTACCAGAGCTGACTGCAACAATAACCAAAGTTTCCTTATGTCCCCATTATCCCCAATCATGCTCCAATAACACTGGTTTTATCTGGGAGATTTTTTCCTCAAGAACAATTATCAGAAAGGATGTTTTGTAGCAATTTACAGTGTCTCCTCATACTGCATTGCAAGAGACGTCAAAACCAGGAGGGTCAAAGAAGATCCAAGTCATAGAACGGCTTCCATGGTAGGAGGCTGATCTACTTCAGTTCCCAAAGATTAGGCTTAAGGTAAGAATGAGGTTGTAGATACTGGCCTACAGTCAGTCTACCTCATCTATGCAAGCAGTTACATTTCCTGATTCTTATTTTCTCACTGTCTAAATTAAAATTTCTTTTTCTATAGCTACATTTCCCCACAATACTTTCTTTCTCTTTGAAGGCAAAAAATATACAGTTGACTAGTTTCAGCTTGTGATGGGCAGAAAACTATTGAAAACCACACAGTACCTTGAAATCCTAAACATTAGAATACAGAAATCCTGGTGAATGAAGGATTTTGTATGTAAAAAATTGAACTAGTTTCGTATCTGTTCTGAAACCAATTCAGTGATGTGTCATTCCAAACAGAAAAGTGCCAAACACTGAAGTGCCATAATTGAAAATTTAATTGGCAATACTGAAGTGGAAGCTATTAGAACTCAAAGCCCAAGGGATTGATATACAATACCAAGGAGAATGGTGTTTGTAGAGCTGTTCCCAATGCCATAAGTGGCTCAGCAAGTGTAGCCTCTTTACAACAATCTAGACAGAGATGTCCTATGCACTTCTGGGTTGTGTTTTTCTATTATAGAAAAAAAAAAGGTATCAGAAGAATAGAAGAACTTGAGTACATTTAATTATGTCATACAAGCATATTGAGAAAGTTCAAACAGTTTTCAAAGTAATCATAAGATATGAAAGAAATTATAAATATCCCAAATCAAATATCAATATAATTAAAAAAAATCTCGAAGAACCAAAAAATTAGCAGTTTGTCCTTTTTTTAACCACCCAATTTAAAATTGTTTCTCTGAAATCTGATTTCATATGCAGGGCCCCCATGGTCATATATTCTACAGAGCATCTACAAAACCTGTAGTCCCGATCACAGCTATTTGAATGCTATAAAGGAGTCCTTTTCACTCCATTTTAACTGTCCTTTTAGTATTTTAAGTTAGCTGCATGCATATACACAAGTTCACAATGCCTCTAAACATAAAGTTTGGGTATAACTATACTGCAATTTTGCCTGTGCAAGGCTGCTCAGATAGGGATAGTGATGCGACAGTCCACTGCAACAGGACAGTCCTGGTTTTCTCAGTGTCTTTAGCCTCAGGTTAGCAAGGTCTTCAAATGCAAGTGAAGTTTGCTTTCTATCACCAGCAGAGGGTTCTGCAGTGAAGGACTATTAATAATTCTCCTTCTTTTGCCTTTCCCAAATTGTTTGCGTTTTCACAATCTGCAAATGATTTGCATTGTTTAGTTTGCCAATGACTCACTTTCTTTGAGTACCAGACACACAAGAGGAGGTCAGAAATCCTAGCTGTACTAATTACAACACAATTACTGATTCATTTCACCTCCCTTTAACTATCCAGAGGGCTGTACAGAACCAGCTGGTGTGTCTATATATTCATAAGATACACATTTATTTTGTCATGTGAGGGAGGTATATGATGGGTTTGGTGGTGGGGGACTGGATCACAGTTTTTTAAAGATTCGTTTAATGGCTACATTTCTTTTAACAATTCTCCACAGTGGGAATGGTTTGTTGTTTGTTTTTTTTTTTTTAATGTGTGTATATATATATATATATATATATATATATATATATATATATATACATATACACATAAGTACAATGTCTGGAACAGTAAGTCTTAGATTATTGGTTGGACTTCCCACATACTGTAGTGACCCCTGCATTAAACAGCAGCACCATAATAGTATCAGGAGTCTTTTTTGATGGCAATGCATTAATGGAACAAAGCCCTGATTCACAGCGTAAGTGCATGAGGGAAAAAAAAAAGCCAGCTAAAGCAGGGGGAATGCTACTGAAGCAGGAAATGCTTTAATACCAGAGGCAGCTGAGCTCCCTCAATAGAGCTCACTTTCACTACAGGATGAAGGGGTGGATAAGAAATGGAATTCAGTTGGGACTGAATTAGATTGGTAGGAAAATGTGTCAGATATTTTGGTTTAATTTTGTTTTGCAGAACCACGGGACTGTCCTTGGAGAGTTAAAAAGGTTTTGATATAGACAATGGCATAATGGTACATTTCTGATTAAAATAAATTTCACCCAAAAAAGTCAAGAAAAATTGTATCCTTACAACAAATCAATACTTCAAAGTCTATTTTGCAGGATATTTTTTAGGTATACACAAAACAATAGTTAGGCAGTTTTCAGAAAGGGTATCCCCTTTTGATTTTTAAAGCTCTAAGTAGTGCAATAAATGGTCAGCCATTACAGAGAAGATGGTATGGAACTTCATAATGTTAATTTACTTGCAAAATGGATCATGGTTTTCAGGATAGAGGTAAAAACAATTTACCAACTCAGTCATCTGGGCACAAAGCCTAGATGCCAAACTTTCAAAAATCTAGAAAGGCACATGCAAAGATAGATGTTCACAAGATGTTCAGAGGTATCAAAATGTGATTAAATGTTTATGTTCCACTGGATTTCAACTGAGATGACTGTTAGAAAGATGCTCTATTTGAATGTATAGAAAATATGGTATTTCACAACCCCTACTCCCCAGTTGTTGGGTATTTTAAAAGAAAAATTAACCAGATTTTATGTCTCATTATAGGTTTCTGCTCTGGGAAGACATGCAAATGATTATTCTTTCAGTAGGAATAGAGACAGAATCTTTCTTATCCTTCTAACTATAGTTACAGTAGCCTGATGGATTGCATAGAAATTGTCATTCAAGTGAATTATGAAAATGTCATTCAAGTGACCTAAACTGAATCAACATTAACACCTATCTACCAGTTCATGCATTGCAGGACTTATGCTGTAAAAAATGGGAAACATTACCAGGGAAAAATCACGAAAGCCTTTTTACCCTGTCCTAGTCTACAGTGCAATATCAGGTATTTTAAGTGATCTCATGCTGACTGCTTCTCTTGTTGAGGAATACTACAATCAATAGTTCAAATGCCAGATTCCCAAGTTCCATCTCTATCTTTTCAATTGAAAAGTAACTCTATTTTGCCTTTTAAAAAGACTTATTGACAGAGCAACTCTCTCAAATTGTTATCCAACAGAGGCTGGATGAAAAGGTTTTAGAATTTCTAGAAACATACTTAGTCAGGAAGAGTCAAAGGGTGTACTCGTATTGCCCAAAGCAAGGTTGTTTTGAGTTCTGCAGCTGCCCATGCATGACATTTGCTCTCATACATGAATATTTCCTTGTCAAACACACAAAACCACCTTAATCTGAATCCATTTCATAGAATATTCTCCCCCATTGTTTATTTTACCAGTATATATGCAGTCTAATATGGCCATATTTGTGCAGAGACTGATGTGTAATGTCCCCGAGATAGAAAGCTTTGTGCTGTTACTGCCTCTTTTAGAGACAGCAAAAGTAGCAATAATGGAGTGATGAACTGGCCATAGGATGATAACTGTCTTAAAAATAATACCTCAAAAAAGGGCTTTGGGAGAGAGGGTGGAAGAAAAAGAAGTATGAAACATTATAGAGGAATTCAATAAAGTAATCACAAAAACACAAGCTCAGGAGGTAAGAGCCTTGCTCATACTATCATTTATCAATGGAAAACAACCTCATTTTAGGGTAATTTACTGTTTTCAGAACTGCCTAAGTGCAAAACTTCTAAAACTTGTGAGAAACATGCCATGGATTTTGCCTAGATTGCTCCAGACTGCAGCACTATGTAGGTATTTTTGAGACAGTTTGAAATAGTTTCAACAAGGTGCAGCAAGAAGATCTAAGCTCTGAGCTCCATGTTGATAAAATTTATTTATGTTAGTACTTAAGCAGGTTGGAGAAATGATTAATATTGATGTTGGACTAGCTAGATTAGTTGTAGTGGAAAATGCTAAACCCTTAAAAATTCACATTGATACCATACTTAGAAGAACCCAATAGGATAACAGAAAATGTTTTGTTTAAGCTCACAGGCAAAAGCATAATTTAGATGTGAGCAGCAGTAGAAAGCATGAGAGAATTTTTTCCCAAGTTGTGCATTTTTTTGCGAACTACCACATATGTCCCAAGTACTCCTGCAAAAATACCTCCCTGTATACATATACACTCTACTCAACAACGTAAGATGATCAAATCTTAACTTCCTCAGAAACCAAACCACTGACCCATATGCTCTGGGGAAGGAAGAAAACTTCCTAAGCACTGTTCACGTGCCAAAACCTGTATTTCCAAGAAGACTTCACAGGGGAGGGTCCTGCCTGGGGCAGAAACTGCTCACTTGGTTGCACATATCTCCAGTGCAACACGAAAGCTCAGACCACTGAAAAGCAGAGCTCCCTCCCTCTTCCCCCTCCTTCCACAGCAAAGACATTCATTAGAGGAAAGTTATGATAAAATTTACTTTGAAGTCTTTCTATCCTCATTTTTAACAGATTACTCAAATACACTGTTCCAGCACTAGCAATGTGGTAATGAGCTTTTCCACCTGTAACTTCCTCTCAGCTGCTCACAAGCCCCTTCCTGTTCGATTTGACAACTCAGCTGAACCTGTAGCCACTCCCCAGTCCTACCCCACTGAATGCAGTTTAGCTTGAACTCTTTTATTGTTTCTTCATTGTTGACTTTTTTCTTGTTCTTTTACTTTTGAAGATTGATTTGATTTCACTGAGCATCGTCCATACTATGCACTTCTCTGAATGACAAAGAAAAGCTGCTATATAAAAAAAAGGATTAACTGCTTGCAAAATAAAACAAGAAGAAATTACAGATGACATTATCTCTCATCAAAGGTCTTCCTTTAGACACAGAATCTTTGAAATAAAAATAGCTGAATTCATTGTCTCTTACAATCATTTTAAAAGCTCTTTTGAAATACTACACTATTTATTTTCATTGCATTGAATAGATGTAACATTTTACAAAGGTTGAACAAATTTAAAGTCTACCACAATAAAAAATGAGCAATTTATCATTTATGAAGGGGATAATTCACAGTCTCCTAAAATTTTTTTAACAGTTTGATTCTCTTGCACTTTGGATTGACACCTATGTGCTCAACTCAAATAAAATAATTTTGATTTGTCACTTTCTGTGACAAAGTAAATAAAACCTCTTTCATGCAATCAAGTTGTTAAAGAAAATTACATATATATTAATTAATGTTTCAAAAGTTATTTAATATATTTATATTAAATATGGAATTATGAATCCTAACATTTCAAATTCAAATTTGCATGTACTGCTCATGTTGAAATCATATATCTGGAAAAAAGTAATGATATAATATTTATATCATGATTTCATAAATAGAGCTTCTGGAGATATTTCATGATAATCATATTCCCTGCCCAGTATACAATCGGTAAAGTTGTTTTTTTTCATATTAAAATGTTTATTTTCTCCTGAATTACATCTTCAGTCAGGAGATGGTTGCTAATTTCTAATAAATTGTCCTCTAGATAAACACAGTTTGTTTAACATCTTATAAAAGCTACTGTTGTTTTTTGCAGCTTGTGGTCCACATCTGAAAGAGTATGAAAAAAGAAGGAAAATCATAAGAATGCCCTCAAAAGCTGTCAGAAATTCAGTTTTTCCTGTATAATCGTTGAATAAAATGAAAAGGCAACCACACAACCACCAGTGAAAATACAGCTGTTTTTTAACTCCTTTTTAAATAAAACAATGAAACTGAATGCTTATTCACACTTATCCACTTCAGTATTTCAGGGAAATATTGATTATTTCCTAAAATGTAAATGGAAAGAGATCTTACCTTGATACCATCTGAATTTGAAGTTATAAGTATTCTGACAAGACTGCAACTTGCTTAGCCTGAGAAAGAAAGCCATGTTTCCTACATTTTAACATGGACACTGAGAATACAGGGCTAAAGACCTCTGCAATAGATTATCACATCTGACACATTTAATCAGTTTTGACACACAGCCTCTTCCCTTTGCCAGTTTTAAAAAGATTGTCCTTGAAGAGGCAAACAAACTCTGGGCTTCTGGAGAAAGAAAGATTACTGCAAATCCAGGTGAGGGAGCATATCTTCCCACAGGCCTTTTTTTTTTTTTTTTGTGAAGAAAACAGAGAAAAATTGCCTGTCGCAAAGATTGTGTGCTCTGATCTGTCCTATTTTAAAGCTTTATAAATACAACAATTCAAAGGACTGTTGCTTATAGCAACAAATATAAGATAGTACAGATGGAGAGGGGAAAAAACATTACTTCAAACTGATCATTGTGCTCAGCACATTTTCACCTCTGAGACTATGTTGGGGTTTGATAAAGGAAGAAAATGGCAAACATTAATATTGCAGTAATGAGGGGTAGGCTTGTTGGTGTTCACATACCCTAAGTCACCCTGAGGAGGGCTCCTATAATTTAAACACAGGCACTTATCTCTCAAAAGTGTGTCTCAAGCCTACTGACTGATAAGGCATAATTTTTTAAACAGACAGCAAATAAATTCACTGGCAGCTAATTACCTCACTATATTTCCTTTTCATTAGAGATAAATATTTCCAAGCATTAGGTGGTAAATATTTCCGAGGGAAAAAAGAGTTCAGACTAAAGATCAGCCCTTCAGAAAAACCACAGCAAGTTGAACAGCTATGATTGTGCCAGCATATGTTTGGTTGAGAGAAAATAATACAATATATAATAATGTATAATCATTAACTATGAAAATATAAATTTTTGGTAATGGTGCAGACATATTTCCCTTTGATCTAGCATAGTAGGCAAGATTTTACTAACTACAAAAATGACCTGACCAAAGTGTTCTCATAATTGTTCTCATATCTGTGTTCTCGTAAGTGTTCTCATATTTGTGACACCAATAAGAACATCAAAGGATCACAGTGTCCCAGTTCTCCACCTAACTGATAGGTTAAAAATGTCACCAGTGATTTGTTGGTACATCTTTCCTCTATGCAGCAATAAAGGCACGGTAGTCCTCAATGTTTATTCTCCTGCAGCGAAGTCCAATAAAAATAGCTGCTATTGATTCCCTCTTCCATCAAAACCACTGGTTATGTAAACTGGGTGCCCACTTTAATGAGCTGTTGGGCTGCTTCTGTATTGCCTCTCCCCATCAGCTTTGCACGTGCCAAACAACCACATGACAACTGAGTTTGCATAAACATGATTCCTAAGAACTCAGCCAACACAAGAGAAGGAGTACACAAAGGAATATAACATAGTCCCTCTCTCCTAGCAGCAGCCTGTTTTGTGAATTGCTTAAGTTTTTGCATAATTGCAGGGTAGAAGCCATTGTTGACAAGTTTTAACATAACAGTGAAATGGGTGTGATGTGTCGTACTGGTGACAACACATAGCTTGTGAAGGGGCATTGACTGTTATGCTAAAGTTTGTGAAATGCAAATTTTTAAACATTTTCAGGAAGGCATATGACTTCTTTGGAACCATTACAAACATAAAAAATCACTGCTTTCCCTTACTCTGAGACATGGAGGAACAAGGAAGTACAAGGGGCATGGCCTTGATACTGTGCTTAGTATTTGGTGCACTTGACATCAACAGTTACAGGCCCCATGAGAATGACAGGCCTGTAAAAACAAAAGTGTTGGATGTAAAGGTAAAATACAAAGCATTGGGAAACAGCCAAAACACAGTTTGTAAAATGAAGTCATGCTTCATTATGCAGCATGTGTTCCTTGGAGTGCTTTATGACCAAGTGGGTAAAAATTATCCATTCATCTACTCTGATGAATTTCTAGTTTGATTTTAAAAATTACTGTGAAAATATTCCTCACAAAAACAAAAATAGGGCAACAGAATTTTGGTGCATAAGTTACAAAGTTAGTCTTTACAAGCTCTCTTTGAGTCAGTCCACAGAGAAAGGCAGGTCAAAAGCACAACCTTGGTATGTCAAGTGTCCCAGCATCCAGGTCCTCAAACACAGGATGGTTTGAAGAAGATTTTCCTTCTAGTTTAGGGAACTCCCTCACCTTCAGTGCTATTGTTCTGAAAGACTGATGGGAATGCTGTTCAGTAACACCTTCACAGCACACAGACACGTCACAACAACCATCAGGTTTGTAAGGAACTAGGCATGACGCTGTAGCTGAGTCCTGCTGTCCAAGCTGGACTGGGAAAGCCTACTTGACACTGCTGCATGTCTATCTTTTCCTCATAGTATTTACTTGGCACAGAGCCCTAAAAGAAAAAAATGAAATAATTTTAAAAAAGCTTTAATTTAGAACAGTGAAGGAAGGAAGAAAGAACATAGGTTCAATCTGCTTATTCTAAGTCTTTTTCACAGCATTTTGTTGGCTGCTTGAACTTGTGGTTGGAAAAGAGAATTCCATGTGAATTTTCTGTAGAGGATCTTCACCATTTGTTTGCCTCAGCAGGATTCTCTCTTACTGTGCAGCTCAGCAACTTCAAAATAATTGTTTTCTATCCATTCATTTGAAATTTTGGACGGCAGTCTTATTATCCAGATTGCTATTATGACAGTATGTGGGTTTTTCAGTATGAATAGAGTATTTTGTTAATGTTTATATCCAATAATTCAGGAGCCAGCTGCTCCATAAATAATATGAAATCATCTTCACCATATGAAAAAACAAGTAATCCAATATGAATCTTGTGGCTTCATTTCAGAAAATTTTATTCACCTATGAATGGTTACTAGCAGTCGGAGATAAAAAGTGTATTTTCAATCATTCTCTTCTTATAGGGTTTCCGGCTTTGAAGGTTTTGGCGTATACCACATCTGTCCATGTCTCTACATTTTAATAAATGTAGTCTAGAAAAATCCATTTACCATTCAAAGCTGTTACAGTACATGCCGCATATTAAAATGTTCTGTAAAACTATTCCATCAAAAAATCATCTAAGATGTTCGGCTTGAATCACAGGTAAAACACCTAAATGACCATAGAAAAAAATTTCCCCTTTTTCCCCCCATTTTCCCCCTTTTTTTTTTTCCCCACAGAAATTAATTTCCCCATTTCTATATAAGATGATGTCATTCAGTATGCTCAGGACAGAGTTTGTTTCTCTCATTACCCTTCAGTCTACTACAGGCTAGAGCCTAAGTAAAACACCTGAAGAAATGGCAAATATTCCCATAATTCTCAAAAGTGACAAATATTGCAATGAGGTCACATCATAAAAGGGGCTCAGGAAGAGCACTGCACTTGCTGTGAGATAAAATTTTCCTGTCAAGGAAGACAAAAGAATATTAACAGCTTTTGGGTCTGTGCTTAATGAAATACTTCCCAGATTACTTGCAAGCTCCTTTATTAGGAATAACATTTTTTCCTGAGATCAATGACACAGTTTTAATACAGAACACCTTATCAAATGAAGTTTGTTCTATTTTTGTTGCTCTAGAGAGTAAAACCTACAACAGTAGTGATTCAAATATAAGCAATTTCCAGACATAAAATATGACTGCAACTATAAAAAAAATTACCTTCAAATGTGCTAGGACTCACAAGAATATTTCTTGTTTGAACTACATAATTCAATAGTTTGAAGAACATATCACTATAAATTCATGGGGATGCAGTTAGATTTTAAACACAAAATATTTAAGAATTGAGACAAAGGCCACCAACAACAATCAGGTCACAAAGGTTCATCAGAGAACCATAGGTCATTATTGATGTTATTTTTGCTTACCTAGCTCTTTTATTTATTACAGTCAACTAAGAGAAAATGAGGGACAATTCATTATGATTGTTTTATAAAATATTTGAGAGTGATCATAGGAAAGAGTCTACACACTCTGTGACTAAGTTTCAGCTATAAGCATAGGAAAAAAAATACGTAAAGGACAAAAAACCCCACATTAAACATAATGTGAGACTAAAATGTGTGTGTGGGACTAAAACTGGAAATAAAAGAAGAAAAGGCAAAGATAATGTTAAGGACAAAAAGCACTAAACACAGCATTGAGGCTGTAAATACGAGTGCAGAAGAGGGAAGATGCAAAGACTTGCTAAAGATCACCGTTCTCACTTTTAGAATAGCTCTGTTTTCTGCTGGGGTTTTTAGTGGGTCTTGAAATATGATCACATTTGCACAGAGTGCCATTCCATCCTCAGTTAACAACCACTGAGTATCACAGTAGCGACACACTAGTGCATGGTACCACCTGGTACCACAAAACCTGCCCTAGAACTCCCTGCAAAATTGTTGTCCACAATACATCAGTTGCACAACAGACATTTCCAACAGCTCTACAGAATTTACAGAAGTGTGAGAAAGAAATACAGGTGTATTTTTCCCCCCTTTACTATTAATAGTAGAAACATAAGACTGTTTAGGAAAGTCATTTGGTAGCTGCACTACCATACTGAAATCTGTATTATTAGATATTTTAAATTTAATTGTTTGCTTTTACCTAGCTTCCTTCTTAATTTCTTTCTTCTCCTAACCAAATTCATCTTTAAAACTGAGTGACTCGGCTGCTTCACTGAAAAGAATTGTGTCACTGTCATACATCTTGTCCTGTAAAAATAAACTATGATGATAAGTGCTTTTATTTAATACAAAGCTTCTTGAAGCAGGAGGTTTTTATTGGATTATCTTCCTCTTGTTTAACAAGAAACAATGCTTCTTATGATCTCCCCTCTTTCCATCCCCATAATTCCTGACTTTCAGGTTACATTGAGAACTTCCCTGTGGTTGCTAACAAGGTTGATCACATGCCAGGACCTCATTCTCTGCATGCAGGAATACAGATTAGTTCAGGCTGACTATGCAGGCAAGCACTGGTCAACTTTCACTTAATCTCCTGTGACGTGAATAAAGAAACACACTAAATTAGCTGTGTGGAATGACTGAATCACTACAGTCCAATGATCAAATACCAGCACAGAGCTGCCATAGAAGCTCAGGCCAGTAATGAAACTTTTCTGCTTTACTGAATCAGTTAGTCAGGACTTCAGGTCATTCTTTTTAGCACTGTTCAGAAGCAGGACCTGAGCCCATCTGGAGAAAGAAGAAAAGGCACTACTTCTGTTTGCTGCCTTTTAAATAAAATTAAATGCTTTTACAACAGGTACTAAGAGCTCATTTTTCAAAACGACCCAAACTCCATCAGAAAATGGGATCATTTGCCTTTAATCTACTGGGGTAGATGCTTGCAAAGCCACTTTTTAATTTCACATTGCCGCAGAACAAACAAAGCAAGCTGGTGATGAATGCTAGCACAGAGTATAAGTACTAGAAAGTGCTTCTAGAGAAAGAAATCAGGATGCCAAAATAAACATAATTTAATTCCAAATGCTTAAGTTTTGCATCAGGATGTCATACTACAGAAAAGAAAAACTAAAATTTCCAAAATAAAGAAAGCATGTTTGTTAAAATGTTGATAATCTAGCCTAGAATATCTTCATAAAACATGTGTGAGTGAAACAACCCAAAAGCTTTAATTTCTTTTTAAAATAATAGCCAGTTTTATATTTACAATCACCATGGAGAAGTAGCCTAAAGGATATAATTCCATTTCACTTGGCAGTATCTGGGAGATAAATTGCCTATTATACCTTCTCCAATTTATCATAAATGTGTTCACAAGTTCTTCAATGCATTATTTCAAATAGATATGCTCCATCAGTAAATACATTTCTCACTTACAGAATTACTTTTGAACATTAAATAAGTAAAATAAAGCTCTTCTCATTTAGGAACATCAACTATCAGGAAAAATTATGATTAGCTAAATGCTCATGATGTGGAAAGAAAATTTGAATGCCATCCTTGTGACATTTTCCAGAAGGTGCAGTAACTGGGAAAACTGCATGCTTTACCATATCAGAATTTTAAATTATTCGGTAAACCTCTTTAAGCATTAGAAAGACCAACATTTTAGTGCTGCTGAGCTAAACCTTAAATATGTAATGAAACTCAGTTTAATTTGGAGCAGGGAAGATGCTACTAAAACATGGAAGTCTGAATGAAACTCTGAAAGTCTTTAAGTGCGACTGTGTTATTATGTGTGCAGTGGCACATGAATCTGACTGGGACTAGACTGGTTCAAGGAGGACAGGCTGAAGGCAAATTTGTATCATCAAATTGCATCTTCTGTTGCAAATGGGGATGACAGTTCCTATCTACTTTACTACTGATTGAGAGCTCCTTAGTGTAGCAATAGTCATGAACTCTGCTAAATTTAATTTCTATTTCCTTTTGACACTAGGCAGGAAAGCATGCTGTCAGTCAGCTTTTAATATCCATTACTTTTCACATTGCAAAATGCCATTCCAGATTTTAATTTATTTTCCAAGGCTATTTCAGGAAACTCTCAAGATGGAATTACAAGCTGAATAAACAGCCCTGAATTGCATACGAGGGTTGAGTACGGTAACAAAAGAGAATTGGTACCAACCAAGGCATGAGGATTGGCCACATGTTTTTTGGGAAGTGATTTAGAGGGGAAGTTAAGAAAAAAAAAAATTCAGTATGACCAAACCCAAAATTTGCCTCATTTTGGAGTTCTGGTTAAATTTAGTATCACCAGGAGCACTGGCTCCTCTCTGGCCCAGTCACCCTCTAGGAGGGCTCCTTCCTGTGGCAAGCAGGATGTAGCAAAACAGGGCAGGATGAAAGATGCATTCTTGATCTTACCCAGCAGAATGCTGGGATGCAGTTGGAATGCCTTCCCATATTGGGAAGGGACAGAGCATTACTACTAAGAGTTGCAGGTTCTCACCATCAAGACATTCAGTTAACTTAAATGTGCAATGTTTCAGTAACTGATCCTCAGTATGAGTGGCTTTGCTCATCTTTTCCTTGGGCAACAGACCATTGCTGAACAAAAGACCTGTCATAGTAGACAGGAAATACAATCTCAACTTGCCAGAAACAAGGTTCTCAAGAATCATGATGATTTCCTTATTGAACCTTAATGCTATATTCATTGCAAGTCTGATATCTTTATTACTTACAGCAGTAAATAGTATACATCTGGACAGCTTTGTAATAGAAATACCACTCTGACAAGCAGTTTCTGTTCTCATATCACTGTTGTAGTCCTAGAGGAACTAGTAAAATATATGATCAAAATAGCTGCAAACTGTACTTCGATTAACACACAAAAAACATTCACCAGACAAAATTCATGGCATCTATGAGACATTCTACAACTTTGTCTTGATTTATAACAATTGAGGTTTTGACCTAAAATATTTGAGAGCTGTATGTGACAAAGGGTAGGGTTTTTCTGTGTAAAAAATGTTACACTCTGATTGACATGCAGAAATACATGCACAAGGGTGCAGTATTTTCAATTCAGATGTTCTATGTAAACAGCAAACAAAAGTTAAAATTAAAGAATACAGGACTGTTAAAATTAGAATACAGGACTGCCAGCTAGAACATCTTGTTACTTCAAGATCTCGGTAGTTTTCTCTCCAGAGAAAGTTTTTAAGTATAACATCATAAACCTGAAGCCCACTTTCTCTCTTAATCACTGTATCTCTCTCATGAAGTGTTAGATAAGTGCAGCCTAGTAATGCCCAATATTACTCCTTGTCCATCTCTGAAATATTACTGAGCATACTTACTAGTATATCCAAAAAAAAAACATACTCACAACACTTGCCAATGAGGAAAAAGAGTAACTTATTTTCTAGGAAGATATTTAACTCTATCCCAGCAAAACCAGCACAGAAATTTAGGATTATATCACAAATACATTTTAAAAAGATTAATTAAAAAACCAAAACTATGCAAATTTAATGCCTTTTAAGAGAGGAAATGTATTTGGTTGTTAAACTAGTATAATGGAATTGACACAATTTGGGTTAATAGACTATTTTTGTGAAGGTCTTATTTTGTATGATTATGCAAATTGCTTCTCATCTATCTGCTCCAATTTTGCCCTCTATAAAAAGGGATGACAACTACATTTTGAAAAGCAGAAGTATTGAGCCATCACTCAGAAGATGCAAAATCAACACAGCCATAAGATAAGAAATTCTTTACAGGATGTCCTTAACCACTTTCTTTCTTTCTGAACAGGGATGTGTGAGTGCTTTCCTGAACTATAACCTTGAGAGTGTTATGAGAAGAGACATTACTCTGTGCACACTTAGATTTTTTTAAACTAAAAGATCATATTTATATCCTTATATCTTATAACGGCAAAGAAACAATCTGTTTTTCAACAGGAATCTAATTATACAAAAATTTAAAAATCTTATCATCTCAGACTTGTACTTTTGGTGAGTTTGTGGGTTGCACAGTACAAATTGAGATATTGAGAAATAAATGTAGCCACACATGAAGAGCTCAGATTTCTCACATGGGTGATGTGAGTTAACTTCATGCCTACTTCATAATAACAACAGCAACACAGAATGATAGAATAGTATGGGCTGGAAGGGCTCTCTAAAGGTCATTTAGTGCAACTCCTCTGCAGTGAGCAGGGACACTTCAACTAGATTAGGCTGCCCAGAACCCCACCCAACATGACCTTGAATATTTCCAAGGATGGAACATCTATCACTTCTCTGGACAACTTGTTCCAGTATTTCATCCCTGATACTGTAAAAATTTACTTAATGATATTTAGTCTAAATATACCCTCCTCTAGGTTAAAATTGTTATTATTTGTCCTGTTTATACAGGTGCTACCAGAAAGCAGTAGCCTTCATCTTTCTTGTTGTGCCCCTTGAGGTAGTGAAAGGCTGCTATAAAGTCTTTGTGAAGCCTTTTCTTCTGTAGGCTGAACAGCCCCAACTATCTCAGCCTGTCCTCACAGGAGAGGTGCTCCAGCCTTCTGTCCTTCTCTGGGTCCCTCTTCTGGACTTGCTCCAGCAGGTCCACGTCATTCTTATGCTGTGATCCCAGAGCTGGACATAGTACTGCAGGTGGGGTCTCTCAAGAGTGGAGGCAGAATTGCCCCCTTTGACCTGCTGGTCACACTTCTGATGCAGCCCAGAATATAATCTGCTTACTGGGCTCCAAGTGATCATTGCCAGCTCATGCCCATTACAGTTCTGAGCACCCCTAAGTCTTTCTTTGTAGGGTTGCTTTCCATCTTGTCATGCACCAGCCGGTATTGAAAGCAGGGATTGCACCGATCTAGGGGCAGCACTTGGCACTTGGCCTTGCTGAACCTCATGAGATTCACCTAGGCTCACTTCATGATCCTCTCCATGTCCCTCAGGATGACATCCATCCCCTGGATGTGTCAACCATCCACTCAGCTTGGTGTCTTTTGACACAGGAATGTCTGTAGTGATTACAATTATACATACTAGCAACACAGCAGTTTTCCCATAATTTTGCAGCATATTTACATTATCAGCTAAGTTAGCTCTTACAGCTGTTTTTGCTGAAAGGAGCATTTACTCAGTGTTTCCTGCAGAGTTTTATTTCTTCCTTATACTCCACACTGTCAAATTTTATGTACCTGAATGAAGATGCCTCCTAATTCCATTCCTATACTTACTTTTTATTTTGTGATAGTGTCCAGAGCTCTAGGTTGCAGACTGCAGCACTAATACAGCTGTTGCACCCACTGAAAGTCTCAGTTTTAGAATATGAGGGTGAACATCTACTCTTGAACCCTTCAAAAATACATGAACAATCCTGTTTTCTTATTCCTTATTTCCTTCTTATTTAAAAATGGGAAGGAAAGAAAAATTACTTAACTCTGAATCCTATCAGATATTGGAAGAAGGGAATTCCTGGCTTAGCCTATCAAGCAGACTTCTAGACTGACAACTCTTTATTTATTTTTGTAAAATTTAGTATTCTTTTTCTCACTTCTCTCCAATATTAACATCTAGAGTAAACTTCCATGAACTTCCACACTCCTCATACCACAGGTTCAAACAGTCCACTCAGACTCCTTCTCATTACAGTGACTAGGTGCTATTTGATACAATTTACTTTTGTGTTGCATCATTGCAATCACAGATATTTTCACTTTTAGAAAGGATTTTTAAACCACTTACATAGATAATTTCAGTTGCCTGTACTCCTCACCTTCTCTCTTCTTGAGACTATAGATCTAAATTTACCTAGTGTTTCTACTGAAAGAGTGTGGATCAGGACTTGATGCTGCAGTCTGGCAGGTGAGAGGTACATTAAAAGATTCACCTAAGATCCTTAAAACTGTGGCAGAATTACTGAAATCCCCTAATGGAAGGTGGCAATGATAAACTGTAGTATTACCAATTTTTGCAAGTATATTTAGAGCTTATGTTCAAATAACAGCATCTTTGCATGCCTTCATGCATTGTATTCAGAGAAGTCTTCCATTAGCTTAAAGCTATGCCTAAGCAGATCTCATTCTTCCTGGAAATACATTTTCTGCTTGGTTACAGAGTGTGCAAAGCAGGGAAAAATGCCACTTCACCTGTGGCCATGAAAATGGGTGGAGTTCTGTAGAGAAAAAAACAAAAATAAATGCTTTGATAACACTACAGGGCATCTCAATGCCTTAGAAACATTTCATTCGCTTCAGCAATCCTTTTGCTCTATTCTATATAAACCATACATAAATATACTATAAATCCATATAAATCTATTCTGTGTATGACTTGAAAGAATAAATCCCATTCCTCTGACAGATCACTATGCATCACACTAAGAACAAAGAATCAAGGGCTGGAGAACTGGTAAGCAATTCCATGCAAAATATGATAAGATCCAATCTCTGCAGTTGTACTCAATCTCCATTTCACATAGCAGTGTGCTTGCAGTGTGCTTGCAACTACCACCAAGGGCAGTCAATGGAAGCCTTTATTTTTAAGAAAAAATGTGGTAGGATGTAAGAACTTTGAAAGACTTTATTTTTCATATGTTTAAAATATCTCTTACTCCTTGTCAACGTCTAAGATCACCAACGTAGGTGAAACATTTACATACAATGATGAATATTCTTCATTTGTTATGGAGAACACTGCAGGAAGATAATTGGGAGGGGAAGACAGACACAGGCAGAGAGAAGGGGATGAGAGATGGAGAACAGAAACATGAAAAAAGCCAGGAGTGGAAGCCAGGGTGGTCTCAAAGGTTTGGAGAAGTATGAGGATCAAATAGAATGTAGAAGCAAGTAATAGAGATATTGAATTGGAGAGAAATATGAAAATTTGCTTACTGGACCATAGGAACAAGCATAGCCTGCAGTTTCAGGAAACTGGTTCTTCCTTTCTGTTTGGTATTTGTAAAACCACTCTGTGAGAACTAAGGGTGGCTCTGGGCTTCCCAGGAGGAATTAATACACCAGGTCAAGTCCAGAAGAAGCTACCACAATGACTAGGGGTCTGGAGTAGATGGCATACCAGCAGACTCTGAAGGAACTGGCTTCTTCACTATCAGAAAAAGAAGGCTGTGGCTGTACAGATATTACAAGAGTATTCAACTAATCAGGGGGAAGGTGTAAAGGAGACACTGAGTCTCCTCAGTGGTGCTCAATGTAAGGTTGCAAGGCAAAATATATAACCTGTGACAAAGGATATTCCAATTACATTTCAAGGAAAAAATGTAAACCATGGACATTAGTGCCCAAATTCTGGATTTGCTTTGCCCAGAAAGGCTGTAGAATCTCTGTTCTTGGATATCCTTAAAATCTGCCTGTAAAAAGGCCTGATCTACCTACTTAAGACTGGAAATTGCCTCTATCTTTGTAGATGGCCAAAGGTCCCTTCCTAAGGATATAACCTGTTCTGTGATTCTGTGAATCTGAAATAAGGATTACACCCTGAGGACACAAGGTGAGAAGATTTCAGATTACAAGCTTGTCATAAGACCATACACTACAGAGGATAAAAATGAAGAAGGTTTTGCAGAATCTCAAGACTTCTGCCGCCAGCTATCTGCAAAGTTTCATGACAAAAGATGTGTCTCATCCCCCCTCTAGTGGCTAGTACACATAGGACCAGCCACTGAAACTACTTTGTAAACTCTAGTTGCAAGTACTTCAGGAGTGAAATATACTTATTGCACATCTGGTTATCAAAACATTCTGACACCATGCAATTAGTGGTGTTTGTTCCCAGCTTTTTTTTTAAGTTAGCAAAAGACATATGACATATATATTGCTAGCACTTAAGATCTCTCTCTGTTCCTAATGTCACCTCAAAATGTGTTTTCTCCTGATTTTGAACTGTTTTTTTCTTCTATTCTCGAACAATTTTAGAACATTCTCTATTTACTCATATATGAAAATATGTAAATATAGAGGATTATATCTCTGCGAATTTGCATAATTTTTGTGGATGTATATATATTTATGTACCTATTTCCTTAGTCAATTGGTATTGCCTAAGTAATTACCAATTATGCCAAAGAAGTCTATGTATTCAGATCACAGAAAAACACATCATGCTTCTATACCTAAGGATTAAAAGAGATATGTACATATAAGTGTTAAAAGCAAAAGAGATTTAAATGTTTTGGTCAAGAATTTTAAGAAATGTAGTACTATCTACTGCATCTTAAAGAAAATAATTAACACTAAACTTTGCTTTTAAGTGGACATACTATAAAAATGTTTACTTACAGAACTTCTGTTCATCATTTACATATGTCAGATATTGAGGGCACACAGAAACTTAAGAATTAATTCAATATGATTCTTACAACAAATACAAGATAAGAATACAAAATTAGATGTTGAAAATGTACTTTGCAAAACAAAAAAAGTTTAACTACTGGGCAAAAATATATTAATTTCCACATACATAAGAAAGCCAGAGAAAGATTTCCAAACAGCAAATGAAATGAAGTCATTCAAGTTGATAGAAAATTAAATTACTGAAGAAAACCTGCAAGAAGTGGTAATTTTTTTTACAGTTCCAGCTATGGTAAAAGAAAATTAACATTCTGAGACTCCTGTGCATCTGACCAGCAACAAGAAGACCAAAAAGTTTCCTTGCAGCATAGCAAATATCAGTTCCTTGCTCATGAATCTGTACATGACTTTGTGCAGCTCTGTTGGACAGGCAAATGGTATCAGTTTTCTAAACACAGCCTTGCATATTCACAGCTGGGAAGCTTAAATTTAGGTGCCAGTAGGTCAAATGGGTTCCATAGGCAATGTTTTAAGCATCCCAAGCCCTAAAAATTTCAACAGGACAAAGCACCTGCCTAAAGCAAATGTGCCAACCACGTGCAAGTGGGGAGACACTAAGCAACTAGCTTTGATTAAATTCTTAGCTCAAGTTAAATGAAATACCCAATTTTATTTAAATTTTTCTGATTTAGATGCAATTATTGTATCTAGTTTATATATAACTGGTTTAGTATCAGCTATAAAAAGGACATATAAAAGTCTATGCTAGGAGGTAAGTCTGTTCACAAGCATGTGAAAATGAAAAGCATATTAATCAAAGCTATTTAAACAACCATAACAACATGTTAGAACTCCAGTTACAAAAACTGACAGAAATTTAATAATGCCAGTGCAATGCTAGTGATTGCCAAGGAAAAGGACACCTTTTTCATACAGACTCCAGAAGAAGAGTTAGAATTGACAAAGAGAGGAACAACAAAAAAAAAATCTGGCAAATAATTAATAATTTGACCAGAATAAAAACATGTTCACTAAACAATATGGTATCTTGAATATCAGCAAACACCTCTGAAGATATAACTCATGAAAGTGACTTTACAGATCTGCTGGAAAAAAGGAACAGGACATCCTCAAAGCAAAAACCTTTCATCCTTAAAGAAAAAGTTTATGTAACAGGGCACTAAGTGTACATTCCACAGAGAAGCACTTCCTTTAGGATTTTTTTTCTTGCATTTTTCTTCTAAAATTGTGCAATTTTCCTAAAGTTTTACAGTTCCAGGATATAAATGATTCAGATAGCAATTGACTAAGTCACAGATTGTTAAGTACTTGAGGATATAAAAATGGTTTTTTTCCATAAAGTATGATGGTTAATTTAAATAACATAATCTTAAGTCCTGAATTGCTGTTCCATTATCAATCATTTATTGAAAACCAGCAACTTTTACTATTCCATGAAGTGATCTTGGTAATTTGTATTGCACAGTTCAGGATCTGCTTGGATATACTTGGGGTAATATATTTGTTATGCCAATTCTTTGCAGATGGAACTTTACCAGCTTTACTGCTTTGGCTAATTAGTGCACTAGATAGTATTCATTAAGCCTTTCGGCAAAATCAGCTTGCCTGATCAAATGATAGAAAATGAAAAACTGCCTGTGTAGCAGCTCACTACACTACTTTTCTCCAAAGTACTTGTTTAGGAAAAATAAGTGCAAAAGCAAATCTACCAGTGGATTAATTTCATCAGTTTGGAAGGTTACAAGTAACATGTCTTCCCAGATGACTTGATACTGAGCTTTGTCATTTTACTTACCTGATGTGGGATTTAAAAAATTCTGTGTAACTGTCAGCATAATAATATTCTATAAATAAGTTGAACTAAAATATGACATTATTTGTAGTAAAAATACCTGAAAGGAAAAACCAAAGGGCACAAAATGGAAAGGATAAATTTATTTCAAGCATAACTTCAAGAACAGAAATACTGAAAAATATATTTTTGAACAGTGAAATTTAAGATAATAATAAGGAAAAAACAATGGGACCGGATTTCATTTCATGCTATTCCATATCAATAATTCTCTGAATTTCCCTTGTGGAAAAATGATACCACTCTAATGACATTATTTATAGCTCTAAACCATTTTCCTTAGCAAACACAGTGTACATTAGCAGGACTTCTAGAAGAGAATGTTTCTCTCAAAGATTTATTATTGTGAGATTATGGTAAGATGATCTGGATGGTTCAGTGTATGAAATCTTGTTATCCTGGCAGAAGTACTTTGCTCATCCAAGAGGAAGGTGCAGGCAGTAGAGCTCAAATTCTGAAGATACAGGGATTGAACAGAGTCTGAACAAGCTGATATTGGTTTGGCAACAGGCAGAAAAGCAGCAGCAAGTGTGAACTATTAACCCCACACCAAGCAATATATGTTGGCATGAGTTGTGGAAGAGGTCTACTTATCTGTTTAATTCAAGGAGGCATTGCAATAGCAATAGCAAGAAAAGGATGTGATCAGGGAGATAGAGGAAGGAATAAAATAACACATCCTGACATTTTTAGTGTGGCTGTTAGATGTTTGCTTAAAAGAAGAAAAAACCCTTTTCTTATGACCAGTATCGGTATACCAGAAAATAACTAAAGTAAAACACATTTGTTGAGCAAATCTCACGTGTGGTATTAAGTACATGAACTTCAAAATATGGTTTTTGCAGATCAAATTTTCAAGCCACCCCATGAAAATATTTTCTATCTAGGTCCTGAAATAGAAGGATTAAAAAAAATAAAAAACGTAAGCTATAGCTCAAATAGTATCTGTCAAAATTGCAAAGGTATTGTAATTGACCGTATGAAAAATCACATATACTGGTTCAGTTTAGGTTTCATTATTAAAAAAACCCCAAAAAACCAAGATATCAGAAAACACAGTGGGTGATAAATGTTTTGACATGACCCATGGGACAACCCAAATGACCTAATGACTGCAGCAGTGAGCCCACCCCCGAGGCACTGGGTGGCACCAAAAGGAATTCCAGTCACCAGCTGGATTTGGACTAACCAATGAGGTTCACAGACACCAGCTCCTACTCTCCCCTGCTGTTTTCTGGCTCACTTTTTTCCACAAAGACACTATATGCAAAGCAGCATTCTCATGGCAGACTGCACTCATGCAGGATAACATGCAGAAGGGAGGAGCACAGTACTCAGCCTGCACAGAGTGCCTTCCTACCAGAGCTCTCCTGGCAGCCAGGGAACAGCACAAACAGTGCAGCTTCCCTCCATCCTGGGAGCCTGCATGGCCAACCATGGACCCAGTCTGAGCACTTGGCTAGCACACAAGAGATCAGAGACTAGCTATGACTGCAGAGAAGCTAAATATATTGGAAGCATAGCTACAGCCACAGCCCTTGGTTCATCTTCCAAGCCTCCAAGCTCTTGCACATAAGGGATGCTGCGGTGAAGGAGTGTGCAAGGACATGCAGAGGTTGTAAGAGAAGTGCTAAGAGACTGGAAGCATTTGCAACCTGCTATGAGTACAGTTTGTACATTAGGGATGAGAAGCAGGGCAAGCAATAGAGTTAGAGCAGCCAGAAGGTGGGAGGACATGAATTTAGTTGACGAAGCAGAAATATGGAATGAGGGAGTGGGGAGCTACCGCAGGAATAGTGGAAGATCCTATTTTGGATAGCTATAGGGAATCTATTAGGAAGCTGTGGCTCACAAACACTTTGCAGCAAGACTTCAAGACCCAGGAAGTTTAGCAACTCTGTACTTCCTACTATAAAATTATTATTTTCTCTCAATGTCACTTGCACCTGCATTAAACTGTTCTCCCCCTGCCCCACCCTGCTTTGCATCCCACACCTGCTCCCAACCTCACTTAGAATAACTTTTGTATACAAACTAAGGAACACACTCCCCAGTGGCTTATATACCATATCTTTCTGTAATATCAAATAAAATGCAAAATGAAGTGCACAAATTCAAACTGTGAAAGTGGGCTGGTGAAGAAATTGGGCTCCACAGTTGTCCTTGTCCCCAGGACCCTGTGTGCTCATCAGTTTCCTGGCAGGTGGCAGGGGAGAATCACACTAAAGGAAAATCATAAACCTTTTTGTCTGCTTTCTGTGCCATGCACATGCATCACATGGGCCCAAAATGTACAGTCCTATCATACAACTTAATTAATTTCAATGGGATTTAAGTGAATTTTGTTCATTAGACTGTCCTCTGTGCTTCAGGAATTACCCAGGTATGACATGTTGTAGCAATAGTTCCAAATGCCAATAAGTTTAAAAAACTAGTGCTATCTTAATTATTGCTATAAAGTCAATGCAACACCACAGTGGTGGCCTTCCAGTACAGTTAACATAAACACAGGCTAAACCCCCAGTGCTCAGACTTACTTTCTGTGTGTGAGGGAAGTAGTGATTAAAACCCTTTTGAAGATCACCATCAAAGCCTATTTTGCTATTGATTTATACTGAATGTTAATAATTAAACAGCTGACATATTTCTCAGCTTCCTCTCATTGAGACCCTGAAAAAGGTAATCTATTTATATTCCACTCAAGATCTCTAGTGGTTCTTTACTACCTCAGTATCCAGTAAATAGTCACTAAGCTTATTATGGAAAAGGACTAATATTTCACTTGAATTGGTAGGAAAATGGCTTCTTTAGCTCCCAACAATAGCTGTTGCTGAATCTGTGAAGTGGGAAGGATTTGCGTAACACGCAAAGAAGCTACCCAATCCCTTTAACAGCTTCTTTAAAAAGGGATTGGACCCAATTCATGAAAAAAATGTGTATGTTCAGTGGGTGGTAACTTTGATGCAATTCTTTTATGTATATGAGGGTTAGCCAGAGTGTCTGAATAAAAAAAGGAAGCCAATCTGCTTTTATTCAGGCATAGCACCATGTGGGCTGAATGTGAAGAATAGAAATGGTGTATTAAATGTGATTCTGAGAAGAGACTCATTTTCTCGTTAGTACAAATTATGGGAATAGGAGCTCAGCTGAAATGTGTAGCCCAATGGCATGTTTCAGTGATGGCTGTAAATGTGGGTCTCAGAGAAGTTGGTTTTCCCATAGCTGAGGATTATGTCAATATTCTTGTTTCTGCTATCCTCAGGGAAGACCTGTGAACACCTGTGAGAGAAATTACTGATTCCAGTCCTTCTCACACTCCCTTCTTACAGTGCCCCAATGTGTGTTAGATTGCCCTTTCAAGAGTCTGCAATAATTGTGACATTAAAACCAAACCACATTAGATATCAAAGGTACATTTTTCCTTCAGCCTATATGTCCTTGTTTAGCTCCATTCTGTGGCACAATTCCAGGGAGCAATTGCAGTAGAAAATTCTTGTTCTCTTCCTAGATAAAATTTACATTTGTAACTCATTACACATCTCATAAAACAAACAGCTTTTTAAAATTGAAAAATCAAACCATCATTTTCTGCCAGATTAAAAGCAAATAAAAAAATAGTGCAGCAATTTAAGGCACACTTGAAGTTCACAAGGGTTACTGCATTTTATTAAAACAAGTCTGATATGAAGCCCCTTTGTCATTAAACACATTGCTGCAAAGCAAAAAGTCCTTTTACAGGGATAGTATTTTAGAACAGCTTCTTGGTAATTTTGTAACTGAATTTCTAGGAAAAATCAGTGAAAAGGATCCAGAAAACTTCAGATTTCTATACAAGTTATTTTTTTTCTGTTTCCGTAGAGAAGTGGAAATGAAGACTTCCACGAAAAAGTGGTCTGCATAAACTGATCAACTCAGTATCATGTAGGAGACTGAAATCTCTTACAGAGTTTCTACCTTTCAAACCTCTTCAAGAAGTCGTTCCCTCTATTATTTTTAAAAAGGCCTGTGTGACATAAGAATTTTTTAAAAAAACAAAGCAGTAAATAATTTTAGTCTAAGTCAGAAAGGGCAAACAAACTTCAGGAAGCAGATCAATAATTTATGGCTCTACAAGTAGACTGTTAGTATCACAGGCATGATTTAGACTGCCTGTTACATAAATGATTGATGGATTTGGGAATAAAATTCTAATTTGTGGTCTGTCCTGAACACAGAATTGCAATCCAAGTATACCATTTTCTTTTTAAAAAGTGATCTTTTGGTCATCTCCATTGAAGCAAGAGTGCAATACATGAAGGTGCATTCCACTTGTGGGGGGCCTGTGATGGCCTGAAGTACATAAAATCATACTCAGTTCAGTAGCAATCTACGTGGGATATCCAATACATGTAATTTCATCTAGCCACATTAAGAAAAGATGTATCATCACTTTTCCATTTACAGGAAAAGGCACCAAGATATAGCTCAGATTAGATGCACAGTTTTGAGACAGCTTAAAATGTCCAAATGAAATAGGGAAGTAAATCTCGCTTGTAATTACTAAGAGTGCTGCACCCATCCATAGCCAAACATGCTCTGCCACAGGCTTTTCAAGACCAGTCACTCTTCTGAGTATTTACTTGGGGTCTCCTGTAAATACTCAGCCTGCACTGAACCTCATGATGTTTAAAGCTGTCACACCATTTAACTGGATCAATGCCATCCTGCACCTACCTGCATTGACAGCCACCTCATGTTTGACACAAGTGCAGACAGTCTTTCAGGAGAGTTGATGGATAGGCAAAACAGTGAAATTGTTTTATTGACCCTTGGGTAAAGCTTCATTTCCAAAGAATGATGAAGTTGTTAGCCTGGGTTTTATTCCTCCTGTATCTCCATTAAGATATCTAGGCTCTTACAGAACTCTAAACTAGTCAATGATCCAAGAAAAGACTGTATACTTCTTACATAGCTACAGTGTAAGTGTAGTAAACTAAACAAAAGCCAAAATACTACTGAATTAAAGAGTGCCCCTACTGGCTTGAAAGTAATTCAGTTTATATATACCATCTTCTTGGGTTTATTACCTTACATTAATTTTGCCTAAGGCTATTGACCATGCCTTCTGGCCCATAACAGACTGATTTATCATGTCACACAGGGATCTTTATGGTATTAATGAGTCTACTCTCAATAGCTGGAATTGTACTAAAGCAGAAGTATAGGGGGCTAAACAACAACTGTAACATGAAATTTGAGACCTATAAAGCAGTACTTAGAATTATACTTCCGTGTTAAATTTCTGCAATCCATTCTGACAGCCTGAAAACTATACTGATGAAAGCTTTTCTCCAAATCAACTGACATGGGTTATCCTACAAAAACCCCAGGATGCTCTGTTTCATTAATATTCTTAACAGCTCCCTTAAAAGAATCCTGTTGACATATGGTATTTTTGGGAAATAGGGTCATGGGGGAGGGAACTTCTCCTCTCCTAAGCCCCATAAATCTCTCTCTCTCCCAAGATTTAGGCAGGCCAAAGGCACTTACGGCTATTTACATAGAAAGCCAAAGCTTACGTATGGTCTCTCAGTTTCTATGGCAGCACAGCTCCTATAAAAACACAGCTTAAAACCACAGCTCTCCAGGCTCACAGGCATCCCCGTGTACTCTCAGACATTCCCTTAGCAGTGAACTTCTCCTCGAAACATGCGAGACTGTAAATTAGCGCTGATCCCGCCAGTGGCAGAGCGAACAGCGCGGTGCTGCAGAACGCTCCTGGTGCGGATGGCCAGCGGTTACTGCCTCTGCCTCCTGCCCTCTCTCCTGCCTCTCTCCAGCATCCTCACTGGGATCACCGAGGGCTTGTCAGACAAGCGGTGGGAATGGAAAACCACGCCAAAAAGCACACTTTCCTTTTATGTCCTGCCGCGTTCTCCTCTCCCTCCAAGAGAACTGAAAAATCCATCACCCGGAAAATTAAGATGGAAAAGATTGAAATCACTGCTGCCTTCACTGCTGCTAAGATTATGCAATAGAAACACCTCCTAGCTAATGGGATTTGTCAGCATCAGCTGAAAAAAATGCCTACTGTGTGATACTATAAAGAAACCAACTATCCATACAAACAGGATGTGGCTGACGCTATTTTTTAGTTAATTCAATGCCTGAAGCAAAGCCATATATTACTGGTAACTAAACAGATAACTGGAGCACTTTTACAGAGTTTACTTAAATTTTACATTATAATTAAAGTGTCTCCTTTACACAGACACTTGCTTAATCTTCTTACTACTACCTTTTGCCATTCCCAGGAAGAATTATAAGATTTGCATTTTACTACTGGAACACCTAATTGCAGCCAATAAAAGAATATATTCTCTAGGGTATCCAAAAGTATCCTGTACGCTTATTGAAAATTAAATGTAATAATGTTTAAAAATACATTACTTCAATTGAAACTCCAATGGGAAGGATTCTCTCATAGGCTGAAAAAAGAAAAAAAAAATCTGTTCAGGACAAGAATACTCCTCACAAAAAAAAAAAAAAAATTGAAGATTTCTTTATGTAACTTAAGTATCACATCATTATGTGACAGCTTTCTCTTCTGATGCTAAGAGAGCCTTGGATTGGCAGGAGATTTGGAAGTTTTGATTAACAACCTACTGGAGCTCTTGGCAATGTGCCTGGGTGTTTCAGATTACTGCTGCTATAGAAACTCCCCTGGGTGACTGTGCTGCTTTTCTTTTTCTCACATTTTAAAATGTTGGTCTTCAATTTTTTTTTGTCCTTTTGCAGTTTGTTCCACTTAGTAGCAATTGCTGCACTACTGTTCTACTCTCACTTAGTGAATAGCACAGCTACACAAACAGCTATCATTACAGATAACAGGCATCATAAAAGTTTGCCATATGCCTTGTCAGCTGGCCAAGCTGATGACATGATTCCTTTAGAGCAGCCTGGGTAGTTCATAGGAAGTATATGCATTTCAGGAAACTGGCAATTCATTGCTTTTTTTCTGAGTACAAATCTAGTTAACAGACTTTAAGGGCTGATTATTTGTGAGTTTAATACTAGCTTAAATTGCTATGTAAAATTTGTAATTCCAACCTATCCAAGAGAGAAAGAGGTAATGACTACAAAATCAAACAAAATTAATTAAATTTAGTGTGATATTCCCTCCTCTCACTTCACTTTTTCAGTTCTCTCTCTTTCTTCTCAGGATAATCCAAATTGTTCTAATATGGTGGGAATAAGCTATGTTTCTCCAGCATCACTAGGCATGACCAGGCTTTATGGGGAACAGGAACAGGACCACAAGCACTTGGAATTGCTACTTAATGGAAAAAGAGTACTAAAGAGTGAAGTGACACAAAGCGTAGTGTCTGACTGTTACACTACTGCCCTGAGTATCTGACCAGGCTGCATCACAAGGTTAACATGAGCTGCACCAAAAGCCTACCCAGACCACCATCAGTGAAGTGACTGAGTCTTTTGTACACACCAGCCCACCCATGCACACAGCTGCAATCATGGTCCCAAGATGCTCCATTTTTAGCATGGACACCTGTACACATTGTGCTGAGCACTGTACAATAGAGGCTCTCATGTTCCTCTACTTGTCCCCTTGAGAGGAGGCCAGCCACTGCCTAATCTTTGTCACTCGTTCCTGGTGCCCTGCCTACCAGAGACTGCTCCATATGGGAACAGGCTGCAAGTGGGATAAGCTGGTTCAGCAGCGACAACAGGTTTGTTGGCATCTTATCTGTGCACATACAGATGAAGTCTGATCTGATGGGGCACAGCAGAGCCCTACAGTTCCTACATCAACGCAGCAATGGATGAGCTGCCTCTACCAGAGTAGCTCAAGCAGCTCACACCAAGCTCAAAGGGCTCCCAGGAAAAAAAGGATACTGTGAGACTTCTAGAGGAGGAATGCACTGCCTTCAACTGAGCTCAGGAGAGATGCCAAGTGAACTTCCTGAAAGGGGAGGCCCTAACACAGTGCATAATGCAGACATGCAGATGACTGACATGTGGCAATAAAGAAACCATTTGATCAAGTAATTCACATAGGTATCTGGAAATCCTTGCTTGGGAGATTTTCTTTTTTAGCTGCCCATCCATGTGGGTTCAAAGCAGGTGAACTGCTGAGTAACTTCAGCTCTCAAGAAGGTCCATGAAAGCAGCCTCCTGAGAGTAAATACGGTCTAGCAAATGGGTTTACAGCTAGCAAGTGATTTAAAGTAAAGGACACAAAATGTACTTTTTGCATTCCTCTTACAAAGTAGTGCCATCAGAGACTGGATTGCACTGGGTCTCACCTGTCTGGGATTGCTAGCTTTTTATCTTGTCCTCCAGAATTTAAAATTACTACATGTGAAACAAGTTGCTAGAACAACAGTTCTGAACAGAGCCTTCTAAATATTGCTATAGCCCGTCATACTCATTTCATATCTGCTGGAGCTTGCTGAGAGCCTGAAGCAGAAACTGAGAGAAAGATAAGTGTAAATCATCTCTACTATTTACAGACAGTATCCAGGCAAAATCTGAACCAGAATAATTCAGAAATTGATTTTTTTATCTACTTCACTGATCAAAGCTTACAAAGAAATGGGGCATTGGATCATCAAGGCCCTTATCAGTTTCTATAGTTATTATGAGTAAGAAGATAAATTGTTATGATTGCAAACCTGACAAACATACAAACAATCAAAACATCCTAAAATGAGAAATTACAGAAATGTTCTCAAGTAAGTTAAGGTGAAAGTAAGCACCAGCAGAGTTTTAGCAAAAAGTCCCAACAAACTCCAACCCACAAATATGCATGCAATTCTAAGGAGATGCCCCCTATGCTGCATAATCCCATTGGAAATCCCATTTATGACCCTCTTGGCCTTTCACTAGTCTGCACTAAACCATCTAAGTTAGCAGCAATCTCTACAGGTCATCTGGTCCAAGAACCCATCTCAAAGCCAGTCCAGCCAAGTTCTGCATACCTCCAAGGATGGAGATCCCTCAGCCTCACAGTACATTTGCTCTCATGATTTCACCCTGGTCATTTCCCCAAATGCCTACTCTTTAGTCACAATTTCCTGCGTTTTCTTTGGTCTGTGTCTTCAGGTCCTTCCACTACACACCTCTGAGAAGGGTCTGGCCCCATCTCCTCTGTTTGAGGTAGTAAAGACAACAATGAGGCCTCCCATCAGCCATCTCCTTTTAATGCTGAACAAACCCAGTTCTCTCAGCCTCACCCCACACAACCTCAGATGAACTCCAGCCCCATGACCACTTTGGTAGCTCTCTGCTGGATTCAACTCAGCAGCAAGGGAATTTCTTTTAGCAGAGGACTCCAAACTGGTTGCAGCTCTCCTAAAGCGCTCTCACAAATACCAACAGGGGAAGGAAGGACTTGCTGGTAACACTGCCTGGGACATGACTGCCCGTGTGCTGCAAGGAAACACTGCAGATTCATGCACAACTCATCATCCACAAATACCTCCAGAAGAAACCAAGCAGCTTGCTAACCAGCTGGCCTCATGGTCTGTGCTGTTGTGCAGGGTTATCCCAGCCCATACACAGGACTTTGCATTTTCTTCTGCAATGAAACATTCATTATCTTTCAGTGCGGTCTGGGTTATTTCAGCCTTCTCCAGACCACTTAGCTTTGAAGGAATATAATTACATGCTGCCATCTATTCCTTTAAACCAAAGGTGAGATAAATGACTAGAGAAAACCATCAATGTTTCCTGTAATTATTAAAGCAAAATTTAGGAGAAAGACTTGGAGTCCAAACATGTAATATAAAACAAAGCTGTAAAATAAAAAACAAAATCATATAAAGAAATAATATGAATTACTAGCAAAATGTTCCTCTGTGTTGCATTTATGGTTCAAACCTTAAAAATGGCAGCCTATGTAATATCTAGCAGCAGTACTTTCCAGGAAGGATATACTGCACCTTTAAAACATTCAAGAAGAAACATTTAAATTTATTTTCATGAGGAGAAAAAGCAATAGATGTTGAAACTGGGTTCCAAGCACTTTTGAGTCTCGTATTTTCTACTTTCCTCCCATCCTCCCCTTTCCTTTCCAGTCCTCAAATTATATCATATCACAGCTCATGTCTGAATCAGAAAAGGCAACATCCATTTCAGGGCTCATAACTTTCCTTCCATTGTGGCTGAGGTTTTTCATTTCCACAAATACAAAGAAGATGCAAACTATCACATATCACAGCCTAAACATGCCACAATCCCGCAGCACACACAACACCCTTCATTCATCTGATGATCAAGGAAAAGAAATCACAAAAAATAATCTGCTCCTGCACAATTTCATTGCAAAGAATCAGACTTTCCCAATGCTTGAACGACCAGACTAAAACTATTGCTGTGAGACTAGGAGTCACCATAGAAATGGGGAGAGATAACATTACAGTGAATTACTAGAAACAGTCCAATATTCAGGAGGTATTTAAGGAACTTTATGAAACAACAGACCACAAAGTACTAACATCTCCAGATGAGAACTGGAGATGCTCCCCTCTCTCTCCCCCCCAAATCTCTTCAATAATTTCAAATGTTATGGTGTAGCAGTGGTGTCTCTGCTCCTTCTTTGCAGTCACCATATACCACTGCATTCCCACATACTCCTGATAAAGTGCTGCCTCCCTGCTCCTCCTTGCAAGGGAACTGTGGCTACACAGTAACAATTTACCTCTCCATTTCAGTCCTCCCTTTTCCTTCTTTTTCCTTCCACCCTCCAATCTGGTTATTTTTGGACTGCCAGTTGGGATTATTGCTTTTTCCCTGCTAAAATAAAAACAAACAACAGTTATCCTTCAGTTTCTGGGCTTAAGCATGAGATCTGTCTCAAACATTAAACAGTCACATTTTCTTGCCTGAGGTGCAATGCTATCTCCTATGACACTGACTAAAGCAAGCCTTGCAACTAAAAGCAGATTCTGTTTCTGGATTCTCATACACACTTTTCCGACTTCCCCAGTAAATACCCATCTGAAATCCTGAGCAGCACTGCATCCTGAGAATTCAGCACTGGCTGACATTTGCATAGTCTTAGAGGCTAAAAAATTAGTCTTTCTGAGCTGAACTACAATCATAATTCAAAATATACAGGGCTAAAATAGAATATTTATAACCCAAATCACCCATTCTCTTTGGCATGTTATCCTAATTTCAGACCACAGTGTAGTATATTTTGCCATTTTCTAAGGCTTACTACTTAAAGATGGTCTATTTGGAAGGAATTTAGTATCTACAAAATAATAGAAAATGCAATAGCATCAATTTCCCATCTCTGACTAAAGGTTTTAATGAAAAAGAACATGATGCTTTTCTGGGAAACAAAGACAAAGATTCCCCACATCCTAATCTTAGAATGTCACAATGAAGTGCCAGGTAAAACCAGTCTTAAGGTGTGCAATAGCAAACATTCCTCAAATTAAATAAATATATTATCAAGAATTATTCAAATACTTATTTCCCTTCTTCTTTTTTTTTTTCATTCTCTGCATCAGAATACTTTTAACTATATGAAGAGTTTTTCAGAACCTGGAAAAAATAATTTTATTGTGTAAAATTCAGTATGGAAAACAGTTGTCATGAATTGAATGAAGACACTTATAATTTCAATGTAAATCATTGCTTTCCCACTCTGGACAAGAAATCAGTGTGTATATACCTCAATTTTCCTGATTTTTCATATTCGGGCTATGGAGGGTTAAATTTGGTGGACTTCCAAGTTGTCCAAAAAGCAAACTGGGTGTGCTGGCTTCCTTTCTTCAAGGCTGAATCACTCTGTCCCTCAAGAATGGTTATGGGATGGCTGACAAAATACTTTTGCTTTCAGGATAGTAGGCAAAATTTAGTCAACATAAAGTAGGTTTTAGTCAACATAAAGCAGGGTGAGGCTCAAGGGAATCACAGGAATGATAACTGCTTAAGAAAGTGTTGGAAAAAAATATGCATGCTGAAAACACACTTGGAGAGGATGAGAAAATCTAACACACTTCATGAAGCACAGCAATGATACCTCACCCTTCTGAAAAGGATTCTGCTAATAAAGCACCTGACAGTAACTTAAAAACACTCTGCTCCTGAGAATGGGAAGTCCCAAAATTATGCACAGAAATTATCCAGTCACAGTAGTCTCTTCACAGGCCAGACGTGAGAACTTTCAGATGGAGCACAGCAACAAAGTCAGCAGCTCAACACAGAGAGGTTTTAGACTGGCAGTTGTTAACCTGAACAATATCTACAGTGTTACTGGAAACATTTTTAAAACCAGCATTAATATAGAATGTGAATGAAGAGCCAGATGTGACTTATGCTGTTGGGCTGAGTTCTCCTGGAAAACTATATGTACAGAGCTGTTGTCAAGTATTCAGTAAGAAGATTGATTAGAGAGAAATTTTCACTCTTTTAATGACTTTAAGCACCAGATTTAGTGCAATCTCCTCAGGAATACACCTTTTCACAGGTGTTTTGCAGGCCTTGCCAGGCACTATCATACCCCCACAGAAGTAACATAACCTTTGTCAATGTGCATAAATAATGTTTGCAGATTTTGACGTGCTCAAATTATTTATACAACTATTGACTGCTAACCTAGTCATGCTTGCTCTTCTCTCTTGATGGTAGCTATGTTACAGTGAAATGTCTCAGCCAGACTGCACTGAACACTCATTCCAATAATATAGATAAGTACCTGGTATAGTATTCCAGATTGTTGTAAATGTCAATTTTCTGTTCTCCAGATGTATTTTCAAAGAGTTAGTTAAATTAAAAGTCACACAACCTTTATAATATTTAAAGTTTATTAAAAAATTTGAATTTTCATTTCTACTCTGTCCTGGGTCTAGCCTGGACAGCGTTAATTTTTGCAGTAGGAGGGAGAATGATTAGGGTTTGGAGGTTGTTCTGAAACACTTCACATAATTTTCCAGGGATAGAAGAAGGGATGGCATGGCATTGAGGAGGGAGTGGTCAGGTATTTTGGGGGGTTTCTGTGGAGTGTTGTGGGCAATCACACGTGAATTGTTTGTCTTTTTTTCTTATACTAATACTGTCAGTAGTTTTATTGCTGTTAATGTTATTTATCTCATTGCTGTTTTCAGTAAATTGTTCTTATCTCAACCCATGGTCTTCATCTTTTGTGCCACCAGTTCTACTCTCCAGCTTGGTGTGGTAGGAGGTGCAGGGGAAAAGAGGGAGTTATTAATAAGCACATGGTTTGGGGACTTTCAGTGGGAATATTAAATTGGGGAATATCATTCCTAAACCACGACACACTAACAGAATTTCCATTCTTAGGTTTACAAGACTGGAAGGTATCAACATTTGGATATCGTCACCATATTCAAAGCTCACCAGAAAACTTGATCCCTTTAAACTTAAATACTGTTATCAGAAAATAAAGCTGATATTTATAACTAGAAGTGAACTCAGCTACAAATCCACACAGCCAGAAAGATATATGGAGTGGTTGCAATCTCTGGAAGCAGCCTGGCTATCTTCATAGGGCTTGTTAACTCAGGCACCAAGTTACACAGAGAAGTCATATTTCAGATCTGTTTCTAGTCATGTCAGTGTAAGCATGTGCTGAGCCAGAGTTTGTAACTCTATTCTAAAATATTTCATCAATAAGTCTCTCCTTTCCCCCTTTCTTTCTTAATCAAAAGAGAGAATAGATTTAGCTTCACATACTCAGGGTTGATTTTTTTTTTTTGATAGAGAATAGCAAGACAAAGATTCCTGAACCTTGCCAACTACTGCCTCAAGCAGGCACCTATAACTTGAAAGTGAGCTGTCATGAACAAAAAAGTAATGCATATATCCATCACAGCCAGGCTGCTATAAGGTACCCCAAATTTAGGGATCAGAAATAAATCAAAAGTAAGCATGGAGGTCACCAAGACTAATAAATGACTTGAACTCCCCAAAATAACTTCAGAGAGGTTAGTAAAATCAGGTCTGAAAAGGTATGAGACACCATACTCTTGCTTCTTTAAGCTTACTGTGCCCTCTGTTGATCATTGTAATACTCTTTTCAGCTACATGAAAACACATTTTCCCAATCATCTTGTCTTGTTCAGAACACTCTGTTCTGTCTAGTCAATGAGACATAAGTGCACAGATAAAGAGCAGAAAATAGTACTCTTTCCTTATTTTATTATTATCTTGGGAATATGCAGAATTAACAGTGAAAACTAAAGAATTGTTTAATGGTTAAGACCACCAAATAGTCTCCAAAAATTCCCACCTTATTTGTAATTTAATAATTCCCATGTGTTAACAAATTAGAGCATATAGAATAATGCAAAACTTTTATAGGTCATCAGTCGCCTGAACAAGACTTTTGATTTAATGTGACAAAATACTCAGAACTGAGGACACCAGGCAATCAGTGGCATCATTGCTTTGACTGTGCAATGCTGAACAATTTGGAATGTAATAGAATTGAAAATAATTTACACACATGCTCCAGTATTACAGACATAAAAATACAACTGGAATATAATTCCTATGCCTCAGATCCATGGTCTAAATATCATTTTTACTTATGCACATTGAAATGGCCATTAGTGATGCTAAATACTTGGGTTTATTTTGTTTTTTCTAAAAAAAGTTTGGATGGGAGAAAGGGATCTTAACAACTCTCCCATTCCCACACTTGTTAAGTTTCTCTGAAGAAGTAAAGAGGATGGTGATTTCTCTTCCACTTACTCTACTATCAGGAACACAATTTTCTCCTAGGCAAGCTAGAAAATAATTAAAATTAAAGCACAACCCTTTCTAAAAGTAGTTACAGAATTTTGATTTTTACCTAACAGCTTCTGCCAGTTTTTCAAACAGCTCAAAGTCTCAACACCAGCCTTTGGTTGAGTTTCTTTGATGTTCAGTTAGAGTGGCCCTCTTTGTTTAGGCTGAACCACAGCGGCAAATGCAAGAGCCCCTATTCACCTCCCCACCAGAAAATCTGCTGGTTGTATTCCACACACACAAACAATGGTGGCTGATATCCTGTAGATGACTCCATTAACATTTGTAAAAAAGCTGTCTGAAAATCTCCATTCCTCTTCTGAAACTTCTCCCTGGCGGGGAAGGGTAGATCAGACCACTATCATTAAAATGCTGACATTCAAAGTTTTGTGAATATATTTCAGAAATTAGCGTCATAAAGGAATAAAGACATTCTGTAAGCTGTTGAAGATGTATTCCTTTGCTGTCATCCAGTGCTAATATTTCATTTTTGATCTGTCTCACAAAACTTCTTTCCTCTGATGTCTTACCTACATGTCTTACCTTTTGCTGGAAGATTTTGCTTTTTGTGGGTCGATGTTTAGCTTTATCTTCCATGACACTCTGTTACGAACTTTATATTTACCCTATAGGCTATATTTCCTCTAAATGTTTGGTTTGAGATTTTTAAAAGAACATGTCTCTGAGACTGTCTTCTGATATGCTGTCATCTTGAAGATATTTATTTGCAATTACATGGATCTTCAACTTTGGTATGGAATCTGCTGAATCTAAATTACTGTATGCTGTTGATAAAATGATACTTCTTTTGCCAACATCTGTTCCTGTAGTCTATTAGATTTTACCAGTCTTATGTCAATTCATATCCTTTCACAATATCTCTAACACTTGAAACAAAATCTCCCTTTTTCCACAAAATTCTATCCCTTTCAGAGAGATTGGGGTCTCTTTTCCCTATGAACATTTATTAGTGTTTTACTCCCTTTGCTGACCAGACATTTTTCATATTGTACGTAGGAAGTTCCTTTCTCCAGACATTTCCAATTAGCCTTTCTCATGACTGCAAAACCAGAAACCCTATCAACATTCCAAAGCAAGAAGATCAAACATGCCCCAAAAGTACTGTACATTGCTACTGTGCATGTAAGGATAAAAAGTTTGTTGATGCATTTTCAGTTTTGGAAAAGACTTGTTGTTTCTCAAAAATGGTCCCTCAAGCAACAGTTTATTGAACGAGGCATTCCAAAAAGCTGAAGTGACAATAATAAATGCATCAATTACCTTTTGAGAGTACCATTGTTGTCAATGTAGTCAAAAAGACTTTGAAATGAGGGAGTGGAGATCCAAACACATAAAATATAGCACCTGATGTATCATCTAATAAAAAGGGGACAACTAAAATACCCATTTTTGGTACTTTAAACCAGAAGTTGTATAGAATTTGGAATAAATGCTGCACTATTATGGAGGCCAAGCCACAGTTCTTCATTCTCCATCTGACTACCAGCTCAATAAATGTTATCAAAAAAACTTCGTATTAATTATATTTAGATTTTTAAAGGTGCCAATTCATATTTTATGTTGAAATAGGAATTTGTACATACACAATGACATTATTTGCTCTGCCTTTCTGGCCACTTCCAGATTCCAAAAGCACAGAAGCCTTTGCAAAATATCCTCTTAGAACCAAGAGGTATACGGACAAACTGACCCTGATCCATCTGAATAATGCTGAACATATATTTTAAAAATAAATCTGAATTTGGAAACTTGAAGAGATTATGAAATCTCGGCTACAGTCCTCATGGCAAAAAGTACTGCACTTCTCCCAAGTCTGCAGTCAGTACCTTAGTTTTAAGAAGTGTTTAACAATGTCTTCTGGAACACCATCTCTGCATTGAGTAGGTAGATTGAACAGTATGTATTCCAAACTATGTTGTGTCATTTTAACCTAGAGAGAAATACCGTTGCTTTGGACACAGAAATCAAGCACACTGCTGTCCTAATACTGTGATTAATGCTGTGAGCTACACCCTGCCTAGCCTTCCTAATCTCTGGGCTTTCTAATTTATAGCAGAGATGGATAGGCTATCAGTGGGGAATTATGAGGATTACTAGCTGTTTATCTCTCCTTTGCAGAGACACTTTGCTGCTTATAGAATTACCATAAACCCTCCAGCTACAGTGCCTCTTCTATACTTATCCAGAAGTCTAGATACCTACTGGGCACAAAATGTTTTGATAGTCAATATATTAGAAAACGTTGGCGTTGATGGATTTTTTTATTATTTTTTTTTTTTTTTTGGTAAATGATTTGAACGTACTGTCATAACTCGTCATGTTTCTTCACTGGTAATTTGTCTGCAGGTTATATTGCATTCCCTTGAAATCCAGTGCTGTGATCTTGTCTACACTAATTAGAGTTCAGCATTAATGCTTGGAGGTTGCCCTCAAGCATCACCACAGGTGAAACCATTAAACTTGTATGCCAAGCCATCTCTGCACTTGCAGCAAGTTATGTAACCCATTTCAAAATACTTCATCTTTATGGTCACTCGGAATGTTACTGACTTACCTACTACCTGAAACTTAAGGCCTTTCTCAATGCTTCTATAGAAAGTCCTTATGCTGTGGAGCACAAATTTCCTTTTGGGGTGAAACTAATCAAAGAGTGTGATGGGAAATAGGTGTGCTATTTGTTTTAGTTTCCTGATGAAGGACGAAAGAAAGGGACACTATAACATTTACATTCCACTAACTTAAAAAACTGAATCTGTGCAGAAAAATTTTTTCCTTTAGAAGGAAATTTATGAATCAGAAACATCAATAAGATAAATATTAACTGCTGTACACCACATTTTTTAATAATTACAAGTGTCCTTCAATGATCCCTTTTAAATAGTGGTTGCATTTATAGATAGGATATTTAGAGCCAGGACGTCTCTGTACACAATAATTAAGTGACCATTTGAGCACTAACATTCAGCTAAATTGTACATATTTCATGCTGCTTAGATTTAAATTTTGGCCTATATATAGCTTTATATAACCATATTCTTATGAAACTCCTCACAATTTCCCATTGTTAAACTCTGTAATTCTTAATCAGCCTGCTAAACAGGAGACTTTAAGAACACTTAATTTAAAAGTTCTGAGGCTCTAATTCTATGCATACATATTTATAAACATAATAAAAATATGTACAACTGAAAGCTTTTTCCCTCCTCTAAGTCACAACATATCATCTTTGTCATTTGTATTTGTCTATGCTCACTTTATATTCAAAGATTGCAACAAAAAATAAATTGTTTAAACATCATCTTTGGTTAAAATAAGAGCTCCTTTATTCTCTACGTTATCTTCATTCACTTGTTTCTTATACTTACACATACATTTTGATTTTTAAGACTTAAAAAAACCCTAAAATCAACCAGATCCAAACCACTTCATGCCTGAATTCCTTTCAGAATGTTATAAAATGTCTCATCATATAAAATACACAGGTGTAGTCATCCAGGCCCTTCCTTCAAGCTATCATGAAATGAAAATACAGTTACTAAAGGAGAAGACCATTCTCTCTAGGAACCAGCCAATCTGACAGACCAGTCTCAGCTCACATTTGTGCAAGCATGTCATGCAAACCTCTAAGGTTTTATCTCATCTTTTAACCTATAGCTAGTGCTGTGCATAAACCAGCCAAGATACAGTCGTATTTTTCTGTTGTATGTATGTATAAACCATACATATGTATGGTATACAGTATGTATAAACCACACAAGATTCAGTCCTATTTTTCTGTTTTTCTATGTACTTCCTCAGTCATCCTCTGCAGCACAGGACCTTAATTGCCTGCTAGGACCATCTAGGCTTGTTTTATCTAGCTAGTTCCCTTCCATCACAGTGACTTTGCATGCTGAAGATCCTTTGATCTTTCCTTTTCTCTGAACTCCAAGTATAGTCTCCAAAGAGAAGAAATTACTGAATACAGTAATTTAGCTGAAGAGAATGGTATCTACATGGAATTTAACAACAGAGACAGGCGATCATACTAATTACCCACCCAGTCTCCTACCCTATGAGAGAGTCTGCAAACAAAAGGGGAACCATGACCAAGCCTATCCTCTTTTTCAAGCTCAGTGACTGTTAAGTCCATGCCTCAGTGTGCTGTCATATCCTATAAGCAGGATGAAATCAACATACTTTCTTCTGTCCTAGGTTTGTGTGCGTTTCTGGCAGGCCATGCTGATAACATACAACATTGTTTGGATTTGTCAAGACACTGGCAATCCAGATAGAGAAAGGCAGAATTGGGAACTTTTCCAACAGGTTCTTGAAATCTAATAGAACATTTACATAACATGTGAGATTCTTGATTTTAAAATGGGTCATCTAAATAAGTCAGTGTTAATGGATGAAGCATGGGTAAGTTGTGTTATCAATACAAGTCGCACATTTCTCAAGTGCCCATCATCCTGGTCCCACTAGAACTGTTCTTGTCAGTTCTATGTACATATGGCCAACTCTTATTCCTTGTATTTCCCTGATGACATCAGCTTGTATTCCAGGGACACAGCCTGTATTACCAAGGGACAACAGCACTGCTTCATCTCTCAGGAAACAAGCCACAATTCCTTTGTGCACCAGAAATTTGCTGCTGACAGCGGCAGCAGAACAGTCTCCAGCCTCGCTAGCTCTGCTGCACTGTTGAGTACACGGGCAAGCGTGAAGCCATGCACATCCCTTCCACATCACCTCTCTGTGATCTGTGATTCTGTGGATGAATGCTTGCATACAAGGACTTATGTCTGGATAGTGAGGAGAGAGGTGTGCAGCTGGCTATTTGAGTTTGGATGTCCACATTATTTGTTTGGTTTTTGCTTCCATTAGCTTTGCTATATATATTGCTTTAATTATTTGTGCAGGCTTCTCTCTTCTTAAATGACAACATCTATTAAATTACAAAGACATTTAAGAAATATGGATTACAAAACCAAAATAAGGATTGTAAATCTTATTCCAGTGAAACACCCTATGGAGTGTATTTCATTTTAGAGGGAATATTATAATAATATGGTTAACATCATTGCACTAGGAGACAGGGTAAATTTTATCCCTGTACTATTCACCTATTTTATTCATATGTGGAACATTAACATAGATCAAGTAATACATTTGAGTTTTCTGGTATTCTTGGCATTTTATCTACCTTCGTTTTTATCTGTAAAAACTTGAAAACATAAGTTCTTTCTGGGATATATCTGTAAGGAGCAAATTCTAGTTACAAATAAATGATATGGCAGCCTATTACTTAATTAATTTGTTCACATTAATCTCTATTTAGGATATGATGTTAAGCTCTACTGATTGGCAGTCCAAATACCAACCTGTGTATCAGTCAACACAGAGTTTTTTTGGTTTGGTGTTGTTTATGGAATTCTTCAAAGAAAAAACACTGAAGATAAATTAACTTGCACTCCCCATCAAGCAGAGAAATATCTGCATGCATGTCCAACACAAATACACAGTTTCTAAAGGTGTTAAGGAAACTTGTGAAGCTTAAAGAGATGTAGAACATAACTAACCTACTGCAGTGGCACTACTTTTACATCAGAACAGTTTAAAACTTGCTGTAAATAAGAAGACAGTGACATTTTTAAAACAGTAAATAATTTCCCTTAAGGAAATGTTAAAAATTACTTATTTTGCTATCTTAGAGAATGAAAGAATATTCAAATAGATCACTCAGAGTTCATGGTCTTCATCCAAACTGAATTTTTTTGTTTAGCAGTTAAGAGCTACTACGCTGTCTTCACTGTAACCACCTTGCCATTGCAAAGAAATTTCCACAGTGTTTTCAAAACCCCATAAAAGTATGTCTTTGAAAAAGAAAATTAACAGCAGGGTGTGACTGGGCAACAAAGTAGAGGCCTCATCATGGCAGGAATACACGTACCTGTGGTTCTCTAATACATTTACAAGCTCTTTTCCATTATGAAAAATGTCTGCCATTGTTAATTTTTTCTCATTATTTGCACAGGATTGGAAATGAGGTACTGTCAATATGAAAAGAATTCACAGAGGCACCTTCCTATTATTCTGCCAGCCTATACCGCAACACTGTCCATTTTATTTATTACTTTGCTGAGCTGGTCTTTCCAAAACAAGCAAGCTGATAGAATTACCCACAAGCAGTTGCCAAAATGATGATTAATATTATTACAAACTAATGCTTCTCATAAAACAGAGACGTAGAACAGATTTCCTTTGATGTGAGCTGCAAAAATCCCTCCTTGGCTCAGATGCTAGACACTGCTTGAAGAACATCAACTAGCAGTGAAGATAAAGTTCATGCACTGGTCCTTCCCTGTTGAAGCCACCATGTAGCTATTTTACCTTCAGATCACCAACAAATGCTGGCAGCAGTAATGTCTTTCTAGAAATACCTGCATGCTGCTAAAACACCCTCAGCACATATTATCTATGACTTACTTCCTTCAAATCCTTTTCCTTCCTTCCCCCAACACCCACAGTCATGCCTCCTCCCTACACCTCCTCTCCTTTAACTTTAGTTAAAAGTTTGTAGACAAAAAATAGGCAAAATTTTATACTTAAAATAAAAGATCCACTACTGTAGTGGTATAGAGTACCACAGATTTATGACAGGAAGGAAAGGAGCTACATTTCCTCCTCACAGGTTTCCAGACCTTACACAGATGCAAGTCAAAGACTGAATCTAAAACTAAGAAACAATTTTATCTAGCAAAGAGTGACACAGTTATCAAGGAAGAAAATATCCTAAAATATAAGTTATTTCTTACTGGATGATATTCAGGACAACCAGGTTAAATGAGGCATAAACTGTAATCAAAATTGCAACCGCCAAGCTGGAAAGACTGGCAAAGAAAATGAAAACAGGAGTGCTCTTCTGGGATGAGAATAATGCACACTCAATACAGGAGCAGTGAGAAGACTAAAACCAATTTAATGCAGATTACATAATGCTGTATAGTCAATCATAAATGAAAGCTTTCTTAAAGTTGGACTCATTAGTGTTCGGGGACACACTCAGCTGAACCTCAACTCAGAAGAGTGAGCCCTTCCAACTCATAGGAGTTGCTCTGTGGAACCTGCTGCATTACTCACTCCTGGTGGGATTTTGTAAGGAAGATAAGTGTTGTGGTTTCACCCTGGGTGGCCACTGAGTCACTTGCTCACTCTTCTATATCACATCCCCAGGTGGGGAGGAGAGTTTAAAACAAAATCTAAACCTCAGGGGTTACATAAGAAAAAAATTAATAAACAAAATATAATCTGAATAATAACAACAATAGCAATAATAATTTAACAATAATGATATTATTATACTAATAAAATATTATACTAATACCAGAAACAGCAATAATGAGAATTGTAATGATAAGAAGAGGGAGAGAGGGTAACTGAACCCAAGGGAAATATGTGATGCACAATACAATTGCTCACCACCCACTGACTAATGTTAATTACATCCCTGAACCACAGCGAGTGGCTTCTGGCCAACTCGCCCCAGTTTTTATACTGGGCACAACATTCTGTGGCATGGAATATCCCTTTTGTAGGTTGGATCAGCTGTCCTGGCTGTGCTCCCTCCCAGGTTATTGTGCAACTCCTCACTAGCAAAGCATGAGATACTCAAAAGCCCTAGACTAGCAGTGTCAGCACTACTTAAAAACAGTGTTATGAACATTATTCTCATACTAAATCCAAAACCATAGCACTGTACCAGCTACAAAGAACAAAATAGATTCTGTTGCACCAAAATTAGGACATCTAAGTAACAGACTGGCAGGAAATGGAAAAAGCATCTGCAAGAATAAATATAGATTGCTTTTATTTTATTTGAGCTCTCATCTATGCTTGGTATCACTTACCAAGGTGTTAAATGTAGAAAAAGTAAATAAACACATTCTCCAAAACTGCTGTACAGCTTTATCATCATGTTAAATTAAATCTTCAGTGCCCTAATAAAGCTGATAGCTTTATAGTAGAATTTTGTTTCAGAATTATGTTTATCAATGAAAAGAAATCATTATATTTGACTCAGAATGATAAAGTATGAGATTTTTGTGATACTTATAGCCAAGTATGAATGACACAAAGCAAAAACACCAGCTACTGATGAAGCTCATGTTAATATCACACTCAGCACTTAGAAAACATCCACCATGTAGCCAGCTTTCTTTTACTAGGGCCAGAGAATTCAGAAGTGGAAAATATGTCAAAGTTATTTCATTTTCTTTTATGAACATCTGCTAATTTTTTAAAACATGCATATTAATTATACTAAAAAAAGGCATCCTGTATTTTTATTTCCTCTTCCCATAAGACTTGATTAAAAGCAGTAGGATGAAGTATGCAAATGACACATTGCAAGAAAAAATGTCTGTACCACAGGGTGCTGTGGGATTCTGTGATATTCAGATAAATAGGAAATGTTAATACTCAGGAGATGTTTGCTCAGGAAGTTTGAGTGGCCTCGGTTGTTCCGGTCCATTAATGGAGAAAGCATTGTTCAATTCTGTCTTTTACACAACAGACAGTGTCTCCTGGGTACCACTGAGGCCACTCTGTGATAGGCTAGCACTAAAACTGCCTTGAATCAAATTATCCAATAATTAGGAATTACTCTGGCCAGGGAAAAGAAAATCAGTATAAAGCAGGGGAAATGAAACAGCCCCTGTTCTCCTTCCCACTGTGATCCTGGGGATGGAGAATCACTCTTGGATACTTGTATGTTGTGCCAAAAGATAATGTAGCCACAGGCAGAGTGCAGAGCAGACCTTATGCCTGTCTTAGGTGTCACATGGGATTTGGCTGATTTCTGGTAAATCAGACACAGAATGACTAAATTGTTTCATACTTGTCATTGTGCTGTCCATGCAAGTCTTTAATGACTAAAGAAAGGTGTTCTGGGAGTTCTGATTCTAATCTCCACAGAGCCTCACATTCTCTTCCTGTCAGAAGGACGTCCATGATCAACACAAAGCTTTCAATAGCAGAGAAGGATCCAGTTTTGCATAAACAGTAAGGCAGGTGTTGTTCACCTTTGATAAACATACATATTTGCTGGGAAAGAAAGACAGGAGGTTTTGGTCCTCCAGACTTCCTATTTCTCCAAGTCCCCCTGTGGTCTACTCAGGGAAATTTTACAATATGTTAAATTGAGACAAACCTTTTTCAGGAACTGCCAGCTTCACAGGAAGTTTGGTAGGACCATGTTAACTCAAAAAATACTTATGATTTGGGGCTTTAAACTGCTCTTTGACAGACCCAGTTATACCAGAAATATGAAACTGTTTCTGGCTAATGCTGATAGTTACTTCAACACAGCAGTTGTCTTCTCTTTAATGACATATTGCCCAAATTTCCCATTTCATATGGCTGTTTTCCACCTTGTTTCTGAAAGTACAAGAGGAAGTAAATTGTCACTCAACCTATCACTTTTTACTGTAATGAACAATCTGAGCATATGATATGCATTCACAGAAGCTTGGAAAAAGATCCTATCTTTATTAGACATGATAAACAAGGACTTCCCATAATAATTCAGTAGGATTGATTTATGCTGTCATGACCAATCTGGGCATTTTATACTTTCTCTTTCTTAGGGCGCTTTTTCTTATGTGAGATTAATTGTTTAGCATTGCTAATTTCTAGTGAATATCACATTAAAATATGCTGAAAGCTAGGAAAATGTGTAGAAATATTGTGAGGCTGACCACAACAGATGCTCAAATGCAATTTGGTTTTCTAGAACTGCAGTTTGACAGAGCAGCAATGGAGCACTCTAATGTACTGAGGAGGAGTTATCAGCATACAAATTATCAAGAGAGATGTGAGGCACTCCAGTAAATCAATATTAATTCCAAAATTCAGCTTCAGACTCTTGAGATGAAATTCTAGTGGCATGCAGGAATAAATCTGAAGATGACACCCAAAATACAGAGGCAGTACAGGCCCTCTAGATCCTAATTTTAAGTGTTTTCTGAATCATGTTTTTTATGCTCACTGCTTTTCTGCCGCATTACTTGTTCATAAATAAGCTACAGGTAGTGAAGGGAGATGCAGTGGAAACATTCATTGAATGGTGCCTACTTTCTAGGGGATGCCAGGTTACTTCTAAAATGATCACCACTGACTGGGTAAGACCACTGAAATGGGAGTCAACATCAAAACAAATCTGCAAATTTTGGTACAAAAAATAAAGAGGCTTCACTTGTGGCTAACCCAGATATGAACTAAGACTCAACAGTCAGAAATAGTTTAAAAGGTTTTGTGCTGGAGAAATACGCAACAGATCTCAGATGATGTTATGTTAAAAATACACAACAAAGCTAATAAATATGACAGAAAAAACATCCAACTTCTTTTAATGGAATATGAAAAACAATCTAAGATTGTAAAGGTAAGAGTAGATGTTTACTGTATCATTAATTACATAGATTAAACAAACTTCTCTGTGTCTACCAGCAAAATTTTATTGCAAATACTTAATAAAACTACATCCCTTTTCTCTATTTGTTTAATTTCATAGCCTTAAAAGGACTTACAGCTGCCAATCTGAGGACAAGTAGACAAGTGTCATGTGATCAGAGAGAACTTAGATTCAGTTTTATCAGCCAACAGCAACTGAAAGAAGCATATTTAAAGTCCATTTCCATCCAGAAATCCAGAGTTTCATCATACTCACCTATTTAAAGTAATACTGCCTCTCTTTTTTAATTACCTCTACGCACACTTGGAATTACACAGCTACAGCTAAGTCTATAAAAATTTATAGTGCAAAGGACCACATCACAAATTACATGGTTGGATGAAACAATGCAAGTTTCAGTAGAAAAGAAAATGCTTGTTTCTGACACTTACTCTTTGAACATAAAGGTGGCTGAAGAAAAATCAATCAATAATTAAATAATTTCTGGCATTATAAATTATTTTAGTCCAGTTAATACTTTTTTTCCTTTTCCACAAAATCAATATAGTAAAAAAATCCAAATGCATCCTGAAGTAATGAAAAGAACCACAGTGGTTTCATAAGTATTATTTTTATGGGTTAACCACAGCTACTTGAAGTGATTTACAATGTATACATTTAACATATTATACTTAAAATTTATTGAACATGTGCTAGTAAGTCAGTAAAAGCAGTTTTTTTGTAATCAGATAATAAGCAATACCACTGCAGAATCCACTGGAACAGAAAATAAGTTTAGTTTAAATTATTAAAACTAAGAATTTTATATATCACATCTTTCTTTGGAAATTATACATGTGCCATGTACGCTATACATTTTGTATTTAACTAATGTTTTCATGAGTTACTCAAATTCATAACATAACATTTGCAACTACCTCACAGACAAAAATAACAAGGCAAACAATGCTTTGCACAGTTCAAGGCATCCACATTATATTAGTTCATGGCCAAAATACTATTTTTTGACAGAAAAAGCCATTTTTGCTGTTCATATTTCTTCTGAAGAGTAAAACATCTAGTCATCAGAAAAAAAAATTAAAAATTACTTTCTATCAGCATGCATTACAGAGAGGATGGAGTTATTTATTAGGATTATAATACATATTCATATATGGCATGAAGAACGCCTTTATTTCTTCATGTGATTTTCATAATTCTGCTGCACTCTCTGTTCTCTTTCTCTGTAACTGTTCTCTTTCCTCCCCCAAACTCCCTTCCTACCTAACTGCTGCAAAGCCACACTGAGATACCGTGAACCAGAAGCAGAGAATCCCAAGAATGACCAAATGGTTAATGACTGGGCTCGGTACCAAGTGCTCACTAAGGAAAAAAGTTAAGAGAGAAACTGGCCACAGTTTATGGTGCTACAGAATAGTAGAAATGTAGTAATTATCAGCCAACATCAGACAAATTCAGCCTTCAGATAAAAGGCATATGTTTTGAATAATAGGGACAAATTACAAGTACTATCCATAGTTTCTCAATTCATAATTACGTTAAAAATTCAAGACGCAAAATTTTTAAGATGGCATGCTCATTGAAACACAAGACTTCAGCTATTTGATACATATACAGGTCACTCTTCCAATATTAATTAGTTTTTAAATTGTAAAATGTTCAAATACTTTTTAAGCTTATTTAAAATTTTAAGAATTTTGATAGGTTGTATTAAGGTATCAGAATTTTTAACTGCATACACTGCAACTTTAAGTGGTCTGCAAATTTTTCACAACCTTAACTCATCTTTTCTGAAATAAATGTAGTGTTTCATAAAACACATAAAAATAATACATCTCATTAAGTAAATACCAGAGATAGACCTAAAGTCTAAACAAAGGTTTATCAACAAAATTTAGGGGCCTATTGAAACAAGAATAGAACTGCTCAGACTGTTCCAATGACTTGGCCTTTTGTAACCAAAAGGTATTTAACTGGAAAATAATTAGTCTTTGAGAGACACATATTGGGTGGAAGTGTGAATCTCAGTGTACTTCAAAGACCAGACACCACTTGTTCATGAGAGTTCCTGTGTGATTAGTGGAAATCAAATTACTAAATTCCAGTTTGCCTTACAGCCTTCAAGTTTTTTGTACCCCAATGTTTTTAGTATGGTTCCTTTCTCCCAGAAACCTTCAGTGCTTCTCAAGAGTATGAGCTTTACTGTCAAAGTACAGTCAAGGTTCAAACTAATTTTGCTGCCTACGAAGAGAGTTTACATAATTAAAGCAGCTCTAATTACACATCTATTTAAAAAAAAATAAACTTCCAGCAGGGGTCAGTCTCAGAAGAGAGGTTGTTGGAAATAAATAAGTAAAAGGGAAGAAAAAGTCTAATTAAATACTACTGAACATAATACAGATCTGTTAATCTCCTTTCAGTTCCTGTTAGCTCATTAGATTCCCTTCACTTTCAATTCTGAAACATGTAGATGTATTATGTTTCATTAATATAGGTGATGAGGCATCTGGGGTGACTTCACTTAAGATTTACAAAATTGGTGCTGAATGGAAGAACAGTAATTGTATAAAATAAATTTTGAATATTTATGAAGTACCTTTAACAGAGACAATCCAATAGCAATGTTAGATTTTTATTATTTTAACTTATTAACTGTAATTTATGCATACACTGTCTAATTCTGCCTTAGATATGACCTAACACTTTTTCCTGTGATGTTAGTAACTGTAAGAGTTCATCTTAACTTTATTGTGACTATTTTCAGAAAATTGAAGTCATACTTGAAACACAGAGCCCAGCAGTCTATTCATCTATAAAAGTGAAAGTTCCTCATAGTGACTTATGTTGGCCTGTTAGTTGCAAATGCCAAAATAAGTTCTAAGGTCCAGAAACATGGTGTTCCTGCAATTGTAAACTGCTTCTCTGGAAGAACCACCCAAACAAGCTGACCCTGTGGAATGGAAGCCTCAATCAGTCTTAAATTCCAACAGTTGTTATTCTGAAGAGCCTTGGAGATGTCAATTCCATAGCATATTTGCTCTGTAATGAAACAAGGAATAGAAGATAAGGGAATAAAGAGCTGTCTATTGGCCGTTGCTGTGTTTAACAGGACACATGCTGCAGTCACCAGGACTGAAGTTCTCTAAGCTCAAAAATAACCCACATCACAGGAAAAATAACCTAAGCTCAAAAAAACCCCACATCCCACTCATGTAAAAATTTACTATCAACCCTCCCCCCCCCCCCCCTTACTTTATATATAGATAGATTAGTTTCTTTGACTTTTTAGTGGCTAACTGCCACTAAAAGCTGCCCAGAAAAGATATCCCATTTGCAACAGATGCAGATAATGAAACAGATAATAATCCATCTGCATGGTAAAGTCACTAAATAATTCAACTCAAGCTTCCTAAACACCATTAGCATATTGTAACTTTCAACAATACCAACATTATTTGATATCAACCCATTTATTGCATAATACCCTGAAATCCTCTTGCTCATGCATTCCCATGCACATTCCACCCTTTCTTCTTTTAGTGGGGTAGTCTAAATGTTACTTAAAGATTAAAACTATGAATTATTATAATTTTAACATTCCAGTACTTTTTGTATTTTCTTTTTGTATTTTACTTTTTGTATTTTCATTGTTTTACACACTGATGGCCGATACAAAGGAAGATTTAATTCTAGAGGTGATCTATCATGCTGCAAATGTAATTTTTTCACATGCAGCAAGAATAAATCTCATCACCTTACTATCTTTCAAGGCCTTCCTAATGACAAAATGATTTACTGACTTGGCTGAATTATTTTTCTTCTAAAAATTTAGAACCATCAGAAATATTTAATGACTCGATTTAAAGTGCTGAAATAGAAGCACACTGAAAGAATATTAAAATGCTGGTATTCCCCCAAGAATTAACACCTGTCAAATCAATAGGTTTTGAAGTGGAAGACAGTGTGTCCATTTCAATTGCAAATTTGCAAGTAAACTCTCTAAAAGGAATGTGTCTTATTTCTGAAAAAGCATGAAAACATCATGATCCTTTTGGACTGCAAGATTTAATTGCCAAGGTTGGACTGCAAAGGTGTGGAACCTCCATATTCTTTTCACTTCAAAAGCTAATCATGTGTGAGAGGTAACCCCTCTCCTTTGGAAACTACTGGCTGTAATTTAGAGTGATGCAAAAGATAATTCTGATATGGACTTAACTATTACAGCACTAAAATAAGGCTTATATGCTTTGCCATACTATTTCTAGTAGTGAAATGCCACACTTTCCAAGATATATCATACAAAAAAATACACATAACACATCTTTAATCTCAACATGGCAGAGCAATTCATACCCAAATGTTGTATCTAAGACTCTTTGCTGGATAAAAGTTGATCCAACTACAAAATTATTAGTTATTTACAGGCATCAACACTTTTAAATAGGAATTCAAAATACACACTTAAAATATCACTCTTGTTGGGACGATATCTTTTCTAGGCAACATAGTTGTAGCTGACAAGTGTTAGCCTATACATGACAAAAAAAACCCACAAAAAAAAACAAACTCCAAAAAACTACTACTCATTTATCTTTAAACATACCAATTTCTGCATCTGTGAAGATGGACCATATAGGACTAAAAGATAATGTGTTTGCAAATATCTGAGAAATGTAGCAGCGTTTCTATTGCAGAACATTTCAAGCAAATACCAAAAAGCATTAGCATAAAAAAAATTTGAGCAGCAGGTAAAAGATGCAGTAGAAAAACAAATCAAATAGAAATCAAGATTTTATTTCTATATATATTTATATATATGTATATGTTCACATAAACAGAACCCCCAGCTAGAACTATTGACTGTGTATAACTGAACACTTTGAAAATTAGAAATAGTTAAATGGATCATCCCTTTTCACTAGACAAGACGAAAATACCAGCAAAGAATTCAATTTTTTATTAAACTATTTATGTGTGAAATATCTCATGCATGCATTCTCCAGAACCACTATAATAATGTGTATATTTATCTGACTTTATGCTACTGACAACATATTTGATCAGCTCAAGGTTCAATCAGAACAAACTTCACAGCCTGTAGCTTGAAAATAATAGAACAGATAGAAAAAAATAATGCTTGAGGGCATTGGAGTTGGATAGCAAACCTGTGAGACAAAATACATCTTCTTATAAAGTTTTAGTGATCACCACTTTTGCACAACATCCTTCACTACAAAAGGGAAAAATCTTAAAACAATAATAATGACAATACTGGAATCAACTGTTCAGGAACTGCAGTGGTACACTTCTCAGAAACTAGCATAATGTAGTGTTAGAACAGTTAAAGGACTGTTGACAGTGTGAAAAAGTGTGAAAAGAATTTTGGGGCATGGCCAATGACTCTAAAAAGCTCCTTCTGACTTTAACTGATCTGTATTTTCCTGAACATATCATCAAAAATAGTCAAGTTCTGGCAGATACGCCTTAGCATTTTAATGCAGTGAAGTTCCTTTGGTAGCTATTTAATTCCTGTCCTGGTTACATTCCACTAGAATTTTGCTTTTTCTCAGTTGTAGGAAAAGAACTGCAACATTATGAGCACACTCTAAATTGTCCGAGGCTGTTGAAGCTGTTGAAGTAACACAATCTCCAGCATCCTACCTAATCTTGTGGCATATGCCATGTTTTTTTTAGGAAGGAGGTCACCAGCTCAGTGCTACAGGAACTCTGATTATAGACAGGAGCAACCAAAATTCAAACACTCAGAACTACCTTTCTACTCGAGTATGCAACTGGCTTACACTAAAAAACAAAGATCACTGTTCCTGCATTCCAGAACCTGCTTATACACTGCTCTTTGAATTCATACAAAATACATAAAATCTATTGTTGCTTTTATTACTGTGATTAGTATGCTTTACTATTTTATTTATTTTCAAAATATTTTTGATTTGAACCCACAATTTTTATCCAAAACATTACTCTTAGACAGGTTCTCTACTTATGTATCATTTTGCATACTTTTGCAACATCCTTTATTTTTGCCCACTAGTCAAGGAATTGAGATTTCCTACATCCTTTTCACTTTTACCAGCTTATAATAGTGGCAAAAGCAAAAAGTAATTCAGTATCTTTTTGTGTAATGCAGCTCTCATTCTATGTGACATAATTTTTTTGGTCCACTGAGATGAGGAAAGAAGAGAAAAAAATGTTCTAGACTGACAAAATTTCTTTTTCTTGTGTTTTCCTTATTTTGAGAAAATGCTAGATTTCTACTTGCAAGTCAAACTGTGACCTTTTCTCCTGTCTGAGTGCCTGTAATGTCTCATTTATAAGGGGTTTGGATTCAATTTTTACAAAAACATTCTCACCTTTTCACAACAAAAAAGGCATAATATTAAAACCCAAAACCAATAAAAGATCCCACCAACCATCCTAAGTCCTTCTGCTAATTTGTTTGTTTGTTTTTTTGTTTTTATTTTTTTTTCTGTGCCCTCACAATTTTTAATGCTGGTTGTAACAAAAAAATTTCACAAACTATTTTAATTTCCAATCCTTTGTTATAACACAACAGGGTTAGTTCAATTCATTCCAGGGGAACTTGTTCATAGCAGAAAAGGAAAATTACTCTCCTTGCACCTTCAGTTAAAGGAACAGTTTTTCTATCTTTGTCTAATTTAGCTTGAACAGAAAAGCTATTGGCTTCACTTCTTGAAATAATATATCCTGGGATCATTGGAAAATTCAAGTAAGAATGGCCATCAGGCTGTTTCTAGTTCAAGCTCCTCTCCAAGCAGGCTCAGCTGTGAGACCAGGCTTGGGTGCTCGGGGCTTTGTCCAGCTGGGTCTTGAACACTTCAGAGAACAGAGCCAGCACAGGATCTCTGAGCAATCCAATGCAACACCTGCTTGTCCTCAAAGTGAAAAATGCTCCTCCTTCTAGCCATTCTAAATCTCTTGTTTCAACTCATGGTTATTAATCTGAGTTCCTGCCTTTGCACCTCAATTTGCCAGCACGTTTTCACTGGCAGCAGTTTGGAGCCAAATTTTCGTGGGTCCACTCTTGAGAAGTTTTCTTTGGTATGGTATAGTAATGTCAAATTCCTATAAAGCACCACAGAAAACCAGAAAAAACCCAGATGACTTTCCTCAATCTCATTAGTTCTCTGCATGATTCTCACGTCAGTGAGGCTGTTTGCAGGAAATCCAATAAAGGCACTGTTACATATCATGGAGTTCAGTTTCAGATTAACACACCCAGCATCTGTTGTCTACATGCAAGAAAGATATTTAAGTTTGCTGTTACTTAGATAGCTAAGGCCCAGTTCAGCTGGCCTCAGAAATACCTTGGAACATTCCTTCCTGGCTCCAGCCAGCCCATTAGGAGGCTGCAGGTCTCCTACAGGTCCCATGGCATATTTATCTTTTCCACATGGAAATCTCAAGTACAGTGCCACATTTTGAATGATCCTAGAGGCTTACAAAGGTGCCAGTGATTTGAACCTGTAGGAGATGGATATTTGAATCATTCTTTTGGGCTGACTACCAGAGAAACATGTAGTATATTGATTATATGATAATCTAGACACCTAGCAAGCATTTAGACACCAACATGCATTTGCACTGAAGTGTCCTCATTACAAAATTAAACCCAGCCACAGCCTAAGACCATGAGAGATCTCAGCAGACAATTACAGCTTATTAAATGAAATGTCAGTGCTCTGTGGTATGGGTGAGAAGCATGAAATAGTATCACCATATATTGGGAAGCGGCTTCTTCACATTTTGTCTCAGGCTTTCAATCATATACATATTAATGATAGAAGTTCCACATGAAAGAGTAACAATATTCTTCTACTCCTTTCTTATTCCTGACCACTTCATCTAAGGAAATTAAAGAGCAACAACAAATGAAGGCCAAACATGGTCTGCGAGGTAGAAGAGATGAGAGGTAGAAGTCAAATCCTACATAATCTCTAATTCCTTCTTTCTGTGAATATAACAATGCTATGTTGCTCAGTAAAATGTCAAAAATAACACACAGAACTACCATGTACCTTTTGATAAACAGGAGATAAACTGAGTTCTCCAATATTCAGGGTTTCTATACTTTGAGGAAAACTAAAAGGGCCTTTTAGACTCCTTTCTTTTGACAGTAGCACAGATTTTCATCTGTTGTAGCTTTGAAATACAGTGGCAGCCCTTGGCCTTAAAAAAGCTCCAGATAAATTCAATAACTTCTATTAATGCTCCTCTTATTTTTTCCAGTAAAATGTCCATGTGGATTGAAAAAGTACACCAATAATACTGAAATCTACCCTGCAGATGTGGAAGAAACATGAACAAGAAATGAAAATTCTAGGATTTTAAATAAATATGATAATGTTTCCAAAAGCACAAAATATTCCTGAGCTACAGGCTGATCATTCTGCTTTTCATTTTCTTTCATTCATTTTCAACATTTTCTTATTGTTTGGTTTATTTTCTGGGCTTGGTTTTCCAACTTTTGATTTGTATTCCCCTAAAGTTTTTCTTAACTTTGTCTGTTTTCCTCAGCAGGATAATCTTTATGTCCCAGACAGATGCCTAATTCTGCCCTACAGAACCTTATGGCTTCTTTTCAGATCAAATGATGCAAAACACAAACACCCCAACTACACAGATGTGCAAGTTGAGGTTGAAGGATTGCTTTGATACTACTATAGGTACAACATTGTAAAAGTATTCACATAATGCTTTGATTAAATTCCTTTAAAAGAATGTTCATGAATTATTCAACTGATTAAAAGTTCAATGATTCATTTGAGCAACATTACAAAGTGGTTTGTATAAACTACTTTATGAGAGAATCCAAACTATCTCTGTCTACAAGTATTCTGAAACCATCTGAATGAATTCCTAGATTATCCTAAATATTGCACTGCGAAAAATTTTGTTGTGTTCATTTGTTCTATATCCTAGCCAATACAATTAATGAACGTTAATACTCCATTGTCTTTCTGATAATTGTGGGGTCTTACAAATCTACAAGTTAGCTATTGGTGGAGAAGAATGCCATCATCTTCCTATGGAAAACACACTTTTTCCAAAAGTAAATTTTTACCTAAAGTATAAATTAATACTAATTGCGTAGTGAACACCATGAGCAATACCGAGGAATCCCTTTATCAGAGGAAGGTTTCATTTCATAAATGAATAAAGCCATTTTTATTTTTGATATTTTGCAAAATACGTGTTTATGGCAAACTGTCACTTGTATTCAGATTTATAATGTAGAAACTACTGTGATGGTTCCTTGGAAATGCTTAAAATAGACAAGATGGATTGACTGATTGCATATTCCTTTGAATTATTGTGAAAGTACCAGATCTATCTAAATCATGCCATGAAAAAAAGTGGAGTTAGAAGTTATGTAACTTCCAAGTTGCTATAAATTGCTTCTTGTTGAAAGCTATATAAAACATTTTCAAATCTGTCATGTTCCACCTCTTCTGCTTAAAAAAATAAATCCAAGTAAAAGTGTCCAAGAAAAGTATGAATCAGGCTTATGTTGTTAAGTTAGAACAAAAGTTTGGCACCATCAAGACTGGATACTCTTTAGCAATTAAATCAAGAATCTGGTCCATTTTTTGTCCAGAATGTATTTTTTTACAGTAAGATACTCTATTTTATTAGGTTAGTTAAACCAGTGTAGCTAAATAAGCAACAAAACCAGATGAAACCTACTTTTCTCACAGAACACCATTGCCAAGTTTGATTCTTGAATACAGATTTTATCTACCTTCTTTTGCTGCTGACATTCCCACGTGCCCTCAGAACAAGTTATCTCACAAGGCAGCCAGGAAAGTGCATTTTCCACTTCTCCTCCCACAGCAGCATGCAAGATGACTGTGCAGCAGCAGCATGCCAGAGAACATGCTCTACAAGGTCTGATCTGACCTCCAGGCTTTGCCAGAAAACATCATGGACCAGCCTGACCTTCCACAAAGCAGGAGGAATTCACTACGAAGAGAGCATGGAGGAGCCAGAAACTGCTTTATTTGTAGCAGTGAACAGAAGAAATGAGCACAGCAGACAGCAGAAGATAATACAGTGCTTCAAGCTGTAGGGCAGCACCCAGAAGCTTCTTTTGCTAGTCCTGAGAGTAACCACCACAGCCAGCAGGAACTCCAAAACCCTTGACAGTGAGATGAATGCTAAGCCCTTCTTTTCTTGCCTAAAATATGTATTGAATTTGAGAAAGTAACTGCTTTTCCCTCATTTGGCTATTTTATATATATATATATATATATACACACACACACACATATGAGCTTTTTGAAGTGACACTTCACATCTTTTCAGTTTCACTGGGACCAGAGACTGAAACTATTTCAAGTGAGGCTTTGAAAGAGGGCATCTAGAAAAGGCACTCTTAGTTTTCAGGACAGGATATCCTTCTGCAAATAAAAACTTGCTTACTAGCAGTCCTGCCTTCCTCAATTAAACACAGTGGCTGGTAAAACAAAATAACAAGGGGTCATGGCAGAATTAGAGTTGATATGTTGAAAGTGTGTATCACTCAGCACTGAGTACCACTCCATGATTATACTCTATTTTGTACGCTGAAAAACAACAGTCTCCTCCAGCAACAAACACAATTATAAGATAGATACCATTTATCCCAGGAAACCTACCTACTACTTTAAAACATACTAAGAAAGAAAAACAACTCCTTGTAGTGAAATTAGCTGAAATGAGCTCTGATGATGATCTATTCTTTAAATTGGAAAGAAAAAAAAAGCATGTTTTTGTTCAGCATGATTTATTTTTAGACTGGCAAAAACACAATGGTAAACAGAACTGGAGCTCTGTGGGCACCTTCTGAGGTTAAATTACCTTTCATGCCATTTGCACAGAAGACTGTTCTCAAGCAGCTTGAGCAGATGGTCGGGACACCATTGTCCGTTTACTTGTATCCACAAAGATAAACGATTGCTCTCTGAAATCCTGAACAATATGGCCCTTGTGATGCTTTAGGCTGCCAAGAAGAAAAAAAAGCCAAACAAACAAATAAATATAAATTTAGCTGAGGAGAACAAAATAGTTTTGATTGATGAAATTTCATTTTAAACAACAATTATATATGGAATAATATAATTTTTTTTTTTAGATTTTAAAAGATATCTAAAATCATCAAGTTCAAATGTTAACCTAACAATGCTGACTCCACCACTAAACTATGTCCCCAGGAGCCACATGTCTTTAAAATACCTCCAGGGATGGTTACTTCACAACTTCCCTGGAAAGGCTGTTCCAGTACTTGACAATCCTTTCCATTAAGATACTTTTCCTTGAAGCCAACCTAAGCTTTCCTTTGCACTACTTGAGGCCATTTCCTCTTGTCCCATTGCCTGTTACATGGGAGAGAAGACTGACCCCCCACCTTTGTACAACCTCTTGTCAGGTACTTGTAGAGAGAGGGGGTCCTCTCTGAGCATCCCTTTCTACAGACTAAGCATTCCCAGATCCCTCAGCTGCCTCTCACAGGATTTGTACTCCAGACCCTTCAGCAGCTCTGCTGCCCTTCTCTGGACACACTCCAGCCCCTAAATGTCTTTCTTGTAGTGAGGGACCCGAAACTGAATACAGTCTCATTAGGGCCAAGTGCAGGGGTACGGTCACTGCCCTGGTCCTGCTGGCCACACCATTGCTCATCCAGGCCAGGATGGCTCTTGTTTGGCTGCTGTTATCCAACACTGACAGGTCCTTTTCCACTAGGCAGCTTTCCAACCACTCTTCCCAAGGCTGTGGCACTGCATGGGGTGGTTGCAACCCAAGTGCAGGACCCGGCACCTGGCCTTGTTGAGCCTCATACTGTTGGCCTTAGCCCAAAATATCAGTAATCTGTGACAGTTTCACTAAATGAACACAATATGTTCCTGAATACTTATCAAAGCAGGAGATGCAGGTAAAAACAAATCATACACAGTAACAGACTGAAATAAGAATCTACCATGTCTGCACAACTGCTTCTACTGCATATAACATTTCCTGAAGCACATTGCCAAGTAACAACTCGTTCTGCCTACTGTGCCAGTGAGGAAACCAGAGATACCCAGAATCATGCCAGAGCAGCCAACTGCCAGGGCACAGTGACCCACCCAAGTACTGGTTGAGAAGGTAATTTCACTTGTTTTAAAAACTTCTCAAACTTCATTGAGAGAAGCCCTGGTTAAACATATGCCATATGAGCATTTTGCCAACAAGCAATTTGCTAAAAAGGCACTTTTATTATTAGAATAACTTACTAGTAAGAGAGATGAGTTTAAAGGATGAGACAACATGTACAACTATGAAGAAAATTCTAAAATCTTAGAAACCACCTTTAGGATTTACAAGTGAGAAGATACGAGTCTTTGGACTTGCAACTAATAATTGCATAACCAGTCAATCTTAAAAGCTCCCAAAAGAAAAGGAATAGCAAGGTTGCTGAATATGGAAAGAATCACATGGAATCAGTGAAGGGGGCTAGACATGGCCTTCAAGACAACAGCAAAATAATTGGGTTTAGAAAATAACAGTGAAATTAGATAACTGTGAATCATCAGCCACTGAAAATTCTGAAGACAGCAGGTATTCCAAAGCATTTAATTATCTAAAGTTTCATATAAACATGTATAGTAGTTTCTGAAATAACTGCTTATTTAAATAATGACACAACAAATAAAATTCATATCGTCTATCTAATACCACACACTCCACAGCAAAAGCAAGAAAAGGGTGGATATATTTATTTCTCCCTTTCTCTTTTCAGTCATCAAATGACCTGTTTTAATCTTTTTTGCTGTGATGCTAGCATATCCAGCATGACTTACAATAAATGTACCATTTAGACATTTTAGATTCTTGTCAGATTTTTAGAAATTATTAACACTTATTGGAGTAAGGAAAGAAAGGAAAAGACAGGTTGAGATAAATGCCAAATAGTGGCATCCAGCAACAAAAAGTAATATGTTCTGATACTGATGATTAATTGTGGCTCAGAGAAGAAGAAACAATTAGGAAATAATAGAAACATAAAGAAGAATTTTTTAAAAATAGTTTAAAAAGTTAGGAAAAGAGAAAAGTTTGGTTTTGTGTCAGAATAAAAGGGAAAGCACAAATGGAAGAATTTTCCTCTCTGCTTTTGAAAAGGAAAGAAACCCCAAAGTGTGTTTGTTCTAAATATCAGGGTCTTATGCTAATGTCATTTCCATTAAAAATAAACAAAAGTTTAAGCCTTTCTTCCCCTGAGCGAGCACTGTCTATGCTTTACTTCCACCATTTTTTCCCCAAAATTAAAGGGAAGGCCACTGTCCCACAACTGTTTGCCTGTCCTTAACATCCCCAGATACGTTTGCCTATTTGCAAATAAAGTATAATGAAAGTAATGATTATGCTCATGAAAATATAATTATTGGACCACTTAGGTTGCAGAAGACCTTTAAGATCCTTGAGTCCAAGCATAAAGTTAGCACCGTCCTCCACTAAACCATGTCCCCAAGTGTCACATCCATTTAATGTGAACTCTGTATCTCAGAGAACAAGCTGGAAATACAACCATCCACCTGCCAGTAAACCAAGAGGGTATCTTCCAAAATCAGAGGACTTCACTAAGAAGTATGGCCATTATTACAAACTGAACATTACTTTTTCCTCATAAAATAACTGATAACTTGCAAAAATAGTACAATATCTTTATACGAAGAGAAGTTTTGAGGTAGTCTGTGATGAATAAGATAAAGATATTCCCTAACCTCCAAAATAACATATTTTCACTGAAAAAAACAGATTATTTTTTGATGTACAGTAAAAAAAGGAAAAAGAAAAGGAAAAAAGACCATTGAATAATACAGAGGCAGCTGCATTGTCATCAGATATCCTGTTTGAATTATATCAGTTAAAAAGAATGCGACGTTTTATAGGAAATATGGCAAACCAACATTATTTACAAATGTGCTATTTGAAATGCATTTTACATAACCTCTGTCCTGACTGAATTGAGGCACCCATAACTCTCTCCAGACATAAAATTTCACCAAAACATATCAACAAAATGAATTTAAAACCACTGTGAACAAGAATTCAGCAAAACAATGAAATTTGACTTTGCTTTGTTGACCTTACCATGAGCTAACAAGTGCCAAGAAGGGTAGATGGGTAAAAGCAATAAAACCAACTCGGAGAACAGAAAGTGCACACATGCATAGATGGATTTTCAAGAAAGCCAGGATGAAAGTTTTATAGCCAGGTGCAGAAAGTTTTATAGTTAAAACAACTGGGATTGTTTTTTTTCCTTTTTCAGTAAAGCCGTAACAATTTCCTCCACATAAATTATCTCCTGGATCCTCCTGTGAGCTAGGCCATAATTAATGTACAATAACAATTTTTCAGCTGCTGCAAAAACTAAGACAGATTTAGACTGTCTTTCCCTTTATACCACTGGACATATACACCTTCTGATTTCCAAAGATAGTTTTCTTTCTGCAGGTTTAGAAATGCAAGAGGCCCCAGTGGGAAAATCAGGAAGGTGTTCCCATCTGTCCATTATGTAGTAAGTTAAACTGATCATTATTTATGGAGAGGGAATACACTGCATACACTCAGAAATAAGACTCAATAAAAACACAGAGATAAAAAACAACTTCATTTTAAATACTTATACAGCAGCTGATTCCAAAAGGAATTTCTCAGCAGTTAACTCTTTTCATAGTGCATCTCATTTGTGGGTCAATACAAAAGTAGCAGAAGAATTTAATGAGATTTCACAAATCTTCCAAGGAGCTGAGGATACATCATGTATTACTCCATAATGACAGAAGAAAGATAACACAAAATGAAAAAGCTGTGTTTAGTCTCAGTAGCATAAGTGACCAGGCTGAAATACATTTCTAACAGACAGCTAGTCAAAATGAGGTATGATAGAGGTAAAAGAGTTCAGGAGAAAAATGTAAAGCAGAAAAGCAGGTGAATGTCAAGTAAATGACAATTTGGTGCTGAAATTAGTAAAATCTGCCCATTAAATCTTGAAGAAAATAGTTTATGAAGTTTTCAGCTAACGTGTATCCACATATTCAACTTCGGTTTTACAAACATATGCACTGAGAAGGAAGGACTACTGGAAACTGTATTATTGCAGAACTATACTTATTTCTTAATTCTGAAGTCTTTCTTTCATTAAATGTGGTGCTAGAAGATGTCAATCTCCACTATAACATCAGAGGAAGAATAGATATCCATGTCAGTAGGAGACAAAATGAGCTCCATGATAACATGGACTGATCACAGAATATTCCTTTAAGATCAAATAAAAACTTCTCCCTGAGCAACCAATGCCATGGTTGTTAATAAAATACTGGCTTCTGACTTGCTGAAACTAGTACACCAAGAATTTAGACTGTTTGACACAGGATTTTATAGTGGTAAATGAAACAGGAGTTTTCAAGTATAACACACATTACTAAGGATGGAAATATTTCTGACTTTAAATAAAAATTAATACCATGACATATTTGGAACAATTTTTCATATATGTCTTTTAGATACTTGGCAGAAATCATGCCCATCTATGCAAGGTTAGAACCTCATTACCCAATTTCCATCACCTAAAAAAAACAGAAAGAAGAAACGAATATAATATCCAAGCCCAAACAGATTCTAGTCAAGTACATAAAGACTCTAAAGTGAATAAACTTTTGTGATATTGTCTAGGAAAGTATAAAATGCTTGATTACCTACTATTTTGTACATCGTGCAGACACATATACTTTGTGCAGAATGGGTGCTAAAAGAGCTACGAAATCAAAATGACTATGCTTCACAAAACTTTTTACAGGTATGAAGACATAAAGAAAATAAAAAGAAATTCCTAAGGTATCAGTAAATGGTGAAACCACATGCCTTTCAAGAAGTACCAGAAATGCAACTCAGTGTAAACTGCAATTTTATAAACGGTGATAAATATGAATGAGTTTCAGGATGAATTTTCTAAATGTACACCTCTGAAAGCTTTAATTGCACTGCCAAGACCTCTAAGCTTCCAAGAATTCATTTCAGAATTTCTGTACTTTCTGCTTGCCCCTATTGTGTTGTAACTTTCATCAGAATAAAGACCTGTTTTCAGTACACCCACCATCATTCATTCTGGGAAGCAAAGTCTTCATTAAACTTACAGACTCACTGATGACAGGCTCCACTAAACACAGGTCTTACGAGCCCAGTTAATATTCTGGACACCTGAAAATTTTCACAGAGGTAAACCATGACTTGCTGGACTTCAAAAAACTTCAGTACTGTTAACCTGCAGGTGTCTAAAGACTAAGCAGTTACACCTCATCTGCAGGCAGGAGACAGTATGAAAACAAGATTTGGTTGGGAAAAAGAAAAACAACTCTCTTCCCCTTGGAGCATTTGCAGACCAAGTGATAATAACCACCTCTTTGACCATCAAAGTGGCCAAATCTTGAAGTGAGATATTCTGAGAGATTGTGGAACCTGCACCTTTGGACATATTCCAAAATAAATGGGACAAGGTCTTCAGCTACCTGATCCAACTTTTAATTCACCCTTGTGGTCCAGATGTCCCTTTAAAACAAAATAACCATTTTGATCTCTGTAAAACTATTTTTTCCTCAGCTGAACTACAACAACATCCAAATGACAAGGTAGGAATTTGACTTGTCCTACTTCAGGCACTTTCAGAAAAGAGGGGAAGCTGTACCAGAGTGTTCCAAATTATCTGAATTGTTTTGCAATGGCCATAGGAGAATACACCTCAGCTTTATGATTCATAAAGACAATAGATGCTTCAGTGCTATAAAATCCTTAACTCCCAGCTCATGCTGCTGTATTGAGTACAAAGAAGAAGTGCTAGCAGGCAAAAAACAAAAAGAACCACTACTATATTTACCTGCCAAATCACAGTTTTCCTTTGAGGTCTCCCATCTCACTAATGATGAGGCTGAATTGGCTTTGCATACAAGATATAGCAAAGAAACAGCCTGAGGTGATACTGAAGTGGAAAACAGAGCAAATTAAACTGGTTGTCTTCCTGTTTTACAACCAGCTGCAATTACCTTACTGGGTAGTTGCCATCCAAAGAAAACTGTGAACCACACAAACAGGAATAATTTCACTGGCATGCACAGAGTGAGCCTTTCCCCAGGTGTAATTTAAGGAGTCCTTAAAATATGCAATTCTATCCATTGCCTTGAGCCCTCAATCACTTCTTACTGTAGTTCTAGTTTTCCTCTACATGAAATCCTGCAGTTAAATCTACTTTCAGGATGACTGCCCTGATTAATAACTCTATAATGTCTGTACTCTCTGTGGGATAAGACATTTCTTTGTTCATAAGTGATCCTTTTCCTCTGAACGCTGGCAATTTCAGTGTTGAGGGAATTAATCACCACTGCTTAATGCTGCCATTCCCACTGCTGGGATGTGTGGTCATGTGAAGTCTTTCTGAGACATAATTTCTTACTCTCCTCAGTCAGCTGGGCATTGCTGAAAAACAAATCTGCTTGGCAAAACTGATCAGTATTTTGATTTCCAGTTCAAATACTGTATTAAAAGCAAAAATCTCTTGCGATTTCACACATCAGTGACAGAGGTACACTTTCCAGTGGAGAGAAAATATCCTGTGGCCTCACTTGTGTATCACAAATCATCATTTAGCTCACTACAGAAATCTGAGAATGAAGCAGATCTCCAAGTGGCAACCCTACTGATGGGCAATTATGGGGGTCACTGCTTTTTGAAAGGTCATTTTGTCTGGATGTAGAAGAGGATCATTTTAAAAAACATATCTCTACAGAACAGGCTAATATTTACCTGCCTACTTCTATAAGAAAAAAATGTAACTCTCAATAAAGGATTTAAAGGTAAAGAAACAAATGTATTAAAGACCTATTACAAGAATTCTGTTGAACAAAACATGATTAAATTTACACTGATTACAGAGGGGCAGAATTGTATAGAAAAATCCACCAAGGAAGAAAGGCTGAAGCCTGCATTATCTTATCAGCTCAGTGGGGCCTATTTCACCTGAATTTAAATTACTTGAGTAAGATTATGTAGTGAGTCAGCTCAGAGCCCAGAATAGAACCAAGAATTGTGGCTGATTATCTCTGTCTTTAACCATTAATTTTCACTTTCACACTGAAAAAAAATGGATGTTACTATTTTATTAAGTCCCCCAATTTATTTATATCATAACAATGCACTGAACAATATCAGAGGAAAGCCACAGACTGAGATATAAGCATGACGTCCAGTCTGAACTGTGGGTTGTTTGAAATGGGTAGAAAGGAGCAATAATTGTGTAAAACATAGATGAACATACAGTCTCTACTACTGAATCCTCTATCTTTGATTGTGTTGGGTTTTGGTGCAACTGAAATATATATATCTCACTTTCACAAGTGTTTTTCAAAAACAAAAAAAGTTGCAGAGGTCTCCAAACACACAAAAAAAGAGATAATAAGTTAGATATGTATTTGTTGCTGTAAAGGTTCATTCTGTCGCAAATATACATTTTAAACTTTCTGGTTTGATTTTTAAAATCTCCTAAGTGCATACTACTGCCTAGGATACAGCATTGTTAACTGTCTCCCAACACCAAATGAGTCACTTTGGTCCAGGGATAGCAGTAAATGGATGCCATGCAAAGCTCTATTTATATGATGCTTTACACTACAATTTAATTAAACTTTCCAATATTTAAAATAAAGAATGTATGTTCTGGTAATATGTTGCTAAAGTTAGCATCTAGTAAGGAAGTGGATTAAGTCTTTATTGCTAACAGAACTCTCTTTTGATTAAATACAGATTCTTACAAGAAATACGCATTCTGGAGAACATTTTTTTTCTTTCCTTCTTCCTTTCGCACATTGTCTTTTTCTTTCCCTCGTTCTGAGATTTTACACCTTTTTCATCCTGCAAATGTGAAGGATCTATTTTGGAGTCTGTCAGGATAGTAGCAAGTTTCCAAGTGCTGCAAAACCAATTTAGCATGGACTGCATGTGCTCTGTTCTAAAACCAGGATTAACTGGCTCCACACCTCTTCTGGTGCTGCATATTACCAAATTTCCCCCTTATTTTCCACATCTCAAATTCAAACGCATATTTGAATGAATTTTAAACTATCAGTAGTCACTAACAAGAGACAAGCCACTGGAAAAGCCAGTATGAGCACTTTGCAACCTGTTTCAGGTGAGCAAAAACCTACATCTTCTCAAAGAGAGGACATGATCAAGCATTTTGTTAAATCTGCATCTACATCTGCACTGTGAGGTGAACTGGGATGAGCTGGCTGTATTTCCCCTTTCTACAGGATTCATTTCACCCTGTGATCTCAGTACTCCTCCTCCCGACAGGGGCGTGGAGCCAAAATGCTTTCAGTCCCACTCTCTCCAGTTGCTCGTGGCAGATAATAGCAGGTTGAGAGTCATCATTCCCTTTGCCACAGCAAGAGTCAGGGGCTGATCACTGCTGAGTTAAGGAAGAGCAATGACTCTCCCCAGTCAGCCAAAAGGCAGGTGAGATGCTCCTCTACAGTGAGTTTTACTACCTGAAAATGTTTCTCCCAACAGCTTCTCACAGGGCACACTTCTAAAATTTTTAGCTAATGTCCGAATATTTTTTTAAATTTCTCATACAGAGTTATATAAATACATGATTCTACGTTTCCTTGTCACCTTCAAAAGCTTCTTAGTAGACAAACCTCTGAGGCCCGTGGACCACACAACTGAAAAATCATCAATTAAAGCTGTTTCAACACCTGAAATAAGGAAGAAAACAGAAGAGGGAGCTGAGAAAGCAACAGGGAAGTGTGATTATACAGAACATGCAGGGTTTGCATATTGTCAACTTGCAGGCTCAAGGTGAAATTCTCCTGAAAGATGCAGATAGACAAGAATTACAAGTGATATCAGCAAATTATGACCATCTGATGAAATTTTAAAGTTTCGAAGCTATAGATTTCTTTCCTGATGGTGAGAGAAGGGGGACATATGTGGTGTCATATGCCCTTGCAGAACCTTTCTAACAACTTTGGTAGAAAGAGAGATTTAATTGCTTCACATATTTTCTTGGAAATCATCTTTATTGCTGTTTATAGATTGAGACACCTTAGATTGAGCTGAAAGATTCTTTTGATATTCTCTGTGCCAATAGGTATAATAAAACATTGCTTTTAGGAAGTTGATAAAGGCAGGGAAGGCAATAAACCAGTTAAGAAGCTCTGGCACAGAAAAACAAAACAGCTTGACTAAATCAAGATCATATTTGGAATGATCTTCTGAAATATATTTTCTCTGTAAAATAACTTTTTTTCTCCTTAGGATATAAAGTACTAGTATATACTGATATATGCATGGATGAGGCAATCTGTAAAACTGTAGTCTTCTTTTTGTATACTGCTTTATGATCTGCATACCACTAAGAACTCATAAAAGATGGTCAAAGAGACATTACTCTCTTCTATAACTCATAAATTTGGTGCTGTCTTATGATCAGTGAGAAGGTTTAAAATTAACCAAAAGAACAAAATTTGCAGAGATTTTAGATGTCAATCAATGAACTCATAAGATATTAAAGAAGCCAAGACTATAAAAAATTAAAAATTAGATGGGAAAATTCACAGAAACTAAACAACCTACCAGAGGCTGTAGGCCAAGTCACTTGAAGGGCATAATCAGCCAAAAGCCAATTTGAAATGCAGTGTAATTATCACTAACAGTATAACACCAGGTAACACCTGATATCCCCATGCAATACTGAGAACTATTTTGCTTTGGATCCCTTTAACATTTCTTAGAGAATTTGTTTCCTTGGTGGAAAGAGTTGAGGGTGTTTAAACAAGAGCTTAAAATGGGACACAAGTTTCAAATTTCAAAACTTTGTCAAATGGGTTGTTTGCACCTAGCTAAAAATCTCATTAATCTTGTGGGACAGTAAGGGACTACTGGAAAAAGTCCCACAGTCTGAGGCATTAGAGCTTGCTGTCTTTCTGGGAAACATAAATAAAACCTGGCATACTGTTACTTCACAGCAGTATGATTGCAGAAAGAAGCTTTAGTTGCCTTTGACATTTACTGCTATATAATTGCTACTTTCTCAGCCTGAACTCCTGAGCCATTCCTTTGTCCTCTAACAGTTATCTGAAAACAGATGGTAAAGACACTGTGTGGCTTTCAAGAAGTAGTACAACCTGCACAAGAAAGCAGAGTACAATTTCCACCTCTTTCTTTCCCAGAGAAAAATAAGAGAATAGTGCATTTTCTTGATAAGAAAATGTTCATTTGTTAATCATTTAATAATTTATCATGGTTGGCCTGAACAAATGTTCTAATTATGGCAGATTTTGATGTATGTTACACATAAATTTCTCCTCTACACAGCTCTCTGTTTTCCTATGTACTTTTAAGTTCTTCTAAATATGATTTTGATAATGCAATCAGCTGCTTGAATAAACATAACCTAATTGAAGTAGCATTCCAAGGAACATTATTTCTATTATTATGACTTCCCTGGTGCACAGCTGTAAACAGACAGCTGAATGATAGCAAATGACCTAGATAAATCTGTCTTGATAGCTGTCACTCCTTAGTCTTGACCTTCTGACACTCTTCCAGCTGTGCAATAGCTTGTCCTAGCATTAAGTGAGAGAGAATCTCAGGCTCATTCTATTCTGGGAAAACTACTAGTATTTCTCTACAAAGACACACAGTCTTATAAAATGAGTGGACTAAAATGTATTTCTAATATAAAAGCAGAAGAAACATTGAACCTTCTTACAACTTCGCATCTTGCACCATAAAAATAAGTAAAATTTAAAATTTAATATTAATCATATTTTACTGGTAGCTAGACAATTTTGCATTTGTTTCATAGAATCATAGAATTGTTGGGTTGGCAGGGACCTTAAAGACCACCGAATCACAGAATAAATCAGGCTGGAAGGGACCACAGTGAGTCATTTGTTCCATCCTCCCTGCTACATTGCATGGGACTGTGTCCAGACCCTTCTTGTATGTCTTCCAGTGAGGAAGACTCTATAACCTCTAAAGGCAACCTGTTCCAGAGGTCTTCTAGTTTCAAGCTCCCTGCCATGGGCAGGAACAGCATCCACTAGACCAGGCTGCTCAAAGCTCCATCCAACCTAACCTTGAACACTTCCAGGGATGGGACATCCACATCTTCCCTGGGCAAGCTTTTCCAGTGCCTCACCACCCTCACAGTAAAGAATTTCATACTTATTATCTAATTTAAAATCTGCCCTCTTTCAATTTAAAGCCATTCCCCCTTGTCCTGTCACTACATGTTAACAGCTTTGTAGCTCAGAAAGTACAGTCCTCATCAAAACTCATTCCCAAGTAATCCTATTTTCAGTGCCTTTTCGTAAACAGGAAAAGGAACATAAATAGCATAAAGTAGTTCTGAGAATATATTCAGAATTGTAATCTATATTGCATGTAATTTAAGGCGTAACAGCAAATCACCAAAATTATGCTGAGCTACAAAAGAAATCCCAAAGTAATCAGAGAATATGTAAAATGGGATGAGAAACTATGACCACTGCAGAATCCTAGTGTAACTAATAATTCACAGAGAAATGTGTATTATACGCACATAATAACCACATTTTTTAGCTAAAAATAATGATCTTAGAATACCAGGTGAGGCCTGCATTCAAACATCATTTTGCAAACACAGTTAAACAATTTAAGAAAAAAACACGTCATTAATGTACATAACTGGAGAGGGAATTTAGATGCTAGGCAGCTCTAAATATTCCCAGATTTTAAAGCAAAACAAATGCCCATTGTTTAGTTGCAGAAAATTTTACCAAAAGTTTTAAAAGTAAATAAACCAGATGCGCTGGAGCAATATTAGCAGTGAAATGTAGCTAAGCCTCTGCTGTTTTTCCACATTCTGCTTGCATAATTTGGTGAGAGTGAATAATATATTGTGATGAAGAAGAGAAACTGGAAAACTTTTCATCAATCTCATTAATCATCACAGCAAAAAGCCAGAACTAAGGCTTTCTGCCTAGTGCATTACATTTTAATATTCTGCTAGACTAAAGGTTTCCTAAGAAGAAGCCCATCATTTTGCCCTTTCATCCTCACTTACTCCTTTACATCACATAAGGAAATGACTGCTTGAGAAGTGTGTTGTGTAACAACAGGCCCACAAGACGGGAATTTTCCTGAAATTTCCTACTACTGAAGGATTGTACAATAAATTAAATGCAGTTTAAATGAAAAATCTCACTATAAAAAATTTGAAAATATGTAAAATACTACTATATAATTGACTTTAGATTAAACAAAACCCAGAGAATTTTCTTGAAATATTGTGTATACATGACTGTGAAATGTTGAGAAGTCTTTCCGATAGACACCTCAAACATTGTTAAGTGTCCTTAAGTGATTGTGAGCAATGGGTGCTTCTGAAAGGCTACAGGAAGGCAAGTCCTTATTCTGTAAGATAATATCCTTCAGAGTAAGTCACATCCTCATTAGAGTCTGACTAAAATGTGAAGTAGGTGTAATGACCATATTATTTTTAAAAATGCACTAAACTACTTCCATGTGCTTGAGACCTGAAGTCCTTCTACAAACAAGAACTAAGAATTTAAGGCTCATTTGGAAACCTAAATTTCAGAGCTGACTTTTCTTCAGACACTTCTGACTTGAAAAAAAAGAAAAAAAAGAAACTTCAACTTTATTTTTTGGCTATATTTTTAGCTATTACATTAAACTATCCAACAGAGTAATTTTGAAACTAACATACTTCAGTTTTGAACTTGGATGTAGTAAGATGGCACCTTCCCTGTGCAGAACACCTGGGCTCTTACTAGATGAGAGTGCCCTACCTGCTCCTCCAAACAGAAGAGAGCTAAAAAACCTATGAGAGCTATAGGAAGGAAGAAAAGAATTACTTGATATCTGCAAAACTTACTTCCCAGTGAAAACCACTGAGAGCTTAGATTATCTGAATTGTCTCTAAAAAAACCAAGATGCAGAAACAAATGAAAAAAAAAAAATCAAAACCAAGACCCAGAGAACCCATGCCTGGGTAAATTGTAGCTGCCCACCCAGAGTCCTCTCAATGCTCTCCACACTTAAGCATAGGAGAGTATCATGCTGCACAGAAAAAAAATCTCCAAACAAACCACTTTGGCCTCATTTTTTTTTTCACTGTAATTCAGAACAGTGGAATAGCTGCAACTGTGAGATCAAATTCTAGATTGAAGAATAGAGGTCATGCAGAGTTAATAAACTATTATATTTGGTTTCAAAGCTTACCTAAGCTACTTAGGAACTCTCAAACTTAAAGACCTCTACCCATCTGTTTGGCACTTTTCCCTCATAAGCAGCATGCTCATATATACACTTAGCAAAAACAGTAAACACAGTATCAGTTTTAGTCTGTGTTTTTTTTTTTTCTTTGAATAATTGTTTTCTCCTTTGAAAGAATGACCTATATACATAACTGAGTGATTAAAATGTTCACTTTGGAAAATCAGAGAGAAAAGCAGAGGGAGAGGAGAAAGCTGAATTATATCTTTAAAAATTTGCTATTCATTTGGTGCATCCAGAATTTCACAAAGCTATTTTTGAGCTGATATATTTTTTAGAAACAAAATCAGTAAAAGATCTTTCAGTCCTCATTCCTTCCCATTTTATTGGAAATTAGTGACAATAGAGCCTTTTGCAGTTATCATTCTGGAGAAAAGTTACTTAAATCCATGTATTTGCTGACTGCTTTGCTAACAGTGCTTTTACTTTCTTGCCAAGCCAAAGCCAAAACACATCTAATCCACTTTCTGGCCAATACTGAATTGATCCCTATTGTACTTATACCCTAGCTAGGTTTACGTGACCAAACATCAATGTTTCAGGTCTGTCTTTCAAAGACACTCATACAGAACACTTCTGTCTGAGTGCTCAATGAGAAGTGGATTATCATGGCAACTTTCCACAGAGCATCTTGCCCTTGCGCTTTTTTTTTACCTCTGCAAAGAGGTCTTGGCTCACAGAAGCTATCAAAGGCAGCATCACCTAAGAGTGACTGTATCTTTTTCAAAGAGAAGGAAAACATAGCTAATGTCACAGTAGAGGGACTTATAGGCATGTCCTTTATATTCACAGAAACAAGGATCTAAAATTTATCACAAGGAAAACAAAGTAAACAAAGCTGAATGAAAGACAAAGGAAAAGCTTATTTCTTTCCTGCATAAACGTAAATGATTCCAACAACACATTTTTATTTTTGGCCTTATGAACCAGCCTTGATCTTAAGTCATCCTAATATTTACATGTTTAATAAATGTCTGTAGGAACTAAAATATATGCTTGAAAGATGACCTAAAAGAATGCTCAACTGAGTGAATAAAATATAGTAACCTTTACTGTCTTAAGCCCTTGACATCACTGGTAAGTCCTACTGGATGAGATGGTCCAGGCTCCTCAAAAACATAAGGGTTTTTTAATAAAGGACAAACAGACCTGCTGTAGCTCCTCTCATTTCCGTTACAGCAATAGATAAGGTATTGAGCAATGAAGCACCTCTCCCCCAAGGAGCATAAAACTGAATGGGCACACCATGTTCAATGCAAAACAATGTAGTTCAAATAGTGACATTTTCTTCTCTACCAAACAAAAATAAAGTGATCATTTGGGTTCTTGATAAAAGGGAGATAAGTCAGTATGTGCAAAATGCATCATCAGCTTTTATACAGATTGAATTATTGCCACTGTGCTACCAGTCTGCAGGAGACATCACTAAATGACCTCTATAATGAATAAAATAAGCTAGAGATGAGTAAGGTGGAAGTGTCTCCCTCCCAAAGCAACCTGGGCATCCATACAATTGGAAATTTCCTGACAGCCAGAATAAATAATCTCTTTCTTAGGCTGTGGGTATTAAAAAGCATGGAGACACAGAACTTGGTAGCATTTCTAGAAGTCTATGTTTGACAAGACCATAACAGATATTACTTACACACTGACTATTAAAACTTTCACTTGCTTAACTACTCCAGGTAAGATGGAGAACAACTGTACTACAAACTGCACAAAAGTTGTTGAATCTATACATTCTCAGTGAACAAGAGAATAATGAAGACTCTGGCTCCCCTGTTAGAGAAGCAGACTTCAAACACAGAAATGTTAACTTACCAGCCCAACACTACACAGAAACTCTAGGGCAGAATGTACCCTTTGTTTGAAAGGTTGCTGCCTGACCATGACAGCACTTGGGAAATCACAACTCTGTTTCAATGCATTCATCTAAGAAACAACCGTGGACAAATCTGACTGTGCATTGACTCTTTTAATCAAAATACTTGAAGTGTATCAAAATCATAACATTCTGAATTTGATGGGAGTTCAGAGCAAATAAAAACATGCTGTCTTGTGACTATAAACTGGAATATACTGGACCTCAGCTATGAAAAAATATTGGCAGCTATTGAAACATAAAGAGAAGATTCTGACAGAATAGGAATAGGTTAATTTTTAGCCTATAGACATAAAACAGACATAAATTTTGTATGCTAACTCTTCTTAATTAAAGAATAAATGGAAGAGCAAAATACTGTGTAATGTCCAGCAACATTTCCCAGCTGAATACACCAAAGCAGAAGAAACTTCCTTTTCTGAAGGAAAATCACAATAGCACAACCTCCGACGTTGTGATGGAAAGAAAAGAATCTCTGCTTCCTCCCCAGAGGCTCTTGACAAAAGATTTTATAGAAGAAAAAGATGAGACCACATTCCAAAACCACAGGGTCCAAAGCCTCGCAAATATGACTCCTAATTGATCATCTTGGTGAGAAAGAGTACTGGAAAAAAGCTGTACTTTAATTTCTACATGAAGGAGAACAAAAAAATTTTTCCAATTAAGAAAATATCAACGCCTCAAGCTACCGTATCTTTGATCTTATTCTTTGCCAGAGAAAGGAAATTTCATCTCTTCAAAGCTTCAACCAAGTAGAACCAAGTTAATAGGGAGCAAGAAAACTTAAATAAAAGCCCTGTAGAGAGACCAAGGACAAACTGACAAGTATAAAATTTTAGTTGATTGCCTACGTCAGGGGAATTAAAATAATAATATTTATCTGTTGCTACAACAGTACTCATATATATTCACTTGAGAACTGAGTGGAATAAAAATATGCAATATTTTAGGAGCTCCATCCTTCTCATTTCTAATTTACCTTTTAGATTTGAAGGGCCTATTTTTTTCTTAACAACATAAATTACCACCACTTAACACACTATTAAAAAAGTATTATAAAAAGTAGTTAATTAAATTATATCATTGACTTTTGAGAGAACAGTGAGTATAAATTTACAGCATTAGACTGACAGTCACAGAAACCCAGAGGCTGTAGAGATCCTCAAAACAAATTACTTCCCAACCAGATGCAGTGGGAGCTTTTTCAAACCAACTGTGAAACACATCTCATCCCATACCCAGAAGCAATCTTACTCCTGAGCCATACAACTTGGTATTGACCTCCTCTAAAATGCTGGCAGTGGGTGGCACAGAAACCTCCTGGAAATGCTGGGGCTAGTGCAATGGTCGCCACACATGTCACCAGGCAGCCTTCCCAAGAGCAGCTAAGTGTCAATAATTTTCAGCCACTACTGGTGACAGCACTGTGCAGTGGTACTCAGAAACTCTGAACAACTGCAAACCGATTTTCAGTCTTTCAAAAGAGCTGAAAACCTTGAAATAAAAAACAAGGAAAAAAACTAAACCAAACGAAACCAAAAGCTCAGAGGGAAGAAAAGAACTGGCTGTTGCAGGTACAATGAAAAAAATAACAGGGTGTTTTAACCTTTTTAAGGTCCGTATAAAAATATCCTTGTGGAAATCTTACTTTTACCAGCTGCCTGACTATTTATCTCAGGTCGGGAAACCAGTAGTAATTTCTATGCTTCAGTTATCAGCTCAGCTGTCTCCTTCAAGCCATTCAAACAGGAAGGGCTGTATCAAAGGTTAACAGAAGGAAAGATGAAATTTGTTAAAAAATTATCAAAGAGTATTGTTTTTTAAACAATAACACTTATGATGAGGAACTTTCCTAATGTATGCTCATTTGTGAGCCACCAAAGCCAGATTTTGGTACTCGTGCTTGGGTTCCTGCTGCCTCAACTGTGCCATATTTATATAAAATTCCTTTAGTGTGGTACAACCTGGAGTCAATGTAAAGTTAGTAAACCCAAGGAAATCTCCATAGTAAGCAAGTTCAGAGTCAGATTTTGAAGTTTTTACATGACAGCTGTTTGCCTCAGTGTAGGGCAGCACATTGTCCTGGTCTGGCTCTTCAGATACTTCTGCCTCTCTGCTGCTACCAGGAATTTGTCATATTTTTATTTCCTGTTTGGAATTCACAGTGGTATTTTATGGATATGAGTAACGGATGACTTGGATTGCTGTTAGTTTTACAACATCATGATGCATATCAGACAATAGTAAGGTTATTTTGCCTTTTTAAGTGCTTGTTTACAATACATTTGAAGAAAAAAAAATCCTCAGTAAGACAATGGGTAAGTAAAAGATGAAAACAGCAATCATTCTGGGAGAGGAGGGCAACGTCAGATTATTGAAAATATTGGCCACAGACAACTGAAGCAAAAAAAGAGCATGATTTCTTCCATTGCAAAATCATCAGTTTTGACTTTCATATTATTAAATCCTTCTTGTAGACAAACCAACACTTATGGACTTAGTCATTCCATAAACTAATCATCACCTAATATATTTTTTATCTGACTTTGAATGATATCTTAACAACTTAATACCAGCTCATACTGAAAGCCTGATTTGCAGTGACAGGTGACAACAGCAGTGATTTCTAGTGTATGTGGGTCCACTACTATGCTGTTAAAATATAAAAGGAAAATATTACCTCCTACAATTCTTGCTTTTGAATTTGAGGAAAAGCCCATGTGGAAACGTTTTCTATGGAATCCATTTTCATCTCCCTTCCCTCATCTACAGTCTGCACCTAGATCAAATGAATGACATATTTTTGACTTCCCCAGAACATGGCCTAAATCAGCATTCCATTGCCATCACAAATCAATGTATTCTGAACCTTAAATATGCTCAAGCAGTGGTTTTCTGATCAGGAAGACGCAATACGCACAGTAGTTCATGCAACCTCACACCTAACAAAGGAAACGCTTGGAACAGATACCTAATGTAAAACATAAATTTTGCCTCTAACGGGGTCTCAATTTAACTGTTAATTTTAAACTTGTCTTATTAGTTTTGAGGAAATAATGCATGAATTGCAGGATTTTATTGTGCATTTTTAAGAAGGTCTACAGGCATAATGATGAAGGTTGTTATGGAATTTACACTGGTACTATTTTACTGACCATAAAATCCCACTGTCTTTTCCTCAGATGTTGGTAGCAAATGGATCTTGATGACACTGGTACTAACAAAACTCAGTAAAGGAGACCACTTTGTCTTTTACCTTCAGTACTTTACACCATGCAGCCATAATAATGCAAAAAATAGCGCCAAGATATTTAGATGTAAGTTTTAAATGTTCTTTGCAGAAGTAACTAAGAATGTCTATTTTATAAGAATTCCATATTTTATAGCTGATGAAAACAATGCATAGAGCCACTGTGTGATGTATCCAGGAACACAACATGTGACTTACTCATGAAGCAAATTCAGGATTCTTTACATTTTTATGCTGTTTGCTAGATTGTGATGTTAAGTATATGCTTTATATCACACAAATACTGTCAATTAAGGTATAATTATATTTTTCATCTCTGTTTCCTCTATGCGCATGCTATATCTCAAGTCATTATCATACTCATTAAAACACAGTTCTGTACCCCATATCAGCACTTAAATGAAATATGAGGATATATAACAATAAAATTAACAGAAGTATTCCCAAAGAATGAGGCCTTGAAAAACAAAGTGAACAAAGTGAAGCCTTGACAGGAATGATCCTGCACTTGAGGCCTACACAACAACCATGTTTTTCTAAAGAGAACTGACAAGTCTGATAGAAGGACAAAGAGAGAGAAATTACAGTTTTGAAGTTTCATTTTAATTCAACCTGTAGCAGCCCAAGGACATCGAGAGGCAGGCTAGAAAACACAAGTTACAGTCAAAAATGAAGCCTGATTTAATAGCTGAATCCATTTATTCTTTCCAAGGTTCTGCATAGCACCTGACATGAGAGCCTTTATTCTGACTCAGGTCATTCAGAACCTAAGTGATAAAAATAGCCAAGTCTCTCTGAACAAAGGAGAGCCCCAGAAGACAAAAAAACCAGTAAGTTTGCATCTTATATTAGAACTTGTCTACTTTCTACTCTTGCAGCAAATGCCTCTGCATATTTATTTACCTTGGACAAGATGAAAGGTCACTCATTATGTGCATAATAAGCTAATCTCAATTGTAATTATACTGCAGAAAAAAAACCACTTTCATTTGAAGGTTAACTAGATTCAAAATAACCCAGTTCTCATCAGGGTGTTGCATTTATTTCAATTAAGTCAATCAACTTAACAAGGATTTAATTAAAAACAAGTTAGCAAGTCAGAAGAAGTATTTGAAATGTAATTAATAAATATTTTAAATAAGCATGACAAAGTTAAATCAAATATATTATTCTAAGTGCACTAGATTATGACTTCTTTGCTGATGCTCACTTTTGGTCAACAACAAAAAGCATCCCACCCTGGGAATCCTGGCACCAGCTCATCCTTGCAAAGACATATGAACATGGTGTCCAGAAGATGTAATGTTGAACTTTCAAAAATTAGTTGGAGAAATGAGTACCTATTTCTCATGCGAGCTTTGCCCACACTTTGTTTGCTTTATTTCAACTGTTGCACTTCATACAAAATAACTTTTCAAGGCAGTTAAACAAAAAATAAACTGCCTTTCACTGAATCTACATGTTTCCATGTAGCTTCCTTCCTCTGCAAGTATTCTGCAAGCTGTGGGAGAGGGGAACAAAACACTAACAAACAAAACCAAAGAACAATCAATATGAAGAGGTTAGTGCTACCAAAAAGCACCGGTAATTTACATCAGATAGCTTCCTATTCTGTACCTTTCTGCTGTCTTTGAACGATTATGCATCTCATCCCTGGCTTTGCAGTCTAAGAACAACAGTGCTTTGGCTTCTGCTGCCCACAGCATCCTGACTGTCTTTCCAGGGATCTCTGTCCTATGCAATTCTATTATATTCTTCTCCCTGTGTCAGACGTTCCTGGGGAAGAGGAAAAGAAAGAAGCTGCACTCCTCACCCTTAAATCCCCAACAACCAACAAGACTCCTGTTTTCCTTAAGCCATCCTTAAAAACTCTTTATTCTGTTATATAATATATAATATAATACGAGATATAACTATATTTCAAATAAATATACATGGAAATTAAGGTCATATATATACCCAAATGAATATTTTTCTCTACCTCATTGTTTTCAACTGACTGAGCACATTTTCTTTCATGTCCATGACACATTGAGAGCAGAAGCACAAAGACTAAGACAAGAATGATCAAAAGTGTCAGCTCCATTTGGGCAACCAAACTTGAAAAGCCTATGCCTAATCTTTCAGATTACTTCATGTTTTACTGCACTTTTCACCTTCAGACCACAGTTCCTATTAAATTGGCCCCAGCTACAGATATAAATATTCCCAACTTAAGTTAATCAAGCTGCAGTTCTTGATTAAAAAGCCCTCAGGAAATAAGCAACCCTGAGTGAGGAGTTATGCTTGAGAATCTTTATGTCTACATAACTTTTCCAGCACGATAGAGGAATCCTGGGCCATAGGCAAAACAGAAGCCCAATAAGCCATGTTACAAACACAGTCCTCTTGGAGTCATCTACTTTACTTTGCTACGAGTTGCTACCTCAAAATACAGTCCTAAAGTAAATCCAGCTCTGAGCCAGCAAAGTTTCTGTGGCAAGTAGGGAGGAGAGCCTCTCTAAGCATATAATTAACCAGATGCATCATAATGTGTATATACAAAGGTCCTAAATTAATCCCATATAATTCAACTACAGGCTCAGCATTCCTAAGTGCTTGACTTTATGGGTTTCACAATTCCTTGCCAGAAAGGAAGGGTTATTGACTTGAATAATGAGTCCAAGAGGAGGACATTGAACATGCCATCTGCAGTCCTGTTCTTATCAGCATCTAGTTTTGCAGGGTTTTCTGACACTCTACTCCCTTCCCACTTTATGCATCCATGCCCCTAACTCTAAGCCAGGATCTCTCAATTTAATAAATTTCTTCAGAAAATCCTGTATGGGAAGTGTTCCTCAAGAGCTCTAAAATTTACGGATTACTCACTTCAAGTAAGTGATCTGAAACAGAGCAAGAGAGCAAGAACAGAATTCTTTAATGATAATGATTTTACACCATGCAGGTGACAACCTGCAAGAGAGCTAGACATCTCTACAATATCTCTGTAATATCACCAAATGGTTTTTTATCCCTATTCATCCAGATTACTTTGCAACCAAGCTATTGTAAATTGGCAACCACAGTTTATGCTTTAACCATCTTATTTCAACTTTACTGAGGCTTCTCCATTTGAAGTATTTTGAGAAATATTATGCTAATATACAAGAAATTACATGTATCTGCTAAAAACAACCCCAATTTATATTTGAGGAATCTCTAGACTGAAAAACAGAGAAAGTTTTGTGATGGTTGACGCCAGTTTACACCCAAACCATTATAACTGTGCAGAGAATTTTCCAAGGATTTAAGGAAGACACTTTCAGAAAAATGCACATTAGTATCAATTGCCTCATGAAAATGATGATTCCTGGAAGAAAACATTTTTCTGTTTTGTCAGCTGGATATCTCTAATCTATGCACAAGTACCATGCCCAGGAAACTTGGGAGTTTATCAAAGTCAGGGAGGAAAACAACTGCGTGCTCCTGGTCAAAAATACTAACAAATGAAGTATTGATATCTCCACATCCACCTGGTCACTTTGACTCCTCTATTCCCCCTTCTGCCCCATCTCAGAACAAAACAATTAAAAACAAATGGAGGATCCCATACTATTGTGCTACACAGAGTGAATCCTGCTATTCCTGAGAAGAATAACAGAATACTGAATGCCTTCTGTTCCCTCACCAAACTTAATCATCTGGATAGAGCTGGTATTTCTGTTTGATTTCTTCTATGCCTTGTAGCAGAAAGGAACATATTGCCCTGAATAAGACAGACATTAAGCAATCAAAGATGTTTGGATGCTGTAGAGAAGTGATTATTTTCCCTTTTACCTCTTTGGCTCAGTTTATTGCTGCCCACTCTATTTTGCTTTATGAAGCAGTACTGGAGAAAAAAAGAGCCTCATTCTTTAGCTGAGATAGTGTGTGCTGCTTTGTGAGGCAGTTTCCTTCTCAGCTCAGATAATGCTCAAAACCACAGTGCAATATATAACAGTTCAATACAACCATTTGCATAGTGAATGATGCAGAATGTTGAATTGAGTCATTTATGAGAGGTACCAGATTTTTGCAGGAATATTATCTGGGATTTAAGTTGGCTGGTTTTGTGTCTTCCTTGAGACTTCATGCAAGTCTCATTCCTTCTCCTATTTCAAAGCAACTACGAAAAGAAATGGTGAATAATGAGTAGCAGGAAGGTGAACTGAATACATTTTAGCTTAGTTGCCATTACTCCCAGAACAGATAATATAAAATAAAGCTTTGTCTCTTATTCAGAGGTAATTAAACATAACCCTAGTACCATGTTATTGAAAGTCCTTCCTATCCACATTCCCAGTGCCCATGGATGCTCTCTGAAATGCAACTTTATTAGCTGACCTAGTATTTTGCTCATTCTGCTTCGGAAAAATAGTGGACTTTGTTTTAGGGATGTTTTCATGGCTTTCCTCTAAACCTGCAGCTCAGCAGTCTCCATAGAGGAGACTGTTTCAAAACAGGAAAACCACTTCCATAAAGTAATAAAGACATTTTCATTACAGGATGAAAATATTTTCTTTTTAGAAAACCCTTAAAAATAGAGTCCCCACAAAAGTAAAGAAGGGGAAATTTTCTACAAAGGGGTGACAAGCAAAATCATAGAAAGCATATCAGAAACTCTGGCTTACTGTTTTGCCCAGATGAAGGGTACATATATAGGCCATCTCGGAAAGTGTTTTTTCCTAGTGTGATATTTAAATATTTCAGTGACGAAGATCACAAGCATAGCCTGCCCTCTTTTTGCAATACATTACACAACAACAGATATTGACTGTACTTCCCAATTAGCTTATTTTTAAAAATTAAATTTAAAATAAAACATTTCCCCATAGACACAGTTCTAGATCTCTAACAATAGTTCCTGCCCTCCAAAATACATTCCTGCTGAAAAGTGCAGTGTCCACAGTTAAGCACAGCAGTACATCTGAGACATGAGTGACATTTATTTAGTTGTGTAGACCAATTACTTCCCCACATTTCACAGACTAACACTTGCCTCTTTTGTAACTGCATCACATTGCCAGACATCCATTCATTTTGAGGTCCAAACATAGACACTGCTCTTCCAGCTACATAACTACTAATTCCCCATAATTCATTATAAATCTGAGAGTAGAATTCCATGCTTGCATTAAATTTGGATCAAATTTAATCTTGTCACCATTGTGACAGACTTATCAACTCCTGACCAAGAACCATGCTGTATCTCCCACTGCTGCACCTGGAAAAGGGGCTTGTTTCCTCATTTTCCACAGATGGCCACAGAACACTGAAGTCTCTGTGCCTGATGGAGTGAAGAAATATTCACTTTAAACTACCATGCCAAATAATCCACCCTAACTGAGCAAGAGCAGCAGCGATTCCAGATCTATATTTAGCAGTTGAAGCTGACTAAACGTGAAGGGAAGCACTACAGCACTTCAACGGAGATAGTAAGAATTGCACATTGACTGAGAGTATCAAGTGCTCTAAGAAAAATTTCTTTCCAGGGTTTCCCCAGTAGCAGAAATACTTAGAAACAGATATAGGAACTTTATGTTTCCAGGTAGCACTAAGAGAAAAATTTACAAGAAAAAATTTCAGTTTCAGGTGAAAATGTGAACAAAAAAAAAATCAGCTAAGTAATTTTAAATAAAACTGCTACTCAACAGGAAGGAAAAATAGATTCATCAATCATATGTTCACTACATCTCGTTTTCACTTTGACTCAAAATGAGAAGGATGCCACAGACAAGCACACCATACCCACTTATTATATCTGACACTGACATTATTTACTGTGTATTAAAAAGATTTCTTCTGGCACTTACATACAATCGTGTCAGCTTTAATTGCTAAGATGCACTGAACAGCTCTTCTAAACATAGAAAAAATTTACATTTTAAAAGCAAATCAAAGGCACAAACAGGTGGAAGCACTCCATTGTGCCATATGAGACCCTTGTTCCTACAGCTGCAAACCAGCACAAGTGCACATCCGCTAAAATATCAGCTTGGGAGTAACAGGAAAGAAATATGGTGATGAATCCTAGAGTCCAAAAAAAAAACCCCAAAGCCAAGAGTGCAAGTTTTATTCCAAAATACTGAAGCAACATGCTTGAAAATGAAAGGATCTTAAAGTTCAAAAAAAGATGAGCATAAATAAGCCAGTTACTAAATGATATCCTCACAGGCAAAAAAGGAGATGAGGTCTAAGGCAAACAACACTAAAACAGGCTTGCAGCTATTGATAACATCATCTAATCACTGACAAATTCAAGGATTACTTGGGTGAAGTTCACAAGAGACAATGTACAGTATGGTATTACTTATTGTTTTTATCAGTGAACTAGATGATAGAACAAGGAGTATATTTTATTAAATTCAGAGATCACACTAAGCTGGGAGGGATTATAGGCATTTTGGAGGCCATGAAAATAATTCAAAAGGCACTCAAATAAACAGAGAAATTGTCTGAAAGCTGCATCTCTCTTACAAATGTGTATAACACATTGCAGAAATACAGGGATGCTAATTTGCACAAATTCAGGACAGAAATGAAGCAGAGTTCAACTGTTAAAGATTCCACAAAACAGGACCTAACTACAATTTATCACAAAATTAATGTATATTCATTTTGTCCCACTCTTAAATAGCAAAAGTCAGCCATCCCACTGACATGTATGATCAGTCTTCTGCACAGGAGACATGAAGTAAATTTCTATTCTCCTCTGGAAACTTCAGTGGAGAGTTAACAGGGGCTGTGCTGACCCTGGTCAGTAAAGGAAGCTGCCTGTAATTGATCAAAAGCTTCAGCTAATCAAACTTGATTCACACATTGATTGGTTAATTCTCGCAGCTCTTGGCAAGATTCCTGTTAAGCATAAGTAAATGGTAAATTGGGGAAAACATAGCTAGAAAGCATAAACAGCTAACCTGTTTTTAGATTGGATAAATTACCCTAAAAGGATTCAGTAGCTTAGTTCCTTGATGGAAAAATGAGTTTATACTAAAAGAATAATGAGAAGGAGTTGAACCTTTCTTCTTAAAAAAAAAAAAAAAAAAAAGAAGAGGCAGGCTCCAGGTGGATTGATCAATATAAGTGTATCCTTTCTAAAAGAGCTGCAACCCTATAGGGCTTGCAGAGAAATGTGTCTGGGGAGGAGAGAACAGCAAGAGTGGAAATGAACAGATGGGGAGATAACGGCAGACTGGCTGATGGATCAAAGCAGCAGACAGAAAGAACAACTGGCAGGGAAGGCAGCTAGTGGGAGCAGTATGCAATGGTCCTGGCTGGCAGGGAATTGCTGGAGGTGAGTGGTGTGAGCATCAAGGTCAAAAGCATTGCTCCAATGAGGTGTACCAATGCAGCCAATAAATGACAATCCTCTGGGACAGACAAAAGAGCCTTAATACCTGTTTCATCAGCAAGATAAAACCTGCCCCTAGATGGACTCTTCTTAGTGAGGGCTCTTCAAACTCATTTATCCCCTTGATTTTGGTGGCTGTCACTCAGCATCAGGGAAGACAGCTATCATACATCCTAGGTCATACTGCACTGCAGGCGAGCCTTTGGTGCCATGGTACACAACAGGGCTTGTTTGTGCACGAGTGTGGCACCTCAGCTGCTCAGAATGATTAATCTGGGAAGGCAAAAACCATGTTGAGCAAAAGCAGGTGGTCCTTCTCATGCTGGGCATATGCAATGGACAGGAAGTTTACAGGTGTGCCAGGATAAATCAGGCATAGTTTGGAAGGGGATCTTGATAAACATTTTGAAAAAGTAGTAGATTTATCTCTCCTATAAGAAAGAAACTCTTAGCAATCTTCTCCTTAGCACTCACAAACAAGAGCAGCATTAATCTGTGATGTAATTCAAATATGATTCAATGCATGAAGGTCTGTCATGTTCTCATGCAGATTTGGACTGGAACTCACTTGGGAAGCTTTGTCACTGGGAATTTTGTCATGCTGTCTTATTCCCCATTAGCTGAGTCAGGGGAGGAAAAGGTTTTTGACCCACAGGGTGGCTGAACACTGGAACAGGCTCCCCAGGGAAGGGGTCACAGCACCAGCCTGACAGAGTTCGAGAAGCATTTGGACAACACTCTCAGTACATGGTATGCTTGGGGTGTCCTGTGCAGGGCCAGGAGCTGGACTTGATGATCCTGATGGGCCTCTTCCAACTCAGGACATTCTGTGATTCTGTAACGCTTTACTGTCTTTGTGAATGACCAGATTCAGCTCAAAGAAACTGCCTTTAACCATACAGCTTGAATGGACACTTTCATTCTACCATCACAGCATAGTTTATTGGTACTTCTTATTGGCTTGTCAAGTATCATGACTATCTGCCTCAAAGTATTTTGTTTCTCTGTTTCTTCTCCAGAGGATTCTGCATTAAGACTATCATTTGCTTTAGCAAGTAATGGTATTGGGAATTTCAGTTTTTAATTTAAGGAGCAAAGAAAGTTGGTGGGTTCTTACTGTTCTTTTAAGGCATATCCACTTGCTTGGAGGAAAATGTGGTGAGGCTTACATTGCTCACTTGAAACATAAAATAAAATTTCATAAAAAAGGAAAATAGATTCTACAAAACTTTTTTTTTTTCCTGCATGGCTAAGGCTTTGTCTGGAGGGGAACAAGGACAAAAAGAAGAGAAAATAAGGCAACATTTACTCTGTAGAAGAAAGAAAATCACAATTTACAAAGAGGTTCAGAAACACTTGATTAGCAGAGAGTAAAATTAAGAAAGAAGCTATACTTCCAGCTGTCACAACTAAAACCACCTGGCTGGCAGCTTGAAATCTTCTAATTATTAGCCAGAAAAAATGGTGTTGAGAAAGTTGCTTTTTCTTATTTTCATAAAGGCTTAGAAGTAATTGTCCTGGAAGAAATCTTGAAAGCTGTTAGCAGTTTTTGATGCCATCTGTACACCAATAGTAGGTCTTTTGTTGTTTTAAGAGCATGAAACAGTATTTGACTCTCCATGACTTTAAAATCTATTTTTATCAGATCGAGAAAAAGGGAGGTTGTAGTTGCAAGATCTCTAAAAGAAATACTTTGGTTTTAAATAGAATAATATAATTTATATCATATTTAGATTGGCAAGAAGAGATTTAAATTGGATTATGGGTTACATATGACACACAAGCCATATTAGGAGAAAGTTCTCTCATCTATTTTCCCACAGAAAACACTCTAATGGAGTTTGTCCATTTTAGCTGATGATCCCTTTTGCAACACTCAGTTCTGACTATTTCTACTTACAATGACATCTACTTTATATAGCCTGTTTGAATAACTTTGGATAAATAATGAAGAGGATGTACAAAAATGACCTATATAAATGAATAAAAATATACTCCATGATAAACTTATCTATAGAATCACAAATAAAGACAAAAATTACGTTTTGTAAATGTTCATATTAAGATCTGCTAGCCTTTTTAACTTTTTAAAATTAAATATATAATTTTTGATGACTAGTATCAAAATACCTGGTAAAGCTACTCCTGCAAAAATCCCAATGTCTTTTCACAGAGAAAAAAGACTCCAAACTCAAGGCTCCCAACTTTCCATTTTTTTCCAAGATAGTGCATTATTCAGGTTTACTTTTTATAGGTTGGGGTTTGCAACTTGCCCACAGGAAAAAACAACAACAACAACAACAAAAAAAAAACCTTAAAAACCCCAGTGTCCTTCCTTCCACAAACTGAGCTTCCCATATATCAGTGGCAGCTCTCACCCCTGGTACCAGAAGGTTTCTCATAACAGAACCTGTAGAAATTTCCTGAAATAAGCAAATGAGAGAATGAAATAATTTTTAGCTAGAAGGATACTTGAGGCAAAAGAAGGCCTAGGCTTCTGTTTCTGTAGTGATATGCAGACACCTCTTCTGACTTAAGGACATGAAATACCCCTATCTCCAAGTGGTTATACAGCATGTAAATGCATTATAAATGATTATAATTTTTATAAATATTTTATTCCTTATTATAGAACATGTTTATAAATAAATGTCAGTACTTTCCCCTACAAAGTACAATGGGGAACTGCTGTGAAAATCTTGCTAATTTTTTTCTAAAGTATCAACCCTACCTAAACATTTGATCAGGAATTAATATCAGAAGGAGTCAGAAAGAGACAAAAGCTTTTTGAAATGAGATGAAGTGCAAAATTCATAAATTGATTCACTTTCTGAAGCCAACAGTTGCTAATAGTTTGAAACAGGCTTACATATTTGAATATTATGGCTATTTACATTTCCCCTTGCTTCTTGTTTTCTTATTATACTTCTTATACAAGTGCAGAAGCACACAGTCTTGAAACAGAAAAGTAGTGAAACCAGATTCTCTAGAAGTTTGCTAACTACATGAAAACTACGCAGTGATGTCTCAATTTTGGGAGTTTCTTTTTAATGAGGAAAATATGGATTTAATGGACTTTGGATGTTCTACGGCAGCTAATGAATTTTGCATAGATGAAAAATGAAGTATTTCTAAATAAAGTCGAAGTATTTCCTTTCAAAAGCATCAAAGCAATCATCAAAGTCTTTGCTGTTTTGACTTAGTATTACTGCAAGGTTGAGGGAAGAACATTTGAGCTAAATGCTGCCTCTTTAGCTTCATTGGGTATACCAATACCAAAATCATTAATGCCAGAGCAACAGAAATACAGAGATCTAATTTCCACTAATCCTCAAAACCAAGATATGTATCAGCAATTTATTAATTGTGATTTCTACAACAAATACATTACATAAAATATCCCACTCGTCTCAATTTTACATGCATTTTTGTGATTAAGATGGAGTAGAATAGCCTTCACCAAAAACTTGCATTTAGTAAGGCCACAGTGTGACCAAAAAAAAGGAGCCACCAGCTGAACCAAATGCAAAAATGGATATCATTGTGTCTTTTTCTTCCATAATGATACGTTCAGGTGGAAATGATATTAAGGCTCCCAAGCTTTAAAGAGTATTTAATTTTTTTTGTTTTCAGGAACAAGTTCAGACAATGTTACAGCAAGTTTACCTTTGATTCCTGACTACTATCTATAGCGAGTAAGTTTTAAAACATAATTTCAAGTGAATGCACTCCCATGAAAAGAAATAGGCTGGCAAAGAAGGATGGACTAGAATACTTGATTGATTTTCCCATGCTGGAGACCAGTTATTGAACATTTATGAAAAGACATTAACTGTCTACTATAAATGCTTTTTCCAATGCTGGCCATAATGCTAATTTGCAGGAGTAACCTCAGATGCTCCAGCTTCAGAACTGAACTCTAACAAAGAAGAGAACTGATCAAGTATGTTTCACATTTGAGGCTTTTAATTACAATAACTTGTTCTGTCTTGTTAATTATATTCCACCCTCTCTCTCAAAAGGCAGGAAATGAGGAACAAGGAAAAAAAAGAAAAAGGCAGCAGGGACTAAAATCATGAGCAGAGAGACAGTATTTCAAATTCTTAAGCTGACACATTTTTTTCACAATTCATTTTTAATCAATACAATCTACAACATTCTTTTTGAGCTTTCAGCCATATGTAGAGCAAAAACCTAGTGGGGTCAGCTAAAGAAACCTGGAATATAGTTTTTCAAATCAACCATAGAGTTGTATGCTTAGCAGTATGTGTTAATAGCCAGATAGATGAAGGAAAATTATCTGGCAATAAAACTTTCACGACATTACCAGCTACACTTATTTTCAACTACTCTTCTGCTCCCTGCTGATTCTACCTGCCAGAGTACAGAGGAAGTACACGGACTTCAAGGTTTGATGCTCTTTCAAATTAACCTCCTTCTCCGAGCATCTGAAAACAGCTACAAAGAAGCTGCAGAAGTGTTGAAGTCAACACTGTAATTGAAAGCTGTGCCTCAAAACTACCCCCCACATACAGAAAGGACAAACTGTCAACCCATTACTGGCAACTTCCTACAAGAGCAGAGTTAAAATATGGGAGCATTCAAGTCATTGTCCTCAGAGGACCACATTCACTTGCATATTTATCATCACCTCACAGCCACCAGTCCACGAGAAAAAAAGCTCAGTTAAGAACACATTAATAATAAAACTAGAACTAAATCTGCGGCAGCTGTGACAGTTATAACTTCTCTCATAATGAAGCAGGTGTCAGCAAAAAGGTACTGCTCTAAGTCTAGGCAAATCAAATGTCATCATCTTATTCACAGACATTCTTACTGACAATTCAGCTGCAATCATCATACCAATCCAAACCCACCTATAAAAAGAGCCCACTTTGATAATTTTGAACTTGTTTTTAATGAGTAAATCACAAATTCCACATTTATGACAATAGATTGAAAAAATATCTGTCAGGTTTTCTGTGATTGTATTATCCATGTTCCTAATGAAAATAAGCATTGTTCCAATGATAATTCTATTTTGGCTATGTATTTTTTATAGGTAATAAGAGCAGAATTTATCCATTTAACTGCAGAAAGCCAATGACATCCAAATAAATAGAATCATAGAACTATTTGGGTTGGAAGAGCCCTTTAATGTTAGTCATCCAGTTCCAATCCCCCTACCATGGACATCTTGCATTAAGACCAGGAAGCTCAAAGCTCCATTCAACCTGGCTTTGCATACTGCCAGGGATGGGGCATCCCAGGTTCTCTGGACAGTCTATCCCAGTACCTCACCATTCTCACAGTAAAGAATTTATTCCTTGTATCTAAATCCATCCTCTTTCAGTCTGAACCCATTCCACCTTGTCCTATGGGAATTTTTACTACATGCCCTTGTAAAATGTCCCTCTTCAGCTTTTTTGTAGGCCCCCTTTAGGTACTGCTGGGATAGGTGTTGCAGACGACCCCCCCCATCTGGAGCTGCAGCTTTTGCTCCCAGATAAGCACCCACATTTCTGCCTTCAGGAACAAGTAGGATGAGCACCCTTGGCCTGTGCAGATGGCCAAGACCAGGTTTCTGGGTTATGTGTCTTATAAGTCTCTTCACTTAGCCTTGGAACAACATATTTACTCCAGCAGGTGGACATCACCATAAAACATACACAGGTGGTTAAGATATTTTAAGCACTGAATTTTGGAAACAGTAAATAAAGCTAGATTAACGAAATGTAAAAAAATCTTTTATTCAGACCCATCTCTGCCACAGAAGTGACAAAATGGAGAAAGAGAGAAAATTATATTGCTCTTTAATGACATTTTATGACAATTAATATGATATGGCTTTGGTTGAGGTTTCATTGACTGACAATATCACCACTACAGAATTTGATATGCTGTTCACATCTTGCCCATTACCATTTATGAGGACATAAATGCTCTGTTTGGTAATTATTCTTTTTCATTAAAATGAGGCTAGCATCATTTTAATTAGAGAAATAAACTTTGTAATATTTCAAGTAACTCTCCTTCCTAGCCCACATTTAATTCAAAGCATAATGTGGGAGCTTTTTTGTAATGGACAGAGGCATTTCATAAATAAGGAAGGCTGTAGTAGTCAGCCACAAAACTCCAAAAAATCACACTAAAAATGAAAATAGGACACAGAGCTGAATGCCAGGGAGAAAAGAAAGCACCTACATAGTACTATGAAAACATGAATATTTAGTTTGACTTTATCACAGATGAGCTACTAAACCAAAGAACAGCAATTTCATGTTACCCTAAAGGAGGCATAGGTTATACCTGAGATACAAATGTTTCACCAGATCAAACCTATAGGACCCTGTTTGCATTTACACAGGGCTTTCCTCACCTATGTTTAGGGTCAGCACACCTATGTACTGAATTTCTTTACTGCCAGAGAGAAGTGTGAATGTATATTAATGCAAATGAGACTCAGCCTCCCCTAAAATAAAACAGCTTCAGTGTTGGGTCTACCCTGAATAAATTAGATTAGGAACAAATGAGCATGTTTAACTCTGTTATAATGCCATTTACCACAGTGTGGGGTGGGAGTGCCTGTGTTATATTTTGCTTTTAATAATGCTTGAGGGAAAGGTTGAGGTATTTAATAAATACCTTCTTTTCCCCAGTCTTTAATTATAAGGCCTTTTGTCTGGACACCCAGCCCCCTGAACTGTAAGACAGGGAGGGGTGCAGAATGAAGCCTCCAAAATCCAAAGGAAAACGGTCAGTTACTTGCTATACCACTTAGGCACACAAGCCCATGGAGCTGGATAGGATCCACCCAGGAATGCTGAGGGAGCTGGTGGAAGCATTTACAAAGCCACATTCCATCATTTACCAGCAGTCCTGGCTGACTGGGGAGGTCCCAGTTGACTGAAGGTTGGCCAGTGTGACACCCATCTATGAGAAAGGCCAGAAGGAGGATCCAGGGAACTACAGGCCTGTCAGTCTGACCTCTCTGCCACAGAAGGTCATGGAGCAGAACATCCTGAGTGCCGTCCCACAGCCACAGGATCAGGCACTTCTGATGGGTTTGTGAAAAGCAGGTCCTGCTTGGCCAACCTGATCTCCTTCCTTTATAGGGTGATCTGATCAGTGTGTGAAGGAAAGGCTGTGGATGTTGTTTACCTGCGCATTAATAACATTTTTGGCACTGTCTCACACAACATTATCCTGGAGAACCTGGCTGCTCATTAGTTGGATGGTGGCACTATTCACAGGGTAAACAAACAGCTGATGGCTGGGCCCAGAGAGTGGTGGTGAACCAAGTTACATCCAGCTAGCATCCAGTCACAAGTGTTGTTTCCCAAACCTCAGTAGTGGGGTCACTCCTGGCCTGTTTAATATATTTATTGATTATCTGGACAAGGGGATTTGGGTGCACCCTCAGTCAGTTCACAAACACCACCAGGGCAGGAGTGTTGATCTGAGTGGGGTAGAAAGCCTCTACAGAGTGATCTGCACTGGCTGGATCAATGGGCTGAGGTTTAGATTGGCCAAATGCCAGGTCCTGTGCTTTGGCCATGACAGCCCCATACAGTACTACAGCCTTGGGGCAGAGTGGCTGGAAAGCTGTGTGGTGGAAAGGGACCTGGGGGTGTTGGCCAACAGGAGCTGAAAATGACCCAGCTGTGCCCAGGTGGCCAAGAAGGCCAATGGCATCCTGGCTCGTACCAGCAATAGTGTGGCCAGTAGGACGAGGGAAGGGATCATCTCCTTGTGCTCAGCACTGGTGAGGTTGCACCTCAAAAACAGTTCAGTTTTCAGTGCCTCACTCCAAGAAAGACATTGAGGCACTGGAGAATGTCCAGAGAAGGCCAAAGGAGCTGTGGAAGGGTTTGGAGCACAAGGCCTATGAGGAGCAGCTGGGGGAAGTGAGGTTGCTTAGCTTGGATGAGAATAGGCTCAGGGGAGGCCTTATTGCTCTCTACAGCTACCTGAGAGGAGGCTGTGAGTCAGGTGAGGGTCATTATCTTCTCTCAAGTACCAATTGACAGTACAAGAGAAAATGGCCTCAAGTTGCACCATAGGTAATTTAGACTGGACTTTATTCCATTGATAGAGCTGATTAATGGTTGGACCCAATGATCTTAGAGGTCTTTTCCAACCTAAAGCCTTCTATGATTCTGTCTGGAGAACAATGGATAATTACATTTTTCATCCCACTCAGAGAGTTATAGCAGTACAGTGACCAGTTGTGCACTTTCCCACTCTGGTATTAGGAAAGTGAAGACATGCTGCATAGCATATTGCTCAGACTGAACTAGGTTGTAGATCTCCATCAGGTTATTTCCCATCTCTTACACCAAAACCCCAACTGCCCAACTGTGGCAATGGATCCAGAGAGTAATTTAAAAGGCAGAAGTTGCTTAAGAGGCTGAAATAAGTTATCTGTAAGGAAACAATACATACACACATCTATGTATAATGCGTATATATAAATTTACATAGGTACAAGTTTAATTTTGGAAAATATCAGTAGCAATAGGAAAGAAACTCAGAGATTATCTCAGTTTTATAGTGTGAAGGGTTTTATCACATTTCAGTGGATGCTATATTTATTTAGTCCAGTTTCTAGCACCTTTTAAAATAGTCCCTGCACAATCACCTAGCAAAATCACTCCTGAAAAATGTACTACATACCCCATGAAGCACCTAAGCCACAGGAGTGCTGATCTGCATTATATTACATGCTGATATATCCTATTCTACAATCTACAATTTAGGAAAACGCACACAAATGAAAAATGAAAGCACAGAGAAAACAGGCAGCAAGACCAGAACTACACAGGAGAGACTGGGGCAGGATTAAAATGAGATTATGGGATCTGAACTTCTGCATAAACTGTATTAAGTTTTCTTTCAAATCACACTGAGAGGGCTCACCTCCAACCACTGCTCAAGTTATCAAAAGAAAACCCAAACACATCTGCTCAACAAATTTGTGGAGCAGGTATTTTCACTCCAGGCAGCCGAAGAATCCACTGTTCTCAAAAATAACTCACAAAGAAATGATTGTGTATTTTTTTTTTGCTATGTCTTTAAAGAAATACCTTTTTTCCTCAAAGCATAATCCAAAATTTTGGTCTTGGAGAAGTAAACAGTTTAAAAATACAATAGAAAAAGGTCTTTTTATCAAAATTCAGCTTTCAAAGAAGATTTTAAAATATTATTTTTATACAATTTAACAATACAAACCCCTCTACATGATACAAAGGCAGCTTTGATGCTACTGCATTTATAACGATGTTTTATTCATGTATTTCTTTTGTAGCTCTGTCACTAAGAATTGAATCAGCTACATACGACTTAATTCTTCCCCTGCTAGTTTTGTGAAGAGAAAGATGATATTGCTTTCTGATTGCAGTAAAACAAAATGAAATACTTTACCTGTCTGTTCTACTTTGAGTAACAAATGCAGTGAGTATGAGAGATGACATACATGGCTACTTTTCAACAGAGGTGTCACACATATGGAGTGCTTTTTTTTTTGTTCTACATGTTTCTGTATTTTCCAAAACTGCATCTACAGCTGTGGATCCAAGTCCCTGAAGTACTCTGCCCTATTATTCTTTATATTTGGTTGCAACAGATATTTTGTGATACTGGTAGTTAAAGGGAAAGAGCATATTATGCACCTAAATATTTCTATTCCTAAATAGTGAGGGACTTAAATTACTTTGTTAATAGTAAAAATATCATAAACAAGCCACACTTATGTCCACGAGTACTTTCAAATTTCATCTGAAATTTATTTTAATGCAGCATATGAGGGAAACTTTTTTTTAAATCTGTGGAAATGAAAAATCAAATGTTAATTTTCTCCTTAGATTAAATGAAGATTACAGCTAAGCACTTGGTTAGCAAAGCAGATTGCCAGTGGCTATGGATGATGACAATCCAGTGTCACATGGCAAAGTAGAGTATGGTATTGATTGCTTCACTATAGTGTATGAAAGGTGCTAAAGTACCTTCAAAGAAAACCTCAGGTTACCTTTGCTCTGGAAAAAAGTAATTAAATGACCAACTAGGAATATGTCTTCTTGATTAGAAGAAAACCTCCCAGGCTTCATGTCCTGCAAACCCAGATGAGCCATAAGAAGGCCTGTTACACAGCCCATCTCCCTCCTACAGCCCCTGCAGAAAAATGGCATATCCCTTCCATCAATACTCCAAGGTTGAAAGAAAAGTCATAGAAGAACGTGAAAATTACAGACTCCCAAGGATAAAAATTCTTCAATCTCATGTTTAAATGGGAAGTTGCAGAGAAGAAAAAATCCCCAACATTAGAAGATGAATATTATGAATTATCCTCGACACATGAATTTGTTGTTAATCTGATGCAATCAATGTCTTTTGAATTTTGAACTCAACTGTAAAAGGACTTGCTATACATTAAAAGCAAATAGCAAGAATAGTTAGATATCAAAGCTATTGAGTCCAAAATCTGTGGGTTTGGAGGAATAGTAAGAATTCACTGTAAGCGTAACATGAAGTTAAGGTTCCATAGAAACAGAAAAAATTACCATTTTAATTCATGCAGATGATGCTCTGGTGCTGTTCTGTAAAGTAACAAGATGGATTCTCCCAGTGGTTAAAAGCAATTTTGAAAGTGTTGTTCCACTATTATATGTGGAAAAAAAAAAAATAGCGCAAAGCAAAACCAAAGACAAAAGTGTCACAGATGTGCCAAAAAAAGGCAACAGCAAAAAAAAAGAGAATCAGAGGAACACTAGCAATACAAGCATAGAAGAAAGCTCAGAGAATGCATTTCAAGCATATTCTTGGCACTAAGGAGAATTTTTAGAATAAAGAGACTCCCTTTATTATTCCTACTCTTCTTTTATTTAGGAAGATATAATTTTTATGAAGGTTTGTTCTGCAAACAAATGAAAATGCACTATTATAAGCAATTATCACTTTTTCTTCCCAACAGAATAACTTATAAGATCCTGAATACCAGATAATCATTTTGTTAGCTAATTATTGTGCTATATACTCCTTTTGGGATACAATTGGACTACAATCAAACACAATACTGATCCTAGTTATGATTCTGATGTTACAGAGGTCCAAATAAAGTATGACTCCTAAACCGCTTAGCAGCACACACCAATATTTGAAACAGCTGGGTACAGGTCTGCCAAACTTCATCAAGAATGCCACTGCTTTGCCATTGTAGGCACTGCAAAATGATGCCCAAAGTTCCTTTGGAAGCACAGCCAGGAGAGAATTATGCATTGCATCTTCTTGACTACTTGTCCATGAGTTTACTGTGGATTCAGCTAATGCCATAGGCTTTTGGCAGCTGGCAGTATGCACAGTGTAAAACATCATTCAGCTTCACTGTCTCAATCACTGTGCTCCACAGAGCAGAAAATTAAGTTCGACAGATTTAAAGGAGGTTCTTGTCATCCACTGTAATTCATATAAATCATTATATGTATGGCTTTAAAATCTCATCTGTAACTTCCAAAGAGTGATGACTGAGTCAGTGTGATTATTTTATACCATTATAGAAAAAAACCAAACCCAAATTATGAGTTATGATCAAATGTTAATTTTCATTCCCATGGACAGAATCACTGACATAATTTCTATCTCTAAACATTCTTTCATTTTGAGACGAGCTTAGTTTCTGTATCATCTAACCTTAACTAACATGAATAGTAGTATTTTTTTTCATATTGTAAGTGGTTAAGAATTTTCTGCTGAAACTACCTTTTTAATGGAAAATGAGAATTTACAAGTGACTTTGTAGTATAAAGTGTGTCAGGTTTCATGAATTTTCTGTAAAATTTTAAGCAGCAATCTTCTGTATTCTGCCTTGTACGTGCTGCTTTTATGACACCACATTCACTTCACTGGGGACAGGTAACAGAAGCCAAGCAGCTCCAACACCTCAGGAATTAAATTATCCTAAATCCTAAGAATCCATGACTTTATGTCATGGAATACACCATACTTCCAGTTTTCCTGGCTGTGGAGCGGCCTACTTGGGAAAGCCCTTATTCTAGTTTCTAGCCCCACACAGAATTCCTATCTACCTAGCCAAATAATTTCCCTTTCTGTTTCACTGCACAGTCCTTGGCCTCTCAGTGTCCACATTGCATACGTACTAGTTTGCACACAGACTCCTGGCTGGAGCAAGTAGTTCCCTTCATGAGAGAATCTGATCAGAGATGAGAAGACAATATGCTTCAATACCTGTGCAGTGCACAGGCCAGTTCACATCACACACCACAAGTGACTCCTTAGCCCCACACTGAAGAGCCTCCCAAAAATGGTGCATCTCAGTCTCCAGCTACACTTCCTTTGCAACTCTAAAATTTTCCATTGGCCAAACACACCAAATCTACACCTTAATTAATTTGCAAACAAATAAGTCAGGGCTAGATGCAGGGCCTGTAATAATGTCCTTAAACATGATACCACTGAGAAGTGCCACCTTCCTTTCAGGCCCCCCTTGTACCACCAATGTTGAGGCCACCAGTTTAACAGTTATGAGAGGTTTTGATTGAGTGTGCTGCAGTCTCCTCAAAGCCTTTAATATTTACACCAATGGTGCGTTAGTTATTTTCATATCATCCACCTGTCTTATTTTTATCACAATGATTGGTAAAAGAAGATAAAATGTTAATTTATTAAATAATTTCTTTCACAAGATAAACCTCTTTATTCAACTGTTAATATTTGCACATTACTGATGGGACATCTTTTAGATTTTTCTACAACTATCTTGACTTAGTAGCTTCTGAATTTGAAAGCTTACTTAATGCCTCCTGCTGTTTTATCTTTGTTTATTCTACTTAGTCACCAAGGGCACACAGGACCCACATCTTTGGGGAAATCTGCTGCCTCCATGATGTCAAGAAAACATTTTCCTACCCTGATACAGCCCTCAGATTACTCTTCAGTACTAATTCTTCAGGCAGGCAGCAATGAAAAAGAGGTATGCAATCCTGATGGACTACAAGGATATAATAATATGCAGGAAGAAACTTAGAAGTTCCAGAGCACAGATTGGAATGTTATTTGACTATTGCTGTAAAAGACAACAAAAATGTTTTTATAAATATATTTGAAAAAAAAAAAAGAAGAAAAGGAAGGGCTAAGGAGAATCATCATCCTTTATGAGATGTGAGGAATAAAACACTGACAAAAAAAGAGATGAGGAAAACTGTGAGATACTTAAAGCCTTCTTTGCTTCAGTCTTTAGTAGTAGAACCAGTTCTCTGGGTACCCCATTCCCTGAGCTGGAAGACAGGAACAGGGAGCAGAAGGAAGGGAAATACTCCAAGGGAAATGGTCAGGGACCTACTACTCCACAAAGTGCAGACCTTGTTCTCCACAACTTTTGGAGAAGAGGATGGAGACAGATGGGGTTTGTCTCTTCTCCCAGGTGACAACTGATAGGACAAGAGAAAATGGCCTCAAGTTGCACTAGGGGAGGTCTAGATTAGATATTGGGTAGAGTTAATTCACCAAAAGGTGGTCTGGCATTTGAACAGGCTGCCCAGAGAGTCAACATCCCTGAATGTATTTAAAGGTTGGGTAGATGTGGTGCTTAGGGACATGGTTAATGAATGGATCTGGCAGTATTATGTTAATAGTTTAACTTGGTGATCTTAAAGGTCTTTTCCAATCTAAATGATTCTATGATGCTATAAACTGACCAATGTCTGTTAATAAACCCAAAGAAATTACATTATGAAAAAAATTCTACACTGGCAACTGTAGTAGGAATTCATAAAGAAGCAGAAAATAGGAACTAAATATAGACTTAAATTATTAAGTGAGAGATACTAATTGCTGTTCAACAGGTATACAGTTTCCCAAGGAAATCCTATGGTATGCAAACAGCAGATGGCAGAAATTGCAATTACTGAGCTCTGATTGCAGGCTACTACCACTGATAGCTAGCTTGTGTAAGAATTCTTTCATAATCTTGATGGGGAATGGGAGAAGGCATACTCTAAAGGTATTGGGAAGAATTTTGTTATTCCAGTGGAAATTTACTTCAGAAAGATATGTGAATATTCTTCCTCATTTGTGAAATTTCAGTCTCAACCATGAATGTTGATTTCAGCCTTAAATCTTGAGTGCTGTTAGCTTCAGGCATACAGTTTTGCCCATGTGCTCCTGATGCCCCATGGTGTAATTCTGCTTCCCCAATAAAACTAAAATATATGGGACACAGTTACATCTCACTCAGCTCCTACAGATGGGCTGACGATTTTTTAACAGAGTATTTTAAAATTATAAGAAAATTAGAAGAAAGATTTACTGAAATAGCTACCTCATCCACATTTTCCCATTTGTTTTTGTACACCTGAATGCAAACTGTACACACAGTTTGATTAGTCCTGCTGTGTACTTCTCAGGGCACTGTAATTGGTTCAGAAGCAAATCAGAGAGCTGCTTCTGAGGTGCACCAAAGCTTAGGAACTATGTTCTTACACACTTTTAATGGAAAAAAAAAAAACCCAACCAAAAATCCAAAACCAAGAACAACCCAGCAGCATCAACCAGTGCTTTGACACTCTATAGCAGTTTTCTCACAATAAAAGATAAAACTCAGAAGCTGCTGATTTAGTGGTCAGCTCAAATGAAGTCAAATGAGAGCCAACAAGCATCCTCCCTTTCCTTCCCCCTCCTAGTATGATCACTTCAGATGAAGCTAAACGAAATTTCACATAGTGATGGAAACGGAGTGAAGGATTGCTATTTCCATTATAGTATTTGTATTTCTTTAAACACCAGTCTTTAAAATCTGAGATTCCAGGAAAGGGAAAAAGCCTCATGCCTAAATAGACAAACAAATGAAGACTCTTGCCTTGCAAGAGAAGATGGGAACAAAAGACAGAACTGTCCCCTGCAACAGCTATTTAAATGTCTTCATTTAAATAGAACCGGAGACGTCATTTTTAGCTGCTTAAGAGAAGAGGATGGAGACAAATTTCCTCTTCCACTGCAAACCACATGAAAAATTAGAACCAAGGGGTTTTGGTCTGCAATGGTAGGACTAAGCAACAAAGGGGGCGAGCAAAAGCAGACTATGTCTCTCACACATGTACATCCTGCTCCACACACATAGTTCAGAAACCATCATGTGTTCCACAGTGTGTCTCACCACACAGTGGGGAACAGCAGACAAAAGATCAGAGCATCTGAAGCCTCTGCAGATCCACCCTCCCAGTCCCCATGAAGGCAGGCAGATAAGCACATTGCTAGTCTCAGCAGCTGCTTCATGCAATTAACAGACCCATTTACAATTTGTATCTGAATCCATTTTCACTGTCCCTTATTAAGTCCTGGTATAAAAACTAGTTCAGAAGCTTTTCCTCTCCCCCTCACCACTCTTTTTACAAAGGACAAGATAGAGGTTACATTTATGTATAAAGGTGAATAGTGAATACTTAGTATGTATATTTAAAGCCACTTATGTACCTCAAACCGAGTCAAATTTCTCAGTCCCCACAGTTAGTATTTAGATTAGGCTGGAGGAAGAACTGAATCTCTGCTGAGCTACCAGAGAACCACACATGCAGCCAGGTTTATCATCATGAGTTCAATACATCTTTTTTCAGGATAATTTTTCTCATCTGTCGATTACATTTACTCACATCACATTCAGGAACACTTCAGGAATCAGATTTTATTCTCCCATCCTCCAGTGTGCCTGAGTTGATGTAAGTTTTCACATGTACTTTTCCATTTTTTTAAAATATCTGCTTTTATTTGAAAACATACAATATAAGAGAAATGAGAATAAAACTATAGAAGAAAATGAGAATATTACAAAATGCAAATATATAATATAATACTATATGTAAGAGTTATTGTGGTTAATAAAATGCAAGAGCAGCATTACACCTACAACAACTAAATACAAAACCTAGCTAAATAAATTTACCTATGGACAGCCATGACCTAGAAGCATTAAGTTCTTTATTCTATATCATTAATAATCTCTTATTAATTATTGTAATTTCCATTATAATCTCACCTCCACTATTCCTACATAAACAACAACAAACAAAACCAAACAAAAAAAACCAACCAAAAAAAAAAAACCAAAACCAGAAACCATCCAAACCCCTTCTTGATGAGTTTCTGTCTGGAATTGTTAGCCAGGTTAGTTCTCCCTGAAGCAGAGGCAGTTTATACTTTCTTGTCTTTTTATCAGCTTTCTCCTTCTGTTCATTATTAAGTGATAAATACCTCCCCCAAAAATACATTAACCCAGTTTTGGTCTGGAAACTGCTTTTCATATCTAAGACTGCAAATGTAATCTAAAACATCTCTCCTCAATTCTCCAATAGCACATTTTACACATTTCAGCCAGAAAGCTCTGTGTCCATTTGCCTGTCTTTCAGGTTCAAAACTTGTTGTTGTGGGTTGGTATTTCTTGCCTTGAAGATATGCAGTAGGTCTAAAGAGATTATTTTTTTTAATCACTCCAATACCTCAATCTGGGATCCTATAATCATGCTGGGCCTCATCTGCTTTGCATCACTTGGCAATTTAGGTTGTGCAAGCTATACTAAGTGCTCACAGATTTTCATACGAAAGGCATGTACAAGATGTTCCAGCTTACTCATGCTGAATCCACCAACTGCAATAGACTGTTAGAGTATTATTTTTTAATAGGTATTGTACTCACAAACATCGCTTTGTTAAAATGTGAAGATGTTTGGAAATGCCAAAATGACTTGCTGCTTTGTGCATCCTTATGTTCCAAGGCAGCGGAGAGCTCTTAGTGCCTCTGCAAGCCGCATGTTTTCAAGTCCAACAACCATCTACGTAAAAACTCACTTAACTGTTATGACACACCATCACCTTGTCAGAGTCAGATCACATATAGCTCTGAAAATCCATTCATCCAACCCAGTCATGCTTTAGCCTTCTACTTCCTCATGTTTTTTTCTTATTCAATTCAGTATGTGTTCCACTGGGCAGGTAGCACCTACAGGTCAGGGCTTTCCTGCTAGAAACCCTGACTTGAGTACCCATTAGTGTCTCAACCACTTTTATCTTCTCTTCAACCCCAAACTCTCCACAAGAGTCTCTACTGTTTCAGTTCAAAAGTCTCAGTGCCATGCTGGGCTTTATTCGAGATTTAACGTGCTCCTTTAATGTCACAGGACTGGGTAATCTGTGCACATCGAAGAAAATAAAAAACATGCTGTCATTCAAACAGAAAACAAAAGATATTAATCATTTGGTATTATCACCACACAGCACGTGTGTGCATATGACTAAGACATGAGGGAGGAGAACCATATGCACCAAGCTATTTGCAATGCAGACCTGAAGAGGTTTTCCAAATTAGGTCACAGATGACAAGAGAATCAATACAACACACATGGACCCTGATGCAGTATTTTCACATTCCCCTTTTTAAGAGAGATGAGGTGATAGGAGGACCTCTTGGGTACAGTTTATGTAATATGGGGTTTCATAAGACTGAGACAACACTGTTAACATTGTGAAGAAAAAAAAAAAGAAAGATTTTGTGAAGTTTATTTCAGTTCAGTTCAGGAACTGGAGCTGCTCAATTGCCTTACTGACCAGGTGTCAGTAAAGAATCAGTAAAATCTGTTTCCATCTATGTACAGCTGATGTGTTGCCAATTTTTCCAGAAATAGACATTACTGAGGCTAGTTCTCTCTTCTTACCTTCCACTTGGATCATTGCAATCTGCTCTGAAGTTAGAAAATATTTGAAAAATTCAGCTAGCATAGAAGTAGGCAATATTTTAGAGGCAAACCATTTGGAAACAGCCATCTGTGCTCGATAATGGTTTGAAAATTTAGAAAAAATGCTACTTTTCTTTCTTTCACTAGTTCCACTCTTTTTTACCTTTTCTGCAGTGGACTTCTTTTCAGTATTAGTTGTGAAAAAAGACAGCTTTGCAGTAAATTTTTGTGTGATAGCCTACACAATACCAATTCATTTGTATTGACCAGAGACCCTGGCATCCCTGAGTTACTTCAAGTCCCATTTTTTTCAGCTACCTCATCTCTTCTAACCTCTCCACTCTCTTATCTCCCTTCTACTTATTTTTCAGTCTTTGCTTCCACCACAAAGACCACTCAAGCAGCCAAGAAGTCAGTATGTTGGTTTAGGTGGGATGAAACTGTCATCAAGGGCACCTTCACCAAAAATCTACTTCAGTAAAAAAACCTTATTCTTTCCTTATTCTGATAGAGGCTGGATTTTCTGACTGTTGGACAAAGCACGATCCTTCTTGCAAGTTTCTGAAGGAGACAACATTTAGCATTAGTTTTTTGCTTTTTATTTTAAATAAAGCCAGGTGTGGTGATAGCAATGATGTCTTTACTAAGCAGCGGACCATTTCTCTTCCTCACACATCTGCCACATGCCTTCCTATATTTTCTGTAAGCTAAAGACCACTTATTTCACTTAAAGACAACTGGGAACTCGCAATTTGTAAGATTTTTAAATATTCAGCAGGTCAACAGACTGTATGTGGTTACAAATATATCTGACCAGAAAAAAAAAAGAAAGACACATTTGCTGTTCCAGTACCTCAGTGTAGGTTTCTCACCAGCATCCAGTCTCCATAAGTGCTTCTCTCCACATGAAAAAAGAGAAAGTTCCTTGCATTTACAATGAAAGAAATTAAACAGTTACTTAATGTATACGTTTGACTTACAAAAGTAAACAAGAATTTCTAAAATTCTAACTAAAAGCACATACATTTTTCATGGTAATTTCATGTTGTTGGAAGCCTTTCTTTTCCTATTCCTACTAGACTCTTCCTACTAGAGATGGCTTAAGTAGCAAATATATTATAACCTTCAAATGGTAAATGTCCATTTTGCTTCAAAAGATTATAAAATCACTCCTAAATTATCCTTTGATATTGTTTCTTCCACTCCCTTCTGAAATATTTAAACGAACATTAGAAAATCATATTTGTAGTATCAGCGGAAGCTCAGAAAGCTGTTAGGTCAATGTATATACACTCTGTTCACTGACCTAAATTATAAGAGACTAACTTCAAAACCACTGACTGAAAACTAATCTTGAACACTGAGTAAGTGTAACAGATCCTGTAACTTTCCTCTAGTAGAAATGCATTAGAGATGCACTAGAAAAAAAAGTCACAAAACCCCACAAAAAATAAACAAACAAAAAAACCCCAACCCACCCCCCTGCAAAAAACAAAGAAACAAACAAAAAACAAAAACACAACAAAAAAAACCAACCAAACAAAAAACTTCAACAACCAAAAAAAAAATCAGAACAGCCAAGCCAGAGCCATTAGGTGTCACATTTACTCAGACATTAATTTCTTTTTCAGGCCAGTACGACAACGCCTCTCCAATTCTCTTTATTATAGAAGCACAAAACCAGCAACCTCAGAGTAATTTGGCACACAGCAACAGCACAGTGGGTCAGCTCTCTCAAAGAAATGGGTTCTGTGGTTTAGCTTCCAACCTGGTATCAAACAAATTCCTTCTGCTCATTACCTGACACAGACATGCTTTGGCAAATAAAGAGAAAAAAAGACCTGGCCCACTAGAATCCAGGGATCCTTCCCCACATGCTCATTTCCCAGATGCATCCCACTACTATGTGATGTCAAAAAGAAGTCGTTTGACCACAGGACAACCCACTGTTTCCAGACACCAGAAAATCATCAGCTTTCCTCCTTGAACTATGAAGTCTGAGAAGGAAGATACAGTGTACTTCAGCCATATAGTCAAGTCTCAAGACAGTACAAAAATAAACATTTTTGCTTCCTGTTCCTGGGAACTGATGAAATGGAGAAACTGTTTTTCAGGATCTGAGTCTGGCCTTTTTCAGAAAATTCCCTCGTCCCTTATTTCAGGTGACCTATTATCTTGTACAGTGTAAAACCACTGGCCTTCCCAAGAGCAGGATCACAGGAACAGGTGCAACCCATTCCTGAATCTGAACAAAATCAATTCAGTCCAGGTGCCTCCAGGTACTCACCTTTGCTAACTAAAGAAATCTATCATTTGCTACCTTTGACTTCCTTCAAATAATTTCTTTGATATGGTCATTTGCTCTACATCTTAAGTGCTTCATCCTGCTAGTTGCCATTCATCTCCTGGATTTTAAATGGCTTTCCTAACTGAGTAAAAAGTATTTATTTTACATTGAGCATTCTGAGAGTACTTCGAATATGCACAATATGGTAGGTCTGGATCTTCAGATAAAAATTATCAAGTCATTCTGCCTTTAGCCTTGACTACAGTCCTTGCTTTAAGCCAAATTGAGGATGGCAACAACAATGCACAGCTAATGCCTTTGGCATGATCCCACATGAAAGCAGCATGACCTTGGGAGGTTCAAAGAAGAAGGAACAAGGCAGGGTATTATTCTCACAGTGTGGTGATATATATCGAAATCATCTACTCATTCTGCTCTGCTGCTGCAAATTAATGTAGCACCAATTTCCTCACACTCCACTGCAGATAAATATGGTTACCTTCCATGATTTTATTTGCAATATTATCAACATCTTAAAAATAAATATGGTTCGAATACACACATTTTGCACTAGTTCTGCTACTTTTCAGTCCTATCATGTATTCCTTCATTATATCAACACTGATTAAAAAGAAAAAATGAAAGCATGCCTAAAATAATTTGTGGTTCAACTCTCAGATAGACATGCATGAAACTAGCTGATATTTATGACACAGATCAGTAGTGACGGAGTGTCTATTTCTAACTTGTTTTTAAAGAATTCCACCTCTTCTAGAGAACTGTCCTCTTCCCTTTTGAGCACAGTTCTGTTTGTTCCTGCCTTACAGAACAGAGTACATCAAAGGAAAATAATAATGTATTTTGGCAGCTACAGCTAACAAAGAAAACATCTACTTCAAGACTTGAGGACAGCAAACTAAGGTTAATTTCATCATGTCCTAGCCAAGAAAACCTGCAGAGATATATACTTACAGTGAAAGCAAAGCTGGAAGCTTAGTCCACAAAATTCAATTATCAAAATTGTAAGGAAGGAAAAACAAAGTTCAAAAGAGGCTGTGGAATAGAAAGTGATTAGCCTTCAGTGACTTTTTTTCAGTTTCACAGTCCTCACAAACAAATTATAAAAATAAAGTATTTTCTCTCTTGTGTCTTATTTATCTGGATATAAAACATATCAGGAGAGGGGATTGTCTCAAACTGCAAGGAAGTCTCTGCTTTGAGTGACACTGCGGCTCAAGAATAATTTCAGATACAGCAACACAGGCTTCTTCTAAGAAATTGCAAGTGCCCTCCCTAGAAGCAAAGCTGAAATCAGTGGGATGATCCACGTGGTCTGGTTTCCATCTGGACTAAAATGTATTTTAACATTCAAATTGAGTCTTTCTACAGTGTCAATGCAGAGGGCACAGACCTGGGGCTGAAGCTCTTCAAAGCTCCACTCTCTCCAGCCACATGCCTTACTGCTTTGTATTTCAACAGCTAATGACAATATGCACACAATTAAGCTGTCAGAAACATCCCCAAGAGCTCAGAGGCAATCTCAGCATAGAGGATTTTGTTCTCTATGGACTGCCCTATGCACCTTTCAAACAAGTACTCAAAATCCTTGAGCCTACTTTAGAGTCAGAACTGATCCACTTCACTTCTACTTTTTTTTTCTGCCATTTTTATACCTGCACCTTCCTCTCAGAATAAAAAAAAACCAAATTAAGTGAATTCCTGTAGAGGGTACGTGATATTTTAAATTGCATGACTGCATTTAAACTCATAAATTGAGTGTCCACTGCCTAAAGAAGGAGAAAAAATGTTTAACTTCAATAGCTATCCTAAATATGATTGAAAAGTGGATCTGACTATTAAAATTATTATTCTCAGCAATAACATTTTAGAGTACCTGAAGTAAGAATTATCTGAAGTCAGCAATATTTTTCCATGTATGAACCCAGTATTTCTTAAAATGCTGAGCATTCTTGCTAGCTCTTCTGAAATCAACATGCGTTCTCCCTGAACTGAAATATATTATTTGCCTAGGATCCTAATAGAGAAAAAAAAATCTATTGTCAAGTAACATTGTAAAAGTAGTTACACTTATCTAGCTATTGCTAAACAATAAGTAGCAGAAAATATTTTAGAAAAGTTTAAAATCTGTGTCTTTAGCCCCATACATCTCATGCAACAATGAAAGTGGACTGTATTTAATTTTTACCTGAAAATTCATGCAACACCACCTAACAAAGCTGAATATATAATGGATAAGACCTGCATAGGCTGGTTTAAACTGCAAGCAGCTGAAGTAATTGAATCACTTTCCTGACCAACCTAATGTGTACAAAACTTCAGTGCACAAACTGCAGTTATTTTGAACACTGCATGTGGGCACAAGCCATAACCACCTGTTAAAGCAATGATGCTCCTACATGACATTTCAAAATACATTTTCTCCAGTACTGCCAGCAGTTTTTTTTGGCACACGCTCTTATTTTGTAAACCCTTCCTCCTCTACTACCTCCACTATTATCTTCACCTATCATTTTCCTTCTGCTCTGAAACTACACTTAGAACACAGAGGCAAAATCCAGAGTCTTTCTGAGAATTAAAGAGGCATGCTGTGACTGTAGCTACTGCCATGCAAATCCAGGGTGTGGAGCTCCTATGAATTTGCCCGATATGGGAGTTAAGAAATTGCTTAAGTCTGAACCAAAGGGTTTACACTGATAGAACAATTGAGGAGGAGTCTAAATAAAATAAGATACAACAAACAATTTGCATTTAAAAGAACAATGACAATTTGCATTTAAAAGAACAATGATCAATATTTGGTAAACATCTTTTTGCAATGTAATTATGTTCAATTTCATTCAGGAAAAAAAATCCACTTGAAACTGTGTTCTTTACTAACAAGATTCTTAGGGAAAAATAATCAATTTTATAAAGTGTACTTAGAAAGATTTAAATAGGAAAAAAGATCAGGCCATTTGCTTTCACGTACAACTTGATCAGATAGCATGTAATAGAGGTGACAGAGCCCTTTGAATTTTTCTCCTTGACTTAAATTTCAGCTAATTTTCTTATGCAAATAAGGGCTAACTAGTTACTTTTTAAATTCCATCTCCTTTGACTACAAAAACTAAATAGATTATTTGTAGTTCTCAAGTTTAAGTAGTTTTGAGTCTATTCTCATCTCAGTGCACAGACAGCTCTGCATAAGCCTCTCATTAAGGATAAACCACCTCTCATTGAAATGAGAATATGCCCCTAAGGGTTTCTGCATTAAATTCACGTTTCGTTATTCATCCAAATTATTTCACATTTTCATAGCACATTAACATAAGTCTCTGTAACTTCCTTGTAAAGGCAGATATACGCCTCATAATCTTCACTAGGATATGAAAACACATAAGTGTGTGCAGTCTTACCACATCTGTTAAAAGGTAGTTGGAAGATGCATTTGGCAAGACAGTTTTGCTATGTGTCAAAACCTCTGTCAGTGCTCAGGAATCGTCTGCCATTTGTCAGGACTTTTCTGGGCTTTTTAAAATACAGCTTAAGGTACATTTCTGCAAGTCAGAACATAGGCAAGAAGTTCTGTTTGACAGAATAAATGGAATATCTGATAATCAGGCTAAAGGGAGACAGAAAGAGTATATAAGCTCAGTTCAGCTCTCATTAATCCAAAGCTTCTCTCTGTTTTGCAGCAGGTTCCAGCATATACCAAAACTATATATATGATCTAGATCCTGACCTTCACATCGATTTTTTTTGAAGTATCCATGTAACCAATTTGTCAGTTTGTGTTACATTGCCCCTCTACCTCTAACCACACATGACAGATACTTGTCTATCAGCCTTCAGATATGAACTCTAAACTTTTCAGTTTAAAACCATTTCCAGTTTCTCCTTGGTGCACTCTCAACTCAATTAGGAATCAATTAACTAATTGACAAACCAAAACATGCTTGAAATCAAGACCTCACATACTTTTTTTCACCCTTAAAGCTTAATAATGAGTAAATAAAATTACATACACACCAATGAAATGCAGAAGACATGAAAAAGCAAACTTTTTGTGTTTTGAAAACCCATGTGTCTCTGAGGCTAATAAGAAGAGAGAAATGTAGTAATTTTAATGTTTGTCTTGGTGCTTATATTTTTCCCTTCCCCATATTTCTACAATTCATGTTATTGCTATAGTATCCATTAGGGAGAAATTTGCTGAACAACCCTTTCAGATGTGTCTAAGCAATTTATTTCTTTAAAACTTCCTTGGAATAACAGAACTATTTTAAAACAAAGTACTTTATATATTCTTCACTGTATATTTAATATATCCTGGTTTGAAAAACAAAGAAATCTATAAAGCAGTGGCCAGAAATTAATCTTTAACTCAAAGCAAATGTAAAAAGAATTCATTTGACCCCAACTGTAGATTAATATACATTCTGTTTTGGCTATGAAGGGCTTGGACCTAGGGGTTGCATAGGTCCATACTCACTTGGGATGTGACACTGTGAACACCTCATGGTACATTTCAAAAATTCTCAGTTCTCACAAACATCAGCAGAAAACAAAGTCTCTCCACCCACAGTACAGGTCTCCCCTAAGCACAGTACTTTAGACTCCTAACATAACAGTCTCTTTCCAAAGATGATCTAAACCAGTATTTATCCTTTATCACATGTTTTGGTTTAGAAAACCTACATAACTAAAACAATTGTACAATTTTACAAAGGAAATTTAATCCTTCATCTACATTGCTTCTCACTTTAAATGCTAGATGCTCCAGGATTTACTGGGATATCTTTTATATAGCCAAGTCCTTAGCTAAGTGGGAGAAAATGTTACTTGGAAGATAATTGGCTATCAATCTGGTTTACAAGTCATTATCTTCTGTAGGATTAACATTTATTTTAAAATCTAAAAAATATTCATAAAGAAGGAAAACAGAATTTATAGTAGACTCAAAAAACTTTCTGCCTTAAATTGTGGTAATTTGGACATTTCAAATTCAAAATGACAAAAATGACAAAATGACAAAAAAAGTCTATAGGAACATTCATTACTTTCAACTGCCTCGTAAAAGTTTTACACCAATTTTAATAAAAACCAAGCATACAAAGATAAAGCTCTATATGCCAGCAATGCTTTATTACTCATATTAGCTTACACTTCATACTCATTACAAAATAGAAAAGAAACAAAATAATATTGAACCAAGTATCTTTCCTTGACCGCTAACTTTTTGTTTTGACACAGTGAAAACAGTTTTTCAAAGTCATAAAAAGGATTTGGTTATATACCTTCTGTTAATTTAATAGGTAAACCATAAAAATGTTAGTATTTAATGCCTGAGATAAAAATGACTGAATTTTCTGGGACACACTCTCTTACTTTTGATTTCAATATATTCTGCATACAGAATGATTGCATCCCTCATGGAGTTTCAGTGAGCATTCCAGCACATTTTTTTCAGGATATGCAGAGAATATTATTTACCAAACATGTTCACTCAGACGGGAATTTGGTTCTGGAACACAGTGAGCCAAAAGCCCTTAGACACCTTCCAGAAACACTGAGCAGGCAGGACAAGGGGATGAGAAACAATTGTGCATCATGACAGCAGTAACAGTGTGCACTGGACTAACATGACTCAGAAGGATGCATTACACACCAAAACCTTTCAGAGTTCATATTCTGTCAGGACAGTTATTCTGCTGCACTGGCTCACGCTGCAGAATAATGTTCCTTTCCAACAGAAAGTTTTCTGCCTTTGGTCTCAACTCAGAGATTTCCCCACATATTTTCTATTTCTGATTCCCTCCAAACACTTTAAAGCAGAAAACTATTTTAAACAGAGAATTAAAACATACAATGCAAAATATCCCCCAAATTCAAATGAGTTGGCTTCTAATATCGGGTGTTATACAAAAGGCTTATTCTAGCTGACTTCTGCTATTCATCAAGGTGCGAAAAATGCACAAATAGGAGCACTAAGGCAGCAAGGGAGCTGACAGCCACTAAAGACAGCAGCAGTATCAGTGTCAGTGTCTTTGCTTCATCAATGGGAGGGTCTTAAAATAGAAGGCTACAGTACTGACTACTGCATTTACACGTTATTATAAGAAAGTCAAGCAAATCTGCACCTCATTGGCAGTCCTTAAAATTAGAATGATAACTAAAACAGATATGAAAATGAGATGAGAAAAGACAGGCACTACTTTAACCACACAAGATACTTACTTTGAAATCTCAAGGGGTAGGAGAAATGTTCACAGTACAGCATAAAAACTTTAGGCAGAAGGGGTCTCCAATGTATATTTTACACTCACATTTAAATGAGATGGATAGCTTTTCTGCCTTTGGATCAAGAAAAGTATAAATCACACTTCAAGCTTGCTGAGCACATGCTGTGCAGGCCAGATTCTTCTGGAACAAACAGATATTAAAATATAAATCCCTGCATGTTGCTCTGAAGTAAGAAAGTTAAGAATTTGGATCATCAAGATAAATTGAAATATTATGACTCCATAGCAAGATTAACGTAGTAATATAATCTGACATAATTCCTATCATCAGGACTGCTTTTAAAAGCCCTAGCAGTATTGTTAAATTAGATCTGTCTGGCCACTAAACTTTACAGCACAGGAGCTACTGAAACTTTAGGTTAATGGGATGCATGCACACTTTATATGTTCATATAAAGTTAAAATCCTTGTAAAAAATACATCTATGAATCAAAAGGAACTCTGGATATGAGATTGATGTCAGACTTTGTTTATATCTATCATACTGGCAAGTTGTCCAAACCCTGTGCTATCAAATGTGTTAAACTGAGCTCTCTAAGGGAAGAAGCCATGTTGGTATCGCTTTTTGAAAGAATATCTAAAAATATATGAAGACAGTGAATGTTTCATGCACTTGGAGACTCTTAACATTTATCAAAATATCCTTCATGTTTAACACCACTCCCAGGGTCAACCAAACACATAATATGCAACCTCTCTCTGTCCACAATAACCAGACACAGACCTCTATACCAGATAGATATGACCCAATATTTCTTATAGTTCTTTGATGCTAAAAAAAAATCAATTATTAAGTTATGAACATGAGCATGACAGCATAAATAATAGTAAAGCATGTATAAATATGAAATACTTCCCCCAAAATCATATACTTCTTTGGAATATGTTCTGAATCTTTAAAGCATACATGTTTTAATTTGATGCATTTCATGTACCAGCCTTCACAGCATGTTCTTATTTCCACTGTATCATGAATTTGCTTGAGGCTAATGGCTCCCAAGGGAACGGACATTTTATTTGTATTTTTTTCAGTAAGTTACTGAAAATGATATTGTCATGAAGGAATTACATAGTTTATGCTCTAAATACTTGGAAAAAGAAGTAAAACAGGACTGTATCTTGTGTCTCTATTTTTTGTTTGTTTGATTGCATTCAATTATTTTATCTACTTCTCTTTTAGACGCCTGCTTCTGTTAGTGGACTGGACTACACTCCATGTAGAAGCAGATTATTTACCACACAACTGAGCCATCCATACACATCTATTCATCAAGAAATGCAAGTGACAGGTGCAATGACCAGGGATTTGAAGGACAGCAAAGCAATTTTTCCCATCAGGATCAATGTTATAGAGGCAAGATGTGTGCAGGCTTTAAGCAAAACACACAGTTTAAATGCATAGAGAAATATATCAGGCACAGAGAATGGAGAGGCAAGAGAAGACACATTGGGATTGTCAAATGAAGGAAATGGTAGCGTTTCAGAACAGATCTCCATCCTGAAATATCTCAGCTCCTTCTTCTAGAATACTGACTTTTCCATTCTTTGCCCTTGGGGTGGCAGGCAGAATCTTGACTGAAGTAAGGCAAGCAATAAGGATAACAATTTTAAGAATGAAACAGTTCAGAAGTAAGGAGCAAGAAAGCTCACAGTAACAGATTTACATCAGGTGCTTAGTTTCACAGAAGCAGCACCTGAGGTTTTCATGACTGATCCTATCTGAAAAGAGAGGTACCAAAATGCCAGCATTCCTAAATTGTATGTCCTTCTGAAGGCACACAATGCCTTTCTTATTAAGAAAAGTGAAAATTGCTTCTTAGCAAAAAATAAGAAGTCGGCAATGCCTGAGATCAGCTGCCTCTGGCTCAGTTCCTTGGAGAAGTATGGGATGGTATGATCAGCTGTAGGTGCATGACTAAACTCTGATGTATTCTTGCTGTATCTCCCCAAGAAGAAAAGCATTTTTTTTCAAGAGACATCTCTCAGCATGGCTCAGAAAGTCTATCTGTAACAGAGGTGCAATGGTACAATGCCACATTGCAGCTCCTAAGCGGAAGAGGTTCTATGATGAAGGAATACAGCCTGGAGAGGTTTTAAGCTCATGCTTTTAAAGTAATCTTTTTTTTGGTTATATGGTACCTTTCACAGATGTTTTCCTGAGTCAAGAAGCTTGAAGGTAAATTGCAGAAAACATCACTATGAACTTCATCTGTTGTTCTTACATGTTAGCATGACCAACTCTAAGAGCCAGAGCACCAGGACTAAGTGAAATTTGTTCCTATGTTGCACTCCAATGTTAAATTAAAACTGAATTACAATAAAGCAAATGAAACATAGTAAAGAATGTTTATAATGGGAAAATGTTTTGATAGACATGCACTGCAGATTGCGAAGGGAATACACTCAGGGTGTAGAGAGGCAGCTTATTAATGCAACAGAAATATTTGTTAAAACTGGGTGTAGGTATAGATTCAATGGCTTTTAGGGTAAATATCATGGCATTCATCCAAACAAAACTCCAAGTGAAATGAATGTTTTCCCTAAAGACTGCAACATCCGGCCCTTAGAAATACAAAATTATAAAAAATAAGCAGTTTGGATTATTTGAATCCAATAGTAAATTAATTCACACAAATACCAAAAGGAAAAACACCTATTTGTTAGCTAATTAAAGCTAATATACTCCCAAAAGTCTATTTTACTTCTACATTTACTTGTAAATTATACATTTAATGTACGAATATCATAGTTTAGTTACTTAGAGACCCACACTAAGCTTATAATAATAGCTACTGGCACAACCTAGTTAAATTGTTGATATTTTACTGCAGATACTGCAGTTCACAGTCTGTAAGTCAGGGATAATATGTTGCATAAAACATTTCTAACTTGCTGAGTTTGGAAATGTAATAGAATTCAGGATCTAAAAACAGATGTTACAGAGACAAACCTTATGTAGGGATTTGAAACATCATACCTGCAGACATTGAACCACATTGGCTTAAATTGATCTCCTGAGTATGCTTTAAAATGAGATGATTTCTCACATCACAGTACCAAAACCAGATTCCACTAAAGAAGGAAGAGTCCCACTGAGATCAAAGCAGACAAAAATTTAGTACATGGTTAATCCTAAAATTGAAGATAAGATATATATGAAGTAGGTATACTTTTATCACCAATGTATAGCAGATAATGCATAATATTCAGAAGCTTGGTTTACATAAACAGAGATTTCTCTCTCACACTGATCCTTCTGTTCTTCCTTCCCTCAGTCCATTCTGCCTCCTCTGAAGCATTACCTGCCTTTCTTTCTGCTCATTACAACAATTCAAGCTTGTTAATTTTTCATAAAATATTTCATTCTAGACAGATAGAAGATCATTTTTATTATTTTAAACAATGATACATGAGTGTATTCTCAAAAACTACAACAAGGTAATTCAGAAAGTAAAGAAAAACCTAGGAAACTACATAACATTTCAAAAAAAAGTTTGGTTTTACAAAAAAGGACAGAAATTTCACTCTTAAAGCTCTTGAGACTGAGAACTAACTGCAAAATCATTAATGTCTCCTGTATTATAAGTAGTCTTTCCCAGTTAGATTGGAAGATGCTTCTAGGTTCACAAATATTTCTCCCTTGTTATCACAGATAACCACATCATATCAGTTCTTAGATAAACTTAGCAAATTTAATCTGAAAATAAGTCTTGGACTGTTACTCTAAAACCTCCTTTAATTGAAAGTAATAATTTTTTTTCTGTTTTCCAGCCCATTACTATCCACGTGTGGGTCATCTTACGTATGTATCACTACTATCCTTTAACTCAAATAGTTGTTCCCTCCCTGGTGTTCAGTTCAGTTCCTTGCACAAATATAGAGAGCCCTTTTGTGACTTTCCAGGCTTAAGAAGAGCCCTACAATATATTCTCCTTCTTTTATGTGTCCTTTTGCCAAAAGTAAACCTTATTTTGCCAATGGGTGATTAGATTTACACAGTTATTCAGATGAAATTTAACTAGAGAGATTGTGCAGTAAAATGTATTCTTTTTCTCCTTCCATGTCAAGCAAAACATTCTCACCATGTAAGTAAAGCTCTGCTTCACAGCCATGAGGAAGTGTCAGGGGTCGTGGAAATTTCATCAGCACAAATGGAGAAGGTTGAAAAGAGTCATAGGTCTTGAGAAGAGTGAAGATCATAGACTCAGAATGGCTTGGGTTAGACATGACCTTCAAAGCAATCATCCAGTTCCAACCCTCCATCTATAGACAGGGACACCTCCCACTAGACCAGGCTGCTCAAAGCCCCATCCAATCTGATCTTGAACACTTTCAGGGACAGTAAACCCACAGCTTCTCCAGGGAACCTGCCCTAGTGCCTCACTATTCTCACAGGAAATAATTTCTTCCTATTATCTAATCAAAACCCACTCCCTTTCAGTTTGAAGTCATTCCCTTTTCCTGTCAGTACCTGTCCTTATAAAAAGGCTCTTTCTGAATTTTTTTACTCTCTCAGGCTGTCCTCCTCCTGCCCTCTGATCATCTTCAATGACAATAATAACCAAGACTAGAGGAAAGCTGCAGAGTCTAGTGATTTCTGGGAGGACTATTGGCAGGAATGTAGAGATTTCCCTGGCAAGAAGGAAGAACCAAGCACACAAAGTATAGGCTTGTGAGAAGAGGGGGAAGAAGGTTCATCTTTACAGGTGTCACTGGAGCCTACACATCTGCTACATCCCTGTCCACACAGGAAAAAAACCCTACCTTCCTCCTTAGAGCATCCCCTCCCTTCAGCAGAAGCTGCTTGTCAGTCTGACTCATCCCAGCCTCAACCCCCTGTGCCTTCTGGGCTGCTGATGTGAGAGCAGGCAGCTCTGGGACAGGTGACTTGGATGCAAACAGAGCACAGAGCCATGGCACTGGCCAGCCTTCAGTGCAGGCAGAGCAGCACACTCCACCTCTGCCAGCAGGCTGGCTTCCCAGGCACACACCGTGCTTGGTCTGCATCTGAGGAAATCTCTGTCCTGGCATGTTCTGTGTTACGAGTGCCCTTTGCCTACATTCGAACCATTATTACGAGCCTTTGTAGTCATCCTGTACTCGGCTGGTTACCCAGATTTCTCTCCTAAACAATGAATTCCCAAATCAAAAGACATAATCTGAATAAGTCCTCAGGCACTAGCATGCTTGCACTCTGATCTCTTGCACACGGTAAAGCTAAACTTCACATTTCTGCAAATCTAGTCCTCCTCTGAACTCTAGATATCTCCAAAACATTGACTCATTCCTTAGCATACTCCTACACTTTATGCCAGGGTTGACAATGAAATACTAAGCCACAACAAATCTGAAGACCAAACTTTGATGAATGCAAATTCCCCCAGTCCAGTACTCCTTCTTTCCCCACAGTGGTATCTCCCTTGCCCAATATCTTGTTCATCTCAGTTCTATGCTCTTCATGTTTCATAAGTTTTTCTGGGGCACTGCGAGTGCTTTATTTAAGCTTGCCTTCATATCTGCCATATTTTCATGCATTAAACACTCTTCACTAATTATTTTTTTTAAAGCCAGAGCTTGTTAAACAACACCTGCTTCTGCCAAGTCCATATAAAATTCCATGCAGCTTTTTACTGACCTCCACATTTTTATTTTTTCTCTCCAATATTTTTATCTAGGTATTTACCAATGTTAAGTCAAAATAAAGATCTTCCCACTGCACATAATATTTAAGTCAAGGGGAAAATTATGGGCAACTATTCCATACCTCCCGTATTCAACTGATGGACACTGACACATGTCCTGCAGTCACTAAGTGCTTGTTATGCCTCAGATCTGCTCTCATAGTCAGCTGTATCACCATTACCAATAGAAGAAATATGGTGAATGCACCAGTCTACACCTAAATGCCTATAATGAAATTGCTATTTAATCTTCCCTTGGCATATCTCATTATTTTTTTCTCTGTTTCTTTGGCTGAAGAACTGTTAAAACATCTCCTACCATATGCAACTAACCCTTGCTTTTAACAGCTTCTATTCTATCTTTTAATAGATTTCTTTTTTTTTTTTTTAGTCTAGAAGTAATGGAACAGACAGACTCACTAATCCAAAATAATTTCTGAAGAATGACCATTTTGTCCAGCTAAATGAGGAAATACTGCTTTTTTTTTCCCCTTGGTCACTAGTTTCAGATGGCTTCTTCCATGATAAAAGTAATGGTGTTCCCCTCCCTCTCAAAACATCCTGAGTTTATTTGTCCAGCAACTACTCTATGTGCTTTCCCCAGTTCTTCTAAATATCCTTTTTGAAACTGAAGACCTGAAACATAATGCTAATACACTTTCATTTATGTTTCTATTTAAATCTAAATGAATGAGCTTATGAACACTCAAAGGGGTTTTTACAACTTTATTTTAAAATAAAATTATTTTTCTAGTAATGACAACTTACCAACTACAAAGAAAAGCATTAAAGGCTATAACACAGTATATTCTCCCTCTTCGCCACCTCTGAATTTTTGTGAGTAAGTTTTATCTTTGCTCATAACACTATAGAGATCTCAATCCACAATGAATTCTCTCTCTGGAATTTTCAGGTAGGTCTCTCTTCATAACAAACACAGTTTCTTTTATCACTTCTCCCTAAAGATGTTGATATAACAGCTTATTTTAATTATGGTACCTTTTCTTGCAAGTCCATGGCATGATTAACTAATCATTTTAGGAACTGCCAGTACATTTAATGGAGATACTGTATATTATTTCTATGGGCAAAAAGAAAATCTACCCTTGCAAAAGACTATAGGTATAATATCTAGCAGAATTTGTGTTATGGTTAAGACAACTGAAAGTATTGACATGGATTCTAATAATAAGAAGAAATTAGACAGACAATCAAGAATCCCATAAGACGTTTGTTCACATCAAATAAGGAGAGCACAATCTTCATTTATCCATGTTCATTGTTTCTTAAAATTTCCTTGTACTTTCAAACTAAACACCCATCTGAGACCTCAAAGAAGTTTTATATAGTGCAGCAGTCTATCTACAAACTATTAACATTTTTGAGGGCACCAGAATAAAATGCTAGTCATTACTATTATGATACATGTAAAACTGGTATATCGAAACTGGATGTAAATACATCTCTTATTTAGAATTAGGCAGAGGGACAAAGTGGAGACCATATACCTTATAAACTGTTGTAATTTTTCCTACCTTCTGTACAAAAGAAATTATTGCTAATGCAACACAGCTTTAAGGTGAATAATTTATCTTTTCTACTTGTCAAAAAATTTTCTATGAAAATAGTCAGAAAATATAGGGAATATAATGTTATAGATCTGTGAAACAGGCAAATGAAAGGGGAAAAAGCCCTAACGCAAAATATGTACCTTCCTCAAAGAGGACCATTAACCTAAAACATAAACATTAGCTTCTATAATGTTTTGAAGTTATTCAAAAAGAGAAAATAAATAGAAGATGGTAAGAAATAAACATGAGCAGAAAAGAGGAATCAGGAAATAAAAGGGCCTTCTGTTACAGTAGGTTGTGCTTTAGACATACTTCTTTTCATTTTTTTTTCTTTAAGATACATTTGTAGGTAGAGATGTCGAAACAAAAAATTCACTGGAGCAAGGAAAATTGTGTTCTTCTTGCTTTACTTCCCTTTGCTCACCTATATATTCAATAAACTCACCATTTATTTCTTATAAAACTTATAGATTTGAATGATTAAATCCTTCAATGAAGTAATTTACTGTGGTCTGTCACAAACTACTTAAAGTGCAAAATGTAGTAGGAAATATCACACTTTAAGAAAACACTAACCCTGGAATTCTGGCTATTTCCCTCTTCAAAACAAATATTTGCTGTCAAAAAAAAAACCAAAAAACAAAGCAAGTCCTATTACATGCTACAAAGTAGCTCTCTCTACAACTGTAGCCACCAGCTGTTGTTACAAATTCGTAGACATTTGCTTTAATAGACACCATTTTCCACCCGTAACAATAACTAAATAATAACAGGAAAGTAAAATTTTAGTATAAGCCTGATTTGTGAATTGACATTATAATTCAATTTTATTTTTTTAGGCCTCTTCAGAGGTCAACAACATTGAGATCAGGAACAATGTTAACTAATGAGATCAGACCTGCACATGACTTCCTCTTGTTTAGCTTCTCAGAGGACAATAATAGGTTTCCCTGAGCCCATGCTATATCCAGTCTGATCACATATACACATTTAAGTCGAAGTTCCTGGCATATTCACTAAGTTTTTAGGGCTTCATTAACAAACCTCAAATAAAATTTACTAGCTGCTCCTATGAGTCCTTCCAATAGCTCTAACATGGTTGTAACAGATCAAAATAGCTACCTCAAATCTGCCAATGAGAAATTCAGAGTGCCCTGGGAGCTTGATCTGCAATACAGTTTATGAAAATTTTTGTTTGCAATACCCATTCAGAGAGAGACTCACAGAAAATTAAATGTTTGGCACAAGTGGTGATGGTAGGGGGAACTTTACATTCACTTTCCCACCTCTATATTTTAGTGATCAACAGGGTTTGCTTTTGATTTAAGTAAATATTGAAGCAGATTGTTCTTGAGGCAACACAAACTTCTCAGGTCAATACATTTTGACACACACGTCCCTTAATGCATGAAGTCGTAAGTGGTTATTACCCCAAAGTGAGTGGAGATTTTTGGTACAGTAGCTCTTAAAAACCTTTGGGGAGTAGTTGGTGTAGCATAAACCTATATTGAGCCAAATTCTGCTACATGAGGGAGGAAGCAAAACTTTGCCAACCTGCTAACAGTCTTTACAAGAGCACTATTGCTTTACAGAGAATTGCAGGCTATTGCTTTCTGGAGAATTTATAAAAAAAAAAGGGTCCTCAAAGGAGACATCACCTGGTATTCATTAAGCAACACAGCTGTAATAGCATGAAGCACAGAAAAACCTTTGGGGAACTTGGTTAATTGCTATGAACCCAAATCAGACAGAAATTCTGGGAAGTTTTGTGCAAGAGGAGATTGGCTCTTATTGAAGTGATATGGGGATGTAAATTTGGTTTTACACCTCACAGTCCTAGCATGAAAGGACATCACTGAAGACTTAGTTTTATGCTAATCAAAAAAGAATGCAACTTTCCTTCTACCTCTGACTTGTAGGATACCTAAGAGAAGAAAATATTAATGATTGTCTTGCTGGCCTCCATGGAGAGCCCATGACCACCCTGAAAGGTGTCATACATATGTGAAAACATCTGTACAATGTATTTTGTTGTCGTGAGCAAGATTTTTAGGAAGATAAAATATATTCTAAATATTAGCCTAAATAATCCAAGAAGGATGTTCAGTGAGTACAGTCTGACATTAATTAATCACCTATATTGATTATTAAATAGATTGGTCTTTTGTCTGACTATATAAATGCATACCTCTAGCCTAATTTGTTGGATTTGGGGACTTTTACTCATTTATAATTTCACACAGTAGGGATATTAAAGGGCAAGACTGGTTTTCTACAAGAAGTCACCAATATCAATCAATCTTTGGAGGTGGCACTGCAATGACATGAACATTAACTACAAATAAAAAAAATTTATAGATAGTGTGTAAAATATCAAAGAAAAGAGAATTTGACTTCCATTCTTGCCCCCTCTCATGTACAAATGGGAGACAAAAATTTTAAGTTAGCTTTGAGAACCCCCACAGAAATACATGTAGTTGCATGAAAACTCAATTTAGTTTTGCGATTTAACATAATCCCAAAATATCCAAACAGAGGCCTGCAGATATTAAGACAGCATTTGTCTATCTGTATGTGGGTTTTGTAACTTTTATATATATATATATATTTTTTTTTTTTCAAATTCACAGCATAAATTGAAGTTACAAAATTTGCATAATTCACTTTGCTCACAACAAAATTTCAGGTCATCAAACAAGGAGTGAATTTAGACGATCACTAAAATCAGATAAAAGTCATGGAGTTTACTTATTGCATTTGCATTATGAGTGGCATACAATTGTCCTTATTTTAAAATCATGACTTATTTATATATCTGTATGCAGTCTGAGCCCAGAGCTGCTTCCCCAAATGAGCAGCATATCTGAGACCAGCTCCCATCCTGACATTTCATCCACTAATTCACAAGATAAACTGAACTTCTCTTGCAAGCTCTGAGAAGACCTTTCAGGAGTATGCCTCAGGAGTGTAAGAAACCTAAATCTTCATACTCAAAGTGAAAGAGTATGAGCTTCTGGCTACCAAATGGTCCCAGTGCAGCACCCTCTGGCCACAGTGGCCCACAATAAAAGAGATGCTGTTCTGGTGGGCTTTAACCCAGGTCACAACTTCCAACACAACTCCACATTACCAAGTCTAAAAAGCCACCAGATACAAAACACATCAACAACACAATAATGGTTTCCAACAGTCAAATGTTCTATATAAGAACAGTCCTGTCAAATACTTGATAACATGCATTTATAGGAAAAAAAAATTTTCTTGATTTGATTCTGCACACAGTAGATACAAACCCCAAATCACTATCCTTCTTAAAGCATTCTTGTAAAAAGGTCTACAGGAACAATTTTGAGACATAAGCATTTCAAATTGAAGAAAAGTTGGAATCCAATGAATTTCAACAAATCTTCCAAGTTTCCATATAGATCAGTTTTTACTCAAGCCTTATCATTACACAGTTACTGTAATAAACCATTTTCCTATACTAGTTCCAAATGCATTTTTTCCATCTTATCATTTGCCTAAAAAGGATCTGAAAATAGGTCATAATTTCCATACAGTTGCTTAACATACAGGAATTTTCACCCAATATTTTTGCAAAAGTCTTTTGTAACTGTATGAAGGACACAGGAGTATTAAATATTCAAAGTTTATTTTTATGTAAAATGAACAGAGTTAACTTGTTTATGGTCCTTAACAAGATGTGATTATGAAATAACAATAGTTTCAATGCCACAAAGGAACCACCAAAATGATCACAAAGGTACTTGATTTGGGTCTGTTTGAAACCCATGTCAGGATCTGTCAAATGACATTAAATTTATATTATTTGCTGAAGCTTAAAATCCATTTATTGCCATAAAGACCATAATTTAATCCTCTATAAAATCAGTTTATAACCAAATAATGCTGTTAAAATATGAGATTATTAATGCAGCATCGTAACATCAAGGAAAACAAGCAATGCTGACTTTCCTCTGTTGCAATGTGCCACACCCACAGTTAATAAAAACAGCCTCTGAGCTCTGTCTGAAACAAGATGCTGCTGTAAGACACTCAAATAAATGACACATCAAAAAGCCGTAATTAACTGGACAAGAACTAGTTCTTCTTTGGAACAGCTATTTCAATTGTATTAGGTACATTTAATGGGTTATTTGCCATAGGAGAAAGAGACTCATATCCTCTCCTGCACCACAGAACACGCAAATCCAAGTAAAGCCTTAAGAAAAAGACATAATTAAATCTTTCCTCTGAGGGACAGCAACACCTCCTGAATTGTCAGCTGAGCAGGAGTATTCTTCCTCAAGCTATTGCTTCTATGATGCAGTACTAATGCAGAATAAAGGGATAAGCATTAAAAATATCCCTAAGCACAGTTTCCCATATACCACGTACAAGGTTCCAGAGCTTTTCAACTGTGAACATGGGAAATACTGTTTTACAGACAGCACTAATATTAGCTCAAGACACTGAAATACATAGGGTGTTTGGTGTCACCATTAGGAGAGTATTTTAGTTGTGAATAGGATTTGAGAAATATGGTGATACTGAAGATGAATAACATTTATATGGTGCAGATGGGAAAGAAAAGTGAGTTTAATATCAGCCACTGAATAAACTGTACTGTCTACCAAGAGACCTCTGAAATGTGAGCAACATATATATTTTTTGTCCAGAGAATCACAATGGAAAATAAAAGCAAAATTAATCAAAAAATACATTCTGTTTGTGTGAAAACAATCTCATTATTCATCCTATATAAATAAGCTGATGTTAGATTGCATTTGATTTCACTGCACTAAGGAGCACACATCTGATCAAATCAAGTTAATGAATGCTTCTCTTCAACTACTAATAAAGATTAAAGGAGAACTTTAAATTCTTTAAAACCATTTCAAGATTTCCAGCAGATTTCAGTATTTTGTTGTTACTACAATAAAACCACAGAAAATTAATTAAATATTTAAAAAGACATTTTTAACTGAGAAAATAGGTAAATATATGAAGAGATGAAGCTACAAGCACAAAATTAAGGTAGCACTGTTTTAAGAACACTACATTTTCAGCGGGAATTAAAACAAAAAAGATCATAATTTGGCATCAGAAAACAAAAAAAATGGAGGCTATATCAGCTGATGATGAATATATTCACCATATTCAAGTCCAGTATACATCACAGCGAGCAGTTTAGCTGATTCCTTATAGTTTCAGGCACTGTTGCAGTCTCCAACAGAATTCCACAAAGAAACAGCAATATTTAGTAAAGAGGGAATCCATTCATTGAACATTCTTTAGAATTACAAGTGCTTCCTGTCACAAGGCCAGTTTACTCCTAATAATGTGTAAATCCTTGTGCAGTTTTCTGCTGGTATATCAAGGACTGTACATCTCTATACTGTACATCTCTAAAGCAAAATCTCCTCTGTTGTTGGGAATACTTAATGGGATATAAAGCTGAGCACATCAGTTGATTTCTAAGGTCACATCCACCTACCTAACAGTGCTTTTCCAAACAGCTAAGTCATCTTTTCCCCAAACAACCCTAATTAATTGCTTTTGCATTAGGATCTCAATTTCTCGGCTCACTGCCATGAGAAGTTTTTTTCTGAAAAGTCCTGGTAACTCCTGTTAACATCAACTCAAAATTGCCCTTCTTGGCCAAATTTCTCCTGCTCCTATGTCCATCAAAGCACTTTTCAGCTCTGCCTCTGGATTCAAGTTTCCTTTGAGTAGTTAGGACTATCCACTCCTAAACTATGGACTGTAGACTGTCCTTGAAAGTAGCTCCATATCAGCAGCAGACTCTTCACAGTCCTGAGTCATCCATGATATCCTACCAACAAGTTCCTGGTAAAAAAATTTCCTCTAAGAACAGGAAATCCACCTTAGATGGAAATGGGCTGCATGTCTTCAGATCCAGCCACTGCCACAGATACACTGGTCTTGGTTCAGATTTAATAATTTAACTAATTTTATTCAAATATAAAACATAAAATCGTCTGAGTTACAAATGAACTGAAAATGCCAGAGTTGTTCAGAGTTGTTACACTTTTTTAGAAGAGCAGCTGAGATACATCTGAGCATATGAATTTTTAAAAAAAGTTTTGTTAAAGTTAAATTCTTAAAAATATCTCACTGAGCAGCTACTACTGTCCTTTTTAAAAATAGGGCAACAGGGTTATTCTGGCTTGAAAGCAATAAAACTTACAAAAAGGTGGCCTTAGAAAAGCTGCTGTTCCATCTCAACCAATAGGAGTACACTAGAAGTTGAAATAAATCTCACCTTTTCACCCCAGTCCCACAGAACATACTCCACCTGCAACAGCCGTCGAACACACCTGAATCTGCAGATGAGTAAGAGATTTTGTCATTCCTTATTGCTGCTCAGTGGAGCACAACTGCATGAATGCTATAAATGAGATTAAAATGTACTGTTTCCAGTACCTTCTATCCTCCATCCACGCTTAATGGAAAGCATGACAGAGGCAGCATTCCCCATAATGCAGAAAAAGGACGGTAAGAATCATGGTACCCACAGAACTAACATGAGTCAAGATGAGGAGACAAAGTAGTCAGACTAGGGGAGACAGATGAGACAGGGGCAGGGAGATATGCAGTCATTGAAGTGTATTTCATTCCAGAACTTGGAGTGGAGCCCAGGAAACCAAAGTCTCAACCCCTCCTCTGCTGTCAGCTAGTATTTACAAAAGCTAATTGCAAAGCTCTTCTCACAGATTTGCAGCTGGACACAAAAAGGGCAACAGTCCTCTACAGTAACTCATTCCTTCACCATTCCAAGAGTCAGACTACATTGTACTATAGTTCTTCTTGTGATCTCGTATCCCTACATGATACCATTAAAAAAAAAAAAAAGTAGTTCTGTTAAGTTTAAAAAACACATTACTTAATATCACAAAAATGTTACAAGATTGAAAGTGTTGGAAAAAAAACTTAATTTAATTCAGTGCAGAATAAATGAAATATTATTCAAATACTGCAATTGTTCCTATATACACTACAGCATGCACACACAACTGGAGAATGTCTCTGTTCATTTGCAACCCTAGGTAATTAACACATGGCCCATATAAATATATATGCCTGCATCAATTAGGTTTCCTTTCTTCAGCTGTGAAAGAAAGCTTCAGCCAAATGTAAAGGTTGCAATACAAAGAAAATAGTCTTCTGATCCTGGCTGAATGAGAAAAGGAGAAGAAAAAGCAGAGTTGGGTCAGATGTGCATCCGGACACTCCCTGTCTGCTGCTCCAGCATTCTGCTATGTGAATTGTAGCATCACATCCAGTTCTTTTTTCCCCATTCCCTCTTAATATGCCTCATATACCAGGATGCCTACAGTCAGCAATGAGTGCCAGAGCTGCTTTAAAAGGTGAAGAAGACTATGAGGTTCACTGGGAAGCACTGTAAGCTCTCATCCCTCAGAGCTACGTTGAATGTCACAGTCACTCTTAGGGAGATATGTGATATTAACTCAGGGATGCTGAGTATTAATTGCATGCATCTCTACAAAACCTGTTACTGTAGGCAAATGTTTTGAACTTCCAGAATTCTAAAGATTTTCCACCACAGTTCTATGAAGTTGCTGTTATTTCCTGATTTGGATTTATTCACAGTTAGTAATCAGGATTTTCCTCACACATTACATTTCCTGAATAATGAAGTTTCTTTCTGCAAGCTCAATCTAGTGAATGTCAAAGCGTAGAACCCTGATGAAATGTTAAACAAAGCAAGAGACAGGCATTGACCCACAAAGCAGATGTGCAGCATCATTTAACAGGCTTACGGACAAAATGTATTTCTGAAATATTTCAGCGAGCATCTGCATAAAGCTGACTGTTGATGGGAACTAAAGCTGACAAAGGCATAACAACATAAAAATGCACCCGTGATCTTATCCTGTATGTACTTAAAGTGACAGCCCATCATGGTATAATTATCATATATTACTAATGGAATATTAATCAAACACTCATTACTCTAATTAGAAAGCTTGACTTGAAAAGCAGCCTGACTTCTAACCTTTGAAACTGTAATTGACACACAAATGAATTTGATAGTCTTGACAACTATGAATCCTTAGTGGGAGAAATAATGTCTTTATCTTCCAACATTTAGCTTAACTGCCAGTTTCCATTCTCTGTATGTAAAATTCAAGTCAGCTTAGATGATCTCATGCACTACTTCGACCTCTGTTAAGTACTAGGCATATATCTTACATGAGACAGAGGTACAACCTAGGCTATGTGCAGGTTTACCAAGTGAGGATTAAGTTTTTCTTTGAAAGAAACCTGGAATATCTGTCTACAATGTAAAAAGTCAAGCCTGAAGAGGGATTTCAGTTATCCATGCACATTCATACTTCTGAACTCACATAGCCTTTTTTTGTCCCTTCAAAAGTGTCATTTTTGTGCATATACAAATGTCTAAACCTCCACAAATATTAATCACATACAAAGGAGACCTAGTAGCAGTATAAAGTCTGCCTTTCAAATGATTCATGTGGAAAAGCAAAGCATTTAGGCGATAACATTCTGAAGTGCCAATATCCCAGCAGGTCTCAAAATTAAAAAAAAAAGTGACCTTTGTGCTCATGTATTGACACAATCCAATGCCTGCTTAAGGAAATTATAGACATTACACTCACAGCGTGAGCCACAGGCTTCAATGAGGAGCAGATTAGGCTTCTATGGATTATGCTATCTATGCTCAGTCATGAGAGGCTTTTAACAATAAAAATTATGTGTGCATACATTAGAGGCTTCACCAGGCTATGCTGGATTATGGACAGGGTTCTCTTTACACACCTTGCTGAAGGTGTTGAAATCTGGAGCCATTTAAGTCTCCTTGTCATTTCAAACTGTGTTCTGATTTTGCCCAATCTAAGATCATAGAATATCTCAGGTTGGAAGGGACTAATAAAGATCATCAAGACCAACTCCCTGCAGGACTACCTAAAACTAAACCCTATACCTAAAAGCTTTGTCCAAAAGATCCTTGAATTCTGACAGGCACAAAATATTCCACTCTGCCAGAAAAAAAGCTTCAATAATGTTTGACCTTATGGGATAGTTGGAAAGGTTATTATAAATTGAAATTCAGATTGTTGACCAAATACAAAGCAGAATTAATTATAATTTAGAACTCCAAGCATATTTTAATCTGTCTTGACTTCATCTACTAGGTAATTATTTAGGGAATATGCAGCATGTTGCAATTTGTTCAGGACTGTAACTTTTTTTAAATGTTCCAAATTACTGTGCTATTTTGACTTGTATTACCAGATATGGCCAGAAAGTAGGAAAAGTCTATTTATCGTATCTGAATCAGGAAATGTATTTGGAACTGATGCTACAAATAAATATTAGCAAATATAAAAGCATAAGTTTAAATTGTTTAATCTTTGTCCTTGGTTATACATCTTCATCATGTTATAAAATTAATTCAAATTGTGTTCACGTGCCAAAATGTGCATGGAAAACTGTGAAATTATCTGTACTACTTCAGTGTGATGTGATTTTCTGTTATGTAAAACAATTTTCCTATGAACTCATTTCTCCTTGCTAAACTCAGACTCATTACTGCCAAATAAATAATGACAATGTTGTTACTGCAACAGGGATGACAATATTGTACAGGTCACTGAGGAGGAGACAGAGAACACATCTCATGTATTATTGTGTCCTGACCTCCACAAATGATTTGCCAGTTGTGATATGCATTAAGACATTTCATACACAAATTCTGCTCTTGCTTTACTCATGGACTATTCTGAGGCTTCATGTGCTATGTACTAAAACTTAGGGTCTTAAAATTCAAATTTATGCCTTAATTGGCTAAGGAAACTATTGCTAAGTGAAGACCTTGAGTTTTCTGATGGCTTGTTTTGGGTTTTTTTGTTTGCCTGTCTTTCCTTCAGTTGCTGTATGTTTTGCTATGCAGATATTTAACTTCAACCCCTCTCTTCCTCAACAAAACCCCAAAATCCAAACAGCTCAGAATGAGGGAAATTTTAAAAATCTCCAAATAGTAGATGCTGAAAAACAGAAATTACATAAGAAAAACTGGACTTTATTTGGCTTTATGTTACTCACATTTCCACCCACTTTAATCTAACATTAAGTCAAATCCATTCCTGCTTTCATTCCACTTACCTCCCTGTAAACACATCGGTCACAAACCCAGTTTTCTGCACTCTGCATAGACTGAAATAAACTTTACCACAAATACATTTCTGTTTTCTATTGATGCTATACAGCTGGTACACAAAGAGGAACAAAATCTGGTCTATTTAGATAAAATACAATTTTGAGGATTTTTTTCCTAATGTTTTTTGTTCAGTATATATTTTGTTTAGTGACACCTTTATCAGCACAAGCAGAATTAGTTAAAAGTAGTTGTTAGATAAAACATGACTAATTTCATCCTACTTTCAAAAAGAATTTGACATAGCAATAAATACAAAAAATTAATCCTACTTAAAATATGTCCATGCAAACTCTAGGAAAACACTTAACAAAATAATCATTAATACTACATTTTCCACACTTAATTTTCCAGCACACACACAAACTTAGCTCCAAAGAGACTCCACTGAATTAATTTACTTATTTTAAGTGGCATATTGTAATGATAAGGGAATCTATTAAAAAAGGACTACATGATTAGGCTCCATAAAATTGTAAGCAACAATCCATGACTAAGCTGCAAATTCAAAGGGGGAAGCAAAATAATTTTTTAAAAAAATTATCTATTTTAAACAGATAAGATGTGCAGCATAAGTACTGATCAATGTATTTAAACATTTTCTTTCTAATACTGTGGTTTAACTTTTTCCAACACAAAACAGGCAGCTTAGCTTAATAAAAAAAACCCAACATATTACAGATGAACAAACTGGAAAGTGACTGAGTATTTGGGTTACACACAAGTTTACTATCAGATGTTGGGAGGACCCAGTTTGGCTCCAGCATGATTTGTCATTGAAATTCAACTGGATCAAGAACTGTGCTTGTCCTTTTGACTGCTGAATTAAACATGATGATTGTTTAAATAGTATGTGCTGAAAAGTTTACCTTTTTCCCCCTCCTTAAATACATATAAACAAAATAAATGTAATTTTTTTCAAGAATCTCAGTATCACACAAAGCATGCGTTCAGCTTTGAGTAATAAATTACTACACAAATGTAAAGCAATTTGTTTGCATCTACTAAAATAGAATGAATCATATCCATGACACCAAATTGTAGTAATAAATTACTGAGCTCTGCTAGTAGTGGGAAAAGCATTATCATATTAGATTTTCCAATTCAGATCTATTATAGGCATCTTTATTTATTCAGCCATATAACACAGCACACTAAACAACATAGTGGCTACAGACACTGTGGAAGGCATGTGTCTGCCTGCATCAATACTATTTCCTTCACAAAGAATACGGGGTGCTTACTATTATAAAAAATATGAGTGCAGTGTAACTGTGCCACTGGTGCCCCCAAAATTCTGGCCAGTCACCATGACTGTGCAGAAAAGCTGTCTAATAACACACCCACTGAATGACTACTCCTGAGAAGTAGACTTGTGACAGCTGAGTCTGTCCTGTGTGCAGTCGAATGAGTGCTGCCATAGGTCTGACTGACCTGGGCTGTGTGTGCTGCTACTGACTTAACACACCAGGCCTCTGAATTCATGTTCTCCAGGCAATAGCTAAAGTGGCCTCTTCAGTCCCAAGATGTGAGTGAGGAGTGCACTTACTGCCTGCAACACCTTCCAAAAAGAAAGTCACCTTTCCTCCTTGAAGCTCTTATTGCTTCCACCAGAAAGGCAACAAAAACTCTTTAAAGTGTCCCATGTGCCTGAACAGCTAATCTCAGCTTCTCTTCAACCCTTCCTACAAAACCAAAGAGTGAGGAGAGCTCAACATCAAGAGTAAGGGAGTTAAAGGGAACTCATTCACTTGTGTTATCCATGTGGTTGAGGAAAAAAAATTCTCCATCAAAAAATCAGTCCTGACTTAAACCTAAATTCAAAGCATATGTGAGCCTGAAGAGGTACTCCACATTTATCAAGCATATTGCTAACGAGGGCAGTAGCTGCCATGAGCTGGATATGGCAGGAAAGATGAGTTCAGAGCAGTTTATGGTTAGACTAAACACTAAGGTAAAATCATCAGATAAAACTGAAATAATTTATGTTCTACAATAACACAGGGCTCTCATGTACACACAAAACCAGTCAACACGATGTTCATATTTTAATACAAAACAGTAAAAAAATACCAAACAAAATTTCTCAAAACCAGGACACTGCCTCATTCAGCATCTGTTCAAACCCATGCATAAATCAGCTGCAAGGACTCTCTATGCTAACAAAGCCAAAAAGACTAAACTAGATCTGGCATACCCATTAATTAATTAATTATACCACAAATAATCAATAGTCCCAGTTCTGTATAAAAACAAACAAACAAGAATCACAGTTGAACCAAGAAAAAAAAAATCCATGTACAATCTATTAATCAGTATATCTTAATTTGCAATAAAGTAAAATACTGGGGTTTTCTGCAGTATCCTCAAGTTGAAGTATTTTTTCTTTCATCAGGGAAACATTGCACAGAGATCCCTGGGAATTGTGCACAGACCACTAGCAGCTTTTGTTCTGAATTATGTAATATGTTAAATATGAAAATAAACTTCAGCATGACACCATTACAGAATAAAAATATTGAAGCTTTTAAGCAAATAACATTTGCATTTGTAGACTTTTCTATTAGTTTCTCTATTCTTAAAGAGACTTCAATTCCTTGGGAAACGGACCAGATACTTTTGGTCCTACAGCAGCTCAAAGGAAACTACAGACGAAGTTCAATAGTAAAAACAAGTTAAGTGTCTATAAATGTGCGAAGTATGCTAGAAAAACTGATTACTGGAAATTTTTATTCTCATTGCATACAAAATTTTTTTTAGTTCGAAAAGAAACTGAAATGAGCACTGAGATGACCCTTCATCTTTCTCTCACCATGCTTAGCTGAGTGTTGTCATAGAAGGACCAGAAATTTAGAATAAACGCAATGCAACTCATTTCTCCTAGGTCCTGTAGAAATGCTGTGATCCTTGAGTAATCTCAAAAATACTGGTGTCTTCAGAAGGGCCCTACAGGGGTAACACACACAAATGCTGCCGCTGCATTTCAGCATTTTTTTCACATTAAAGGAACCCCTCCAGTATGGGCCTGACCAACTGGTGCTCAACGTTTAACATCTCATAGAGGTCAGGCAGCCTGCTCCTGCAGTTTGTGCTCAAAATGCCAGTCAGCATAAAGAGCAAAGGATCAGGTCAAGAACTTTAGTATACACTCATATTTTGCCTAAATTCTGTCAAAAACATCCTCTGGAAAGAAATTCAAGATAACACATTAATTATTTTGCAGCATACTGCACTGATTTTAGAAGTACTTCATGTGCTTCCTGCTTTGTAAATTATTAAAGTACTTGAATACTGCAGAATGTCCTCGTATTTAGCTTTTGTTCATATGTAACGCTGTTGTATGACTCTTCCTGCAAAACACAGCATGAAGATTCCCAATGGGGACATTTATATTATGCTATAGAGATTTAGAGCAACATACAAATAATTATGGAAGTCAGCCCACATACCACCACAGTATGAAAAGAAACACCACATAGGTGTGGTGGCAGTTTACACACATTCCTACCCAAGGTGAAGTGAATGCTTGTCAACTACCATGCCACTGCAACTCTGTAAAGGACATTCCATGGAAACTGAAACAGCTCTACAAAGAATGTCATACTTGAAGCAGTTGTCATGGACCAAAAATCCCCAAAACAAAACAAAAGGAAAGATGCAACCATAATTTTTAAACAAATATGTTTCTAGTATTTCAGGAATTAAAAATTTTTATTTTTCCTGAGCTAACAGGACAGCCAGTTGGTTTGAATACCATTTGGTAGTTTCTCCTAGCGCAATATTAGTAGTTGTTGGGTTTTATTTTTTTGTTGTTGCTGCCAAGAAAAGAAACCTGCACTGGTTCTTTTTCCAATGAAAAATCTCTAGTTTATAATTCCACTTGAGTTTATTTTTTCATGTAGATATCCATATCATAATTTTTAAGAAATCCACCTAAACAGACATCATATCTTTTCTTCTAGAGTATTTGATTTCATGCAATGATATACATATGATACTTTTCAAAGTATCACTAGTCTACTAATCACTAGCTCTACTTTGCTGCTGTTGTAAAAGGACAGATGCCATCTGAATATTTGGGATATTTTCCTCAGAAAATAATTTTAATAATCTTCTCAAATATTATATTTTATAGTTGTACAGTTCTTCCATGAATGGAATTTCAGAATTACCATTAAATTTTTAATCCAAATTGTTTTGATGATGCTTGCAACACTTAATTTATATGAAATAACAACTCTCCTAATTTTACCTCCTTCATTCCTTCCTTGGTGATTTTTTCTTCTTTTAATTCTACTTTGCCACCCCATGCCACTAAAAATGTCTATTGGGATACTCACCAATATTATTTATGAAATTGTATATCAATTTGTCAGTAAGCACTTGTCTGCAAGTAATGACCTTTTAGAAGGAACAGTGAGGTATATCACAGAACCACACAATAGTTTGGGTTGGAAGGGACGTTAAAGACCATTAATTCCAATCCCCATCTTGGGAATTCACGCTTTCTAGTAGGTCAGATTGCTCAGACCCAGTCCTATGGTATGTTCTTACAAAAATGGGATCTGATAATGGAATTTAGTGATGTTCTAACATACAGTCATACACAAAAAAAAAAGGAAAAAAAGTTAAAAGAGAGAGAGAAGCAAAACCCTGCAACATTATTGAGGTAAGCCAGATGCAAGGTTGACACCTTTAAAAAAACCAAACCATATCCTGAGTATTATGCCCAACCAATAGATAGCCAGAAGACACAGACTGATGACAACAAAGCATCTCTGAAGCCCTTGTGAAACACTTGCACCAATACAGTTCCAGCACCACAGAAGCAGAAGTTTCATTCCTCTATGAACCACAAAATAAAGGCAACCCTATGTGAAAGGTATGCTACAGGGACTTCAAAATTCTTCCTGCTGCAGGATGAAGATAAGAGATTCTCACACACTTTGGACATTTGAGGGACGCCTTGCATCCATGGAGCATACTGACTCTCAATACTTCTGGCTGGACAAAGGCAACTGCACATTGTCTTTTGACCAGCTATAAATGAAAAGAGACTGTTGAGACCACTAAAGATACCTTGACTTCATGTCCACCCTTCTTTACTTTTTTTCTTCCTTTTTCTTTTTTCCCCTGATGACAAGATAAAAGAAACACACAGAGCAGTAGTGAGATAGCAATTCTCAGTGTAGACTTTCAATGCTGGATGCACACTGCTAAAACTGAAGTTACCATGACAAAGGTAGGTGAGACTGCCAATCATTGTCTCTTATTGTTATTGACCTACAGTCAGATACATTATCCTGTTCCACCTGCAAAACTAAACAGACACATGGGAAGAAAGTGTGAACAAGCACAGAATTAGCAACTGAAGTCACAGTCAGGAAGCTGGCTGAAAAAAAACTACTCCCTTCTTTTGTAAAAGTAATTCAGCTACCATCCTGTCAGCACATTCCTTGGAATACCTTCAGCGAGGATGTACCCCCAGAACAATTAATAGGCTTTCAAGCACAATTAATGGACAAAGTTTCTGGGGGATCCTCACCCTCTTATTTCCTTTTTCCACAACAGAAAAAAAAAAATCAAGAAGTCCTTGACTTGATCCAGCAGAGTCAACACATCAAAATATTAAGATGCTGAAACCAGTATGCACATCAACTCAAGCTACTGCAACCTACATTCAAAATTAACCCACAAAGCTTTAAAAAGTTCCTTCTAGGTATAAAACACCATCTGTAACTACTGAGATCTTTATTATTATCTGGTTTATGAGCTGATGACACATGCTCTTGTCACCTGAACCATGGTAACTGAGGTTCAAAGCCTGAATCTAGGCTTTGAACCTCTACATTTTGATCTACATTTCCTTCACACAGATAGAAGTTAATTTCTCAAATCCCTAGTTTCCTTAGCATAAGGAATCAGAAGATGAAGAACCTCCTTAGTTAGTTAAAGGTGAAGCTAAATTTTCAAAAAGTGGGAAACAATTGGAATGGGTAACATTAATTGAAATGCCACCAATACAGGAACAGGGCATCAGGCAGCAAGAGTTCAGAAATTGCTCATAGACAAAGGCTAAAGAAAAAGATACACAGGCAACTATTTACAAATGACTTTCACCTAGCCAGAAGACACTGGAGAGATGCATAAAGTCAAATTTACTTAGAAAGCCAGATTATGAATTATGAAGTACTAGCTGCTATCATTAGGGTTTCTTGAGCAGATTCTCAAATGGCATAGGGAATGCTTTAAGAAACACAGAGATACAGAAAAGTAGAAATACACTGTGTGATTTCAAAGCACTGCAAAGTGTTTCTACCGACAATCTGCCAACTAGACAGTTTAAGAAGGCCAAAGTCAGCATCAGCATCTGTCTTCCAATTAGAGAGCCACAAATGACATATTGCTCAGTGACAAAAAATGACTGCTGTCTTATATTAAGATAGTTGCTTTAGCAGATGTTTTCATATTATCCCAAGATATGGTGCAGAGAAAGGCAAAAGAGCTGGAAATATGCCCAGAGAGACCTGGTGCACCAGAAGCCTAAGGGAGCCATTTGGTATCCTCTCAGGAGATCGCAGCCTCAAAAACTGAGTACAGAAAGGAGAATGGAAATAGAAAATATGCTACATTCCTTGGTGAAAGTTTTACGTATCTGACTACAGGATCATCTAGAATAAAATGTGTCCACTTCATCTCAACTTCAAAAAAGTCAGTCTAGGTAGACAGTCCTTCAAAGAAGAGAAAGGGGAAAAAAAACTCCCAGCAATTCCCCCAGAAAGAGTTGTTCCATATTGCTGCTCTGTAATGACAGAGTTATGCAAAATAAAGGCTTTCTGTGCTGAACATCTCTAAACAGTAACCCTGGTATCACATCTCACATGCTAAATGTAAAAAAATTAAACTCAGCCCTGCTCCCAGGTGAGAAGACGTAGATTGCTTTTACTGCTATGAAGCATCTAAAACTCCAAAACCAGCACAGACAGGGGAAAAAGGAGACGAACATACTTTATTCTGAAGAGGACTAACAAGTAAGGTTCAGTCAGCAATTACATGGATTTAGAGACAAGACGGGTCTTCAAACCAAAAATCTGATAGGGAAAAAGAGCCATTTCCACAAATACCACTGTAAAATCTTATAGGTATAGAAGCACTTAAATACAATGCAAGCAGAAGGGAGGATTAGGGCAAGGAGAAAAACAGAAGCTGTGCTCATCCAGCGTAGCATCATTCTCACTCTGGAAGTATGAGGCACCAGTAAAAGCACACCCCAGAGGGCAAAATAACCACAGAGAGAAAGGTGCCAATGAATGCTGCTACAAGTTAAGGAATGAGTAGGCATCTGGTCTTGACCTATGGTGAGGGAGAAAATCCTCTCTCTCTCTCTCAATCTCTCTCTTGTTACCATGGAGATCCACTTTTCAGGTTTGTTTGGATGAGCTTTATGCACAATTTGTGCAAAATTTGGCATAGAAGGAGAACAAGTATTAATTATGTGCCCCTGACAAAAATAGCTTTCTTAAATCTTGAGAGATAATAAACTGAGGGAGTAAAAATTAAGTTTGGTTACAGAGATTAAGGGCTGAATAAACTATCTCGCATTAAAGTACCTTGAAATCTCATCTACTTAAAACAGCAATGCCAGTCTCAGGGCATTGCGTGTCTCTTACAATTTGGGTAAAAATTTTAGTTACTGTATGGTATCAGATCAGGGTGAAAATGACAATGAAAATATTTCATGGATTCTTCCTCAGTGTGGGATTGCCTTCATATATTATACTATCTCATTAATTATTTATGCAGTTCCTTTTGTATTTCCAGGTGGAAACATCACTAGCCAGAGCTGCCCCACCTTTACAGAAAGAACACAGCAAGGCTTAACACATACAGATTACATTGATATGCTTCCAAGAGTTAATCCCACAAGAGACAGACAGAATAAGTTTTGAATTAAACTATGCAGAGTTATGGTGATGTAAAAGAAAACTTTAAATCAGAAGGATATATATACACACACACACATATATATATTGAAAGGCTACTGCACACTTTAAAGTACTTGATAAGCTCTCCAATAAACAGCATATTTTGCTTCTGTATATTTTAAGTATTTCATACTAATTTAAATAGTTACCTAATTTAAATACATAATTTAGTTACCTAATTTATAGTTATCTGAAATATGCAGTATTAGACAGACAAGTAAGCTGTAACAGAAGAATACAAAGAATTGTGTTGTTGCCATTAACTATTCATAGTTTTCATGTAATCATTACTATCAGCAGCAATGTGATCTTCAAATATATATATCCTATTTGTTTTTCAATATGCACCCGTTAGATTTCTGGACCTCTTGGATCAGTGAACAATGCTCAAACTCACAATGTCTTTTAAGGGAGGGGAAAAGCCTTAAGCATCTACACTGAACCCACACAGGAGTAGAAATTAGTGTTGCCTTTTTAAAGGTGCATTAACACTGAAATACAATCCAATCCAACAAGCTGAGTATACACCATGCCTGCAAGCACACCTACTTTTCCACTTGTAAGTAGGCTATGAGTTAAATAATTACTTTTTCTTTTTTAAATAACCAACTTTGTATGCTGTTCACTACAGTTTTCACAGATTTTGCTTTTCTTACTATTCTCTCTATTTTTTTTTGATTTCTGCCTTTAACCACATATTTAGGTACCACTGACAGGTATAGAAAACAACATGAACGAGATATGATTAACAAAAAATCAATCACGTGTGAAACAAAAGCACTTAAATATTGCTACATTATTTTTTTTTCTCCGAGATCCAATGAAACTATCAGCTTCCTTCAGAAACCTTCAGTACAGTGTAGCCGTTTCCTTGCCGGCATCCTGAGCCGGGTTTAGAAACAGCAACAAGAAAAGGGGGGAAAAAAAAGAGTCGTAATTACATAACGGACCTTCTAAATGCCTCGCTTCTCGGCGGAGGAGGAACGGGGGCCAGCGGCAGCCGGGGCCACTCCGCCCCAGCACCTACAGGGCGCGGAGCGGCGATGCCGGTCCCGCTGCCCGGGAGGCGATGGGCACCGGCAGGGCAGAGGGAGGCCTGCCCTGCCCTTCCCGGGAGGCTCTTTAACCTCCGCCCCGGGGCTGCCCGGGCTATCCCCGGGGCTCTTCGCCGCTGAGCGCGCCGCTCTGGAGCCGTCCTGCGGAGGGGGTGCGCCTGCCCGGCCCGACCGCCCCCTCCCCGCGGCGGGGGAGCTCCGCTGCCCGAGCGGCCCGGGAGGGAAGGCTCCGAGCACCGTCTCCCTCCTGTCCCCTGCCGGCTTGAAGCGCACTCCCGGACACCCGCGCCTCTGGGGATGGAAGTCCGGACCGGGGAACGTGCGAGTCTGGCGGGACGCGGTCCCCTCGGCGGGGCTGCTCCGGACTCTCGGATCCACGGGATCCCCGCACCACGCGGGCTTCGCCGCGGGGGGAGGCTAATATCCACCCCGCTGTCCTTGTCCTGCCGAGGAGGGACGCGGGACAAACTCGGCCCGAGCAAGTGCCGACAACTATTTACGGAGCCGCGCGGGGCTGCGGGGGCCGGCGCGGCTGATGTCCCCGCGCTTGCCCGCAGGCTCCCCGGGGAACGGGGCGATCCCCCGGGCAAAGGAGGACGGCAGTCCACGGCGACTGGCAGAATCCCCGCGGATGGGGGGATAGTGCCCCGCAACGCAAGGCCACCTAATAATTACTCATTTGAATGATGCAGCAAACGGGGAGGGGGAGAACGACACGGGGACTACGACGAGTCCTCCCGTTGCCACCTTCCAGCCCCGATTAATAAATAATGCCTAGGTTCCGTGCCAGGGGAAGCGCTCTCCTCTTCCACGCAGACAGCAATTAATAGCCAGCCTCCTCCCGCGAAACCCTTGGCTAAGCGCTCCCGCACGCTCGCACCCGCGGTGCCAAGTGCGAGCAGCACAATAGCGGGGAACCTCTCTACCTCGCAGCCCGGGGGAAGAGAGAGGAGGGGAGGCTGGGGAAGCCAAACCTCTCGCGGCAAAACCCGATCCCCCGAGCCGCGGAGAGTCGGGGAGCGGCGGCCGCGGCAGCCGCCGGCGCGGCGGGAGGGCAGGCAAGGCAGGCAGGCTGCCCGGCGAGCCGAGGGCGTAGCGCGCAGCACGCCGCTAACACCATCACCCCTCCGTACCGCCAGCAAACAGCACGCCCGCATTTACCTTTTCCTGCCCGCCGTCCGTCAGTCAGGCGTTTGAGGGAGAGAAGGAGGAAGGGAAGGAAGGGAGAAGAAAGAGACAGGGAAATAGAGCGAAGACGCGGCTGCTAATCCCCGTGTAGAAAGACTTCCAGCAGCAGAAGCAGCAGCAGCATGCGTGTGTGCGTGCCCGGAGTGAAGCACAGCCCTCCTGGCGATGCACCGGCTCTGGCACCCAAGTGCTGTCATGTGCGTGTCTCGGTGTGTGTACCCATGGCAAAAAAAAAAAAAAAAAAAAAAAGGAAAAAAAAGAAAAAGATAGACGGGGGGAGACTCGTCAGTCACACGCCCGGCTGGGCCGTGCTGGGGGGGGCGAGGAGGAGGAGCCCAGCGCTCCTCAGCCCAACCACCGGAGGAGCAGCTCTCTTACTACGGCGGCGGCCGGGCTGCATCTCCGCGCCAGCCCCGCACGCCCAGCCGCCCTTCCCGCCCGCTCCCAAGGACATGCCTTCGGGAAAGACCCTCAGGGCCTCCGTCCCAGGGGACTCCGTTGCACCCCGGGCTTCCCGAGCCCTGCGGGAAGCAGCTGAAAACAAACCTCATATTTCTTCCCCAGAAATGCCTCCCTAACGCATCCCCTGGGCAGCGAGGATGCCCGGCGTGGGACGGGGATGCGCCCTCCCAGGGGTCCCAGCTGAGCCGGGGAGGACGCGGGCAGTGGCAGCGGTGTTTCCCCGGGGGTGCTGCTGGAGGCGGGGGCGCGACAGACGGACCCCACGAAGCACTCTGGTCGCCCGCTGTCCTTGCGTGGGGCTCCCGGCGGCACCGCTGTGGATCGGGGGGCGCGGGGGCTGCAGGTGCGGAGCGTGGGCTGGGCGTCTGTGAGAGCTGCAGGTGTAGCTACAAATGTTTCTGGTAGCGAGTATAGAAAGTGAAAAAGGCTGTGCTCATCCAGGCCACGGTGCGGGAACCCTGATCCTCGCGTGATTCACGGACACTTTAATTTCAGCCAGGGTGTATGACTTACTAAAAGGTGTTTGAACAGTAGTTCAAATCACTTATCTGCTAAATAATAAATACTATATCCATAATTTGGCTGTATAATGGCATATATGCATAAAAATGAGATTTTGACATAAAATTGACAAAATAGCTGGAACAGAATATGAGTTAACAGAATGCTCATATTATTCTTATTGCCTAAAATTTACCAGTGAGTCATACCAGCAAGTTTCAAGATGTGATTCCTTTAAGCCTCAAACAATGAAAAGTTAGTGAGAAATGTACTCGATATTTTATTTTTGTACCAATAAAGTAATACATATGGACTAGAAGATCATATTAGTCATAGAAAAAGGTTTGTTAATGACAAGCATGAAAAAAAATGGTGGGGATATCAGGTATGCTGTTTATAATATTTTTGTTGTTGTTGTTTGTAATGGACAAGGCAGACATAATATCTCAGGGGTAATAAAAGGAGGAAAGGATGAAGTGTTATTGACATTTTTAATTACAAGTGTAGGCTGTATCTACAGGCTGCATAAGATAGGAAATGCTGATCTGTTGATAATAAAGTTAATTAGCAAGTGGTCAACAAATTGAGTGGGGAAAAAATTGTCAGTCTATTTAAAAAAAACCTTTGAGGGTTTTTTTAACTTGTAGGTATAATAGGTGGTGTAAAGAGGAAATTACCGAAAAGACTCTCCATCTTGTTAGGATTTAGCTGCTGACAAGAAAGTATTTTGAGGCTTCCTAGAAGTCCTGCAATAAAATAAATAGGACTAAATTTGTTTTTACTAAATTGTATAGATCAAGTCAGTACGACATTGCTAAACCAAATTGCACCCTAAAGCCATGTAATTAGTTTGTTTTTTATAAAATACACATACTCTCTTAGTTCCTAAACTGAAACACAGATGCTGAATCTGAGCTAAATCAGGTAAATAAGCTGAAGTAAAACAATGAAGAGGGTTCATTGTTTTACTTCAGTTTGTACACACAGCATTATCCTATGCTCTTATGTCTTCATAGGAATTTTTTGTCTTGTCATCATAAACTGTGTTTTCAAGTCACTTTCAAATCTGGCATAATCTGTTGTTTAAAATATGATGGCGTGTGAGGACCTAATTAGTAGAATTTACGTAATTGCTGTGTAATTGTGTAAGGATTTAGCCTGCCTTCCATAGGCCTGTGAAGTTAAAAAGCTGAGTTAGTCATGTTATATCTGATAGTTTATGAAAATTTATGCCAAACTGGTTGATTATACTAGTTAGTAGAACTAAGTAGTCATGAAAACAGATAACATGTTTTTAGCCTTCATCCAAACTTCCAAAATTAGGTAGACTGAATTTCATTTGAAGACTGAAGAGTAAGAAGGAAAGACGAAATATTAGTGCATAAAATTATCTAGTCGCAAAGTAAATGCCAGCATGAAGATTATTGTTCCTTTTTTAACTTACACTCCTTAATGTGTATCTAAATAATTTAGTGAATTATCTGGATCTCCCTTGTTTGCCTGACTTCAATCTAGCTGGGCTAAGGAGAGGGAAATCTTTTTATAATTCTCTCCTGATAGTTGTAGAGGAGTATTCATCCTGGAGAAATAAGAAGTTCAAGCTGTTTTACACAATGATGTAGATAGTCCTTGTGAGATACTAATTATTTTTATTTTAGGCCTAACACTTGTCTGTAGTAGTAGCCCCAGCATTCCTGGGTGCCTCAGAAGATGTGCAATTTGGGTGCAAGATTTCCAAGAAGGGAACAAAGATTCTTCTCCTGGCTCTGTGAGATATGGCACAAACAAACAAAACTGAGAAGAGGCTGTGAAGCAGAGAGTTTCAGGAAATGAATGGAGGTGAACAAGAAACAAGAAAGTAAAGCCTGAAAAAAAAATTCCAAAATAGGTTTTAGATAAGGAGAGTAGGAATCAGAAAGGAAACTTTTTAAATGGCCTGAGGAAATAAGATAATTCAATTTATCAAATGACCCCATATGCAAAAGCCCTTATACTATATACTCACACTTTGATCTCTTTCTTCTTGGAGGAAGTTCTCTTTGCTTTGACTGTGGTCAAAGAAGTCGTGATGACTGTCATTACTGCATAACTAAACTATATGCACGCTTAAACGAACTCCTTCCATAAGCTGATATTTTCCACGCTGCAAAATTTTCAGTCTGAAAATACAGTGAGTTTTTGTGTATCGCTGCCCTCTACTGGAGAGAAGGTCAGAACCACTCCCTCCGATCTCGGTACGAAGCCGTACAGCCACGGCAGCTGCTGGTGATCCTGGTTTCTTGGTGAGTCACCTTTCTACCGAGGTGTAAAGGCGTGAAGATCTGGGGTGCCAGCATCCATAAAAAATTTCCTTTTCCACAAGAGTTCAAAGAATTGACCATGCAATTTTATGTCTGCAGTTTGTTGAGACAGACAAAGTTATGACTAAGCAATGGTTACAATTTTTAGGATGTGTTTTTTTCCATTAACTTCTATGAAAGAGGAATCTAAATTCATCACAGAGATGCTGAAAATTTTGATCAATGTTGCTTTGATACGTATTTGCCTATAGCTTTGTAGATAACCTCATCACTTTTCATGCCTAAATACTTTGGTTCACTCTCCTTTGCATTACAATGTAGTTGCCCTCCATCCCTTCTCCTGTCTCATCTTTCATGCCTCTATACTTGCCTTTTCCCGTCTATATCAATACTGCCACAGTACCTCATTTTTGTTATATTTTATTTTCATTTTCTCCCCAGGCTGGGCATAAGCAGAACAACTGAAACATGAAGAGCACAGCAGTGATACTCTCTCAGTTCCTCTCTTCATTTCCTCCACCTACTCTCACAACAACCCATACACATGCAGAGCAGTTTCTGTTGGAATACACTGAGTTTTCCAGCTGTCTGAGCACATGCATCGCCAAGGCCCTGTGAGAACTGTGAGGGATGAGGCCAGATCAGAGCATACAGGAAAGAAATTTTCACTATCAAACTCCAAATATATGTCCTATGCAGAAGATGCTACCAGTTTCTGTGTTCATTTTAACCTTGCCACATGTGGGTTAAGTTCACAAAGATGAAGATCAGATGCATGCTCTTCTCATTCTCTTGTGGCATCAGTTATTGCTTCAAGTCAAGAAGACATTCTGACCATGGCTGCGATGGTAGAATCAGAATAATTTAGATTAGAAAAAACCTCTGATATCATGGAGTTCTACCTTTGATTGATCACCACCTTGTCAACTAGACCATGACATTAGGTCTCATGTCCAACAGCTTCTTCAACAACTAGGGATGGTGACTCTAAAACTTCCCCTGAGCAGTTTGTTCTGATGTTGAACTACCCTTTCCATGAAGAAATTTCTCCTGATGTCAAACCTGAATTTCCTCTGGCACAGCTTGCAGCCATGTCCTCTCATCCTGTCATGGGTTGCCCCCCAGCTGCCCAAACCCTCCTTCCAGGCAGTTGTAGAGAGAGAGATAAGGTCCCCCAGAGCTTTCTTTTCTCCAGGTTAAACAACCCCAGATCCCTCAGCCACTTCTTATAGGACTTGTGCTCTGGGCCCTTCACCAACTACGTTGCCCTTCTCTGGACTCCCTCCAACACCCCAGTGTTTTAAAATTTTGTACAACATGGGCAAAGTAACAGTTTTAGTGACTTCTACAGCTAACCTGATTAATGGCAGAGCCATTTAGCCTAAAGAAATCTTTCTTTTCCTTCTCTGAGTACCTCAAAGCAGACATCTGCCTAGAAAATTTAATTGTAAATATTTTTACTCTCCTAATGTTTTAAATGTCTTTTGATGAAAAGATTTACTATCCACCACAGCCATTGTAGGTCTGTTAGTTGTATTTTACTAGGCAGCACTGAAGATAGTGTTGTCCTAGGTAGATGAATTTTGTGGGTTGTCTCATTTTATGTTACCTAATTAGTTGCTATGAAAACCACAGCAGTAAATTTCTTCCCCAATCCTAATGGCTAACATGAAGAAATTAATAAGGCATGGCATAGAGTGGTTGTTCCCAAAGAGTGACTCCTAAATGACGAGTGTCCTCAAAGGGAAAGATAATCAGGCATCAGCTCACCTTGTACATCCACACTGCCTATTAACTGGTCAGTTAAAGATGGATGATAAACAACGTACATATTTTTTATTATTTAGAAGCAGGACAAGTACTTTGTTGAAGGTACTATTCTTAGTACCTTAGATCTTTAGGCTATCAAACACACGATTCCAAAAAACCTGTGACTTTCAACCTTTCTCAGAAAATAAGTTGTGGCTTCTCAGCAGGGTCTTTCTTTTGAGAGATGTAAGATAGAGAATTTGAGTATGCCATCCTTCCCCTGCACAAAAAAAGATCTTTGTTTAAAATTAGAAACAAGCAAGCTGCTGTGACTTTCAGATACCAGAATGTATTTCAGTGGTATCAAAAAGAATGTTAAGAATAAGCATAAAGAGAGAGGAGGGAAAATTTGTTCAAACCAATAAACACATGAAATTCCCTCGCTAGAATGAAAATAGTTTTTCAGATATTGAAAGCCCTGGGAGAATGTCAAAGTGCATATTAGTTTCTAAACATATGCAGCAAGGAAATACATTCAATTTCTTAATTAAGAAGGGCCTTAATAACTTACGATATCATGCTTTTTAAGTATGAGCATATAATGCTAAAATGAAGTGCAATACGAAGGGAATATTTTTGCTTCCTTGAAGAAAAGTAGGGAAACAGAGAAAGCATTGTAAGGACTCTGTGAATGAGAAGACTAATAATCATATAGAAAATTGTCTCTAACTTAAGATTTTATATGAGATGTTTTTAGATAAAAATAATTTACATCTGCATTACTTTCAGGCAGCACAAATAGCACAAAGCAATCAGAGCTATCTGAATACTACCATGACTAGTTTGTAGGAAACCATCATTCTGTGCTGTGTCAGATGGGAATAACTCCTTTCTTACAAGAGGTAAAAGTGGAAGATACTTCTTTTCTGTTCAGACCAACTGCACATCAAAAAGCTCACAACAGTCAACTGAGCATCAAATGGAGACCATGACTTCATTTTCCTAGTGATGCTATCAATTTAAACGTTGTTGAACATGAAAGACTTTTGTAAGCAATGCTTTTCATAAATAAAAAATAATCTAATCTCATATAGAGATGGGAAAAAGAAAACATTGCTTCCATTTTGCAGGTAGAATATTGAGTCTTGATACAAGCAGAAACAAGACCTGGACTCCTATATATTCTGGTTTTAGATTTAACAGTAGGGTTACAATTGCATCCACTTGGGTCTGTTTCAGCCACTAAAAGATTTTTAAAACAGAGGCCTTCACATAAAGTGCCAGTGTCCTGGAGAGAAGTCCTAAAAACATTCAGCAGGGCTTTCTGATGTGGCAAATCCACTCCCTCCCTCTCCTTAAATGGCTGGATGTAAAAGAGTGATAGCTAGATTTGTCCAGATTTAATGTTGTGCAATAATCTTGTCATTTGTACAGAAAAGGGAGTGCGGAGATGACAATTGCCTGCCTTCTTAGGAAGCCTATTCCAGGATGAGAGAAATTGAGCATAAAATGTGCAATAAAGCAGATGGAAAGACATCCAAAGCTTTGGAGATGGAATTGTTCCTTCTTTTCTGCAGTTTGTGCTTGTTTTTTTTTTTTTTTTTATTTTATAGTATGGGAAAAGGAGTCAACAGTTCGGTTTTTTATCAATTTTCCATGATCTTTTAGTGTGAATCCCAACAATCCAGTAGTAAGCACTGCACAGTTGTCAAGAAGTCCCAGTATTCAAGATTAAATCCACATTACTACAATATGCTCAATTATTTTCCACTTTGTGTCTGGAAGATATGCTGATATCTCACAGGGTGTTTTTGAGGAGAGCTTTTAACAGGAACTTCTGACAGAGTTAAACTCCAGAAAGACTGATAATTAAGACTTACATCAAGAAATCTGTCAGTAAGATAGGGGAAAGGAACTATTTTAAGACACAATAAAGAGATAGAAATATCAGTGAAGGTAGCATGCAAAAATATTTCACTTTTGCTTTTCCTCCCATGGAAGTCAACAGGCATTTTATGGTGAAGGTAGGAGAGTAAGATAACAAAATATCTCATCAGAATATGGGAAGTATTTTTTCTATTTCAATCTGATCAGTAAAATACCCCAAACTGTAATGTGTATAACAGTTAAGTCTAATTTTAATTAAGCTTCATCTTTCATGGAAGATCTCTAGTTAAAGACAAATTAAAGGCAACGCAGGAAGAAGCTACTTAATGGTACTTTTTAAAATGTATGAGAAAATATTTCAACATATTTTATCTGAAGTAGAACAAGGTATTCAAGTAGTGATACAAACTTACAGTTGTTCACAAAACAGAGTCCTTGTATGGATAACCATGCTACAAGTTTTGAAGCAATTTAAGAAGAGAGGTTATGTCACGTCTCTTGAAATCCCCAGACATTTGTATAACTGAATATTCAGTCAATGAACTGAATTTCACTTCTCCAGAGAAGTCCTTTCTTGTTAAAGCATGTATATATCTATCTATATCTATATCATCTATATCTATATCTATATCTATATCTATATCTATATCTATATCATCTATATCTATATCTATCTATATATCTATATCTATATCTATATATCTATATCATCTATATCTATATCTATATCTATATCTATATCTATATCTATCTATATCTATATCTATCTATATCTGTCATCTGCACACACATACATATTTCCTGTTGTTACAGCAGTTATAGAAAATCATGCACACTGCTTTCAAATATTTGCTATTCATGGATAGGAAAAAAAAAGTGTATTGAGAATAAGTGACTGCATTCTCTGGGGCACTTTCTGCCAGGTATTTGGGATAATGGTGTTTATTCCCTAAAAAGCAAAGAGGATAATTTATTCAACATGATTGAATGAACTTTCTTCAGAGAGTTTTCTCCTCATCAGAAAGCTGGTAGCTATTGAAGAGCACTGACATGTTCCCCCTAAATTGTACTCTGGCAACATCCTTTCCCATTCCTAGCATCCATCCAACGTCAGTTCATTCAGTGTACTCCTGCTACTGCATACATCCAAACAGCTGCAGCACAAAAAACCCCAGACACATGTGTGCAGGAAGAGAGAAGTTTTATAATGACTATAAGAAGAAATCTTCCCCTAAGTGGAAATGCCCTTCTTCCATTCCAGTGTTCTTTCTACCAGCTATTCAAAAATTTTTGTTTTTTAATAATCAGCAAACTAATCTGTCTTCAGCTGAACCAGCATGCCTTGGAAATCTGCAAGTCCCTGTAAAGTGCTGTGCAGCTCAGCATATTCCTAAAGTTGTTCAGAAGCCACAATAAAGTATATCTGACATCATTCTTGTATAAATAATTCCTGCAAAATAGAACTCCAACACCAAAAGCTTTGATCTGACCTGGTAACATTTCATTCCTAGAACTTATAGATGAAAATAAAATGCTCAATTCAGTGCTTTTTTTTTAGTACTCATTACAATTTATTTTAACATTAAAATGCCATTCAATAGGTAGAGGACAGCAAGCCACCTTGAATAAATCACCATGCGTGCACAGTGCAGCATCTCTGAGTGCAGGGTCTCCTGGCAAAAGATAATCTAGTAAATTGCACAGTGTCCAGAACCATGGTGTGGCAGAAAAGAATTTAGCCAATCACAAGCAGATCTCTTGACTTATAAAAACTGCCACAGCACAGCTTAGTCAGCACTTCAGTGATGAGTTAGAGCTGGGGGAAGACCCTTGGCTACAGAATTTGCTGTGCTGATTCAGTGACAGAGAGACCCCATGAAGCTCTTGTGAAGGTATAATTGACTTTCAGAGGGAATGTGAAGGCAAGAAAAAAGTGCCATTTTGAACTTGATCATAAAGGAATCACACCATGTAATATCTAATAATAACTAAATGCGCTGCTGTGACCAAGAGGATGCAAAAGCCAGCAGGATGACCAGATATCAACAAAGGGAATAGAATGTTTTAAGTACAGGTAAAAAATAAAAGGGCATTACTACTAGTAGCATTATAAGCTACTGCATTGATTTCTTCTCAATGCTGCCTCCATTTATTTATTCAAAGAGGCCTTTTTTTTTTTTTTAAACTGCCATACTGAAAACTGAAGCTAGGTTTGAAACCCAGCCATGGTTCTTTCTGGATCACGGAAGGAAAGAAAGTGTCAGGAATATGCCACTGATTTAGTACTTAACAGTGCCAAAGCAGTGTTTGCTTTTTAAGCCACTTATAAATAATTTCACTGATGCATTGTTTCTGCATGGTTAACAAGAATAAAAACTGGTAATATATGCTTTTGTCTTTCTAAAGAATAATAGCTATACTTTTAAAGAAGGAATTCTTATTTGAAAAATGCTGTTGTAATTTTATCATATTTCCTTTCCTACATAAATGCAATGGAAAACAGGCCTGAGAAAGAAAGGAGGGAAAGAAAAGTGAGATATATCCAATCTGACCTGTTACTTCATCTGTACTGGGTTTCTATTAGTCTCTGGAGCAGATTCCTGAGGGACAGTCCCATTTCTTCAGTTTTCAATACTCTTTTGAAGGAAAAACTTGAGATTATACTCTTGTTCTCCTGAAGTAGCTAAGTATACCTATATAAACATAATTTTTTTTTTGGTATTGACTTTCATATATATTTAAATAGTTACTTTTGCGGCTCTAAACTAAAGTAAAGTAAATTCTAGAGACTGCTAAATACAATTATGAATGCATCTGTGACAGGTGAGCATGGTGCTATTATGTCCTGATAATTTAATACTTTGTTTTTTCCTTGCAGTCTGGTTTTCATCCAGAATTCTCTAATGGAAAGTGACAGACTATAGGAACAAAGAACTGGTGGTCTTGAAACTGCTTGTGAGCTGTTCTAAATCATCTGCATGACTTTGAACCCAAGACACTCAACCATATTCTCACTTGCCGTGACTGAAGCAAACACTGTCTATTTGAAGCAGGCAGAGTTTCATTCAGGGATGAAATTAATGCATTTTAAGTCAAAAGAGCTATTAAGGTGGCCTCCTACATATATATATATATATATCACCATTTTCTTAATTTCCTGTAAAAGGTCTGATAATTTGATTTACTTTTGGAAAAGATTAACCTAGCCTGAAATATGCTCAGAAAAAAAGGATGTGTCTTCTCCTTTTCCATGAAAACAAACTCATCTATCAGCACCAAATAAACCAGCTTTGAATAGTTACACTTCAGTATCAGACTGGGCTCATAGAGGAGTTAGCCAAAGGCCAATTACAAGCTGATCTAGCTAAAGCCAGTGTACTCTGGACTTAGGACAATCTGGATTTAGGCCAAGAACTAGGATGGAAAGAGCTTTACTGGATGATGAATTATCTCCTGCTGTCAGCAGACAGTAGAAAGACATACATTCTCCTCCTCCTGGAATTACATGCTATAAGATAACCAGTGCCACTTAAAGGCGACATGAATCCTGAGAAATATGTTCTCAATTGCTTGTGATGCTGTGTCTGCTTATTCCTTAACATTTCTGTGACCATATTATGGATCAAATATTGCAAATTTCATCCCTTTGCATCTCAGGTAATCAAAACAACTCTCTGCACATAAAGAGTCTACCCCAATTTAGTAACTGGCTTTAACGAAAACAGATTTTTTCATATTCATATAGTTGGGACACATAACTGTGCTCAGGATGATCAGTTCTCCAGTGCCAAGTGCTTTGCAAATATAGAACAAAATAGTGTCTTTCAGAGAGCTAGTAAAGTGAGAGCAAGGGTGTGGATGGAAGATAAAGAAAATAGGGGGGTATGTGGTGGCAACCAACATGACTGCACTGTGGGCAAATCGTGCCCTACAAATGTAGTGACCTTCTGTGATGGGTTGAGGGCTTGGCTAATCAGTGAAGAGCAGCAGATGTCATCTACCTGGACTTCTGCAATGCATTTGACACCATCCCACAAGACATCCTTGTCTCTTAACTGGACAGTTGTGTATTTGACAGATGGATCACTTTGCTGGATAAGGAACTGGCTTGATGTTTGCACTCAAAGAGTTGTCATCAAGAACTCCAAATCCAAGAGGAGGTCAGTGATAATTTACATTCCTCAGGGGTCGGTACTGGGACTGTTAAACATCTTTGTCAATGACTCCATGATTCTAGAACAATCCCACTCAGGAAAAGTGGAGAATGCAAGGAAAGAACATGGTTGAAGGTAAAAAAAGCTTAGCTCTGCAACTAATTATATACCAAAGATGGAGGACTCCAGGCTTAAGGCCAACTTACTCATTCAGCTAATAGAAGAGTCTTTTCATCTCAGACATATTATTATTGTCATTGAGAATTTGTTAACTGGGTTCAGGGCATCCACTCCAGCTTCTAAATATAGGGGAAAACATCCAAATATCACTTACAAAATGCATTAACAAAATAAATTTTATGGAAAGGTATCAAAAACCTTCGCATCTCAGAATTTTCTCTGTGTGGAAGAAGTGTTTAATCTGGATAAGGGACTGGGTAAAAGTTCAACCAGCTGATCGCTCTGAAAATTTTGCATAAGCCATGTGTCTTAAAAGGTTGCAGCAAGAGTCAAAGACAACTATGCTTTATAAAACATCTGAGCTCAAGAACAAAGCCAATCAGTGTTAGAAGTTAAGGACAGGCTAACAGTGCAATAAACATTAATCAGAATTAAACTTGCATATGTTCTTACATGACATTAATCAAGTGTAAAGAGAACAGAAAGTGGTATACATGGCCAAATTTATGCTTCTCTGGAAAGGTTTTCCCACAGGGGCAGGGTTTTCTTATATATTTGAGAGGGAGCTCTACATCTCCAAATGTTTTAGTTATATGTAATGAGTGTGATGGTGAGGGTAAAAGCTGTACACAGTGGTATGGCCAAGAGAAGGGCTGTTTGGCAGGAGGTAGTAGGACAGGGAGAAGCTGTGTAGGATTTGAAAGGTGACCTTATTGCCCTAAGCTGAGGAGCTTTCTGCATAACCTCTGTAAAATAGGTATCACATATTTTTCTATGTGATAAAGGAAAATTTTCTTTGTACACTGAAGCCCATGCAAAGTCTCACTTTTGGCTGGTACAGAGTACAACCTGTGACTTGTCTGAGTGTTGGAAGCTGTGCGTGGCCAGTGCTCAGCACATTCCAGATGTAGGTTCTCTGTGCAGTGACAGCTAGCAAGGTTACTCATAAGGGTAAGGTGGAACACGCACATAAACATCTATAGAATTGGGGTTTTGGCCTCTGTCCTGGGGCATACACTCTCAATTTAGTACTTTCAGTTCCAAGTATTGCCCTCTGAGTAGCCCTTTGTACCACTGTTCAAAATGCTGTTCATCAACTTGCCATTCCCTAGCTGCCTTCACTGCTGCTTTGTTAGCTCTATTTTCTCTTAGACAAGAATACATATACCTATATCCAGAGACAGTGTCAGAGAAAGGGAATGAATGCCTTTTAAGTGCTAAACCTTAACTTTTATCACTGTTAAAACAGGTTCTCTAGACATTATTAACTCTTATGAGGTGAAAAAATAAGTGAAATAAAATGAAACTAAAAAGTTAATAAATATTTTTAAGTCATTTTAGCCACATATATACTTGATAAAATAAAAAGTCTTCACTGCATATTTAGCCAATGGCTAATCTTCAGGCTCCTAGCTCAGGAGTTTCATGGTGTTTACCTAACTTGACATTAAATTTAATTTGTCTCCCCACCTAAGCAACTTATCCAAAAAGCTTAATAGGTACTTTTGAGCCTCCAGAATCTCATATCTGTTACTAGGGTTGCAGTAGAGAACATCTTACTCCAGAGGTACTCAGCAAGTGACTGGAGCTGGTGCCTCCGTGGAGGCAAGGTTCCAATTTGACCTGACATGAGGCCATTCACGCCAGGGAGCTGTCAGAAGTGCTGAATTGGCCAGGGAGGAAGAATTGCTGATCTCTTTACTGGCAATAATGGATCCACTGCTGTATCAAGACAGCAAGGTTGTTCTTCTAAACCCATGTGAACATCAGGGTCAAGAAAAGCCTTATTTTCTCTTTCCAGGGGTAAGTGGATACTGAAAGAGGAGAAAATTACTTTTGGCTTTGAAATCTAGTAAAATATCTCCATTCCCTTAGACGATAATAGTTTTCTAAACCCTCAGTGTAAAAGTACTAAATTCTACAGCACTAAAGCAATATAAAGCTCTAAATTCTATACAGACACATGAAGTCCCTCACCAAAACCCATAACTTTCTCTGAAAAAGAACACTTTGATATCAAATTCAAAAGTCCTGACCTATTTAGCTATTTTATAAAAAACTTGTGTCCTCAAAAAAGGTAACATTATAGCTCATACCAATTCTTCCAGTTGCCTTCTTCAACTTCAGGCTCTGTTCTGATATTTCTAATTTTTATTTCATACAGATAGTTCTCACCCCAATCTCATTCATAGTCACACCCTGGGTCATTCATTCCACTGCTTGTTCTGGAGCAATAAAGACAGAAAATAATTATGCATGATTGAGATGCAGATTATAATGCTTGAATTTGTGTATGTCAAAGCTGTTATATTAAAAAAAAAGGGGGGGAAAAAGTTGTAATTGAAATTAGAAAAGGGAGATACAGAGAGAAAGAGAAACAGTATAATGAATATGGTTCTCCACAGATTTATTGTTTCCCTTTCATGAAGGACATTATTGCTGATGCCAATGAGTTTGGAATTTTTTTTAAATTACCAGGGACATGGAAAACAAAAGCATGTCCAAATATAAAATTATCTTACGAATCATCCTGTGTGATATTTTTGCAATTCCTTGTCATAATGAACAAAGCATGCTAAATCATTCTAATGGTCTTTGCAGTGTGTGAAAATAAAGAGGCGAGAGTTATTGAATAACTCATTTAAGTGACATTTGATAAACACAGAGGAAGAGCTGATGTCAAAAATGTCTTTGTGTTTATGAAGCAAAGATGTAGCCTTATGAATGGCTTATATTTTGATAAATTCACATTGCTGATGTCAAAGAAATGTTTTCCTCTTAACAGTTTTGCCATTCAGCTGGTAGCAAATACCCTAGCACACTGTGTTTGAAGGCAAAGGTAGATCCATACAAATAGAAGCAAGGACAACCAGGGATAATTTAGAACAGCCATGAGAGATCATTCATGTAATTTATTTAAAATAAGAGGGTGATGTATATTCACCAGGTACAGAAAACCAGTACATTAAAATCAACAGTTTGAGTTTTTCAGAGGCTAATAGTGTTCTCTGATTCTGTAAATAGCCACAAAAAGGCCTGTCATTTCCTTTGTTTGGTTAGTTTTTTGTGTTCTTTGAAGTTTTTTTTTTGTTTGTTTGTTGTTTTTTTTTAATCAAGCAGAGGAAGTATTTTATGACTTGACAGAAATATTTTAGCTAATTGTATCTCATAGAGAAGATTCTACTAACTTTATCAGTTAAATACAAAGATACCATTGTAAAGCATCATTAGCATTCCTGTTAAACTTGAAAAAAAAAGTCAAACAAGCAACCCATAACCAAGCAGCAAAGTAAATTAGAGCCTTACTGCTCTGCAGGGGAAAACTGAAATATCCTTTGTGCACTGCATTTCCACTACAATCAAATGCAAAGTTACCATTCTCAGTTTTACTGTTACAATATTCAGCAGTGACTAGATGGGAAAAATAAACTCTGCAGTGAAAGAAAATGAAACTTTAACTGCATGATACTTACTAAAAGCATATTGAAAACAGAAATGAAATAGCTAGCAATGAGAGAACAGGGGAACCTATAGAGTTGATCCTTGTTAATATAACTGTCCAATGTACCTTAGTTTTTTCTTTTATTTCATCTACAGATGCACACATTTTAGAAGTTGTTACAGATCATGTGAGGATGACGTCCACAGTCTTTATTTCCCAGGAGGGTTGCTAATAATTAATATGAAAAAATATTAACATTTACATGGTAATAAAAACTAAACCAGAAAATAAATATGCAGTAAATGAGAACTATTATAGTGAATATTTATTAGCTTGTATATGTCCTAAATCAAAATGTCTTTATTAATGTAGCTCATGCTGGTATCATAATATATTTGAATTTATGTTTAGCTTTAGACTTTTTGGGAATTTGAATAGGAGTAGATTTGAAGGAATGTTAGTGAAAGAGAATTTTTTATTTAATAAATATGACAACAATGGAAGACCTGTTTAGAAAGACTATCTAATGTGAAAGGAGTGCAATCATGTCATAGTATATGGGCAGATAAAGGGCTCCTTGCTTCAAAAAAAGAGGTTTATTAGTTATTTAGATGCTTAGTTTGCTATAAATATTATCTACTGGCTACTGAAATGGCACAAACATTTGGAAAGTGACCTGAGCTGACTCTTTATGGCAAGAAAGGAGAAATGGAATTTTCTGACACACTAAAGTTATTTAAATGCCAACATACATGCACATTCACTCACTTTGCCTGGCCATAATTAAACATGTTATCTTCACCTACTAAAAAAAAAAAAGACAAACCCCAAACAAAACAAAAACAAACAAACAAACAAACAAAAAAAAACACCCAAAAGCAATACTGACCACTTTTCATGCTTGGTTTCCAGGGTGTGCAGTTCCTTCACCTGATTTCTCCACATATACAACCTAATGGTATCCTCTTATATGCCTATAAGAGGAGTTGAACTAATAGTGGCTCTTTCACCATCAGCAAATGATCTTGCAAGTGCAGATTTCTCCAGTGTAATGGCTAGGAACTTAGGTAGTTTCAACATGTATAGCATTAACCATAGCATAAAGTATGAGACCACTTAGGATCAGTTTTTAAACATCATCTGACTGTGACTACAATGAATCCATCAACCTATCTTAGACCTGGATGGCTTCCTAAGCCATCAAAAATATGTTTTTCAGGTGATCTTTACAAATTAGAGAACAATGAAGAACTCTAATCTGAAAAAAAATGAAAATAGACACACTTCATGGCAAGGAATAAAAAATTGGCATTTCCTGTAGTTATTTAAAATAGACTACATAACACTGTAGTTATTTAAAATAGATTTTAACACAGTCTTAGCATTTGAAATAGCTGTGTATTTATAGAAATGTTAAATATCCAACAACAGCTAATTCCTTAAAACACATATCCCTTCCTATTCCTATAGCATCGCCTGTATCTCATATGAGTTGAAAACTCCTGAATTTTTATTTTTTCCAGGTAATAAGAAAATTTGAAGGAGAGAACTACCAGTTACTGATTTCAATATATATTAACATTCAAAACTCTGTAATGAGTAAAAAAAAATAAATCAGTTAGGAGTCTTTGCAATAACAATAATGATGATAATAACAATTTGGCCAAATTTTAATCAGAATTTTACTAAGGCATCATTTTATGATGTATATATAACAGGGGTAATTCCACACTGAGCTAGCCTTATTTCTGGAGTGGAGTCTCCACTGGGACCACCGACACAGAGAGCTTCGAAGCAAATTATTCTCCTCAAATGAAAAAAACCTCTGGCCTCTTCTGCATCCATGGAAAAGAAGATATTGCAGGCATAAAAATGAGGAATTTAAGGAAAAGGAAATGTGCCAGTAACTTCATAGGTGAGATCACTGTGATATGTCAGCTTTAGAGTCCTTAGGTGGCAGTGGTAAAACAAATTGCTTTCACCTTCTGGTGTGAACATTTGTATGCTAAGTCTGCTTTCTACCTCTTCCTACAGGAGTTGATTGAATCAAAATACTTGGGGCCATTCCAAGTTAAGCACTTAAGTGCTGTGGAAGCTTTAGAGATAACCTTATACTGTTTGTGTTGCTAATGAATATAGAGCTTTCTACAGAATTTCTACACCTGACACTCAGATACAGGATTAAAGCTGCCTCTGACTAGAAACTGTAGAAGTAATGGGAGAATGATATGTTGGGTAGTATCCTATATAAGATTTCTTTTCCTATTTTTTTTTTCTCAGCAATAGTGCATTTCTTTACTGATGTTGTCCTAATTACTTCATATGGAATCTGTTATGGGTGACTTAGCCTGCAATGCTCTCACACAAGTTCATGTTTCCAGTTCCTTTTTGCTTCAGTAGAAGCTAAGAATTTTTCTACCACTGACTGATTGCAAAATATACAATTTCTGCCTAATTTGCACCTTTTTTGGCCAATTTATAGCTATAAACAGAATTTTAAATTATATTATTTATTCATAAGTATTAACTCATAAAAAGTATTTGAAATTCTTCAGTATGCTTACATATATTAGAACAGCAATATTAATTGTACTTCAGTTCCATGGGATTTTTCAGGAGCTGACCTTTGCAATATGAACCAATTAGGCCAGATTGTGTTCCTCTGCTCTTCTGAAAAATGGTAAAATTAGGAAATATCTTGTTATAACTTTCTGAAAAGGGTGGAAAGCTGAAAAATTTGTGTTTGAGGTCCTCCCAGTTAATCTCTGTGGACAAGAGATTTCCACACGATTAAGTCACACATGGAGGTTTCAAACTCTACTCTCAGTTCCTCTCTGAAAGCTTTTGTTTTTCTCTGTTAGTATTTTGCTAGGAAGATGCCCATCACAAACATTGAAGATGAAGTTCCAGGATGTTTCTGAGTTCAGTAGTATGTATTGCAATTTTTAGGGTTTGAGCTATTTGGAATGGAACCTCTTCGGTGAGCACTTATGGTCTCTTATGTATCAGGGAGAAAAATTATAGGTTTTGTATCTTTGTCCTCTACCACACCGTGATTAAAATTTTGGAATTTCCATAGAGGTAATTTTGACTATGTGGACATCACTGATGTGTTAGTTGTTACTTTCCAGAATTAGTCAGAGGAGAAAACTGCTTGATGTACATATTTTTATAATAATATGCATAAAAAGGGTTTTTTTCAACAAGTATTTTTAATTGTTTGCAGACAGCTGAATCAAAACCAAACAACACAGTAACACACAAAAGCTTGAAATTAATCACTACAGAATTTCCATTTTAAAGGTCAACTAATTTTCTTTATTTCATTTACCATTTTATAAAAGGAGAAGACATTTGATAAATTAAGAAAGAATAATGGAATTAGAGTAGAAGAAATCAAGACTTAAAGTCTATATGTCTAAAACAGGTTTTTTTGCTCTTTGGTTTGTATTTATACAAGGAATACTTCCATTCTAAAATACACCAGCTAGTTTAAAGGAGGCAGATTTAGAATTAATCTAAACCAATAAGTTATTCACAAAACAATGGTACAAGATAGCCTGACTGGGTTTTCCCCTCTTTTATCCTTTATAACTAGGGCAGAGAAATTTTATTTCAAATATATAGACTAATTTGGTAATTTCATTTAACTTTCATTTAACCAGTTTTCTCTGAGGCCAAGGAGAATTTCTATCCAAAAGTTATTCTATGTAGTTTTCTATCTAAATAGATGCACATGAAACACTTCTTGGTAAATTTTTTATCAAAACGCCTCACAGAAGTTGAAAAACACTGATGAATCATTCCTCTTAAGAATCAGAATTCAACTAGTGTGCTATATTTATCAGAAAGGAAATTGAATTTTCTTTTTAAAGAGGCATTTTCAAATTCAAATTTCACCTTTTTTTTTTCTAGCACTCCCTCTATTTTATTATTTTGGTTGAGTGATTCAACTCTGTAGCAATGAAGATGACAGCTCTCAATGGTCTTATGGCCAGCTCAGAGAATGCAGGTAAGCTTTTCCAAATTTCTGATTTACAGAAGTTCCACTGTTTGTGTTCATTAACTAATGCTCAGAGCTGAAGTTAAGCACACTTTCCAGAAAAGCTCTCATGTTGATTTTTGAAGTACTGTTTGTACAGAGTTCATCACAGGCCTTGGTTACAAGTCCCAGTAATTAACACATATCTCTTCAAATTGGCACATTAGTTTGATCTGTGTTATGGAAAAAATTCATTATTATTATATTTAGACTTACTTCCAGAGATTTTATATCATTACTTTTTGTTTTCTAGACAGAGCTTTCTTTTATCTGATTTGAAATGCTTCAAGATTGATAAAAGTATTTCTTAATCCTCTCTTTGATAAACTAAATCAGTTGAGATCCTTAAATTTCTACCTATAAGTTGTAGTTTCCATCTCTTTAATGGTGGCTGGGATCTCCTCCAACCTAGGTTAGTTTCTCAAGATCTTTCTTGAAATATGGACACCCAAACTGCAAAACATGTTTCAGTAATGTTCACCTCAGTACCGTAACAGTTACGTCTTGATGGACAACATCAAGTTTCATACTGGAATTACAATTAGCTATCACCATTATCATAAAACCTCATTTAGAGTCATTACTGCCTGGGGTGGAGTCTCCTGTCATAGATGATTGCCTGAATCTTTGCTTCAGATGTAAAAACCATCTGTCCCCTATTGATGCACCTAGTGGTTTACTCTACCTATGAAACAAGTTACCCATATTGCTTTGAATTAGAGTTCTGTCCTTGTCATGATTTCCATTTCCTTCCCTAAAGACTTTTTGTGTTTTCTTTCATGTTATTGACAGACACATTAAATGGAATAGCCCAAAACTTGAACTAGAGAGGTAATATTCTAAGCGGTTCAGAAAGTTCATTTTTTCCAACTTGTTTTTGAATTGTTACTTGCCAGAAAACTGTTTGTTGTGAAATACAAACCTTCCTTACCCTTTCTAATTTCACGGTTCCTCAGTTTGACTGTGAACTGTTAAAATTAGACTTAAATTGTATCAGTGTGTATTGTGTAATTTGCCCTTTGTCATAAAGTTTTTTGTCCTACTTGATGGTACTGTTCCATACATCACTGTAAGTTCTATTATATATTTAACTATTAACACCTCTTAAATGATAGACTTTCTATTTTTAAAGGCAGCCATAAATACCATGCCAAATGTAGCAGCAATATACAATCCCTATTTTAAAACATATGATTGCAAACCCATGTGATTAGATTACTCACTTAAAAAAAATAATCAAGGCTATTTGTGTATTTAAAACTAAGCATGTATTTAATTACCCATTAGTTTCCCCTTTAAAATATTGCACTGTTCTGTTTCTCTGTCCTCTAAAAATACCATAGAAAGCTTTTTCACACAAAGCTCTGGCCAGCAGCCATGAGATATGCCCAGGTTAGAGAGTCCCTGCAGAAAGAGTCACATATCCTTTGAATATTCCTTTCTCAAACTGCAGATTCTCCTTCTCCAGCTACTGCTGCCTCAGATGCCAGTTGGTGCTGCTGGCTCTGGTGAAAGCAGCAGCAGGAGCAGCTGCAAAAACAGGGGCAAGGCTGCCTGCTTACCTGAAATCTGTATCTTGACTTAATTTTTCTTGTTACTGTGAGATAGACACACATTTGATTGTATACCTGAGTTGTTAGCATGTGCATTTCAGTAGAAAACTGTTTCTGAATTTTACAATAGGGAAAGTAGTGAAAAGTAGAGGGAGCTAATTTAGAGAAGTTTTCTGATGAGACTCCACATATATGGGGTTAAAAACCATATTTCATCAAGCATCCACCTTTCTATGGAAAGTATGCTGCCCAAGTGCATTTTTTAAACTGGCTTAACAAAACTGGCAGCTGATTTAAGTCAATATTACCTCTGGAATGGGGCAGGTGAGTTCTAGTGATGAGCAATATTTTCCATGGGCTTTCTTTGGAAACTGCAGATAATCCCACTTCCAATGGTCCTCCAAACACAGGAAAGTTTACCTTGCTATTTTCAGTTTTGTATATAATCAATCTCCATGTACTTTGGATCCCTAATATTAAAGTTAGGAATTTTTCAGCCAGGACTTTGGTTCTGGTCATTACAATTTTAAGATAGATTCTGAAAACATCACACTTCTTAAAATTATAAATATTTTTTTCTATTCATGTCAGACCAGTTTGAGTGAAATAAAGGATCATTCCAAAGGATTTCTTTGAAACACTTCCACTGTTTTTCCAAAGGAATCTGAAGTCCAGAGTCCCATTTGGGATTTTTTCTGTGGGGAAAAATACCTTGGAACATCATTACTGATAATCCCATGGAAGTGGATAGGAAGTGCACAAGTTCACTAACTGCTATTGGAAAATAGTTTAATGGTTTTTTTGTGGATGACCAGAGACAATTACAAATTCCTTTAGAGTACATGAGTGGAGATAAGATTTTCTTCTCTTTAGTATGCCAGTGCTGTCAAGTATTACTGAAATATTAAACCCTGCAGCTGACTCAAATTTCACACAAGTGCCTTATCCAAATTGCTATGGCTGTTAACTTAAAGTGCATTGTCTGAATACTGTAAATGACAAACTTTGTTTATTGGGCAATAATTCCTTTTCTGGCTTGAACACTTTCCTAATGGAAAAATTTACTATAGTAGGAGCTTTTGCTTAAGAGTGAAATTTAAGGCATTATTGAATTTTCCAAAGCAATATCTACAGAAGAGTTGAGTGTTATCTTTTTGTTAGAGATGAAAGATGTACTTAGCAATGTGCATTCTTTCTATTTTCCAGCAAAGGAAATATACGTACATTCATGTGAAATTTTCTTCATATTATCCTTGACACTTCTGCTAAATATTAGGGTCAGGGAGTGAATTAGAATTCACGCATAGAATAGCTTTGAATCTTGGAATGGCCATCCCTTAATCTCTGCAGTGATCCATTCCTCTCCATATTCCTAGTAATACTTGTTATTTACAAGCTACAACATTCTTTCTTTTTCTTAAATATGGTATTGCAGAGTTCTGGATAAGATTAGATGCTCTGAATGATAAAACACATTAGTGGAGACTCTCAGTGTATGATGCTAAATCATGCTGTATTATTTGAGAAACTAATCTTAGTAGTGGTACCAGAGAGCAGAAAACCCTTGAGTTACAGGTACCTTCAGAGTAAAATTGTATTTTAATTGTTAAAAAACATAGGCCAAGCAAATATGGAAAATAGACACTTGTCAACATATTTGCCTCGGTAGGTACATTTTAGAAAGGGTAGCATGATATATTAAAAAGTCACAGTACAAAGATTAATCAGATAATTTTATAAAAGGAATAGCTTTGCTAGGTTATAAGTTATTGATATAATAAGACATAAAAGTAATTAGACATGTTAAATATGTATATTTTGGCCAGCTTTGTAATACCTTTTAAAATATATTTGGAGTTTGGAACTAGAGGACATTTAAGACTCTTTTCAAGCCAAATTATTCTATTATTTCATGTTTGAGTTTTGTGGGGTTTTGTGTGTTAGTTGTTTATTTTTATATTAAATAAAACAAAAATATTCTTTCTGCATAATCCAAGTCACAGGATTAAAAAACAGCAAGAATATCTTCCCTGTACAGTAAGTCCTGTAGTCATTAACATTTCTGGTGACTCATGCAATGTATTTCTAAACAGGAAAAGAGCTGAGAGGCAAGGACAGAGACAGAAATGCTACCACTTAAAGTTCTATTGCTTCTATTAACTTTCATGCAGAAATTTTGTTGTTCACTGCACCTTAGGCAAAATGTTTCCTCCCAAAAATCCAACACCCTTTCTCTTTCATCACAGTTTAGGAAAGCCTGGGTTAGGTGGTGGTAAATATTTGTAAATTGGAAGATATGCAAGAAATCTTGGTGTAACCCATCAAATGCCAAAATCTTCAAGCCATATGGTTCACCTAGATAAGAGCGGCATGTGACAAAATTATGTGAAAAGATGACAACACACTGCTTCCTGTCACTTCATTCCAAGAGCTTCAGAAGTGAATCTCAAGTTAGTGAATGTTGAAAACCTCAGAAAAGAATAGACAATACTCACTTAAATGAGCAAGAAATGAGAGACAATCATGACAGAATGATGATTTGTTCCTTCTTTTATATAGAATGAAAGGAATTCAAGTCCTGTGAAAGAAAAGTGCAAAAGCAAAGGGCATTCAAGGTTTAGAAGTATTTGATTGAACAACTGTCAGTGATTTCTTGAAATATAGGGCCACATGTCAACAGGTGGAAATATGAGTAGTTTTAGAAAACGATACATAGATTAAATTATACAATCTAAGTTGATGCAAAGAATGCAGGAGGCAACAAGAGGAGAAGATGTAGAAGTGAAGGTTCACAGCCAAAATGAGCTTGTGCTAAAAGCAGTAACAAATAAAGTATTGGAAATAAGTACCTTCTCAGTAATACCTTTTCTAATCAAACTATTGTTGTAAGAGGATATTTTGCCACTGTCAGTGAAGACCTCCATTATCAAAGGTTAAGACCTCCATTATCAAAGACCTCCATTTACATTTTGACCCAACAAACTATGTCACATACTTTACATGCCCTTTTAAAGCTGATGACTGACTGAATAACCTAAAACCACAAAATTGGTTTAAGACAAGATTGGTTTTGGTGGCATTTAGGTGGGTGCAAGTAGTAGGTGCAGATTGATAGAGTAGAAATACAAGCCCATCTGATCAAGTCTCTCTTGTATCTTTGAAAGCCTAAAAGCTCGACAACAGGAGGTGAGTGGGGGGTGCAGAAGAGGTCTTGACCCATATAAAATATTGACCTGCTTGCTGATTACTATAAACATAATTTTAGTTGGAAAAAAAGATTTAAAAATCAATTTATATTTTGTTAAATGCATATGGATAACTGACAATAGCATCTACAAAATGCTACAAAATCTAAGAATAGCATTTCATAAAGAACCTCCTGATTAGGAAAGGCAAGGGCAAGAAGACCTTCACTTCAGCATATGGAAAGAAAGGTGTTAACATGCTTTATTAGTTAATTTTAGCAGATTTCATTCTGAGTCATTCTAATTAAGATGGTGAAAGATGAGTCTTTTGAAAAAACTGCATTGCTACTGAGTTAGTGGAGGTTTAGGTTGGATATCAGGAAAAGGTTTTTCACCCAGAGGGTGTTTGGGCACTGGGACAGGTTCCCCAGGGAAGTGGTCACAGCACCATTCCTGACAGCGGTCAAGAAGCCTTTGGACAATTCTCTCAGGCATATGGTGTGACTCTTGGGGTGTCCTGCAGAGATCCAGGAGTGGATTCGATGATCCTGATAGGTCCCTTCCAACTCAGAATATTCTATGATTCTACTTGACAACAAATATTTCTTTTAAAAGTATACATAAGGAAATAGTTTGATTTCTATTGACCATGAATGATCACAGTAAAATGACTGTGCTTAACAATGTTCAAAATTCATACTCCAAAGTAAGGCTTAAAGAAGTCTCTAATTTTGTGGTGCAAAGCTGCACTGAAAATATTAGAGAATTACATTATGGAAAATTCCAATATTTGCCGAACCAAAAAAAGCTTAATTGATGCAGTAAATCTAATGTGCAATGTAAAAGAATTAGAAAAGTTCTGATATTAGATTTTGATTAAAAAATTACTGCAATATGCCATAAAACCTAGACAAGGGTACAAAGTATCATTTTGTAGCTTGCCAGATATAAAAGTACTTTCAGTTATGCTCATGTTTATTTTGAGACAGCAATTATTTTAGAAAAAGTTATTATAAACATCTTATTTCTGTACATGAAGAAATGCTACTCGGCAGAGAGTTACCATTCACCTGATTTGGCAAAATATTATAATTTGCTTTTTGCCTGTGCTTTTCTTTTAAATTGTTTTTGTTTCAGCATTCTTGCCATCTTATTGAGGTTAGAAATTCTGCAAAGCAACCTCACTGCTATCATACTTTGTTTATGAATAGGAGTGGTTTAAATTTACTTGTCTTTAATAATCCTCTCGTGTGTTTGTATGTGGTTACTTTAGTCTTAGACAGTGAAATAATGTATTTGATCTTTTGAAGAAGTCAGCCCTGTGACACATCTTACCTCTGTGTTGCATGACCTAAATCCTTCATAATACTCTGTTTTCATGAGATTGTTAAACTTTCTATTAAAAGAATCTCAGGTCTTCAACACACTTGATCATGTTAATGTGAGAAACTGAAACAGATGGAAAATGAGTTTAATACACATGGAAATACTGTTCAATCATCTTTGTTAGTAATTATGAATTAAATGTGGAAAATTTATTCAACACATAGATAAGGGAAAACACAATTCTTTGTTGGCTTCTGTATCTTGAGAGGTTCTTCTACTAAAGACTACATATATTTGTGTGAGCTATTAAATGGCAGAGAAACACTTCATATTCTGCTGAGCTTTTTCTAGAGACAGCAGCTTTGTGATGCTGCCCAATAAATTTCACACTTCGCTGTTCCCTCCTTCTACTCTCTAACAGTAATCCTAAAGATGAATGCAAAACGAGTTTAAAGTGAATTGGAGTATGCTAAGAGCTCATAACTATTTTTCAGTGAAGAAAAGCTTTCTTCCAGAAATCCTTATGAGTAAAATAGATCCCTAAAAGAATCATTGTTAGAAAAGGCTCTCCTTGCTGGTTTGCTCAGCAGGAATGATGTATGGAAATGGGATATTGAACACTAAGTATTTTCAGAAGTCTGTTAAAGCCACCAAAGGTTGTTGAAGCTTTACCTTCAGAATAATCTTTGCCTTCTGTGCTTCAGAAGTGTAATTTCTTGTTTTAAAAATTTAATAGAAATAAATCAGTGACTGGCTAATGGTGTAGGTTTATTACATATAAACGATGGGTGCAAATGGTAGCTCTTCCCTTTCAAACAAGATGTGACAGCCATTAAGAACAAACTTTGGTGCTATTCATCAAGGGGAAACTTTTCCCATGTTTAAAACTTTGCAAACAAATCCCAGAATGGTATAAGAGAAGATTGTGTTACCTAAAGTGTGAGCTTGACTCATCATGGATAGCAGAAATAAGTGTAATGAAAGCAATTTAAGTGTCTGCTAAGGTGTTAGACTATAAATTTAATTATGATAGGTGCTAATCCACAGGGATAACAAAGGCATCTATTTTATTGATTTTTCTTTCAAGTGGCAGGTTGTCAGCTGGCGATCACTGTGGAAACTTTGCAGAGTATTAATCACAAGTAAGCTGCTAGTTCAGCTCTTGGACTGCAGCAAGTCCTCTGTGCTATCTGTGCTTAGATGTATGGGTGGACAGCCCCACAGTCTGTTCCAACCTCAAAGTAGTCATAGACCCAGAGGAATGGAGAAAGCCCTGAGAGGTCTCTTTGCACAGGTAGGAAAAGCTCAAACATGGCAGGCAGTTGTGAGCTACTTAATGTGGTCTGGAGCTGCAGTCTGAAGTAGGAATACAGCTTTGCTTCACTCCACAGCTCCAAAGTACCCAGGGATTTACTTACAGAGAAACTAATTGGAGTTCATAATTACTTGTGTTGTTTTCACGAAATGATAGCTGTTCTTGCAACAGTCCAAATACTTCATGTTCAATAGCTATGTGACTTTTTGGTTATTATTTTCTAAGAAATACTTTTCTTAGTATCAAAATTTTAAAAACAGATGAAATACAGAACTACAGTGTATTTGTGTGACCTTGAAAACTCACTTTGAAGCAAACCATTAAAACCACCATTTCAGGTTTCATATTTGGGAGCTTAAATTTTCACTTTTGAATACCTGAATTGGGCCAGCACACATTACAGAACTGGGCTTCTGGAGAGGCACAGTGCAAGCGCTTTTGTTTGACTGGGTTTCTTGGCATAGAAATGCTAATGGATTTACTCTGATTCAGAGAAAGCCCAGAAAAGAAGGCTCCAGTCATCCTTGGCTGGAAAGACATTCTGTTTTATTCTGGTGGATGATATCTCAGGCTTAATTATGTTTGCCACTTCTGGGGGAGGGGAAAAAGGTCATGAGCCTTTAGGAAACTATCCACATCAATTCATCAGTGTACGTGACTGTTTCTGCTTTCACCTCAAATGAAAAATTTTTCTGCCAAGTTTTCTCAAACATTATAGCATACATAGTAAAAGGAAAAGAAGCATTAATATCCTACTAAAACAACCTGCTGCCCACACAGGTTCTTTTTTCCCCTGGAGAGCAGATGAAAGGCACCAGGAGACACGTGTGACATCTTACTGCGTAACTTAATGCGCTACTGGCAGCCACTTGGATGCTGTGGTGATAAGGGTGGCAAAAGAGCCTACATAGAAGAGATTAGTCAGGGATTTGGGAGAAAGGAAGCCAAGTGGCAATCAAACTGGCTGAAGAAAATAAAGAGAGCACAGAGAGGATTGTACAAGAAGCACCTGCCTGCTCTGAGCATATATTTATTTCCCTGTACCTATTTTCCATGAGTCAGACAGTTCTGGTACCTGCAAATTCAAACACCATCAGAAGTCTTGGATATCAGCTTAGCTTGGTGATCCAATAACAGTAGTTATCTGTCATTGTTCAAGAGCACCTGGAAGCTGCTTTGTATCACTAAAACACTTTATGCTGTAATAGAAAAGCAAAATCATATCTACTATTTGAAATTGCTGGGTGAGATTTTTTATGACTACATTTGAGGTATAATAGTTCTTTCCCCCTCTCCCACCACCTCCTTACTTCCTTTTCTATTTTATTTTTTCTTTTTCTATTTTTTGACCCTAAAAAGGTCAGGAATCTTGATTGAACTCTGTCTGCAATGATACTAAGACACTGAATGATACTAAAATGCTGAAAAAGAGATTTCTTGCCAGCTGACTGTGCAGAACTTTATTTTAATAAAATAAAGTCAAGTAATTGCCCTCTGGCTTCTATTTCATTACATGAAAAATTTAGTACTAAATGCTGCACCTTAAGAACACTGAATTAGAATTTTTCTCTTTATAGCCTGCACATTTTCTCTGGGTATTTTCTGTTAGATAAAAATAAAAAAAAAAGACCAAAAAAAAATAGATGAAAAGCAAGATTTTTTTTATTAAAAAAGAAAGAGTAATTTGTAGTTCAACAATATATTGACAGTTGAACCTTGGTCTAAAATCTGATTAATTTACATCAGCTTCTAAGCAATGGTTTGTTCATATTTTTTTTCAGATTTTCATCCAGTGATCTTTATTTGATTTATAGGAAACTAATTTTATTCCAGCTGCAACTGCACCCCATTGTCTCTGTTGACACTGAGCATACCTGAAAAACAAATGTACCTTTTACTGTCTTATGTTTCAGGCTGCAACATGGGATTACTTTTGCCAAAAGTAGTCAGAGAACCAAGACATTCTTTGTCTACTGTACCTTTAATTTCAAATAAATATCTAGAAACACATAAAACGTTATGCAAGACAAGCATTTTTGATTAATAATTTAGCACAGAAGTCTATTCAATCAAAAGCTTAAAAAAAAAGTAATTTAAATATTCCATGAAGCTTATACTGTTCATAGATGCCTCCTGAAATTTAGGAATCTAAGCCAGCAGACAATTCCAACCTCTCACTTGTCAGTGAATGTGCTGTAATGAACACTGCAACATCTCTACCTTCTGCAGTTGACATGTAAAGAGAAGATGTCATAAGAATATGTCATAAAGCATAATGAACTTCTACAACTACAGATACGAGGCTGTCAGAATCTCATCTAAAAACTCCCTCCCTAAAAAATGCCAGAAACTTTTCATCATGTGGAGGCCCCATCCCTGGCAGTGTTCAAGGCCAGGTTGGATGGGGCTCTGGACAAACTGCTTTAATGGAAAGTGTCCCAGTACATGGCAGGAGGGTTTGGATCTAGATGATCTTCAAGGTCACTTCCAACACAATCCATTTTATATTTTTAAGAAATGCAGACTTAGATAATGAATATGCTCCTCACCTTAGAAAAACAAAAATAAGAATACTCAAATTTTTATTTTAAAACAAAAAATAAATATAAGGCATTCATAAAGACAGGAGAGCCTTTAAGATGTTATTTAGTTAATCCTCAATGTTTACTGAGAAAGTATTAACTACCTTCAATTCCCTCATTACCTTCTCTCACAGACCTGCTGAAGTAAGATGCTGTTATGGGACTCTGCATCTTACTTCACAGTCTCTTTCAGTGCTTCACTTAACAAGTAAAAAGTTTTCCTCACATTTAACATGGATCTTTCTTACTGCAGGTTAAAACTATTACTTCTGTTCTCTACCCATTTTGGACCTGAATAATAGATTATTCCCTTTTCTTTGCAAAAGCTTTTTCATGTTGAAAGCCTGTTGTTACATTCCCCTCAGATTTTTCTTTTGTTTACCAAAACAGCTTAAAAACCCAAAAAAAATTTTCTATATCTCTAGTCAAGGGATTTTTGTTTTTCTTGGTGCATTTTAATTGGTCTACATCTTCCTGAGATGGTTCTTGAAACAGCGAATGGGGTTAGGTCTTACCAGGGAGAAACATTACAAAATAATTTTTCCACCATTATGGCTAACATATTTGAGTACAATGATCTTCTCTGTACCTTCATGTCATTAAAGGGTTCATTTGGCTTTTGATCCACAGCAATTCCCAGAGACTTTCCTCAGAGCAACTACCTACTCTGTTGTTCCAACTTTCTCCTTGTGAATCTGAATACTTCTACCTGTCTCACTGAGCTTTTATTTTAATGTCAAAGGTTTATTATTATATATGTGATATATATAATATATGTTTATATATACATGTTTATATATATGTATACACACATTTAATGTTTATCTCTATCTATCTTTCTCTCTCTCTCTATATATATATACACATAACAAAATATCATTGCAAATTATAAAAATTTCCAAATTTAATTGTTGGAGGTAATGCTTTTGACTTCTTTGCCTACATCAGTAATAAAATTACTGAACATAAACGACTCCATCTGTGAAATGTATCTGCTGAATTTGACTATATGCTTCCTTCCAGTTTGACAGGAAACCTTCTGGTATTTATTCTTCAGTTACGTTATCCAATCAATCTTTCACTGTAAATCAAATTTATTCATCTTCACAGAATCCTAGAATGGTTTTGTTAGGTCTTAAAGACCATCCAGTTCCATGCCCCCTGCCATGGACAGGGACAACTTCCACTAAACCACCAACCAGGTTGCTTGAAGCCCCACCCATCCTGGCCTTGAAAACTTCCAGGCATGGGGATATCCCCAAGATTCTCTGGGCATTGTGTCCTATTGTGTCACCACCCTCACAGAAAAAGATTTCTTCTTAATATCTAATCTAATCCTATCCACTTTCAGCTTGAAGTTTTTTCCCTTGTCTATCACTATCCCTGTTAAGAAGTCCCTCTTCAGCTCCCTTTTAGACCCCTTTTAGGTACCGGAAGGCTGCTCTAAGGTCTCCCTGAAGTCTTCTCTCCTGGCGGAACAACCCCAGCTCTCTCAGGTTGTCTTTATAGGGCTCCAGCCCTCTGATCATCTTTGAGGCCTCTTCTGGACTTACTCCAACAAGGGCCATGTCCTTTTCATGTTGGGGGCCAGAACTCTGGATGCAGCACTCCAGGTGAGGTCTCACAAGAGTGAAGTTGAGGGGGAGACTCCCATCCCTTGACCTTCTGGTCATGCTGCTTTTGAGAATATAATAGGAGACACTGTTAAGAGCCTTACTAGAGCTAAGATACAGAACAGAACACATGGTTAGAAAGAAAGAAGGAATTCAGATTGGTTTGATCTGACTTGCTAATATCAATCCAGTTGACTGCTTTTAATCTTTTTCTTATCTTGTGGATGCTTACAATTATTTGATACCATTATTTGTTTGAGTTGTTTTTTCACGGGTTTGAAGTTTAGATGTCTGCCCTACAAGTTAATAGATTCTCTACTTAAATTAAATCACAATAATATAATAGCAAAGTTTCTTCAGTATATATGTATGTAGTTAATAATCTATATCATGTATACTTTACACCTTAGTAGTTCTGAAAGTGGTCTGGGGTCTTCTAGGATAAAATTCATCAGCCAAACTCATGTGACATTAGCTGTCATTAGCTACATTAACCCATAAACCTTATTTTTTCTGTGTTCTAGGTTGAGCTCTTCCCACCATTTTTTGTGGTTGTCATACCTTGGAAGTGGTTCTTGTCTACAGAAAATGGTTTTAAAATCTGGCATAGCACCATTATGGAACACATATGTAGGATAAAATCTAATTTTAAGTGGGTTTGTAGTTGTTGCAAGATTTACCTTCAAAATTATCCTCTCTGGCTATGCAGTATAGGCACAGCATAGGTACAAAGACCCTCACACCTATTTTGTTCCTGATGTAGCTACTGAGAGTGAACACAGGTCATTCAGGCTGTAGTGCAAGGAAATCAAGCCTGCCAGAAAACCCTAGGTACCTGCTCTGACTACTAATTCAGTTAAAGGTTCTGTGGCTACATTTTCTCTGCTAATTATTATGCTTGTTAATAAAATTAAACTTATAGTAGGTATGTATGCAAATGCTACAGTAACTCAGCTTATTTTAGATGTACCTATATCTATATCACCTGTTCTGAACCTCAGTCATGTGTCCCTTAATAAAATACCAGCAGCAATGTGGGAAGAATCAATAGAGTTAAGGTGCTTTCTGTTTATGGTATTTTGTTGGCAACAGACAGTTATTTCCTGTAATTCCTTGTTTTTGCATTACTATATGACAAATTACTTTGTGGCAGTGTTTTATTCTTTAATCAAAAAGATTGAATTCAAGTTGTCCCTTGCATTAATTATCTATCAGAATTCTTGTGTAGTTTATTTTACTTATTTAGTCACTATATTTTAATTTAATGGTTGCATAAAAATGTAAATGCTTAGGATTAAATAAATTCAATCCACTTTAGTAGATATGTAGACCAGCAGGATGTATAATCGTATTTGTACTGCCAGTGTATATATTATAATTTTAAAATATAACTCAAATGCATAAAAGAAAGATACATGAAAACAAGCAAAATAAATATCGTATAATATGTAAACAACTATAATCCCTCACTAAAAATTAATTAAGTATAAATTAAGTATACAAGACATTAGTCCCCTTTACTATTTTCCTTTACTATTCTCTAAAAGTTCACTTTGTGAAGAAAATTTTAATTATTAAAACTATAAAAAAATCTGTTTGGAAGCCAGTGATAAAGCTTTCAGCACTGACACATTTTGGAAGACCTTTGTAGTCTACTGGCTAAGTCTCAGGCACAACCCAACATACAGAGGAAGCATGAAATGCAGTGAAATGCTGAAGCCAAGGAAATGGTGGGTGGAACAGGAATGTTAGAATTGGAAGCATATTACAGGTTCAATTTAATATAATTTTAAATTAGTGCTGGAGCACTCAACTAGAATAATGTTTTCAGAAGCCATTAGTGTACCCCAGCAACAGACAGCAGTCACCCCGAGAAAGCACAGGAAGCAAAACCTTCCCAATTTTTCTTCAGTGTTTGGGGTGACCAGGACTTCCACAGTCAGATAAGGGAAAGGGAAAGGGAAAGGGAAAGGGAAAGGGAAAGGGAAAGGGAAAGGGAAAGGGAAAGGGAAAGGGAAAGAAGGGAAAGGGAAAGAAAGGGAAAGGGAAAGGGAAAGGGAAAGGGGTTATTTCAAGAAGTGTTAGTATTCTATGAAACTCTCTACAAAGGTAGTTCAAAGCTGGAACAAAATATCTTTCTTTCTCCAGTCCTACGCCCTCCAAATCATTCATTTCCCCCCTGAAGACAACTAAGAATTGAGTGAACTTGGAAAATGCTCATGGAGTTATTTATCTGATTTCTTTGTTTTGTATCCATAGCAAAGCAATCTGCCTGATTGCCAAAAAACCTTTTTTTTTTTTGTTTAGAACTGGGAGAGGGGTTAGAGAAGAGGAGAACAAAAGGAAAAACAAAAGGTTTCAGGAAAATGAAAACCATGCAATAATAATATGAGAAATAATAATGCAGATCAAGTTAAGGTTTAGAGTTTGTTGAAAGACAAGCAGTGGGTTTTGTCTCAAGGTTACTTAACCTTTTTTTCTTAACTCCTACTCTTTATCACTTAGTTACTTCAAAAAGTAAAGGCCATTTCAGAATGAGAAGATGAATTATTTCTTTTTAAAAATGTCAAAAGTATTTTGAATGTTCAGCTACTAGAACATTTTAACATTTTTCAATAGTCTTTCACCTTTTTTTGGCAGAAAGTATTTGCCCACACAATATTTTTAGAACTACATGTAATTGTGAATTTACTATTTCCTAAGGGAAAAAAGCAACAAGGCAAAGTTATCTGTTATTAAAAAGCACAAGATTGCCTGGGTAATAATTATTTGTTGAATTTGTGTGGCTTTAGGCTTTACATCTAGAGATTCCTGGGGAAGTATTATTAAACCAAATTCTTTGACATACATAGAAATCTCTGTAGATCCTGAAGATTTAAGCAGTTGACATAATTCTCTCTCATTAGGAAAAAATCCCAACAAACTACCAAGATATTTTCCTGTTAAGCAATTTGGAAGAAAATACAGTTTAAGATTAATATTTAGGTTTTTTAATCCCTTTCTTACTGGGACACTATCAAAACACTTCAGGGGTCCTTTTTTTTCTTTTTTTTTTTTAACTATAGACTCCAGAAGCACTTAATTCAGAGGCCAGGTTGCACATGTGGGAGACAGTCTTTTGTCAGTATCCTCTGGTGGACCTATTAAAACCCTAATAAAAAAGCCATCAACAGTAATGTCAGACCCTGGATTCTCACACATCCCAAAACGAACACTCACATTAGTAGACTAAAGTGAATAACTTCAGCTGGTGCACAGGATGAGCATCTGATTCATAGATTATATTACAGAATCATAGAATGATATAATTGTTAGGGTTGGAAGGCATGTTAAAGATCATCTAGATCCAACTCCCCCTCCATGGATAGGGATGCCATCCACTAGATCAGGTTGCTAGGGGCTCTATCCAGCCTGGCCTTCAATTTTTATTGTACTTAGGTGAAGGAATGTGAAGGTTTAGGATGCGAAGTAATCCAGTCTGCTAAAGCATGAATTCACTACAAGCCCAGGGGAAAGACTCCCACCTGCTTCAATCTGAAACCTCTTTGTCTCAAGTGTGTGATGTAGCTATGCCAAAATTAAGCTAAGTCACAGTTTGCAGTAATTTTCTCAGTAGGTCTTAAAGCAGGTTAATTTTTAATTAAGCCTTAAAGTAATTACTTCTCTTTTAAAATTAATTAGCTCTTGCTCCATGTTCTTTTTTCCTTACATGCAAAAACTCTACTTGCATACACTATTTGCTGTAGTGTCAGGCTCTTTGGAGCCTGAACATGAAATTCCACATCTCATTATAGCACAGTCTGTAAACTCTGTCAAATTGAGCAGTATTAGCTCATCCTTGTAAAGAAAAGTTTGTCTGCCAACTTTCTAGTGAGATGGGAAATATATGAGAGAAGAAAAACTCTTCCTCTAGAAAGAGGTTTTTCCCTAAACAAGTCCAGTTTGCCTCTTTGCTTACTGCATTCTTTGGAGTTGTTACTGCTCTTCTAATAAGGATATCAACTTCTTCACCTGTCAGGTCTGGAGACACCCTCTGAGAAGGCTTGGTTTACTTTCTAATCCTCTTTGTCAGTGCTAGTGCTGAGATCAAATGATTGCACAAACAACTCTTCATTGTGCTAATGAGGGACAGCATTTTGTTGGAGCTGTTTTTTCCTTTAAACTCTTAGAAAGTTGTACGAAGGCTTTTGTTACAAATGAAATCCTCAAGAACAAAAGCCTGTAACTGTTGTAGTCCTGGGGAACATAACATTTCTGTAAAATGCTCCGTCTCCGTCCTAATGGTGCATTGTTGATGACCTGACATGGCTGAAAAGAATGACCTCAGTGAGAACCAAAACCCTGGGTTAGACTGTACCACAACTCTCACTTTTACCAGGACAGTCAGCAGCAAAACACAGTGTATACAGTTAAGATATGCTCACCTCACCTCCCTCAAATGCATCCATTCCTGTCAGAGGCAAAGTAGTGATAATCAGTGCTCAAAGCATTGAAGAATAATGATTAGAAATAGGACAGGCCACAGCAGGGGAATTTTTTTTATTTCAGTGCATTCCTATCACAGCTTTTTAAAGGCATACAAACAATAATGCATCAGCTTTTTCAGTCAGGTTTAATTTTCTCCTCTAGCTTTTCCAGCTAGAAGAGGGGAAAAGCTGTTGCTGTGGATAGTTCAGTTAAAATACATACACATACAGGACAAAACTGCTCTGAAAAATAGATAACTCAGGACACTAATGAACTACAAGTTCAAATACAAGCATGAAAATTATGACAAGCACTAAAGATGTTATTTAGGAAAAAATGTAGTTAAAACTCTGCTATATGTACATTGAAAAGACTGATTGAAATACCAAACCACCATGTGTTGTTCATAGATGCTAATTGAGAGAAAGGAAGAAAATGGTCTGGTAATGCACTGACTAGTTCCCAGGATACTGCTTTCAGTGCTAGTATTCCCCATTCCTGAAGGATGTGAAACAGCAGAAAGTGGTCTAGCAGCTGGGAGCACACAAAATGAGTCATCCATAGGCTGGAAATAGACCTTGATATGCAAGGCTTAAAGGGATCTTGAGACACTTGGGCATGTTCATCTCATTCAGCACATTCCTCTGAAATACCTTTTCTTTTGAAACTTTCAGATACACAAAGGGATGAAATGAGTCAGTCTTTGTTTTGATTCACTACTGTAATTCCAGCATTCAGGTTGCATCCCTACAGGAGGCACAAAGAGCTGCAAGGAGAAAAGATCACAGCATCCTGGGTTCATAAAATTTCTGAAATACAATCAACCCCTTCACCACTGAAGCAATAACTATTTATCTCAGTTCCTAATTAGTCTGATTACATCTGCATCAACCCTTCTTCAGTTCTGGGATCAAAATTTTGTTCACCTACCCAGGCTTCCAGTCTGCAGTCACTATCATGGTGTCACCAACAGAGTACAATACCCAGGCATGGGCAGACAAGCAGATGATAGGACACAAGATTTTGGTGTGGGTGTGGGTCAGGCAACCTCCCATTCTGGCTGCACCCCGTGTCAGACTGGCTTCTGTAGCCCAGGGGACAATGGTGCTGTCCTTCCTGTTAAAGCAGGGACGCTGAAAAATGGGGAGTGGAGTGACTGGATCTGCCATAGCCTAGACGTGACTTAATGCTGGTGCCCCAGGCTTGGCTTCCTCTCCTGCTTCTGCTAAGGAAAATCAGCAGATTAGCTGCAGTTCAGTTGAGAGCACTTGCCCATCAATATGATTTGCTTTTCTATCAGCTCTCCCCGCAGACTCCTAACAGTACTCAGAGGGCAGCAATTTAACCCTTCCTCATTAGAACTGGGAAATGAAGGGATCACACAGATGCAAAATATTTGGAACAACTGGAGCAGGACCAGAGTTACAGGGTCAAGCAGAATATGGCACCTCTGCAGTTAGGACGTTGCATTCTCACTTCACTGCTGCTCTATTTTATGACTACACAACCTAGATTTTTGTGAGGTGTTCCAGGAATTTGAATAGAAATTTAGTGATGTTATCTTGGCAGACCAGACCTCTATGCAGTGTATGGTGATTCCAGTGGTAAATTATTCTTTATAGTAAGAGCAGGATAATTTTTCTGAGTTTAACACAGCGAGTCATTCTGTTTATTACAGAAAAAATCCCCCAAACATTCTCATTGATAATGATTATTATATACTGCACAATATTCAACCTCCAAAACAATATAGACTTGTGAAAAACACCAGAAGTGTTTTAATGATCAAACCTGATTTACATTTTTACCCAGTATTTCTCTGCATCAAAACAAGGAATACTTTGTACTGGATTTTTCCAAAAGTTGGTATAGCATATGTCTGATTTAATAATTCACAGCTGCTTAAGTTGTAATGTGTTTAAGCTGCAATATGCCTTTAAGTTGTTAACATTGAATTATTTCACTTGAAATTGAATGGTTATTGCCAAAGTGAAACTTATAAATTGAATCACTCAAAATTCAAAAAAAATCTGTATACATTTTTTTAGGCAAAATCTACCACTTTGTGACAGAGTCAGTTCAACTAAGATGGAGCAAGATATAATTAATCTACAAGCAATCCTTTTGGAACAACTACACAGGGACTACAAAATCCTTTTTATGAGAAACATCAAGACCCAGTATGCTCTAAGACTATGCTCCAAGACTATTACAGCACCTCTATCAAATCAATGCAGAAAAGTTAAAAAAAAAAAAAAAGAAAGATTAAACAAGAGAGAAAATCACACTACCTTCGAAAGCATGAGATGGTATGGATAATAAACAACAATGACACAAATGAGATAAAACTGAATTTAAAGGTTGACTTTTAAGGGTTAGCTCTTGTATCAGAATGTTTTTTTCCAAAAACAGTTGAATTGCTTGTACAGAGGAAAGGTTCTGACTCCAACACAGTATATGCTTTTTTTGGCTAATAATCTTGTCTATGCACGGTTCCTTTCACTCTGTAATGAAGTACAGCAAATGAACAAAAACATTATTTCAGCATTTATATAGGTAGATATGATTAGTCACATTGGGGAGGAAGAGGGAAAAAAAATCCTGAAAGATATTACTGGAGACAAGGATGTAACACCTGTAACATAAATTTCAATCTGATTCCTGGATGTTTACTGCTAGATGCAAAATCTTCATCATGATCTGGAAGGATCATAGTCCTCATTTGTGTGATGAGCACAATTTGATTTAGTTTACATTTTTATTTTAACATAATTTGGGGGTTTTATCACCATTTCAGATGCAAATGTTCAAGAATAAATTCTTGAAGTTGTAAATATACAAATGTAATATGCATCATTTGAAGAATTGCACTAATTCATCTGCTCTGGAGCACAACCCAATCTGATGAACATAGATGGTGTTTCCCATATATAAAAGGTGATTTGGACACAATTATACACCCCCTGGGATTCTTCAGTGTGGGGAAAAATGAGAGAAAGAAAATGCCATCATGCTTTCTTAGTGGAAGTTTTTTCCTTTTCATTTTAGTAGGGGAAAATAATTTGGGACCAAGTTGCCATGTTTGTACCTCAACAAACACGAGGGGAGGG